>CM027118.1:39066025-39682277 GCA_015476505.1 Urochloa ruziziensis | reverse complement strand
TCTAGCTTAGCTGCTCTCTCCCTAGACTCACAAAGCAAAGACTCAAACTCCAAAGCCTTCTTTCCAGTCTCAGAAAGCAAGGTCTCAAGCTCAGCCACTCTATCCTTGGACTCTCCTAGCAAAGACCTAAACTCCCTCTTCTCCTTGTTGGTCTTCCTAAGCACATCATCGCGGTTATCGACCAACTGCTCTAACATAGCAATCTCCTGACGCAAAGAAGTGGGATCTGTCAATACCTCATCCTCGGAGTCGGAGTCGGAGTCGTCCTTGCTCTTCACGGAGTCGTGCGCCATGGTGCAGTAGTCGACGGCGGCGAAGGAGATGCCGTTGAAGTTGCGGTTCAAGCTCTTCTTCTCCTTGCGGTGGCCGCGGCCTTCATCTTCACTGCTTGAGCTTGACGAGGTGTTGGTGGAGCTTGTGTCGATGTCGCTCGCATCTGCCACCATCGCTCGAGATCTGTGCTTCTTGTGTCCACCGTGCTTGTTCTTGGATCTTCTCTCGTCCTTGTTCTTCTGCTTGGAGCGGTACTCGTCCTTGGGACGGTGCTTGTGGTCGTCTCGCGGGCGGTGCTTGCGGTTGTAGTCGTTCTTGATCTCCTTGGGGCACTCGGCGATGAAGTGGCCCATCTTCCCGCATCTGTAGCACATACTCCCCGCACGCCTCGAACCCTTGCGGTTCTGGTACATCCGCTCGAACCTCCTCGTGAGCAACGCGAGATCCTCCTCACTCAGCACCTCATACTCTTCATCTGGAAGGGACACAAGAGAAGACAAAGCAAAGTGTCTAGGAGTGTTAGCATGTCCATATCCAGAGCCACCGACTAGAGCCAGACTATGGGGATCAGTCGGACTCTTAGCCTTGGCAAGCAACTGCCTGTCAACCTCAGAAGACTTCAACTTCGAGAAAAGCTCGTCAACAGAAAGAGTCTCATAGTTTGCCGACTCCATGATCGCCTCAACCTTGGCACCCCACACGGATCTATCAAGTGCTTGCAGGAGCTTGATAGCTCGGTCATGATCCGAGTATGGGAGCACGGTAATGTTGGCTTTCATGTTGTTGACAATAGACGTGAAACGCTGAAACAAAGCATCAACCGACTCTCCAGGCAAATGAGCGAAGTTCTCATACTCTCTCCTGTACATCGAGAAAAGCCTAGCCTTGACATGGCTATCACCACCGTGGGCTACCTTGAGCTTCTGCCAGAGCTGGCAAGCTAGGTCCTCGCCCAAAACACGCTCAAACTCCTCGGCAGACAAAGCACGGAACAAGTAGTCAACAGCTCTAGCGTTTGCCTCAAACCTATCCTTTGCATCCTGGGCATCTAAGTTGGTGGGATTGACATAGTTTTCTTCTTTCGTCACATCCCACAACAACTTTCCTTTGCCTCACAAGAAAGCGCCCATACGCGCAACCCAGTTCGGGTAGTTCTTCCCATCGAAGTGTGGAGGCCCGGAACCCCGATCTTGGTACGCCATCTTTGGATCTTAGACTGGTTAGAGTCGCAAAGACCCGTAACCGGCTCTGATACCAACTGAAGGACCGAAACGGCGACCAGAGAGGGGGGGAGTGAATGGGAGCCGATAAAAATTCTTTCTAATCGATCCGGCTATTCTCCCAAAACAACTCCGAAACCTCCGAGAGCAATCTTGCCAAGATCACGTAGCCACTGTCAAGCTACTGACCCTAGGAACAAGAAACGAGCAGCGGAACTCGAACCAATCGAAACGAACACCAAAACGACCCGAAACGCGGCTCGATCTAACACACCCAGAGGGGGGCGGTTAAACCGGCCAGGGGGGGGCGGTTAAACCGCCAGGGCCTGGATGGCTCGGGAAAAAGTCAAAACAAAAGTGGATCTCCCAAACCGCTTGAGCTCTTGAGGCGAGATTTTGGTCAGATGATCTAGATCTCCAGTGGAGTGTTTTCCCAAAAGATCTCGGCCTCTAACTCAGTACAACTCCCGGAATCGCAGATCTCGCGAAGAACACCATGACCTCGAGTTCATCCCGAAAATCTCAAATCCAGAGCGATTCTCGGTGTTTGGGGGCAAAGGATCACCAGCAAAAGAGGCACAAGGCACTCATACGTGAATCCCCCAAAGAAATCCGAGAGAAAACGCCCTAGAACAAGAAGAACGAAAATCCCCCAAAAATAGCTCCGAAAATACCCACGAAAATAGAAAAAGGAAAGGGAGCTCGGGAAATCAAATCATGGCATAAAGATGAGCAGCATAAACTCCATCACATAACCATGAATTCACCTATACAAACTAGGAATGATTCGAAGTAGTTCTAGGTGGAGGGGATGAAGGGGAAAACTAGTTCAAAGGAAAACCTAAAGAGATAACTAGAGACATTACAGCCACCAGCCCTGAAGGGGCCTATTAGTAGTCCAAGTGGTGGTGTCCTAAAGACTAAACTACCCCTAAGTGATACATACCCCTCAGGGGCAAATTTGACATTTGATCTTCAGATATTTTCTGGCTCGGGCACCTTCCACTGCAAGCTAGCTTCCCTCCGACGCAAGCCTTGCAGTCACGCCGCGTGTCCTCCGGATCGAAGCTCCTCGACGCTGTTCTTGGGCCAGCCCAGGGGGGGCGGTTAAACCGGCCCTGGGGGCGGTTAAACCGCCCCTGTCAGCCCACACGGCCCAGCTGCCCAAGTTCGCCTCGTCGAGTCCTCGGTCCTTGGTTTTGAGGCCCAAACCAAGGGAAACCGTCCACCGATGATTTTGTGGCCAAATCACCAAACCCCGCGCGCAAACTTCGGACGTTAGCAGCCACCTTGCGCCGGCTTCTCGTCCGTGTACGTGCTTCGGTTGTGAGCCGCTACCTCGCACCGGAACCACGTCCCCTTGCTCGTTCTTGCCAGCATGCGAACCGCACTTGATCCACCGGCCATCGGGTCCCTCGAACCAAGCCTACTTGTCTCTCCGCTCCTCGGAGGCCGCCATGGCTAAGACCTTTCGCGCCTGTTCTTCACCTGCACCAATGCAACCAAGCCGCATTCTACACCTGCAATACTTGAGCCAAGGGAAACGTCAATCCACACCACGTTGTCAATCACTCATCACACCAGGAAGCGACCATCCACCGGTCCTCGGACACTCCGGGTCCTCAGCAAGAGATGTTGGATGCAGCCGCGGGAGGAGCTTTCCTCTCATTGGATGTAGACGCAGCGAAGACGCTAATCGAGAAAATATCCACTCATCAGAGCTGGATAGGAGAAAGACAAGCTCCCCGCAAGGGAGTACATCAAATTGACTCCGCTGATATGCTGGCTGCTAAAATGGACCTCCTCTTGAAGAAGATGGAATCTCCTGGCAAGGAGATGAATCAGATCATGGAGGAGAGAATCAAGTGTGAAACATGTGGAGAAGCAGGACACTCGGGCGACACTTGCCCGATGACACAAGAGGAAGCCCATTTCATTGGAAATACCAACAATTCAGGCTTCCGTCCACAACAAGGTTGGAATTCCAAGCCCAATTTCCCCTTCGGCCAACCGCAAGGTAATGGCTCTAACAACGGTTTTCAACCATCGCTAAAGGACATCTGGTATGGCCAAAAACAGACTAACGATAGCATTAGCAAGAAATTTCTTGCTAATGATAAAGTTATGGAGTCAATGGCCTCCCAGATAGAAGCTTTTAATTCTGTCGTTAAGAACCAGCTGAGCTTCAACAAAATGATTGAAACTCAAGTAGCTCAGCTGGCTGCATCCTGCCCTAACCCAAATGCGGGGAAGTTACCCGGGCAACCAGAGGTTCCTTTCAAGGAAAATGTTAGTGCGGTAACCACGCGGACTGGCAAGTCCACGCAGGACCCACACAATCGACAGGATGCAGGTACTCGACAGAAGGAAGCTAGCCACACCGAGGTGGCCGCCGAAGAGGAAGATGACGAGGAAACCACCCCTGTCTCAAAGGAGGGGAACGAGGCACCGCAAGCCTCAAGCTACAGCCGAGATCCCACTTTCCTCCCGTTTCCAGAACGGAGGAGAAGACCTGTGGCCGACGAACAATTCGACAAGTTCGTCGAGGTAATCAAGAAGGTATACATCAACATACCATTACTTGATGCTTTGCAGGTCCCGACATATGCCAAGTACATCAAGGATATACTTAGCAACAAGCGGACTCTACCCACAAGGGAGACGGTATAGCTGACCGAGGAATGTAGCTCAGCTATACTCAGGCCCCACCTTAAGAAGAAAGATCCTGGCTGCCCCACAATATCATGCTCCATTGGAGGCCATGACTTCGACAACGCCCTATGTGACTTGGGGGCGAGCGTCAGCGTAATGCCCAAGGTAGTCTTTGACCACCTTAAACATATATCGCTTGTCTCTACACCCATGTGTTTGCAGCTAGCGGATCAATCGATCCGCTACCCCCATGGAGTCGCAGAAAATGTTCCGGTCAAGATCAGGATTTCTTCATCCCTGTGGATTTCATCGTCCTGGATATGGAAGCCGGAGCAACGAACTCTCTCATTCTTGGGAGACCGTTCTTAAGTACTGCGAATACAAACATTGACGTGGGACGTGGGACCATTCAACTGAGGATTAACGGAGGGACTGAGAGTTTCTCTTTCCGTCCTAAGGAGATCCCCCGTCAAGTCAATATGGTCGAAGAAGTCATGCCCCGAAAGTCCAAGATGCCGAGCGTAGAAATGCTCATGAAGATGGTGGAAGCCTTCGCCGCCAAAGAAAAGAAAAGGCATGATCGCTATCATGCACGGCGAAGAATATTGAGAACCAAAGCGCTGGAGGAGCAAGCAAAGCGCGATAAGGAGGTTGAATCCAAGTCCTGTCCACCCCGAAAGGAATGGCGGGTAAAAGCAGTCCCGAACAAGGATTCGGAGAGTTCCGCTCAGGACGAAAAACTCGAGCCCTCGCCATAAGGTATATGGTACGTATCTATGCATTGCACATAGAATAGGTTTTGAATTTAAATTCTTTTTATTCATCACAGCATGTTTAAATTTTCGAAGCTTGCATTTATATTCCAATTGTGCATTAGGAAGCATATATAAAAAAAATTCGGCCAAACTTCAGGCCGGCCGGCCCCACCGGCCGGCCCCACTTGTCAATTCCACTGGCCAGATCACAGCAACCAAGGAACAAGAGCATGTGGGAGGACACGACACGAGAGGATGGAGGAAATTGGACTCAACACCATGCCGAACGGCCCCAGCCAGGCCGGCCGGCCTCCAAGCACCGTTGCTGTCCCATCCTCACCTACCAGAGCACCAAGCACAGGGCAGTGACCAGCGGCGCAAGGGATGGGCACGACCGGCGCCATGTGCAGGCCGATCGGCCTGCCTCAGGCCGGCCGGCCTCCCCCTGTTGCGCCTCTATAAATACCAGTGCCCAGCTCTGAAGGAAGACGCCCCAAGCACAGGTATGCGTGCATCCTGCTCAATTCCCTTCTCCCTCGCTTAAATTTCGAAATTCTCTAAGTAAGGTTAGAGTTTAAACCACAAGGAAATTCTGCTAAAATCCATTCTTGAATCCTTGTGAGAACAAACCCCTGCCGATTGAACGAGAACGTTTGTGGTGGTTCTTACCCCACAAGAATGACTAACCGAGTTGTGGTGATTAATCTCCCACAAGAACGCCTAACATCTGACTGTCTAACCCTTGATTTCCTTCGGGTATTGTTAGACTAATCTTTTGCAGGAATCATGTGGACTAAGGCACGTGGAGTCGTCACCAAGCTCACCTCTTCGAGCTCTCGCCGCTCTCGGGGATCCTCTACTTCCCGGGATACTATGTCTGTCGACTCAACTCGACACGACACAGAGTCTCAGGAGGAGGAGGTGCCGAGGAACAGGCTCCGCATCAGGATCATGACTCGGGTCGAGCACATCGTTGCTCGTACCGAAGACGAGAGAACGGTGCTGGACCAGCTCCAGGACCGCTACTTCACACACGCCAAGTACTTCGACCCCATGCTGCTGATCAAGACCGGTCTCGAAGGAGACATGGAACGGGCGTTCAACAATGCCGGATGGCAAAACTTCTACCCCGTCACGAAAACAGGTTCGCACTTTCTTACTATGGAGTTTTTGATGAGTTTAAAAATCGAAGTTCGTCCCAACGAGACAAACATTTGCTTTCGATTTTTCAATGAGGATTTTGTTTTGATCCCGAAACAACTCAGTGAGGCTCTTGGTTTCAACAAGAGATGCATCATTGATGCCAACCTGCTGGTGACTAACCACCGGTACGACCGTGCCGCATGGTGGGATAGCATCACAGGGGAGCCATCCTCGGGGAAAAATAGCATTACCGCCATCCACAACCCCACTCTTCGTTTCCTGGCGAAGTGGATCGCTATGGTGGTCCACCCACGCGCTGATTTGCGTCTTTGCCTCCTGCCTGATTTAGAGTGCCTGTATGCCATGGTCAAGAAAATTCGCTTTTCTCCGGTCATGAGCATGTTTGAGAACTGGCAGAGGTTAGTCAGTGGCCGAGCCACAATTGACATAACCTCGCTAGTCACACGCATCGCCAACCATGTTGGTGCTTTGCAGGGCGCTCAAGTCATCTTCCTTCCAACTACACAAGAATATCAGTACTGCATTGGTTTAGACCATTTCATCCAGGGTCACTTGATGCGCGAGGGCCCTGGCCATACTCTTTTCATGTGCTATCCTGGTTTCATCGATGAAGTTGAGCTTCCATGCCCAGCTTTGTCGCTGAGATCAGCGAGAAGTCTAACCATGTAGCTCAGAAGGAGGGAACCCGCTCGCCACAGTGTTGCAGGCCCTGCAACACGTGGCAGGCGGGCCAGGCATGATGACGAAGCCGGAACTTCTACCGCGCCACAGCCCGAGTACCGCTACCAGCAGCAGCCCGAGTACGACTACCAGCAGAACCCCACGGCCAACATGAACTTTGAGGAAGCATTCGACTACCACCAAGGAACAGCAGGCTACGGCCCGCAGGTCGGACCATCCGCCTCCGCCAGGTATGACTACGAGAACCCGGTTTCCCGGGGGATCGCTGATCTTAATACCAGGATGGAGACGATGACGCTGCAACAACAGCAACTCAGAGATGCAGTTGCACACAACACCGATCTCACGCAGCACAACTGGGGGATGACCACATCCCTCCAGACCGACATGCACGACTTCTTCAACTTCATGCACTACGACCCTGACCAGTACTACCAGTGAGCTTCATCGAAGCTTGGGGGAGTCTCAGGTATGTTCGAAGGCCGTCGTCTTTACCTTGCCGTTGCCTTGCCGTTGCCGTTTGCCTTGCCGTTGCCGTTTGCCTTACCGTTGCCTTGCCGTTGCTGTTGCCTTACCAATGCCTTTGCCTTGCCGTGCCATGATGAAATAAAATGCTAAAATAAAAAAAATATATATATATATATATAATAATAATAACAAAATAAAATAAAAGCTCCAAAATATGTCTTTATGTATGGAACTATGGTTGAGAACCTCTGGAATGATGAATAGTTGCTCTGTTTATGCCCTCTAAGTGCCTCGTACTTAATCCTTTACTCTTGAATATTTGAGTCCGTTGGCATTTAAGGATCCGCCATGATAAAACTGTGGGAGCAAGAGCACTTGTTCATTGTTTAAGTTATTGTGAGTTCTGATATGGTTTGTTTCGAGGTATAACTGCATGCTTAGTAAGGAACCTCTCGGAAGTTTTTATAAAATGTTACATGGTGAATCTTCCTCGATGGTTTAAATGTCCTATCCAGAGCCTAAACAGTTATATATTTGTTGAAACTACCATATGCTATCTTGAGTTGCTTTGAGTCTTGTCGAATGGTGAAGTCCGCTTGCAAAAGGTACTTGACATTTACCGGTCTTCCCATCCACCTCAGCCTCAAAATGTCCGACTAGTCAAAGTCCCGCTCCGGGGTTGACGTCCACCGTCGATGACATGCACTCACCTCATCACAAAGCTCACCCCAAAAGGTCCTCAAGTACTCCATACAAAGTTGAATCCCTCTCTGTTACCAAAGTAAGAGAAGAGATGTATTCGAAAAAAAAATGGAGACAAATGCTCCATCTGAAAAAAAAAGAAAAAGAGAAGAAACATCTCAAAAATATGAGAGAGAAACAATAAGGAGTCCAAAGACCTTTGAACATTACACCTTTTCCCTCTCCATTCAAACCCCATGAATTCCAAAGACCGGAATTTGACGAGTACCATCGCTCGCGGACCACTCTTCGACTCGACAACAGAAGTAACCAAGGCATGCCACTCTTACCCTACCTATAACTCCACTTCAGCCTTAGTATAGGGAAACATTGGTCAATCCCGACCAAGAGTGAGGATTAAAACACCTTGAGTGATTCGAGAGTACCATCGGGGAATGAAGCAACCATCTTTTGAAAAATTCATATCTCCGAGATGGAACCTGAAAAGTTGCAGGAAATACTTTAGAGATGACCGTTCAAGCTCTCAATAGCCCAAAACGTGAATCAATGCAGCCCCACGTGGAACCATGGTATGAGTTCTCTTTTATGCCAACTTATTCAAGTGATTCGTTGAAGTTTTGGCTTAAGCACAGAGTACTTTAAGAGTATAAACATTGAAGCAACTCCTGACCTACCGAACCTAGAGTTTTAGCCTTGCTCGAGGACGAGCAAGAGTCTAAGCTTGGGGGTGTGTTGACGGCCATTATAACACCGAAGTGACCGTCAACATTTCGATAAAATGAGGATGATCATACCATATTCCATACATAAAAGTATTTTTACTGACAAATTCCACAAGTTTTGGATGAGTTGTGCTTGTAGGATGAACCAGAAGAAACAAGGGCCAAACCTGGCACAGAGCCAGGCCGGCCGGCCTCCCCTGGCCAGGTCTGGCCACGTCATTGATCCACAAGCCATGCCAAGTGCCCAGGATGATCAAGCACCGTGCAAACAACGTCGGTTTGATCCAAGGACCCGGAAGGCCTAGAGGTGAAAGCACATGGATTGAAGGGCCCACATCCTAGGATTCTCGGACAAGCTTCAACAAAACGCAACCGTTACCGACCTTGGGAGAGCATCAGGACCGTTCCTGCAGAGGACGGTGCCAAGTGGCACCAGGGCCAGGCCGGCCGGCCTAGCCCAGGCCGGCCGGCCTCCCTCTGTGGCCGCCACGTCTCCTCCTTCGCGTGAAGCCTAAGCAGAGCCTTGGCGTGCTAATGACGCTGACATCTACCCCCTGGAGGCTATAAAAGGAAGCTCATTCACCTTGGGAAGACACACACCACATATCTCAAGTCTTTACTTGAAGGGAGCTCTAGTATCTTTTTCATTTCTCAGATTAGGATTAGAGTTGGGAGTAGAGTCGAGTCGAGCTTAGCTCGGATCTTTGGAGTCTTCGGAGTTCTGGTAAAGCTCTTGTATCCTTTCCTTCTTTTGAAGAGTTTATTTATAATTACTTTCTTATTTTAGAGCTTAAGTTATCTTTTATATTTCTCTCTTGCTTTTCTTTAAGAGTAAAGATCTTGCTCTCTTTAGAGCAAAGTCCTTTTCCCCTTTAGTTTTAGTGTAGAGTTTAGTTTAGCTCTACCGGGTTTTATCTCGCGGGTTTGCTCGCCTTGACCAGGCCGTAAGACGCCTTAGGGAAGACGGGGATTTCTCTTGACAGGCCTCAAGAGAAATCTTAATCATCGAGTGCAGACGTGGTGTCTGGCTTGTTGATTAACTAGGAAGTGTGTTGCACCCCACGGTACAGCAGTGGTAGGCGGCAGGTGGTGACAGCCCTGTCTGTCCTTCGTAGTCCACCACGTTCGGGTGTATCCATAATAGTAGTGCTGAGCCCGGAGAACCCCCTCTCTCACCCCGTTCTGAGGTTCTCCCGTTCTAGCCGTCGAAGCGAGCTCTGTTCCCGGTATCTAAGCTAGGGTCTAGGCTAAGGCTAGAGTGCCTTTCGCTCTGAGTTAGAAAGAGTCTAGGTCCGGTTTCTCCCAACGTCTTTCCTTTTCTTTAGAAATAGGTGCTCCGTGTGTCGCTGGTCTTTCAGACCTTCTATCCGGTCATTAACTTGACCATTATCCACCCAAACCTAGAGTTTGTGCCCCTGGGTTTGTGGCTTGATATTTCTGGCAAGATATATCATTTCATTCTCCAATACACTTTAACCATCTGCTTCCCTGCGGAAATATAAATACGATACCCTGGGGTAACTCCCGAGGTGAAGTGCTACAACGAGATATATTCTGTGCGCTTGCAGAATTAATTTTGCATACAACGACATATATACGCGCTCTTGAGCGTTGCTAAAACGTGACGCTAGGGAGTGCCAACAGTATCCAAGGCAGCAGCGGTGATGTTCCCGAACTGGATCTCGAATCCGTCGACGTTCGGGAGGTTGCAGCTGTCCAAGATCTTGACGCGATCCATCAGGCTCACCAGATTGATCTCGGCGATACCCCCTACCTGGCGCGCCACTGTCGGTGATATATTCTCCGGCAGTCTTCCACGGGGTAGCCCACGGAAGTGATTTGTATGTAGGGAAGATCGCAAAGATAGGAAGCAAGATGGTTAGGATGGACAGACACAAGAGTTTAGACAGGTTCGGGCCGTCGACTCGACGTAATATCCTACGTCCTGTTTTGGGGTGTTGTATTGCGTGGATTGTATGTCGATGTGAGTTGAGTTGTTGTGGTTCGATCTTTTGGAGGGGGTCCCTGCCCGCCTTATATATCGGGGGGCAGGGTTACAAGTCGGTTTGTAGCCGATCCTATCTCTAAGGATCCTTTCCTTCTTTACAAAAACTCCCATTCTAACTAGAATTCCTCGTTCCAAATCCTTCCTACATGCGCCGACTTGTCCCGCACGTCATCAGGTCCAGAACGGTGGGCCGGGCCGCCCCCTATCGGTGGGCTGCCAGGCTTGCTTGTGAGGTACCCGGGTACTATATCCCCCACACTAAGGAAAAAGGGATTGTTGATCCTAAAGTCCAAGTTTCTATAACCGATCTAAAAGGAAAAGGAAGATCGGAGGAAGCTGGAAGTTCTAAGAATCAGGAAAGGCGAATTACTTCCCCGAGATTAATCAGTAAGTTCCAAAGGGAGATGAACAGATTAGATTTAAAGAAGAGATGAGGCAAAGTAATGCTGATCATTGGAAATGCCCTTTCTTCATTTATTGCTGGGAAGAAGGAATTAAATTGCCAACTCCTGAAAATTGCCCGGAGTGTAATGGGCAAGGTTGGAACACTCGGCCAAGGAAAAGGCCGTGCCTTGAAGAAAGGCCTAATTGGTTTGATGTCCAAAATCAAGAGGATCGGGATCGACCAATCATAAGAGATCGGCGATCGGATAGTAGGGATCGACAGGATGATTCGAATCGGTGTATTCCTGTTCGTGAGAGGCTTGGCAGTAGAGGTTATATAAGAGACCGATTGGGAAAAAAGCCATATATAAGCCAAGAAATTGAAGACATGGCTGATGATCGGGTCCCTGATGATGAAATCATGCGAAGAGATCCTGAAAGAGAGCCGATTCGTGATCGACAGCCGTTCCATCGATTCAAGGAACCACAACCTCAGTGGTGCCCTGAAGGGTTGACTAAATCTCAGAAAAGACGTGTTCAAAGGTTGAGACAAATCGAATTAGAAGAACAACGTCGGGCCAGTAACAAAGGCAACCGGAATCGGGTTTGGCGTGTGAAGGCTCAAGATCGTGATCAAGATGATGCTCCAGCTGCGGATGTGCTTATGGCATTTATTTTGCCAAGAGAATTTATGGCATCAGATGAGGTCATAGAATCAGACGTTGAAGATGGGGTTGCTCAATTGGCGTTGGAGCCGGCAACTGCTACATTTGAAAAGCCAGAAGAGGAAGACCGACAGCATTTGAAGCCTTTATTTTTGAAGGGGTATATTAATGGAACTCCGATGACTAGAATATTGGTTGATGGTGGTGCTACTGTTAATCTCATGCCATATGCCGTGTTAAGAAAACTCGGTAAGGGTGAGTCTGATTTGATAAAGACTGATATGATGCTCAAGGACTTTGAAGGAAAAACTTCTCCAGCTCGGGGGGCACTTTGTGTTGATTTGACGATCGGGAGTAAAACTTTGCCTACTACTTTCTTTATTATTAATGGCAAGAGTTCTTATAATATGCTCCTGGGACGAGATTGGATTCATGCTAATTGTTGCATTCCATCTACAATGCATCAATGTGTGATTCAATGGATCGAAGATTCGGTAGAAGTGGTAAAAGTCGATGCTTCGTTCAATATTGCAACAGCTGAAGTATGCCCATGGAGCTATGAGGTGACTTGCATATCAGTTCAAGCTATTGATCTTGATTTTCTTAGGATGTCCGATTTTGGCTTACAACCGATCCAAGCAGTCGGTCCTGAAGAGTTGTCCTAATGGATGTAGAATATGACGGAAAACTAGGCTATGGATTTACGTCGGCTGATAAATGAGGAAGTTGATTTAGGAGATGGTAGTAAGCCTAGGCCGACGTATGTAAGTTCTAAGTTAGATCCTGAGTTTAAAACTAAGTTAATAGCTTTATTATGAGAATATAAAGATTGTTTTGCTTGGGATTATTCTGAGATGCCTAGTTTGGACTGATCGGTTGTTGAACATCAGTTGCCAATTAAACAAGGGTTTCGGCCGTATCAGCAGCCATCTCGCCGTTCTGATCCTAAAATTCTAGATGATATCAAAGCTGAAATTACTCGGCTTATAGATGCTAAATTTATCAGAAAGTGCCGGTATGCCGAGTGGATTTCAAATATTGCTCCTGTATACAAGAAAAATGGAAAGCTTCGGGTTTGCATTGATTTTAAAGATCTTAACAGAGCAACTCCGATGGATGGATATCTAATGCCAATCGCCGATGTGCAAGTTGATGCGGCGGCGGGGCACAAGGTCATTAGTTTTATGGATGGGAACGCTGGATATAATCAGATCTTAATGGGGAACGAAGATATTGACAAGACTGCATTCTGATGTCCTGGTCATATCGGATTGTATGAGTGGGTTGTGATGACTTCTGGGCTTAAAAATGCTGGTGCTACTTATCAAAGGGCCATGAATTTTTTCATGAGATCATTGGAAAGATTGTTGAAATATACATTGGTGATGTGGTGGTTAAATCGAAGAGTTATGACAATCATTTATCCGATTTACGACGCACGTTAGAATGTACAAGGAAGCATGGTCTCAAGATGAATCCACTCAAATGTGCTTTTGGAGTGTCGGCTGGGCAGTTTTTGGGGTTTATGGTTCATGAAAGGGGAATTGAAATTAGCCAAAAGAGTATCAGTTCGATTAATAAGGTGGTTGCTCCGGAAAATAAGAAGGAACTTCAATCATTGATCGGTAAAATTAATTTTATCAGGAGATTCATATCTAATTTGTCTGGTAAGATCAAGCCATTCACTCCATTACTAAAACTGAAGGCCAGTCAAGAATTTGTTTGGGGGAAGGAACAACATGAAGCTTTAGACAAAATTAAAGAATATTTAACCTCTCCTCTGATCTTGGTTCCTCCACAAAAAGGTAAGCCGTTTAAATTATATTTATCGGCTAGTGAAACAGCAATCGGATCTGCTTTAGTTTAGGAGTTTGAAGGGAAAGAGCGGGTTGTTTATCTTGTGAGTAGAAGGTTATTGGATGCTGAAACAAGATATTCTCCCGTTGAAAAGTTATGCCTATGCCTTTATTTCTCTTGTACTAAATTAAGGCATTATTTATTATCGGCTGAATGCATTGTCATTACCAAAGATGATGTGGTCCGATATATGTTATCTTTGCCGATTTTAAATGGAAGAATTGGTAAGTGGATCTTGGCCCTTTCAGGAGTTTGATTTGCAGTATGAATCTGCTAAAGCTATCAAAGGTCAAGTATTGGCTGATTTTGTTACACAATATTATGGATCGGATGTAGCTATGGTGGAGCCAGTTCCTTGGTCTTTGTTCTTTGATGGATCGGCTTGTGGGGTCGGATCCGGCATCGGTGTTGTGCTCATCTCGCCTCCGGGGGCAAGTTTCAATTTTGCACTACCAATTGAAAAAACTGCTACTAACAATCAAGCTGAATATCGGGCTATTCTTAAAGGTCTGCAACTATTGAGAGAAGTTAAAGCCAATGCTGTAGAAATATTTGGAGATTCGATGTTAGTTATGAAATAACTATCTAGGGAGTATGAATGTAATGATGATGTTCTCTTAAAATATCGTGATGAATGTCTCCAATTGTGAAGATTTAAGATGGTAACGATCGAGCATATTCCGAAATTACATAATCATGAAGCCAATCAGTTGGCTCAATGTGCTTCAGGGTATCGACCGATTCAGTACATATTAGAATTAGATTTGGCTGACGATGATTAGAGAAAAGAAATATTTAATTATTTGAAAGATCCTTCTAAAAGAACCGATAGGCGAGTAAGATTGCAAGCAATCAAGTATGTTTTGATGGAAGATAAGCTATATTATCGGACTCTTGATGTAGTATTGCTCAAATGTATCGATTCTGAAGAAGCTAAAGTGTTGATGGGCGAAATTCATGAAGGTGTCTGTGGGGCACATCAAGTCGGCTTTTAAAATGAAATGGATGATCTGACAGAATGGATATTTTTGGCCGACTATTCTTGAAGATTGCTTTCGATACTATAAAGGCTGCCAAGATTGTCAGAAATTTGGCAATGTTCAAAGAGCTCCGGCTTCGGCTATGAATCCGATTGTTAAGCCGTGGCCGTTCAGAGGATGGGGGATTGATTTGATCGGACAGATTAATCCACCATCTAGTAAGAATCACAAGTTTATAGTAGTGGCGACTGGTTACTTTACTAAATGGGTTGAAGCTATTCCCTTGAAAAATGTGACATCGGTTGATATGATTGAATTTGTTAAAGAGCATATTATCTATCGATTCGGTATTCCCCAGACTATAACTACCGATCAGGGAACTATGTTTATTTCTAGAGAATTTGAAGAGTTCGCGTCAAGCATGGGGATCAAGTTATTAAACTCTTCTCCATATTATGCTCAAGCCAATGGTCAAGTTGAGTCTTCAAATAAGGGGATAATCAAATTGATCAAAAGAAAAATCGAAGAGAATCCTAGCAGGTGGCATGCTACGCTGAGCAATCTTTGTGGGCATATCGGATGGCATGTCATGGTGCCATGAAATTGTCTCCTTATCAGTTGGTTTATGGTCATGATGCCATTTTGCCTTGGGAAATTAAGACCGGATCTCGGCGTATCGACTTTCAAAATGATTTAACGGTTGCAAATTACGCCATATTAATGAAGGAAGAATCTAGAAGATTTAGCAAGTCATCGGTTGAGAGCTTTGAGCAATATCGAGAAAGACAAGGCGCGTGTGGCTCGATGGTACGATAAAAAAGTAAAAGTCAAAAGTTTTATTGAAGGAGATCTCATTTGGAAACTAATATTGCCAATCAGATCAAAGGATTCCAAATTCGGGAAGTGGTCTCCGACTTGGGAAGGGCCGTATCGATTCATTGCTGTACGTCGGGCAATGCATACATCTTAGAAACACTTGAAGGAGAAATATTTACAAGAGCTCTAAATGGAAAGTATTTAAGAAATATTACCCTAGTATTTGGGTAGATTCATAAACCGATTATTGATCAGGGATACTAAGAAAAAGCATACAAGGATGGACCAATCGGATATGTGTCCGTTTTGAAGATTCCTAATTCAATTTTGATCTAAATCGGATGGTACATGGCCGATGTGACATGCATCGCCCTTAATGCAAAAAATAAAGAAATAAAATTACAGAGTTTAAATACTCTTGGATAATCTCTATTGCTCTCAGATAACTCTCATGTTGTTCATATGAGGCTTCAAGTCTTTGTTGTTCTTGAAGAACTCTGGCGGTATTGTCTCTATCATTCCGAGTGATATTTATCAAATGTTGCAGATCTTCCCTTAGATCTACTCTTGATTCCAAGTGGAAGAGTTGTTCCTCAAGCAGAGGAAGAGAAAGTTGAAGAAGTTGAATTCTGCGACGGACCTCTGGGATTCCTCCTGGTGGTAGGGAGTTGAAGTTGATGGAGCGAAGTACAGGGACTATATCATCTGGAAATTTTTCTCTGATTTCTCCAGCATAAGCTTGATGGAAATTTTATTATGGACAGATAAAGGATTTCTGGCTTGAAGCGATGCAACGATTCCATTTAGTCTCTGATTCGAAGGAGAGTAATATAAAAGAGATACTAAAGAGTAAGCGGAGCCAGAAAGTCTTTACCTGTTGAAACGACGCCATTTTCTCACGAAAAGTTGTTGCGTTTGATGTATGGGAGAGGATTGGTATGATGTTTCTATTTATAGAGGTTTTCGGTCGAGAGCATTTATGAAGCGGCATTAAATTTTGCAAATTGCAAGGAGGACTGAAAAAGCCTACAATTAGGTGAGACATCAATGCGAATTGATAGCAGAGGCCGGAGAATCGGCCAAGGAATCACGCATAAGTTAAAGTAGAAGACATAAGTCAAATCTACAGGGGATAATATTCATTACAAGCCCATAAATGTGCAACGACCAGATTACAAGCCATCATAGAAGGGATCGGACCGCATTTAGTGCTCGCTGACGTGTCTGGTCTACGTCGTCAATAACACGTTGATAGGCTTCGATGGAGCCTTGTTGTGCTGGGATGCTTCTATGGAGCCTGAGAGCATCGGATGCTTGAGCCTTGAGAGTCTTGTTGAGACCTTCGAGCATGGTCGCGAGCTATTGCAGTCTTTTTCTTCTTCTTCAAGCTTTTGGCTGACCGATCGGAGCTCATTGGCTAGTTCCACTTTGCGAGCCTTTAGTTCGTCGATTTTCGCCACTATGGAAGGACGGCTCGATTCAAGGAATCTAATCTTGTCTTTAGTGGCATTGGCTAAGTCCCTCTTTGTTTTTGATTCCTTGATCAATGATTCCCGATTTTGTTGATCGGATATCTTCTGTCGGGCCTCGATAAACTCGATCTGACGACCTTCGATGTTGGCTGCAGGAATGATAGCAGCTTGAGCTTCATGACTAAGATGCGACCGTAACTGATGAAGAATCGATCGGATCGGTCCGGCATCTTGGACTAATACAAAGGTGTCTTGCTCCAGCAGAACTTGAAGATCCGATAGTTTGTTATTGACGTCTTCTGGGAGTGTTGGAGTGTTAATATCCGATGGCTGGGTGACCACAGTTGATGAGATCCTTCTATCGGCCGATTGTACTTCTTCTTCACCCAAAGGTCTTTGATTGGGAAATCAAAGAAGCTGTTGTCGATCGAATCTTGGGCCTGAAAGATAATAAAGTTCTTCTTAAAATTAGGAAGAGGTAATAAGAAATCGGATAAGAAAATGATAAGTGACCTGCTTCAAGTTTATCTCGTCAAACTGAGTTGGCTGCCTTTGTAATGAAATCGGATTTGGTTCTGATCGGGCTTGTTGTACAGCAACGAAGAAGTTCAAGCTGATTCATTCTGAAACAAGATGTCAGAGTAAGAATCGGATACTTAATAAATAAGTTCAAAGTGGAATTACCAGTATTTGCCGAGGAGCTATCATTTCTGTCTCTTGTTGAGGATGGTCTTCGGTTGTTTGAATCGACGATTCTTCTAGAAGATGATCGGTCGTTTTCTCTGAAAAGAAGCAATTCTAGTATGGAGTAAAATTACCGACGTTGAATGAATATTAGAATCAGTTTTTTAGTATTACCGATCGGATTGGGTACATGATGGCTTGATGATGAAGAAACTGGAGAATCCTCGCGAGGTGCTTGAGGGAAGTTCAGTCCTGTGTTCTGTTTACCGATTTTGAAGATAAGTTAAGAACAGTTAACAAAAAAGAAATTGAGAGATAATGGATCGGTACCAGGTATCGGTGGAAGCTGGTGCGTTGTATCTTGAATTGCATCGACTATCATGGCAGCTACCGAATTGAACGTCGACCACCACCTTGGTCTTCTTTGATGTTCGTTTTGAAGTGGTGCCAATCTTGTGTTTGGCCGATTTTCCTTTAAGGATGTCGTGCGCTGATGGAGCTTCATAACCGATGTGAGGGGTGTCTGTTGGAGGAGCATAGTGAGTCGGTCGGCCGCTTTTGCTTGTTTCTGGGGGGAGTGATTTTCTTCTCCTACATTCGAAGAGGCTTAGTAATGAAAATAGTAAAAGATTAAAAGCTCGTGGTAAGACTCGAAATTATCTTTGAATCGGTTGGAAAGTTCGGATCAAATATTCTACAGTACGAAGAAGCCGATTCGCAGAAAAGATGCTGCGACCACTCAGCCCACCAGCTCTTGAAGGATGGTGTGACTATGGAGGTGATGCCTGCCAATTTCCACGTATCCAAATCGGATATGTTTATATCAGGGACTCGGTCTAGAAGGCGGCAGAAGGCGAGACCGTTTTCGATGTTGGTCCCATACTTGATCAAATCGGCGAAGTATAATTTGATTGGAGCTTGAACAAAGCCTAGTTGCCGTGCTATCACGGAAGGGTAATAAAATTCATAGGCATGTTCATTGCAGACCATAGGGAGAATGTTCAGACGGATTATTTCTTTGAGGATTGACTTCATACTGTCATCTGATAAGATCGAGTCCAACTGAAAGATGGTTGGATTTTCAAAAGAGTTGTTAGGGTCTTCATAAGCAAACCAAATCAGAGCGGACTTGCTGAGACCATTATAGAAGCATTTGAAGTAGGTCGCCAATCAATCTAGGGAGAATCGGTCGCCTTCGAGAGTTGCAGCAGCCTCTCCAAAAGATGTGCATCTGCGGAGGACGATCTTGGTTCCTTCTGCATGATCCGACGGGAATCTCTGTTCAAAAAGGTTAGGTTTTGCAAGCCTTGTGCATATGCAAGTTCAACCATAAGTTTATGAACCACCAAGGACCTCCAAGGCCTGTGATCGGTTCACCTTTTCTCAATCGGATTGATACCTCATGTAGAAGTTGGTAGACCGATCCGAGGAGATATTTGCCTAGTGGGAAGAGGTTGCCAGATGCCAAGTATTCTGCTATTTTTTGATGTTTGAGGGAAGGGGCAAAGGATTTCCCACAGAACACGAACTTTTCTAACCACATGAGAAGGAAAGCTGAATATTCTATGAGGTCAATCGGTCCTTCATTCTCTGAGTAAGAGGAGATATAATCTTTCCAGCCCATCCTTGCCACCTTAATGTTGTGAGTAGGCTTGGCCAAACTATCGGATCGGGTCGTTGAGGTGATGTTTAAGCCTGTCAACATGACCATGTCAAGAAGAGAGGGCGACATCGGACCATGGCCGAACAAGAATGCATTCAGAGCATCGGACCAAAAATGGGAAGCGACTATCAAGAGTGGTTCGTTTTCTTGATATCCGACAGGGATAGAGTGAGGCATTGACCGATTTGATAAGTTTCCCAATCGGCACGTTTGCTGCTCATTTGGAGGTACCAGTTCTTCCATCCTGCGATCACTGTCGGCCAAGATCGGAAAGGCATCTTTCCATGAGGATAAAGGATCCGACAGATTCTTGAAAGGGAGGCGATTGGTCTCTAGGTTAATGAAATCGGTTGGGTCCTCACTACCAATCGGACCCAGGATAAAAAGGCCAGGAGTTTCTGGGATGGGGATTGTGATTTCGTTTGCAGGTCCCTAGAGAAAAAGGCAAAGAAAAGAAATTTAAATCTATGAAAAATACGGAAACGCTTCGGGAAGAACGAAGAACAGCGAAGAACGAAGGGACGGAAGTGAGACCTATTACCTGAGGGGCGGAAGAACTTGAAGCCATTGCGACTTGCGGCGGAGTTGGTGGCTTGCTCGAAGATGATTGTTGAGGTTGGAGATTAACGAAGACAAGTCACCGGTGAAATTCCTCGAAACTTGCGCTTGAGAGCTGTTGGAATGGGGGCGATGGCGAGGAAGAGATGGCGGCTAAAGGAACGTGGAAGGGGTGAAGTATTTATAAGCCTTGCCTGTGGGGGTAAATGTGGAATTTTGCGTGACTAAGTGAAAATCATGGTTCCGTGTGAAACGGTAACAAAATGAAAGGGTCCGAGAATTTCGGGACAACATGGACATCTTATCCCGAATCTGGGGGGCATGTGTTGATGACGTTTTTTGACACGTGTTAGAGCCGGCGCCTTGAGGAATTTAATTAGGATAGAGTCAGAGTCAAGGATGGAGTTTGCATTGAAATCGGATCGAATTTGTTTCCGTGGTGGGATCGGAATCGGACTCAAGACTCTAGAATCGGATCGGACTCGGAAGAATTGATCAAGGGCGTCGTGAGCTTTGGGCTGGATTGGGCCATTGTGGGCCAGTTTTCTATCATTATTAAGTGTCTTAGTTGAATAGTTTCTTTCTTTTGCGTCAAGTTTGTTTATGTCATAATCGACTAGGAGTTTGTAATTCCAGGGAATAAATATAAGCCCTGAGGGTCATGAGGAGTTTACATACACATCAATACAACAAAACGTTTACTACTTTTCATCTACTTTACGCTATTTACTTTCAACTCGGCGACTTCGTCAAGCTTTTTCTCTTTCACGAGTTCTCCTGAGCTAGTCGAGACGATCCAGATCTCCAAGGCTTGCTCGTGAGTTCCGCTTTTACTGAATAACATCTAAGCTTTAGCATCGGGCGCATCGCTGTTGCTTCGTTTAGATTTATTCAACAGTTATCGATTTTTGCTAGATCTACAAGTCTTTTCTTGTTTTTTTAGCTCTTATCACCACCTATCTAGCTTAGGATATTATCTAATCGGCTCTGTTAAAGGCTTAATCTTAAGATTCATCTAATAGTTGATTAATCTTATTCTAAGTGTTGTTTTATTAAGCATTATCAGACTTCTTAGTCGTTGTCTTTTATTGCTTAAATCATCAATCGGCTCTTCGCTGTTTGATTGTTGGAATCGGCTCTCTGTGCTATTTCACTATACATCGGAATCGGTCCTTCGTAGTTCGATTTTACTAACGAAAGAATCGGCTCTTCAGCTATTTTTTAACGTCCAATTTTATCCTTGTCAATCAACAAGTCAGATTGACTGGCACGCCCCGGATTTCAAGGCCACGCCTTCGCTCGTGTGTTCACGCATCTGTCAAGTCCTGATTTTTGCGTCAACAGAGAGGAAGCTGAGAAGAAAGCCAAGGCAGCCATGATTCTAGAAGCATGGAGGCCAACCATCAGCAAAGGCCAATTTATAGCCAGAAAAGACAGCTGTGTCATCAAGACTTGAAAGCAAATCTCCGGCAAATCAGGCATCTCTTCACTACCAAGGTGTGTCAAGATTTCCATGATCCCAAATCACGGAAGACAATTAGGGCCTATTTATAGCCAGAAAGCAGCGCAGTTAAACAAGGATCCACTGTTCACACGTGAAGCTTTCTAAAGCAACAAAAGATTCCATCCTGTCCAAAAATAACAAGATGACAGCAAGGCGCGAATCCGCACCCAAGTCACGGACTCCACAAGGAGAAGGATCACGACAATCAAGGACAAAGATAAGGCTGAACAACCTTTTCAAGGACACGTCTTATCATGTCTCCCTTCAGAGCTCTTCGAGTACTGGCAATCAAAAGACAAGACCAGAAGAAGACGCCCAGTCAAACTCAATGAACTCAAGGATCATCCACCATCCCCTAAAGATTCACTTGGGGACAAGAGGCACCCACAAAACGAGTTCAAAAACGAGTGCTTGTTATCCAGGACCTCCGAGTGTTTATCTCCATCGGAAATAAGCTCAAAGCGAGAGGTAACTGAAGAGGTAACTGAAGTGGTACGCTTGGCTTTATAGCAGCAACCAAGAAACTAAGCCAGATAACAAAGCTTATAGAGTAGAACAGCATGTCAGGCAAATTACTCGGCTAAACTGGTCTCAGAAGCAACCGAATTCATTCCGAGTACTTCCAAGAGGAGTACAATCATATCCAGGACCTCCGAGTGCTTATCTCCATCGAAAATAAGCTCAAAGTGAGAGGTAACTGAAGAGGTACGCTTGGCCTTACAACAACAACCAACAAACTGAGCCAGATAACAAAGCTTATAGAGTAGAACAGTATGTCAGGCAAACTACTCGGCTAAACTGGTCTCAGAAGCAACCGAATCCGTTCCGAGTACTTCCAAGAGGAGTACAATTATTTCCAGGATCTCCGAGAGCTTATCTCCATCGGAAATAAGCACAAAGCGAGGGATAACTGAAGAGGTACGCTGGCCTTACAGCAGCAAATCACAGTCTGAACCGAATAGGGGAAGAGCATGACAGGCAAACTACCCTGGTTTCAGAAAACAAATTGGACACGATCCAAGTACTTCTCATAAGTACAAAAAACAGAGCCTAGTTCACAAAGACAAACAGGCATTCTCAATAATAAAGAGTAGGAAGAACAAGCGCTTCAAATAAATTCCACTCTTTACAAAAGATCATCTCAAAAAGAGTACTTCTTCTTCATCGAAGAAGACAAAACTACCCTAAGAGAGATGTAACTTCTCTACGACTCGTTCAGCTATCGGCCTAGTGGACTCCAAGTACTCTTCAAACTTTGCGGCAGTACAATCTTTAGCTTTACCGCCCGGCACACCGTTCAAATTAAGCTCAGGATCCAGGGACTGGACGGCAGCCAGGACGTTATTAGCCACAAAAGTACACGTACGATGCAAATACGAGTCGAAACAACTCGGAAGCTCTGCAAGGTGTTCAAGAAGAAATCGTGGACGAGAACCAGTAGGGGTCAGATCAATAGAATCCGCAACCGCTATGGCAGCTTCTTCCAAATCTTCGTAACGTTTAACAAGGGCCTCTTGATCAAGCTTCAGAGCATTATATGAGCCTTGAAGATTCTTGGACGATCGTTTCAACTGCTCAATCTCATCAGCAGCACTTTGTGCAGCATCCTTCCGCTTGTTACGGTCAACTTGAAGCGTCGCATAGCCGTTCTCCAACTCTAGAAAAGAAAACGAAAGAGAGAACAAGTCAACGAACAAGTTTCAAAAAACAGAAGGCAAAGGACCAAGAGTCAAATACTCACTCTGAAACTTATTCTTCCAAGACCGAATCTCAGAGGCATGCTTGGTCTTCACAAGCTTCAATATCAGCATAATTATCAATATTATTGATAATTCTGTCAGTGGCCTCATTATGATCCTGAATACTTTTCCAACGGGCATCCTCTGATTTCTTGTAACGGACCTCGAGTTCAGTATTAAGCTTCTGGAGCTCTGAAACCCTAGATTCGAGAGCAAGTAGTCTCTATTTCAAGTTCTGAGGAGCATCAGAATCACCAGTCGGCAAGGCAAGATCCTCCTTTTGACCTGAGCCAGCAAAAGCAGAAGAGGCAACGACTGCTTCCAAAGACAAAGGCATGGGTCCAGCAACCGCATCAACAGCAGGAGACTCATCAATAGTACTTGATTTCCTAGAAGCATCGACGACGACTGGAGTACACAAGGCACTCGCTTCCAAGACAGGATCTTCTTTCTTCAAAGAAGAATCAGAAGGCAAACCAGTCGTAGATTTCTTCAAATCAGAAAGACGAACAGAAGCTCTGCAAAGGACAGAAAGTAAGGGAAGACCTTCCAAGAAAACCAGTCTAAAGTAAGAGTTTCAAAAGGCCAAACCTGTCCGAACCAACATCCGAAGACGAGGAGCGCCAAATACCAGCTTTCGGGGCTTCTTCACAGTGGCACTTGGCTTCTCAGGCAACGAGGATTTCGCGGCCAACGAGTTAACCACGACATCCTCACTCGTCTGCCCAGATGGTACTACAGAAGCAGTCTTCGCAACCTCTCCCAAAATAGAGGAAGCACTGGCATCACCAAGGACAGGCTCGGGGGCTAACGGAGACAAATCTCAGGAGCAGCCCTACAGAAGCACTTGTCAATAGAGTGATACACAAAAAGGAGAAGACATAGTCAAAAGCTCGTTCAAAGAAGCAAAAAGATTACCTAGTCGCGAACTTCTCATCAAAAGAACTTGGGGGCTCCACCGACAAGGAAGGAGAACCACTCTGCGAAACCTCGCGAGGGATCTTAACCTTACGGACGCAGACCCGAGGCTTCTGCCTTACCCCAAAATCATCAACAGGGAAGCTTTCATCTCCGAATAGGTTGTCAACCTGCTCTTTCTTCACTTCAAGAGACGCAGCAGAAACCTACAAAGACAACATGTCAAAAAACCACTCAAAGACAAAACCAGTCGAAGAAAGACAAACAAGCAATTTCAAGTACCTGGGGAGGAGGATGTTCTCGATCATAGAGTTGTGGCACATATGGCTTCTCTGCAACTCTAGGAAGCATCAACCAGACTCTCTCCAAGATCTCTTCCTCGGAGAGGTCCTCCGCGCTCATACGAGAAGGGTCATCATGACCACTGTACTCGTAACCATGTGACTCTCTCAGGCTCAGGGGCTGAACCCTATGCTCAACCCAGCTATACACAACTGAGGCAATTGTCACCCCCTGTTTCTTCAATTAGTCGATAGTCCTAAAATAAGACGACAACTTCTTGGAATCACCTTGAGGGGAAGCCTCACTCCAGCATGGTTCGCTTACAGGAGCTTTCCCAGTAAACTCTGGCAAAGCGGGTGGATGGTTCCCAACATACCACCACGACTGCCTCCACTCAGTCCCAGACGAGGGCAAAGAGTAGTCGAGATACTTTTGTCTAGAACCTAGTCGAAATTGAACAACTGCTCCCCCAACGGGCGAGACAGAGAACTCTTTCGGAAAAGGAACAAGGACAAACAACTCTCGAAACAAGTCGAAATCTAGATAAATTCCAAGGAAAGCCTCACAAAAATGGACAAAAAAGAAATATAGAAAATCCCATTGGGATCAAGATTCTGGAGTTCAAGATGATAAAATTCAAGAAGATCACGAAGGAAGCGGCAAGATGGAAATCCAAGACCTCTCTCCACAAAAGAAGAAAAAACAAAGATCTGGTCAACTAGATCTAATGGATGGTTTTCAGTCGGAAGAGGAACAGACCACTGCAAGTATATCTGATCCTTCAGCAAACCTAAATCTACAAGGTGCTCAAGATCAGCATGCTTCACCACCGATTTCTTGATATAAGTCAACTGCGCCAGATAATGCAGACCGTCAATCTCACCCAAGCTTCGGAGGTGGAAGAACCGGCTCTAAACCTGAGCGCTTGCGCTTTTTAGATTGTTTTTTCACTGGGGCAGCCCTCCACAGTCACAAGTTTCTTTTGACGCATTGCGATCGGAAGAGTGCAAAAGCAAGGAGGCATCGAGGAAAGGAAGATGGCGGCGGAGACGGACCTCCGACGAACAAGGAAGAAGAAAACGACAGCTTTTTTCCGAAGGAAGGTGAAAAGTAAAAACCCTAAAGAAAAAAGGTTATCTTATAAACCACGGTGAAAACCTAGGGAAAAATGCCTGACTTGGATAACAGATATTGTTCAGCTTTTAAAAGAGGAAAAGACGTCACCTAGATCGTTGTTTTTAGAAGAGCTCCTAAAAACAAAAATCTATTTAACGACCTTAACCTTTTTTAAATTCGGGGACTTTCATTATCCACAAGTACCATTAAGATCCTTTTTACCACTGCCAAAAAGAGTGGTTCAAGGCTCGGGGGCTACAAGGCACATGAACCACAAAGTGCGAAATTTTTTAAAAATTTCACCCAAGATTCAAGATTTTTTCAGGACCTTCAGCTCGAATCATTCGATTCAAACTAAAGCTCGGGGGCTACTTCATATGAAGTGTGATTTCAAAGATTGCACTCCTCAAATAAAAGGACTTGAGCACCTCACAGCCACGTCCTTAGAAGACCAAAAGACTGCAGTCCAAGGAAGTGCTCGAAGATTTTCAAGGAAGACCAAGAAGTACTCGAACAAGCGGTCCAAGCACTCTTAAGACAAGAAAAGTACTCGTCTATGAAGTGCTCGAGGGTTTGTCGGACATAGAGGCCCAGGGCCCACACGGACGCAGTATTAACTCCTAGAGGAGGATATAGCAACGAGTAGAGACCGAGGCGCAAGGCGGCTCAGGACTCTACGAGACATGGAAACTAGTCGACATTAGGAAAGTACTCGCATAGCGAGGCTTCCTCGAGTTGCTACTCGAACTAGACTAGGATTCCACTCTTTGTAACTCTGCCCTCCAGTATATAAGGCCGGGCAGGGACCCCTCTCAACTCGAATCCAATAGATCACACAATACGATCCAATAGGACGTAAATCCACAGAATAGAGAGAATCTCGACTAGTCCTACTGATCATCGATCAAGTAAGACAAGCTTGTACTCATATTCATCCTACGTAATACAAGATCAGCAACAGGATGTAGGGTGTTACGCCTAATTGGCGGCCCGAACCTGTATAAATCTCGTGTCATGTAATCGTCGAGTTCCTGATTCTACTGTCACTCCACCGAAATTCTACTACCTAGGGATACCCCTTGGTAGGACTGCCGGTAAAACACCGACAGTCCCTTAGTCTCAATTTTGATGGGTCGCATCCTTTTTCATTCCTCTCTACTTTGACAGGAGGGTCCAACGTGAGGGATCTGCTGGATCTAAATTATGTGAGAAAGGTTTTCAATTGTCTTCATTTATTACAGTATAGAAGACGAGGAAACATGGATGCGGAGAGGTGTGGATGGACGAAACTGGTGCATTATATTGGTAGAGATAGAGAAATGACAACTTGCAATTCATGAACTATGATAACTAGGCAAGTGTGGTTCATCAACATAACTACTTCATCATCAACTAGACCTAAATTAAACAGTTCATCATAAACATTAGGAATTAAATGGTCAAAACTAAGGAAATGGCCAATTCACTCATAATAAAATCACGACGCTTATTTCGTCAGAACGAAATGGTCAAACTAAAAATGGCCAATTCATTCATAAAAAAATTATGACGCTTGTATCGCCGGATTATATCCGTAGGCACGACACGGGTTGCCTCTCACTGCGCTACCATGATGACAGAGATCATGGTTGAAAGGGAGGCAGTGACACCGCGAGGTGAGCATGCGCTTCAAGGCCGTGTGATCATGGGGCCTTCGTTGCAGCCAAGGTGGTGGCCATGGCTGCAAATCTGATCTGGGTCTCGAGCACAGCCTGCCTCTCCGACGACGGCAGTGGACACATCAGCAGCGGCAAGGGCAAAAACATGAGCAATAGATGTCTATTTATTTCTTGCAATGTTATATAAAGATGGGTACTGTTTTAATTTCGAAACTGAAGTTTCCTAACTAGTCCTCCCAACACCTGGTTTGAACATATGAACATCGAGAGTAGAAAGATCAAGGAAACAACCTTCACAAGGCCTGACTTGGAATGTGAATCTTCTAGTTTCCGATAACTTCACCAATAGTTCTACCTTTTCAAAAAAGTCCAAATTACTCCCCTCAAGTATAGCCAAAATTTAGAAACCCCCTAAATTAGTTCTTGATTTATTTTACCCTCTATACCATGATACTTGATTAAATTTAACCCCTAATAAAATTTATCATTTTTGTTTCTCCATACACAAGTTAATATGTTGTGATTTTTCATTATAATTTTTTATATATTTTATATATAAAGATTCAATTTATTTTTAAATGTCTCACTGTATCAAAGTAATGATAAAAAATTCAGGATGTATTTTTCGAATAAGTGATGTGATGTATGCTATCATCTCGCAAAACATTAACTCAAACCTCAACTTGTGCATGGAGGAAAAAAAAGAAAAATTGTATTAGGAGTAAATTGAACCAGATGATATAATTTAAGGGGTACACTAGACGAACATATAGTTTAGGGATTAACCGGACTTTGGCAATACTTGAAGGCAATAATTTGGAGTTTTTTCCCCTACCTTTTTAATATACTTCTTCCTAAGAAGCTTTGGGTAAAATCCAGTTTTACTGATTAATTTGAGTAACAATTTACTAAGCAAGAACGCGTCTTCGTTCTGTTCATTCTGCACCAAGTGTGCAGTCAGAAATCAAACGGTGGAGGAGTAGTAGCCTTGTGTAATATTTCCCCTTTTAGTAGGCTTGCAGCCTTGTAAATTGTCCACTATTTCATTTATATAAAAAATGGTAGAGGCCTCCCCTGCCGGTTCACTTAAATAAAAAAGTGTGTAGTCCGAACATGGAGTTCAGTTCTCATAGCCTTGCGCAATAACACTACTGTATAGGAGTATATTAACTTCAACGTTCAAATAAACACACTAGCAGATTCCTTGGGGTAGCGGTCATAAAGAAACCGCTGCTCAGGATTGCAAGTATGCACAAGCTAGCTAGTAGTGTACAGCTAGCAGGCTAGAATATCGAGCACGTGCTGGGATGGAAGGGTGCTAGCGATTGATGACAAGATCAGCGTCTATGTCATGTAGCTGGCGCTGGCATCTTTAAAAAGACCCATGGGTCGACCAGTAGTGTGTGCCAGGTTCAGTCCTAAGCTTGTGTGTTTGGATCGATCTCAGCCATGAAGCCCTCCGTAGCCATATCGCTAGTGCTTGTCGTCGCCCTAGCACACTATGCTTCCCTCACCGCCGCTGCTGGCCCGAAGGTCATCATCGTCGGCGCCGGCATGTCAGGTAATATTATGCCTTGTGTTACCAATCGAAAAGAACCTGCTAGCAGATGGAGGGGACGACGTTACGTCCGTATTATAGGGTATAGGTGTAACGCAGTCTAATTATACCAAGTTTCTATGCACATGCAGGGATTTCGGCTGGGAAGCGGCTGTCGGACGCCGGGATCACGGACTTGGTGATCCTGGAAGCAACAGACCGAATCGGTGGGCGTATGCACAAGACGAGCTTCGCAGGGGTGAACGTGGAGATGGGGGCCAACTGGGTGGAGGGCGTCGGCGGCGAGCAGATGAACCCGATCTGGCCCTTGGCCAACGAAACGCTGAAGCTCAGGAGCTTCTTCTCCGACTACGAACACCTCGCCAAAAACACCTACAAGCAAGAGTATATATATATCAACGTTCATGCCCTTTATCCTTGGCTAGTAGGGTGATCGTACTACTTGTACCTACAAGCCGCAATAGTACTACCTGAGCGTGTTATCCCCTTGCAGCGGTGGCCTGTATGACGAAGACTTCGTCCAGAAGAGAATCGAGAGGGCAGACGAGGTGGAAGAGAGCGGTTCCAAGCTTTCGGGCACGTTGCATTCCAGCGGCCGCGATGACATGTCCGTCCTGGCTATGCAACGCCTAAACGATCAGTACGTGCCGCTGTCCTCTGGATCATGTGTCCTCTGCTCGCGTTTCATAGTTTGAGAACGGCAGTAGGTACAAGCGACAAACGCCATATGTTTTGCCCGGTCTGTATGTAGCGAGGTATGCTGCATGTCGCTGGAACAATTGCAACTTAATTTTTTCTAGCGCTAAAACAGCAAGACTGCCAGTAATTATATCCAAGTTGATGTGTATATTCTCTGGTCCTGGGAACTAATTGCTCCCACAAAAAAAATAATGTAATTCATTAGTATCTAAAGCTGCACGTACAGATAAAATTTAAGCCTTTTCACTGGATATCAAAAGGAACAAGACCAGAACAATTTCGCGTTACGTCGTTTTCAACTATTTTATTTACCATGAAACTATGTTAATAATACGTATTATTGGAAATTATATAATGACGTTCATTGCAGTCATAAAATTAATATACGCTAGTGAAGAAACCACTTTCGGTTTTACATTTAGCATCGGGTCCAAATTTGGGAGCACCCAGGGAGGCAGGGACCTTTTAGCATGAGTTTATAGCATCAACCGACGTTAAATTAAAAGTCACTTTTTAGCACCGGTTGGAGTTAGCAACCGGCGCTAATGCTCCTCGAGGGTTTAGCATGAGTTTGTAATACCTTTTTTAGCACCGGTTGGTGTTACAAACCCATGCGAAAGGGTCATTCACATGTTATTTCAAAAGTAAAGCATCTCTTACTCAATCACATGTGGTGTGTAGGTGACACGGTAAGGAAGGTATGTACATGCAAGGCTAGATATCTCGAGTTCGAGTCCACGTGCCCAACATTTTTTAGCACCCTATCACCTTTAGCACCGGTTGCTTCACCTGGTTCTAAATCTCGGCATCTTTTAGTACCAGATTGTTCTTAATACTGGTTGGAAAACCGGTGCTAAAGGGAGTTTCCCAACCGGTGACAAAAACACACCTTTTAGTACCTGGAATATTCTTAGCACCAGTGATGATATAAACTGATATAAACACTTCCTCTGTCAGTGATAAAATAAGAAAAGAGTCCAAGTTACACCCCTCAAGTATATACAAATCCATATAACCCCTTGAACTATTTCTTAGCTCAGGTATCCTTAAACTGTGTCATTTGGTTCAATCCCCTCAAATAATTTTCTGCTCCATAAAAACTGCACTCTTAACTTAAAATTTGGTTGGAGAATACTCCCATCGTCCCAAAAAAAACAAGTCAGATTAACAAAAATGTAAAATAAACTTAATTGCCCCTATCTTTTAGCCGTATTTGATGCTAACCGACTGTTCCTGATTAGATTAGATTGAATTGAATAACTTTTGTACTATTCTCAAATTGTAGAATGCTGCAACATATCGTATATGCTACCTTATTTCGTATTTTTGGAGTTAATTAGTTGACAATTGTATAGTGCAACTTACGTTCATTCACTTGTTATCAACGCTCTATTTGAGTTGGTATATATGAATGTGTATGTGTTTTGTCACTCATGGCTTGGCCCCCTATATGAAAATCCAGGCTACGCCCCGCAAACCTGCAAAATCGGTAAAACGACTTATTTTATGGGACAAAATTTGAATCACAAAATGACTTGTTTTTTGGACGAAGGGAGTAGCATAAATCATTGAGATATAAACTTATATGAAAATAATGATGAAAATTCATAGTATATTTGTTTGTATACCACTACTAGAATCGTAACAATAGCCAAGCGTAACAATAGTATATATAATAGGATTCTAGTAGTGTACGTTGAGATATCCACTACCACCCTGCAACATTTTAATTAAAATTTAACTTGTGCATGCATAAACAAATAGTATAGTTTAGGTGTAAATTGAACGAAGAAATAGCTTAAGGCGTAATCCACACCTTGCCTACACTTGAGAGGGTAATTTGAACTTTTTTATTAAAAGTAATGTGTAGCACTGTTTACCGAATGGAATATATATATAGACACACACCGAGCACGTACAAAAGTTTTGCTCTGTCGTACGTGGTAGCTAGCAGTAATAATCATGTGTAACATAGAAATAGTATTTTTAATTTTTTGATGTTTTTGGCGATTTATCAGAAACCACACATTAAAAAAAATAAAAAAGCCAAATTATTTTTTTTTTGCGAATAAAAAGCCAAATAGTTGGACACAACTTTTCACTATATGCGGGTGTGTATTATTTTATTTATTAAAATGTTCGTTCCTCTTGATTTTCTATTTTGTACCAGTACGCCCTCTGGACCATCCACGCCGGTTGACATGGTGCTAGACTACTACAAGTATGACTATGAGTTCGCCGAGCCACCACGAGTGACAAGCCTCCAGAACACTATGCCATTGCCGACATTCAAAAACTTTGGCGACGACGTGTACTTTGTTGCCGACCAGAGAGGCTATGAGTCCATCGTGTATTACATCGCTGGCAAGTACCTCAAGACTAACAAATCGGGTGCCATTGTAGATCCGAGGCTCAGACTCAATAAGGTAGATTACTATTAGTTTTGCTAGATGTCTTGCATACTATGTTGCGGAAGAATTTATATCAACTTTATTGAATAATGTCTTAGATATTATGTTGCACTCTAGTATCAAGAATATTATGCTCCCATTCGAGATAATGTCAGCATCTCCAAAAGTCTCTCTAAAACTCACCGTCTAAATCATTGTTTAGGCAGTCATTTGTATAAAAATCGTTTTCTATATCTTCATGTTTTGCAACAGCTTCTCTATATCTTGCATTCACTCTAGAGGGCTATTCTTTTTTCTATATTTGACTGGCGAGAAATCCGGAACAGAGAGTCTCTATGTTTGAATAACCAAATAGAGAGGTCGTTGGAAGGTATCCTTTTAGTCAAAATCTCTAAAACTAGCGATTAGAAAGGATTTAGAGAGTTTCTTGGAGTTGCTCTTAGATATAATGTTCCACCACAATGAGAGCATTATCTCGAATGTGATACAATCTCAAGTTTATATATATGGATAAATTTTGCCAGGTAGTGAGGGATATCACCTATTTCCCCAGCGGTGTCATGGTGAAGACAGAACAAAACGAGGTGTACAAGGCCGACTATGTCATGGTGTCAGTTAGCATTGGTGTTCTACAGACGGATCTGATACGGTTCACCCCGCCATTGCCCGTCAGTTCCTACATTTCGACAGTCATTAGATCAATATATAATTTCACAAAAATGTTTTTGCACAGATGTTGATTAGTATTTGTTTCTTAAATGTGAATTTGTATCTATTTCTTCAGGCCTGGAAGATCATCAACATCTACCAATTCGACATGGCATTGTACACGAAGATCTTCCTGAAGTTCCCCGAGAAATTCTGGCCTGAAGGTCCTGGAACAGAGTTCTTCCTCTATGCCAGTGAAAGGAGGGGATATTACCCAATCTGGCAGGTAATAATTTGGCAACCGCTTTAGAAAGGACATGCATGATTATATTGATTTACGACACGATTTGTGAATTCCCACTATTCATTTTCAGCAATTTGAGAAGCAGTACCCTGGGTCAAAAGTGCTCCTTGTCACTGTCACTGACGATGAGTCAAGGCGGATTGAGCAGCAGTCTGACAACCAAACCAAGGCAGAAGCTGTAGAGGTATTAAGGAAAATCTTCCCAGGGAAGGATGTTCCAGATGCGACCGACATTCTTGTACCAAGGTGGTGGTCTAACAGGTTCTTCAAGGGCACATTCTCCAACTGGCCCATTGGTGTCAGCCGCTATGAATATGACCTTATTCGAGTACGTTATCATCATAGTTTCGTGAAATTTGAATTGATACTTATTTACATTATTATTCTTTTCTCCAAACCTGCATTAACCTTTTAACTAAGGCTCTGAAGATGACTGACACAGTAAATCTCCTATATGTCTATTTTACTTGTACAAGGCCCCTATTGGTAGGGTTTACTTCACGGGCGAGCACACAAGCGAACACTACAATGGCTACGTCCATGGAGCATACCTTGCAGGTAAATTTCATTTCATGTTCCAGTTGTTGGAGATATATTTTTTAGTGCTTGTGAACTCCTCATTCTTGATGTTATGCTTTTGTTTACAGGTATTGATTCGGCAGACATATTAATTAAATGTGCCCATAAAAAAATGTGCAAGTACCATGTTCAGGGCAAGAACAATTAAGTTAAATCCCACGGTAAATACTGACATCCCCTATGACAGTACTAACACAAACTACTTGCTGCATTCCCTTCTATGTGTTTTCCCAACGTGTACTCTTTTTTTTCATATTAGTATGACACTTTTTTTTCTTATTTACTTGTACAGGTACAAGCTACAGACAAAATAAAATCACGAGCTAGAAGTTCTATCTAAATAAAGTTTTTCAAGACTTATCCAGATGCAGGTCTACGTATAAATACTATACATGTATAATATAAATGACCCTACACATCATAGCTCTAAGAACTATATCTAAGAACTATAAGTGACAACCCTTCGAATGATCTATCTCTTAGCCCATAGCTCATAATATAAGTGACCCTACATGTCATCCCCATGTAATCTCGAAATGTGTGTATAAGACTATCTCTTAATTATGAGATAGATGTTCTCTCTTCTATTAAAATATAGAAAAAATATTCTATGAGCTAGCTAAGAGCTCAAAATTGGAGATGCCTAACCACACCGGCAGCCCGCAATGGCACCATTTAATTCTTAGGGAAAACTCAATCAGCTTTTAATATACATGAACGATAGAGAATGAAGATTGCTACCATGTCTCTTTAGAGCTCCTCAAATGATGCCAACTCAGCTAATTTATAAGCGTGCAATATTTTTGCCCATGTGAAAGAGATAAAATGAAGAACTCTCTTATCTAAGAGAGAATCTTGTTCCCACTTTCCAATGTATATATAGTATCATGATGGTGTATCCAAGACAACCATGGCACACAACAACAACATAGCCTTTTGTCCCAACCAAGTTGGGGTAGGCTTGTCACACCCGGTTCTGAAAAACAAAACCGAGTGCACACCGTATGTGTGCCAGGATCAAGTTTCACACATACGGCAAACAAAAATGAGTAACAGATAACAGTATCACATGAAGATAAAGAAATAACAAGAGACGATTAGAGTATTACACAGTTAAATCCTGAAAACGGAGGCTCCAAATCCACAAGCAGACGACCGGGGGTTGCGTACGCCTAGAACTCAGCAACATCTTCAAATGACTCCACAGTAGCTTCCTTCTTCTGAGCAACATTGGTTATAGCAAGGGTGAGCACATGTCGTACTCATCAAGTGTGGGGAAAGTATGAATGCAAGACTGAATCAAGGAAAGGCTGAGGTTTAAAGCGATAAGCAATTTTAGTTGGTCAAACTTTTATTAGCACCTAATTACTAAGATATAAATATATACCAAACCACATTAATAAAAACAGAGCGCCATAAGCAGAAGGCACAACGAGAACCACGATTTAAGTCCATCTTCAAGTTTAATTATAATGTGAGGGTCCAGGCCGCTCTTGACCGTGAGCACGGCTGTTATAACAGTTTTACACTCTGCAGAGGTGGTACACTTTCACCATAAGTCGCGTAAAAGTTCAAGAGAACTTTAGACCCAACCATGCTGTGCTGATCAGGCACGCATCACACTACCGAGGTGTGACTGCCTAGGGACGCTACGAGGCCTTTACAAAGATTCTCCAACAAGGTTTAGCTCGCATGGTTCCGGTGTCTGGCGCTCCTAACCCTCCCTAATAGGCATGTACCTTAGCAAAGGCTACTTCCCAAGAGGACCGGGTGTTGGTGGTCGTTACGATACGGTTTCACCACCAACATTCCGTCACATTTCTGGCTCATCTTGCTCATAACAAAGTAAAATTGATTAATTCTAATGAGTTCCACAAGTTTTGTATAATTTGTGAGTGCAGGAGCAAGTAAGAAAAAGCTGAGCCACATTGGACACAAAGCCAGGCCGGCCGGCCTATGCCAGGCCGGCCGGCCCCCTTCTGTGGCCCATTGCCACGTCTCTGATCCAGGAGATCACAAACACGACACAAATGATCATGAGACGTGCGATCAATGTCGGTTTGATCCAAGAAACCGAAAGGCCTAAGCTACATTTGCATGGATTGAAGGGCCCACCAACATTGGATTCTCGGACAGCTTTGATCCAAAGAAACCGTTACCGACCTCAGGGTGCAATCCAGAGTGTCCCTGAAGAAGGCGGTGCCACGGGGCAGCCAGGCCAGGCCGATCGGCCTGGCCTAGGCCGGCCGGCCTCCCCCAGAGGCCGCCACCTGTCCCCCTTCGCGTGGCAGTTAAGCAGAGGGTTAGCTTAATCCTGACGCTTGCAACTGCCCCTGAAGACTATAAAAGGGACCCTCCTTCACCTTGAGAAAGCATCCATCAAATCATCCAGAGGAGAGAAGAGTAGCTTAGTGGGTTTTTGCTCTCATCTTTAGAGTTAGAGTAGGGAGAGAGTGGGTGAGTTGCTCGGGTGACAGCCGAGCTTTGTACAGAGAGTCCCGGATTTCTCTCTCGGTCTCGTCTCAACATTTCCGCCCCCGAGGAATATATTCAAGAGTTATCTTCAGTAAGTCCTCGGTCTCTTGCCTTTAGTACCTCGCTAGTTTACAACTTACTTTCAGCAAGTTATCATATTTATCTTGATCTGCGGGTACCTGAGTCTGCGCGAGTGACAACGACTCTTGTTTGGGGTTTCCTCTATAGCCCTTCACGTTGGGTGGAGGTAAGTGACTGAAAGCTTAGGCGTGGTGCCTGTGCTGGCTAGTCACCTCAGGTTGTGTTGCACCCCACGAAACTGCAGTGGTAGGCGGCAGGTGGTGACAGCCCTGTCCGTCCTTTGTACTACACCACGTTCGGGTGTACTCATAACCGTAGTGCTGAGCCCGGAAGAACCCCTCTCTCACCCCGTTCTGAGTTCTTCCCATTCTAGCCGTCGAAGCAGATCAGGTTAGGTATCGATAGTTTGTCTGGGGTAACGAGTAGCTAACTAAAGTCAAGCTCTCTACCCATTTATCCTTTTTCTCCTTGGTGGATCCGGTTAGAAAAGTTCTAGACTAGTCGCGTCTACCGTTCCTTGGATTCGATATCCAGGTTCTTACTCCCCTGGTGAAAGGCTACATCGGACTCCGTGCGCTTGCGGATTTTAGTTAGGCTAAGGAGTGCCAACAAGCTTTTCTGGCGCCGTTGTCGGGGAACGGTAGCAACACTAGTGTAGGATCTTTTTAGCCGTACACCTTTACCCCCCATAACCATCTACCACATGGAGTTTTCTCCTAGTTACCCGACGGTTCCATCTAGCGAGTATTTGGAACCGCCTTCATCTTGCCACCCCATACCACCTCATGGCTTCGAGATCCGTCCCAGTCTCGTTGCCATGGTTCGTGCACAGTCTTTCGGTGGAACGAAGGACGAAAGTCCCTATGCTCACTTGCAGGTTTTTGAGGAGAATTGCTCTCTTCTTATTATACCCGGCGTAAACCAAGACACTATACAATGGAAACTTTTCCCATTTTCTCTGATGGGAAATGCAAAATCTTGGTACGACCGGACTGCAAGGGGATTTAGCGGAGATTGGATCAAGTTGAAAGACGAGTTTTGTCTATTCTTTTACCCTGTCTCCAAGATCTTGAAGCTCAAAGTTGAGTTGATGACATATCAGCAAGGCGATGAGTCATTTGGAGGCACATGGGAGCGGTTCATAAAATTGGCCAACTCAGGGCCACCGCATAACATTCCGGAGGAAATGCTTATGCAGCATTTTGTTGGTGCATTGAAGTCGGAGAGTGCACAGTTCTTGAATATCACCTCCGCAGGGTCAGTGCTATACAAGACAGTGGATGAGGTACGAGAGATCTTGGAAAATGTTCTCAACTCTACCGAGTACACTGGCGTCTTCGACGACCCACCAACACCACCAACAACCCCCACAGACAAACAACCACTACTCGCCCTCACATTCGATCCGCCTCCTCCGATCATAGAGGAAGTGCTCGAACACCCCAAGTCCTCAGACCGTGAAAATATTCTTGACGATCTGCCACACTTCATTCCCGAGCTCTTTACAGAAGAAGAGTACTTGGAGATCGGCAATACATCACGTATGCCCATGGAACAAGTGTGCGCAAGTTCAAGGTCTAAGGCGTTCATTCCAGAAGCCGTACCGCAGATCGAGGGTTTATCTGCGATCATGAGCAAGGAATGGACGGAGGAAATTGAAAGTTGTGAAGACATCATCCGAACCACCCGCAACTTCAGAGTACTCCATGGCGCTATTGAGGGAACTGACGCTCAGGAAGTTACCTACGACCCGAAGGTCGGGAGTAATATCATATCAAGTGCACTCGCATCACAAGTGCAACCAGACGAACCCCGGTCCTTCTCCCGTAAGCACCTCAAGTGGATCGACGGCCAAATGATGGAATGCAGAGGAATCATCCGTGCTGTGCCCATACACATGGGACGCAACAGGATTTTCCTAGACTTCCACATTTTCGATATCCCTAGAGGCGACAACTTCTTCCTGATCGGACAGCCAATAGAGCACCTTGCCAACCCGAACCATGATCGAGCAACGATACAGTTCAAGGTTGGTAAAGAGATCATCCCGGTCAGCCTTGTGCGGTCAGTGAACACTATCGCAGAGGCCCGATCCGAGACAGACCCAGTGGAAAAAGCAGTTAGCTCCGCTCAAAAGAGCAAGCTCAGTCCTCACAGGCTGAAGAGGCTAACCATTTCATCCAAGAGGCAGAAACGGATGGTTTTATAAAACTCGACGAGGAAGAAAAGCCACAACACCCCCCTCCTGAGTTGAAGCCGCTGCCTCCTGGACTTAGATACGCTTTCCTCCACAATGACCGACGCTCGCCAGACATCATCAGTGACAAACTGACAGAGAATGAGACTCGGCAGCTTATCACAGTCCTAGAGAAGCACCGGTCTGTCTTCGGGTATTCTCTCCAGGACTTGAAGGGGATCAACCCCAGCTTATGCACCCATCGCATACCTATGGAGCCGGACCATACGCCGTCTAGAGAACATCAAAGACGGCTGAATGATGCGATGAGAGAGGTAGTCAAGAAAGAAGTGTTGAAGCTTCTGCACGCGGGTATAATCTACCCCGTGCAAGACAGTGAATGGGTCAGCCCAGTTCAAGTTGTGCCGAAGAAGGGTGGAATGACAGTTATCCAGAACGAGAAGAATGAACTTATCCCTCAGAGGACCGTTACTGGATGGAGGATGTGCATCGATTACAGGAAGCTTAATAAAGCTACCCGTAAAGATCACTTTCCTCTCCCCTTCATCGATGAGATGCTTGAGCGGTTGGCAAACCACTCATTTTTCTGCTTCCTTGATGGATACTCTGGTTATCATCAAATTCCTATCCATCCCGATGACCAGAGAAAGACTACCTTCACCTGCCCCTACGGAACGTTCGCTTACCGGCGGATGTTATGCAATGCACCTGCTTCATTTCAGCGGTGTATGATGGCGATATTCTCTGACTTGATCGAACAGATCATGGAAGTATTCATGGACGACTTTACCGTCTATGGTAAAACCTTCGATAACTGTCTTGAGCACTTGGAAAGAGTCCTCAAGAGGTGCGAAGAGCACCACCTTATCCTAAATTGGGAAAAGTGCCACTTCATGGTCAGAGAAGGAATTGTGCTGGGACACAAGGTGTCAGAAAGAGGAATAGAAGTTGATAAGGCAAAAATAGAAGTTATTGAGCAACTACCACCCCCGACGAATGTCAAGGGTGTGCGAAGTTTTCTGGGTCATGCTGGCTTTTACCGAAGATTCATCAAAAATTTCTCTCGGGTAGCCAGACCTCTTACAAGCCTTCTGGCTAAAGAAGCACCCTTCAACTTCGACGATGATTGCCTTCTCGCTTTCTACACCCTCAAGAAGGCACTTATCTCAGCTCCCATCATACAACCGCCCGATTGGAATCTTCCATTCGAGATCATGTGCGACGCTAGCGACTATGCAGTCGGGGCAGTGCTCGGTCAATGCAAGGATAAACAGCATTACGCTATATCTTATGCAAGCAAGACATTGACCGGAGCTCAGTTAAACTATGCGACAACGAAGAAGGAACTCCTGGCAGTGGTGTTTGCCATGGACAAGTTCAGATCTTACTTGGTTGGTGCCAAAGTGATAGTATACACAGACCATGCTGCACTAAAGTACCTCTTGACCAAGAAAGATGCCAAGCCACGACTCATCCGTTGGATTCTGCTCCTTCAAGTGTTTGATTTAGAAATACGAGACAAGAAGGGGACAGATAATTGTATGACGGATCATCTCTCAAGAATGCAGGTTCAAGGGTCGGATCTTCCGATCAATGACTATCTTAGAGATGATACTCTCCTCAAGGTCACCACATCCAGTCCATGGTACGCAAAGTTGGTAAACTTCATGGTGACTGGGTATGTGCCTCCAGGAGAAGACAAAAAGAAGTTAATCTACCTCAGTAGATTTCACCTTTGGGATGACCCCTATCTGTTCAAGGTTTGTGCCGACGTATTACTCCGACGATGCATCCCTCACGAGGAAACACATAAAATCCTTGATCGTTGCCATTCATCACCGTACGGAGGACACTACGGAATTTTCTGAACCCATGCAAAGGTCTGGCAGAGTTGATTCTTCTGGCCGACCATGTATGGAGACGCTAAGGAATTCGTACGGAGATGTGCCAGGTGTCAGAAACACGAGAATATCAATGCCCGTGATGCTATGCCACTACAAAATAACCTCCAGTTGGAGATTTTCGACGTGTGGGGAATAGACTTTATGGGTCCTTTCCCTGCATCCGAGCAGTGTGAATATATCCTGGTGGCAGTCGACTATGTTTCCAAATGGGTGGAGGCACTTCCGTGCACGGCAGTCGACTCGAAGAATTCAAGGAAGATGTTTGAAGAGATCATCTTTCCCCGTTTTGGAGTACCCCGAGTCGTGATCAGTGATGGAGGATCACACTTCATCGACAAGACGTTCCGGAAGTGCCTAAGCGACTTAGGAGTGGACCACCGAGTGGCTACACCTTATCACCCCCAGACCAGCGGGCAAGCAGAAACATCAAACAAACAAATTAAGAACATTCTGCAAAAGACGGTCAATGCAACGGGGACGGGGTGGAAGCGAAAGTACCGGAAGCACTTTGGGCATATAGAACAGCATTCAAAACACCGATAGGGATGACTCCCTACCAACTGGTATATGGCAAGACATGCCACTTACCGGTTGAGCTAGAATTCAAGTCCCATTGGGCGATCAAAAGGTGGAATATGGATCTCCAGACAGCCGGACTCAAAAGAAGAATGCAATTGGCTGAACTGGATGAATGGAGGGAAAAGGCCTACCACAACGCCAAGCTATATAAGGAAAGAACAAAGAGATGGCATGACAAGCGCATCAAGATCAAGCATTTCAAAGCGGGAGATCAGGTGCTACTCTTTAACTCCCGTATTCGCTTGTTTGGTCATGGTAAGCTTAGAAGTAAGTGGGAAGGTCCTTTTAAAGTCTTAGATGCCGCCGATCATGGCGCGATAACCCTCCAGGATAATGACGGGAATACTTTCAAGGCCAATGGCCAAAGACTGAAAATATTTCTCGAATCCGAAATGCCGGAGCTCAAAGAGATGGACGTCTACGAGCTAACCGAGATACCTAGTCCAGGTCCGGGCAGGACCTAAAAATGGCCCTTATCTAGGATAGATTTCCCTTTTCTATTTTCCTTTCTTTTCCTTAAACTTTTTCTAGCCAAACCCTAAAGACTTTCTGGTAGAAGAGCAAAGGGAGCATACATGAAAAATTTCAGGGGCCCTCGAGACAAGGCCAGGCCGGCCGGCCACACCCAGGCCAACCGGCCCGGCACTGGCTCGTCTCGGGACGCTCCTTGTTTGAATGAGTCTCCCTGCTATCCTTTCCGAAAATTCGTGGGATTTTGAAAGGAGGAGCGTCGTTTTAAAACGAAAGGCCCCCTCTCTTCTTCTCCCTCAGAACTCTCGAGCCTTCCTTCTCCAGAAACGTCCCTTCCTTTGAGAAATCCGAGCCATGGCCTCCCAATCAAGCCACCAAGATTCCAACTCGGCCTCTCAAGGCAGCCATTCCCCATCCAAGTCCTTGAAAGGGACACCCAGCTCCTCCAACACCAGCAGCGTCAAGATCATCGAGAGGGCGGCGTTCGTCGACATCGTCGCCGCGCAGCCGGAGGCCCGGCGGCCCCTTTCCCAGGCCGATCGGCCTGGGGCAGGCCTGCCGGCCTCCCCTCGCTGCCTCTCTGGCTCGCCTTTGGGCAGAGCCTCTGTTGGCGGTCGATATCTATGACTTTTACCGCCAACATTTCTCCGGATTTCATGCTCATACAGTGATAATCATGCTAATATCATTTATACTAATGAGTTCCACAAGTTTTGTGCAATTTGTGAGCGAAGGAACAAACAGGAAAAACAGGAGGCCAAACTGGCACAGGGCCAGGCCGGCCGGCCTAGCCCAGGCCGACCGGCCCCCTTCTGACTCTTCTGGCCACGGTTTTGATCCACAAGCTATCTAACACACCAAGGATGATCATGAGCCGTGAGTTTGATGTTGGTTTGATCCGAGGACCCGAAAGGCCTAGCCATGGATTGGAGGGTCCACCTACCTTGGATTCTCGGACAACCTCAACTCAACGCAACCAAAACCGCCTCAAGGGACAACATGCAACCATTGATGAGCGAGTCGGTGCAACGGAGGGCTGAGAGGGGCCAGGGCCAGGCCGAACGGCCTCCCCTAGGCCGGCCGGCCCCTAACTGTCGAGCTTGAGGTGAACGCAACAACTACCGACTTCAGGACATCATCCAGGCCGTCCCTGCAAAAGTCGGTGCCACTTGGCACCAGGGCCAGGCCGGCCGGCCTACACCAGGCCGGCCGGCCTCCCACTGTGGCTTCCACGCTTCCTCTTTCGCGTGGATTCTAAGCAGGAGGTGTGCGTCAATCCTAAGCAGGATTCCACCCTTGGGAGGCTATAAAAGGCGCCCTTCACCCCCACTCAACCACACCATCCATTGGAGAGAAGAGAAGGCTCAAGATGTAGTCCACTATTATCTTAGAGTTGAGTAGAGTAGAGAGAGAGTGGGTGAGTTGCTCGGGTGACAGCCGAGCTTTGTAGAGAGAGTCCGAGATTTCTTCCTCGGTCTCGTCTCAACATTTCCGCCCCCGAGAAATAAAGATTCAGAGATATCTTCAGTAAGTTCCTCAGTCTCTTGCCTTAGTATCTCGCTAGTTTACTCTTTACTTTCAGCAATTTATCTTGGCTATATATGATCTGCGGGTACCTGAGTCTGCGCGAGTGACAGCGACTCTTGTTTGGGGTTTTCTCTATAGCCCTTCGCGTTGGGTGAAGGTCAGTGGCTGAAAGCTTAGGCATGGTGCCTGTGCTGGCTAGTCACCTCAGGTTGTGTTGCACCCCACGGAACTGCAGTGGTAGGCGGCAGGTGGTGACAGCCCTGTCCGTCCTTTGTACTCCACCACGTTCGGGTGTACTCATAACAGTAGTGCTGAGCCCGGAAGAACCCCTCTCTCACCCCGTTCTGAGTTCTTCCCGTTCTAGCCGTCGAAGCAGATCATGTTAGATTAAGATAGGTTGTCTGGGGTAACGAGTGGCTAACTAAGGTTAAGCTTTCTACACCCTTTACCCTTTCCTCCCCTGGTGGGTTCGGTTAGGAAAGTTCTAGACTAGTCGCGTCTACCGTTCCTTGGATTTGACTTCCAGGTTTCTACTCCCCTGGTGAAAGGCTACAATGTACTCCGTGCGCTTGCGGATTTAGTTAGGCTAAGGAGTGCCAACAAGCTTTTCTGGCGCCGTTGCCGGGGAACGGTAGCAACACTAGTGTAGGATTTTTTTAGCCGTACACTTTATCCCCATAACCATCTACCACATGGAGTTTTCTCCTAGCTATCCGGCGGTTCCATTTCGCGAGTGTTTGGAATTGCCACCATCCTTCCACCCCGTTATCTGATGGCTTCGAGATCCGCCCCAATCTCGTTGCCATCATTTGTTCACACTCCTTGCAATAGATGAGGAGAAGTTCTCTCCTAACATTTCCGGATGAACCAAGACGAACTCTTCCTGTTTTTCTCTGACGGGGGAAGCAAAGTTTTGGTACAATCGGAGTGCAAGAGGAGTTGGAGGAGATTGGATCAAAGTGAAGGTTGAAGTTTGTCTGTTTGTCTATCCCATCCTCAAAGCTCAGAGATGAGCTACTTGGAGCAACCTGGGAGAAGTTTGGTATGGTGCTCATACAACGATTCGTTGGTAGATTGAGACATAGTGCTCATCCTCAGGATCAGTTTTTCTGACCCTCCCACCGACTTCCCCATGAACCAAACAGCAAATCCTCACTCTTTCATTAGATCCACCGCCTTCGACCACACGACGTGAGCGAACAAAAACCCCCAGACCAAGAGAATTCCCTTAAGGATCTGCCACGTTAGGTGTGCACGCTCAAGGTCTGAGTAATTCATTCCGAAAGTCACGACCGCAGACCAAGGGTCTATCTGCGGTTACGAGCAAGGAATGACGGAGGAAGCAAAAGCTAGTCGACCCTAGCTTTAATGCCCTCCACCTATTGAGGGGACTGGCACACAAGAAGTTGTCGATGATTTTTCATAAGCACCTGAAAGGGATCAACGGCCAGATGTTGGAAAACAAAGGAATTATCCGAGTTCTGCCTGAGGGGCGCAACAGAGTGATCCTAGGTTTCCACATCTTCGATATCCTCAAAGGTGACAAAATCTTCTTGTTGGATCAGCCAATAGAGCATCTTGTCAACTTAATCACGATCGAGCTATAGCTCAGAGTTGACAAAGAAAACATCATGATCAACCTTGCATGATCAGTGAGTTCAGCCTTGCACGATCATTATCGCAAAGGGCTAGACAGACCCCGTGAAGAACCAATGAGCATATTTTTCAGATGCTCACCCAATCCCAGGGGCAGAACCGGGCAGTCAAGCTCGACATGGTGGAGAACCACAGCCTCCTCCACTAGAGTTGTTGATTGCTGCCACTTGGATTGAGACATGTCTCTCTTCCACTTGGAATAGAGATATTTACTTCTTCACGACAATTGCAGCACGCCAGTCATCATCAGTGATAAACTGACAGAGAATGAGGTTCGGCAGGCTGCAACAGTCTTAGAGAAGTATCGGTCCATTTTTTTGGTATTCTCTACAGACTAGACGGGGATCAACCCCAACACCCATCGTATCGCTTGAACCGGACAAACAGCCTTTTGGCTGAATGATGCGATGAGGGAGGTAGGCACACCTGCATGTGGGTATTATTTACCCCATGTAAGCACCCACTTTAAGTGGTGAGGCACTAATCAATTTTCATCTACCTCCACCTGTCTTTATTGTTTGGTATATGCAATGCACCAACAGAGGTGTATGATATCAGCCTTCTCTCCCATTATCAAGGACATCCTTTGTCCTTGTCGAGAACATCATGGAGGAATTCCTTGATGATGTCTCAGTCCATGGACAACCTTTGGTTTATGCCTCGCGGATATGGATAGAGTTCGTGAGAATTCCCAAAGGGCTCCACCTTGTCCCAAATTGGGAGAAGTGTCAGCTGAGAAGGCCCCCCATCATACAACCTCCTGATTGGATTCTTCCTATCAAGATCATGTGCAACAGTAGTAACAATACAATCGGGACAGAGCTGGATCAATGCAAGAAATCATCATTATCAAAAGCATTGACCAGAGTTCGACAAACAACGGGGAAGGAACTGTCTGTAGTGGTATTCACCCATGACAAGTTCAGACCCTACTTGGTCGATGTCAAAGTGTTAGCACACGGACCATGCTACACCAAGATATCACCTGACCAAGAAGGATGACACGCCACAACTCATCCGTTGGATTCTTGCCCCTTCATGAATTTGCTTCACGACTCAAAAAAAAAGAAGAGAGCAAATAAATACGTGGCATATCATCTCCAAGGATACAAGTTCAATCATATGAGATGATACTCTCTCAAGGGTAGCTTTACAAACTTGGATTAACACCCTTAGAGAGAAGGAATGCATTCACCATATCAGATTTAACCAATGTGATTCATATCATACTGGTTTACTCCACCGCTGCAACCCATATGTGAGACCCGCAAGATTCTTAAGTGTCGGTTCCACTTCTCACAGAGAATGAGCTACGGAAGTTTTTGTTTCCTTTTGTATAAACCTCGTGCTAAGGTTCAACAGACTGATCACCTGACCAACCAAGCACACACACGCTAAGAGTCTTTGTGGTGCCCACGATGCTCATTGAGTCAAAGGACTGACGAGCATCTTGGTGATCCTGGACTAAACGTCCATAGTAGTTGAAGCACTTCATGTTGTGGATAAGGAGATGGAGACTCTCACTCCAGCCTTAGAAGTGCAATAGCGGGTTGGAAGTAAATCACTGGGTCGCAAATCCGTACCATCTTCAGATAGTCAATCAGAAACATCAACAGAATATCATGAACAATCTGACATGGAGAAGGGATGGAAGGGCAATCACCCGAGACACTTTGTGCACACAGAACATTATTCCCATTAGGAGAACAAAAAGGTGAAACAGAGACTCCCAATCAGCCAGAGTACAAATGATGAAATCAAATGGCTGAATTGGAGGATGGAGAAGGAAGGTTTTCCTTTATGCTTCTCCTCGAGGACAATGACAGGGATGTTTTCAGTTGAAAATATTCCTCGAGCCCGACATCCCGGAACTCGAAGTGATGGACTACTGTGAGTATCCGAGTTACAACCATAGTCCATGGTCATGGCCGGACCTAAAATGTGCCATTATCTTAGTATAGGTTTGGGTGCTGCAATTTCCCTTTTCATTTTGTTTTCCCGATATTTATTTTCCAATAGCACCCCCATATTTCCCTTTTGAATAAAATGTTGCTTTGTTCCTGCCATGCTTTTGGTGGTTGGTGCACGCTTGTGTGCCAACCACACCCCTGCTCTAACTCTACACTAAGTGCGCAGAAAACAGGACGAGCAACACATCGACGAGCAGTCTTCACCCGTGCCCAAATAACCACATGGCAGCCATCTGCTGAGATTCAACTACGCACGGAGGTTTGAAACCCTTTCTCCATTTCCTTTCTTGGTTTTAATTCAAATGCGAGCATGAGTTCACGACAATTAAAATTTGAATGAAACACCTAGAAAGAGATGAAAATCCTACATGTTTATCAAAGGTGCATAAGCTTTATTTCTTTGCAAGTACCTATGTGCCTTTGGAACTTTACGATAGGATCACTTGATCTTTCGCTTATTGACTCTTACGATATAATGACATGAGAGGCTTGTTCTTTTCTAATTCAAAGTCTTGGAGAATTTCATTTTGAAAATGAAAAAAATAAAACAAAAAAATGAGGCAACTCTCATTCATGCTCAACTTTGCCAAGTCCCATCCAGAGCCATATCATACATGACACAGTTTTGAAACTTCACATAGCTATCTTTACATTTTGAGCTTGATCAAACATCATGCCTTCTGAGACATGCATGTTCTTCCTTGCACTTTGGTCATTCACGTACACGTTTCATCAAATAAAGTCCATCAAAAGTGGTTCTCAAGCAGCTCTTCATCCCCCTAAAAAAAAGAAAAAAAAAGATGAGTGGGAGGTCCTACTCAGTAAAAAAAAAGATAAGAAGGGGAAAGATGGAAGAAGCTAGAATCAAATACCACTCAAGGACATTCATCATCCATCATCCACATTCACTTGCACTTGACCAAAGTTCATGGTTGACATGATCTCTCGGAGACAAGTTATTTGATCTCGCAACATAGATGGAAGAGATAAGCAATTCTATCGATCCCTACCTTGAGCCCCACATATAACCTTGTAGAGGTAGGTGAGGCTACTTGAAAAGCCTTTGTGAGGATCAAACACTTTGAGCGACTGAGTGGCTTGAGAGAATGAGAGTATGCCTCCATATTTTGAAAAAAAAAATCTCCATGTACTGAGAAGGAGAAATCAGGCTCTCCATTGATTTATTCTGAGGTTCAATAGGTAAAAGTGAAGGTGTTAGCCACCTGGAATCCAAGATATGAGGGAAAGCTTTGAAATAATTCTTATGCATACTTTTGATTTCATGACCCTAGGCTTTGCTTGATCCTCTGGATCTAAATCAACCCTTTGCTCGGGACGAGCAAAGTCTAGGTATGGGGGCGTGTTGGCGGTCGATATCTATGACTTTTACCGCCAACATTTCTCCGGATTTCATGCTCATACAGTGATAATCATGCTAATATCATTTATACTAATGAGTTCCACAAGTTTTGTGCAATTTGTGAGCGAAGGAACAAACAGAAAAAATAGGAGGCCAAACTGGCACAGGGCCAGGCCGGCCGGCCTAGCCCAGGCCGACCGGCCCCCTTCTGACTCTTCTGGCCACGGTTTTGATCCACAAGCTATCTAACACACCAAGGATGATCATGAGCCGTGAGTTTGATGTTGGTTTGATTCGAGGACCCAAAAGGCCTAGCCATGGATTGGAGGGTCCACCTACCTTGGATTCTCGGACAACCTCAACTCAACGCAACCAAAACCGCCTCAAGGGACAACATGCAACCGTTGATGAGCGAGTCGGTGCAACGGAGGGCTGAGAGGGGCCAGGGCCAGGCCGAACGGCCTCCCCTAGGCCGGCCGGCCCCTAACTGTCGAGCTTGATGTGAACGCAACAACTACCGACTTCAGGACATCATCCAGGCCGTCCCTGCAAAAGTCGGTGCCACTTGGCACCAGGGCCAGGCCGGGCGGCCTACACCAGGCCGGCCGGCCTCCCACCGTGGCTTCCACGCTTCCTCTTTCGCGTGGATGCTATGTAGGAGGTGTGTGTCAATCCTAAGCAGGATTCCACCCTTGGGAGGCTATAAAAGGCGCCCTTCACCTCCACTCAACCACACCATCCATTGGAGAGAAGAGAAGGCTCAAGATGTAGTCCACTATTATCTTAGAGTTGAGTAGAGTAGAGAGAGAGTGGGTGAGTTGCTCGGGTGACAGCCGAGCTTTGTAGAGAGAGTCCGGGATTTCTTCCTCGGTCTCGTCTCAACATTTCCGCCCCCGAGGAATAAAGCTTCAGAGATATCTTCAGTAAGTTCCTCGGTCTCTTGCCTTAGTATCTCGCTAGTTTACTCTTTACTTTCAGCAATTTATCTTGGCTATATATGATCTGCGGGTACCTGAGTCTGCGCGAGTGACAGCGACTCTTGTTTGGGGTTTCCTCTATAGCCCTTCGCGTTGGGTGGAGGTCAGTGGCTGAAAGCTTAGGCGTGGTGCCTGTGCTGGCTAGTCACCTAAGGTTGTGTTGCACCCCACGGAACTGCAGTGGTAGGCGGCAGGTGGTGACAGCCCTGTCCGTCCTTTGTACTCCACCATGTTCGGGTGTACTCATAACAGTAGTGCTGAGCCCGGAAGAACCCCTCTCTCACCCCGTTCTGAGTTCTTCCCGTTCTAGCCGTCGAAGCAGATCATGTTAGATTAAGATAGGTTGTCTGGGGTAACGAGTGGCTAACTAAGGTTAAGCTTTCTACACCCTTTACCCTTTCCTCCCCTGGTGAGTCCGGTTAGGAAAGTTCTAGACTAGTCGCGTCTACCGTTCCTTGGATTTGACATCCAGGTTTCTACTCCCCTGGTGAAAGGCTACAATGTACTCCGTGCGCTTGCGGATTTAGTTAGGCTAAGGAGTGCCAACAGCCTCCCTCCGTGATCCTCAGGAGGAGGGTCAGGGGAGTTCGCTGCCCAAGACGCCCCGAAGGCCAACTACGGGACTTTTGTCCCCAAAGAAGGCCATCGGGAAGCGCCTCGTCTCCTCTCCGCTCAAGAAGGAGATCGTGCCGCTCTTCATCTCCACCTCGCAGGGGTACTCACCGCAGTATACCCCGGGAAGTCCTAGCCCTCCACGCCGGGAAGGGCCAGGCATCGGGAAGGGGCTCTTAGCCCCTAAGAAGCCCGACGAGGGGAGGAAGCGCTTCATGACGCCCCCTCCGATCCAAGGACCTCCCGGGCAGATGGAATGGTCCGATGAGGAGGAGGAGGAGGACGTGGAGGAGCTGAGGAGGAAGCTTGCCGCGCTGCAACTCAAGGTCAACAATATGGACGAGCACGTGGCGGAGGCGGTGATCGGGCAAATGGAGGCCGATGACAAGATCGAGATCCTTCGCAAGGCAATGGCCTCTAAGGTCAAGCGCCTCGCGAAGGCCACCGGCAACGAGCACCTCTACCGCCCGAAGGAGGAGTAGTTAGGATTAGGATTAGTTTAGATTTTTGGGTGCTTAGTTAAAATTCCTTTGATTCATTTTATTTCAAATTTTCCTTGTATTCAGCACCCCCATATTTGTTTCCATGCAGTTTGGAATAAAATAAAATTATTTATTTGAAAGAAGAGACTCATTTATAAAAAGAAAAAAAATGAATGGTTGGTGCACACTTGCGTGCCAACCAACCCCTCGGACTGATATTTCAGTGAAGCACGCAGAAACACTGATGTACAGGAGGTGCACTGGTCGCTGGCCAAGGCGGGACTGCACCTGGCACAATGCCAGGCCGGCCGGCCTAGGCCAGGCCGGCCGGCCTAGGCCAGGCCGGCCGGCCCCGTGTTGAAGCCGTTCGAGGAGATCCCGTGCCCACTGCGTAATCCCGCGAATCACATAAACGAGGAACCTGAATCGGGACGCCTGGCTACAATGCCAGGCCGGCCGGCCTCTACTGGGCCGATCGGCCTGGGCCTGTGGCCAACGTCGTCGACTCGACTCCAGGACACGGTTTGCAACCCCTACATTTGATCCTTTTGTGATTTTGATCCAAATAAAATTCCTGGCTAAATAATTTTAAAACTTGATCAAAATTCATGAAAGTGAACCCTTGTGCATGGCACCTTGGATATACTTGTGATATTTCATGAGAAAGTATTTCATTGCCTTGGAACTTTTGTTAGGATTGCCTGATTCTCGTTAATTGATTCTTATGATATAATGATTTGAGAAGTTGAGCCTTCCGATTCAAGGTTTTGGAGATTGTTTTTGAAAATAAAACTTAAGGCAACCCTTGTTATCATCAACTTGAAATGTCCTATTCAAAGCCATATACCAAGTTCAAGTTGAAACTTCTACATAGCTACCTTCTAAATTTTGAGCTTGCTCGAATTACTTGCCTTCACGTTCGTGCTATCTTGTTCATCATGGCCATCCACGTACACGAGCATCAATAAAGTCCAAATTGTCGAAAGCTCTTCATCCCCCTGAAAAAAGTGATGAAGAAAGGAATGATACACTCCTTATCTTCAGAAAAAAAAGAAAAGGGGAAAGATGAAAGATGCTGGAACAAGGACTCAAACATCAAAGTACACATGCACTTGGCCAAGATGTATGAGTAGTAGGAATGATTAGACAAGTTCTTCGATCTTGCAAAATAAATAAAGAAGAGTGAGCAACATCTCAAAAGCTCCGCCGTATAACATAGAGAGGCTTGATTCTAAGCCCAGGGGAGGATCCAAACACTATGAGTGATCGAGAGATGTTGAGAAATAACAAGGGAATGCCTCATTTTCTTTATAAAATTATCAAAAACTCCAAATGCCAAGAGGAAGAAGTGCTCAACCAATCAATGAGTTGTTCTAAGACTCAATTGATGAAGATGAGGGTGTTAGCCACCAGAATCCAAGGTATGAAAGAAAACTCAGAGATATGACTTGTGTATACCTTGAGCTCGTGACCCTGATCTTGCGAAAGTCCCGGTGATTTAATTCATTCTTTGCTAAGGGACTAGCAAAGTTCAGGTAGGGGGGCGTGTTGGTGGTCGTTACGATACGGTTTCACCACCAACATTCCGTCACATTTCTGGCTCATCTTGCTCATAACAAAGTAAAATTGATTAATTCTAATGAGTTCCACAAGTTTTGTATAATTTGTGAGTGCAGGAGCAAGCAAGCAAAAGCTGAGCCACATTGGACACAAAGCCAGGCCGGCCGGCCTATGCCAGGCCGGCCGGCCCCCTTCTGTGGCCCCTTGCCACGTCTCTGATCCAGGAGATCACAAACACAACACAAATGATCATGAGACGTGCGATCAACGTCGGTTTGATCCAAGAAACCGAAAGGCCTAAGCTACATTTGCATGGATTGAAGGGCCCACCAACATTGGATTCTCGGACAGCTTTGATCCAAAGCAACCGTTACCGACCTCAGGGTGCAATCCAGAGTGTCCCTGAAGAAGGCGGTGCCACGGGGCAGCCAGGCCAGGCCGATCGGCCTGGCCTAGGCCGGCCGGCCTCCCCCAGAGGCCGCCACCTGTCCCCAAATCATCCAAAGGAGAGAAGAGTAGCTTAGTGGGTTTTTGCTCTCATCTTTAGAGTTAGAGTAGGGAGAGAGTGGGTGAGTTGCTCGGGTGACAGCCGAGCTTTGTAGAGAGAGTCCGGGATTTCTCTCTCGGTCTCGTCTCAACATTTCTGCCCCCGAGGAATATATTCAAGAGTTATCTTCAGTAAGTCCTCGGTCTCTTGCCTTTAGTACCTCGCTAGTTTACAACTTACTTTCAGCAAGTTATCATATTTATCTTGATCTGCGGGTACCTGAGTCTGCGCGAGTGACAGCGACTCTTGTTTGCGGTTTCCTCTATAGCCCTCCGCGTTGGGTGGAGGTCAGTGACTGAAAGCTTAGGCGTGGTGCCTGTGCTGGCTAGTCACCTCAGGTTGTGTTGCACCCCACGGAACTGCAGTGGTAGGCGGTAGGTGGTGACAACCCTGTCCATCCTTTGTACTCCACCACGTTCGGGTGTACTCATAACAGTAGTGCTGAGCCCGGAAGAACCCCTCTCTCACCCCGTTCTGAGTTCTTCCCGTTCTAGCCATCGAAGCAGATGAGGTTAGGTATCGATAGTTTGTCTGGGGTAACGAGTAGCTAACTAAAGTCAAGCTCTCTACCCATTTATCCTTTTTCTCCTTGGTGGATCCGGTTAGAAAAGTTCTAGGCTAGTCGCGTCTACCATTCCTTGGATTCGATATCCAGGTTCTTACTCCCCTGGTGAAAGGCTACATCGGACTCCGTGCGCTTGCGGATTTTAGTTAGGCTAAGGAGTGCCAACACCGGGCTAGACCGCGACTCAGTCCCCCCTTGCCCTTATCAGGTAAAGCTATCCCAAACTAGAGTTTCCAATTATTTAGCCAAGACCAGAGCCCATTAGTCTTATGGTTGTACTGTTTTCCCGGGTGGTTCTCCATGTTCCGATTAAATCATGTGATCTTGTATTAACCGGAGGTATAGCATAAAGTAGAGCATGTTTATCATTGTTGTTCATTAGAAACCACCAAGAACCAGGTATAGCAACTAGCATAGCTACCCAACATAAAGATAAACCCAGGCAGACAAGGAATAATCATGAAAGACTAGGCAAACCTTAATAGGACTCCATCAATATTAAATGCAAGCACATGCAATGGTGATTAAGTATAATTATTGGGATAAAGGCACAAGGACACACTTGCCTTAAATCCAGAGAATAGTTGCTCAGATTGTCTTCAGTTCTTCAAGCTCTCGAACCACGTTCCTTCCACTCGCCTCAATCATCCAAGCAAAGCAAACATTCTAGAGCAAACAAATAAAGACAACTAAGAACAATACACCAATCAAAATAAAAGCTTTTAAAGAGTGTATTAGACGATGAGGATTACTGCTATGGTCACGTGAGCGCAAGAATCGATGAAATCTGAATTGAATTGAATAAGACTTGATTTTTAAGAGAGAAGGGTAGCTATTTGCATATGGCGTAAGAATGATATCACCATGAAGCAATAATAATCAAAAGAGAAATTAGATAAATAGATGAACATAAGCTATGATGATGGAAAAAGAAACATGACGTCAGGAAGGATTGCACCGGGTGAAACAATTGATTATTCTAGGGATAAAGAAGGATGAATAACACAAGAGATTTCGGATGTTTGGTCGTACAAGAAGTATACAACACACATCCTAATTATTTTTGCTACAGGAAGTAACAATTATTGCATAGCTATGATGTGAACAAGTACTCAGCTTGTACGCATAAATGCATTGAGCCTTGCTTGCCTGCATGCACACAAAGTTACGCCTGGCACTGCTTGCTTGCACGAGATGGCACATACATCTCTCGGAAGCAGTTAGTACAGACTAGAGAAAAGAGAAGACTGGCGTGCAGAGGTTCTCACCAGCTATGAGCAAGTTGAGTTCGGCCAGACGCGAGACGGATGGTGACGATGACGGCTCGCGGCAACGCAGGGCATGGCGCACATGAGCGGACCATCAAGGAGCAGTCGAGCAGCAGCACAGTCTCTTCATGACCGGGCCTGCACCGGCAGTGTGCATAGGGAAGCTACGGCAGACGGAGATCCTTGGAGACACGAAAGACATGGGTGAGCAGTAAAACAAAACGGGTGCAGGATGACGACCCTGATAGCGTGTTCACCCACCGCGGCGGATTATGGAAGTGGCCAAATTCGGAGAAGACGATGACCGCTTAGATCAACGGCGGCGGCGGCTTTGAACGGGCGTGCTCCTCCTGCGGCAGCTTAGCGTGACGGCAACACCAGGATGGCCTTCGCGATGGCTCGGCCAAGTTCGATTCAGGAACAAACTTTGCCGGCGCTAGGTTTCGTCAGCAGCGGACTTCTTCATGCGGCTGCCGCGACGGCGTCTTGGGGCTGCTGTCTCGGGAGTTACGGCGCTAGGGTTGAGGTGGCGACTGCCGAGATTGATTTATGGAGAAGAACGTGGAGGTGGCAATAGGCCGGGTGCGCACAGGGTCTCCAAGAGTCCAAGCGTCCGGTGGACGGAGAGAGTTGGATACGGATTCAACTAAAAGCCTGTGGAGCCTTCGGTGGCTGTTGGACCTTGGCACCTCGGCCCAATGCATGGACAATGGTACAAGTCAAACACACATGCTTAAGCCCAAAATAAACGTAGAAAAGCAAGTAGAATAGACAAGTAAAAGAATTCACGAGGACTGAATTCTTGCTGGAACAAGATATCAGCATGGCATCACCAGAGTATAATTAGGAAATAGAATAAACGTGACAAAAGAGTTACAAGTATGCAGGAGTTGCTGGACCTTCCATGGTGATCATTGATGGTTCTTCGTGTCTCGCCAGCGGCGGGAATGGACAGAGGTTGCCGGAAACGACAACGGATGACGGAGTTGACTGTTGGCTTAAGGGCTCCTTCGGCAAAGGAAGGAGGATCGCGAACGACGACGGACGTAGATCGACAAATTGGGCAGCAAAGCTCGTCGGCAGCTCAAAGATAGTTTGGGACACGACGAATCCAAATAAAATATTTGGAGTCATGAAGGGGATTATAGAGCCTTTTGATAAATAGATTTAGCTCCAAGAAGAGGAGAATAAATTCTAGGAAAGGTTTAGAAAATTCTCAAAGGAATCTAGACGTTAGATAAACAAGTTTTTCAAAACTAAGCACTCATGAAACACGAAGATGCTTCGGCATGAATGCAACACACAGAGAACAACTTATTTAAATTAAGAAAACAACAATTGTTTTTCATTTCTACGCTAAATTCTCTGTAAAATAAATAAATGTTGAAAAAAAATTAAAATTGAGAGAAAATCGTTGTTTAATTATTCTCTAAATTCACATCCTGAAATTTGAGAATTTCAGGGTGTGACAAGGCTAGAGATGAAACCCAGAAGAAACAAGGATAAGAAAGACATAAAACGACACGAGACCAAAGATAAGGTTAGGGGTAAACAAGAGAAGAAGAAAAGATCACGGTTCCGGCACGCTGATTGCTAGTCTCCAAGCGCTTCTGTCTATAGCTAACTCCTTGGACATATTCCATTCTCTAAGATCCCTCATGACCGACTAGTCCCAAGTCAGTTTATGTCGACCTCTACCTCTCTTTACATTATCTACCCTTCCTAAAACCCCACTATGCACTGGCGCCTCAGGAGGCCTCCTTTGGACATGTCCAAACCATCACAACCGATATTGCGTCAGTTTCTCCTCGATTGGTGCTACGCCGACCCTATCCCGAATATCTTCATTCCAAACTCTATCCCTTCTTGTGTGCACACAAGACTAACGTAACATACGCATCTCTGCTATACTCAATTGTTGGACATGTAGCCTTTTTGTAGGCCAACATTCTGCACCGTATAGCATTGCTGGGCAAATCGCCGTCCTATAGAACTTAACTTTTAGCTTTTGTGGCACCCTTTTGTCACAGAGGACGCCAGAAGCTTGACGCCATTTTAGCCAACCGGGTGAAATTCTATGCCTAACATCTTCATCAATATCTCCATCCTTTTGTAGTATTGATCCTAAGTATCGGAAAGTATCCTCACCACTTGCCCATCAAGGGTAACGTCTCCATCATCATGTCCAATCGCGCTGAAATCGCACACCATGTATTCAGTCTTCATCCTACTAAGTCTGAAACCCTTTGACTCTAACGTGTGCCTGCATAGCTCTAACTTCCTATTAACCCCCGCTCTACTCTCATCAATTAGCACCACATCATCCGCAAAGACCATGCACCAAGGGATATCACCTTGTATGTCCCTTGTGACCTCATCCATCACTAGAGCGAATAAATAAGGGCTCAATGCTGACCCCTGATGTAGTCCTATTTTAATTGGAAAGTCACTGGTGTCATCATCACATGTCCGGACAGATGTTATCGCATCCTTGTACATGTCCTTGATGAGGGGTAATGTACTTGGTTGGGACTTTGTACCTTTCTAAGGCCCACCACATGACATTTCATGGTACTTTGTCTTACGCCTTCTCGAGGTCAATTAAAACCATGTGCAAGTCCTTCTTCTGCTCCCTATATCTCTCCATCAACTGTCGTATTAGGAAAATTGCCTCCATGGTTGACGTACCAGGCATAAACCCAAACTGGTTTTGGGTCACGCTTGTCACTCTTCGTAGGCGATGCTCTATAACCCTCTCCCAGAGCTTCATCGTATGGCTCATCAACTTAATCCCACGATAATTAGTACAACTTTGAACATCTCCCTTGTTCTTGAAGATCGATACTAATATACTTCTTCTCCATTCTTCGGGCATCTTGTTTGCCCGAAAAATGAGGTAAAAAGCATAGTTAGCCATACTATCGCTCTAGCACCAAGGCACCTCCACACCTCAATGGGGATACCATCAGGGCCCATCGCTTTACCTCTGTTCATCCTCCTCAACGCCTCCTCGACATCCGCCTCCTGAATTCTCCGAACAAAGTGTCTACTAGTATCATCAAATGAGTCGTCCAACTCAAGGGTATGACCCTCATTCTCCCCATTAAATGATTACATACAAAAAATGGCTTCAATGCATAGTATCATGTTGTTGTTTCTTACGCTAGTCTCAGTGGTGAGTTTCACTACAGATTTACCTAGACTGCCACGTCTGCTTTTGAGTAGAATGAAAGCAAAACTCTCAATACAAAGTTTCATTGCATGGTTTCATAGACATGTTGCAACAATTAATTTTTTTCATGATGTTGTGACCAAATATGTCTTGAAATGAAACCATAACATCCTTAATGGAAGTTGATTGTGTTTCATGGGACTACGTAACTGTTCCTCGTGTCTTTCATGGGGATGAAACACCCCCTTCTCTCTTCGTAATGAGCTTGCCATGTCAACAAAATTGCTGATTTGGCACGGGATTAAATGTTCATAAAACTCCCATGAAACTCGCACTAAGATTTAGAAGCCTCAAAATAATTAATTGATGTAGTGTAGTGACTATGGGAGTGGGCCTCATACTCTGAAGGCCTAGACATTCCGATCCCTATAGGTGAGCGTGAAGCAGAACTATTATATGTTGTACACACTTGGATCTATTGGCCCAAGTGCGACATAAGATTGTACCAAGTAGGCATAAATTTCATGGCAGAATCAGCTCAGAGCTCAAGGCCCAGGCCACTGTTAGCGGTGGTTAGCGCGACAAGTTGAACCACGACGAACGGATCATTGTAGCTCTTCCCATGAGTATTGCCTCAAGGTTTGTCAATCCGTGGATCGAAAGTGAAATTACTAGGGTTTACCATGTAATCCAAATAATCTAACCCTATAACGTGAAGCTTTGATCCCATCCACAAGCATAGACAAAGAGATAGCCAAACCGAGGGGTAACTAAGACTATTGCTTTCTAGTTGTAGTTCTAGCCATGAAGAGTAACCACACCATGCACCTCATTTGAATGTCTTTTTAAATCACCACCTCTGGTAAAACCCCTGAGAACTGCCACCTTAGACGAAATCATACCCTATCATGATGCTCGCTATCGGCGTGGTTAGTTGCAAGCGCATGTCCACGAGGAACGTGTTGAACTCCTTAGTAGATCCGGTATGAATCCGTAGCCACAATGGCTACAAGATCACCCGAGAAATTTATATCAATAATAGATTGAAACTAAAGTGAACCTAAGAAAAGCACAAGATCATTAAAGGAGGTACTTTGATCGCTACATAATCAGATGACAAGATGTTTATTACTTAAACCAATGTACGTCATACCTATGATGATGACCACTCGGCTCCAGAACTCCGCTATGGCACAACCACGTATGGAGGCCACGACGGCTATGGTTGGCCTAGGCAATTCCTAGACAACTTCAACGTCTTGTGGTGGCTGTCTCTCCCTCCGGTGTTCGCTTCTAGGTCTCACTGAGTTGTGGTGGATGGATGCGCCTCCCTTTGGATTGAGGATCTATTTATGCACCGAGCAGTCCGTAGGTCAAAGGGGAGGCCCAGGACGTGCTGGAAAGGGTAGGGCCAGCTGATCCATTTTTTTGGCCCATATTTCGCATACAGGCTTCTCTCATTAATCCTTGTCCATATGCATGATGTCCTATATGAAAGTCGTTCCGAATGTGTCGGAAAGGTTTCCTCCGTTAGGCTTGATTCTGTCAAACTTGGTGTTGGTTTTGGGCTTTGAAAATAAATGCCCCAAGTTGGGCCATTTTTCTGCAAACACACAATATGCTACAAAATACATTATGCGAAAATGAGGTTATTTCAAGTCCCAAGTGGCAGTTTAGTTTATGAATTAGTCCAAAAACACCACTTAAATGGCACTAAAATGGTTTCATTAACGAGAGCCAACAATCACAAACGCCAACAGGCAGGGATCAAAGCATGGATCCACAATCTTCACTGGCAGCATGGGATCCTAGCATTGATTTGCCATCACAACCTGAACCTCAGCCTCAGCTTTAGCAGCCTCTGCCTCAAAGGAAGCAACAGAAGAAGTACACCAAGGCTTCGGCCCCTCTGGCTACCTAAGCACCAAAGGAAGAAAAAGAGAAGCCTCCACCTGAGAAGCTCCCATACGAAAAGATAGTTGAGGAAAATGCCAGGAAAATGCCATAATAGTGCAAGTAGTATATAATCAACTTAAAGGTAGTTTATAGGCAACATACATGTTCATTCATACTCTTGTCATACAACTTTAAGTGATACCTTTGCCTCTTTTTTAATACCTTCAAGTTAATAATAAGTGCTATATAATCAACATTGTCTCTTTATATATGTGATGATGTTTCGGTCACCGGCAAGTAAATTTCTCGGTTTGCGCATGAGGGTTCATATGGTTTTGCGAGACGGACACAAGGAAATATACTGGTTCAGGCAACATGCTCTACATCCGGTTCGAGCTGCTCGTGTTGCTCACAAAGATCTACAGTAGGAGTTATAATTGGGCGAGAGAGAGAAAGGGATAGAGAGAGGTTCGAGAGGAGCCCGGTATTACATGGGGGTCGGGAGAGGAGACAGAAGGCGGCGAACAAGATGAAAAGGAGTCTTGCCGACCCTCCTTTTCCCCGGTCGTGGGTCCCGCTGACTACTTTTGCAGATGGCAGAGGGTTGTTATGCTGCGCTAGTCACCGTTGTAGCACTATGGCTACAAGGGGTTTGGGTACAGCGGGTGTGCGGCCATGGGCGCTAGCTGTCGTACGCTGGAGTCTTTGTTCAGAGTCTTGTAATTATGGGCGGTGCCATGGGAGAGGGGCTGGCATGGTGTCCAACGACACCTATGCAGCATGTGTCTGTTGCTGGTGAGGCCGTCAGGCCATGGCGTAGCGACCACAGCCAAGGCGTAGTGTCGTAGCCAATGCTACAGGAGCACTGACCGCCTGTGCTGAGGCGCCTATCTTATGGGTCAGGCGAGGCAGAGAAAAACATGACCAACGCGTCCAGATCCCAACCCCTCGAGGGTCAGGCGAGGCGGAGAACGCGTGGATCACATGTCCCATTCTCGAGCTCCTCGGGGGGTCGGGGGATGCGAAAGCGGGCCGGAACACGTGGCGGGACCCTAGCCTCATTGTCGGGTCGGGTGAAGCGGAATTCCTATGCTAAGTCCAGGTGAGTGCTCCCGCCCTACTCGAGGGGCCGGGCGAGACGGAGGTTTTAGCGTGGGGCCCTTGTTATAACGATGTTTATTCATCAATCCTGGGGATCCTAATATTGGTCCCCGACAATATGTATATGAACTCCTTTCATTGGATATTGCTTAGTATCTAGGTTGATCAAGGCCTGGTCACGGTGTTCAAATCAAAGAAGAGGCTAAAAAGATTAAAAAACCTCATAAACCTGATTATCAATGCATGGGCTCGATTCCTCAGAATCCACATAGGCGTAACCGACCGAAAACACGAACTTCTTTTTAATACTGATTTTCCGGTATGAATATAATCCTCACATCTAGTGTCATTTCGTAATAAACAGTAGACTATTTAATAACTCAATCAGTCATAGTGCTTGAGACAGGAGGACGGAAACAAATTTTGTGAATATACTACATATGCGAGTCTATCAACGAGTTTGTAAGTTCAGAACGGCAAATGATGCCAGCCGCATTCACGGTACGTAAACACAATCAAATCTGCTCAATGTTTTGATTTGACAATTTGCAGTGTAAGAAAATTGTAGAAGACCTCATGGTAAACGAAAGAGTTGGGGCAATTCAAGAACAACTATGTGGATTCCTGCTGGATGAGGTCATAAATCCCTATGGAGAATTTTATGCCGATCCAAAAGTTAGCGTGGCAGCACTAGATCCATACAAAGACTTGTCTGAAGATGAGGCTATCTAATATTTCAAATACTCAAATTACTTGTAACGTTTGAAGTGTCATATGAATTGTATATATGTATATAATATACTAATGTAATATTACTTGTATATGTAAAGGGTACGAATAGAAATACAAATACCACTATGCATATGAATATGCAAACAATATAAATAAAAATACGAATACGTATTAAAAAAGAAAAAGAAAACAGAAAAAGAAAAAAGGCAGTTAGTACGGGTGGATAATCCAACCGGTACTAACCTGCATTCCCTAGCCGCGGCACGAGGCATACAGCTTAGTACCAGTTGGAGTTGCCACAGGGCCGTCTCTAGGAATTTGAGGCCCTAGAGCGAAATGAAAAAGGGGGCCTAAAAGTTTGAGAAACGTATCTCAAATACATATAAGACATACTACATGATTGTGTAACTTCAGTATATGTTTCAAAAAAGTGATTGGTATTTATTTACATGTATAATCAAAAGACGAAGATCAAGTTTTGAAACTAGAATGAGCAAATCCTTATCTTGGATGTGTCACATCCCATCTTAATAAAAAAAGCTAATCAAACGCTAGGACATGTGCTGAATTCCATCACTGATTGATGGATGGACACGCTAACCAGGAGGCCTGCCATGTATAGACAGGGGCGCTCAGCCTGTAGACCATGGATCTATGCACGCAGGTGTTGCTACGTCGGACGAGTCATAAAGTCGAGTGAACAGACGGAGCCACGAGACGAGCAACGGACCTTATCCTTTTCCATCCCTAATTAAGAAGTGCATGGTTAATTACATATTAACAATTTGGAGGCCCCATATTTTTTGGGGCCCTGTTCGGTAGCTCACCTCGCACGCCCTCATCGACGGCCCTGAGTTGCCAAACGGTACTAAACTACGTGTTTAGTACCGATTGCTGGCATCCGTACTACATCTAGTTCGAGCTGCTCGTTTTACTACACTTTAGTGCCGCCCAGCCATCCCGACCAGTACTGATAGCGTATTTTCTGGCCGTGACTCGTCGTTGTTGAGGTACCGGCATCGATGTGATATCCAGTCGCTAGCAGACTATGTTTCGTAAAAGATATAATTAAAACGATATCATCAAGATCCATCAGCGTACGACGGTGGTAATTGGAGTGGAGGCTGTCGAACGGGCGGCAAACAGACGTTGGACGATGCTCAACGACACATCAACACCCTGGGCCTCCGGACGAAAGCTACCTTTCCCACTGTCATATCATCGCTTTGCTGTCAAGAATCATTTGTTGGACGTTAAACTTTTGTCTTTTTCGTTTGCTGTTCTTCGTGGTCATGGTCGAGATGGGACTGGCAAATAATAACGTACGTCCAATTCCATCAAATCGCTGATTGATACTACTCGTCCGTGTTTTCTGCAGCGGCGGAGTTTACGGGCAAACCTTTGACAGAAGATTATCTATCGACTCGACAGGGAGGACGAGGTGGACACAAGAGAGGAAAACGTGCTGCTTTGGAAAATTTTGATGACATTTGTGGGCCACGGTTTGGACCTGTCGGGCTCTCAGGACACAGGTACCGCTGGAAGATCGACATTGCTAACGATAGCATACTGTTTTCGTGACCGATATCACTGATGTGCTGATACAAAATACAAGATCCACTGGGTACGAATGGGTTATTAGTACTAAATTGACGGACATGCCGCACGTATATGCGGTGCCACCTGTACAAGCTGACTTTGATTTTTCTTTTCATTTTATATATTATATTTTGTATCCCTTTTTATTTAGTGCTACTATACAGTGACAGTATAATATATATGGCTCTAACATATTAAACTTACTACACGAATTTAACTTATGTAACCAACATGGTACAATTTATCGTGTATTTGTGATTTTGATAATTGAATGACAACATAATTATTGAGACTAATAGTTTGTCAACCATGTAATTTGTTAGCTTTTCGGTCCCAATGATAAATCCAAGCTGCGGTATTTATATCCAAATCATACCCAAAAACCAAAGATATGACAAAATTAGTTTGGGTCATCGAGATGACTGTTTCTTAGAAAAAACGAAGAATTTGGCTATCCATACTATAAAGGAGGAGCAAATTGAAACCAATCCTACCCAACTTAAAATGTACCCACCCCTCACAAAACCAATAAAAAGGCCCACCTCCAGGTTGGGGTGCTCGACCGCCGGGGGGGGGGGGGGGGGGGGGGGCTAGGGGGAACGAAACCGCGTGAAGTATGTGAGGTAGCGCTGGGAATCCCCACACCCGTAGCATTTTTTAGTTACTCCGATCTCTACCCGTACCCACCGGTCCCTTTTACAGCACCGTCTGATTCGCCCGCCCATCACGCTCCGCGCTTCCACCTCCTCTTTCCTTCCTACCAGCCCACCAATCACGCCACCAGCCCCTCTTCCTCCTCCTCTTCCCTTCCTTCCCCCGTTCCCGCATCAGAGCAGGCCCCATTCTCCTCCTTTCCTAGCTAGCACGACTGCCGCCTCCTGTATCCACCTCCTGCCGGCGGCTGCCCCCTGCCCTGTACCCCCGGTTCCACCATGCGCCAAAGCTTGCACGAGGTTGAGGCTGCCTGGATCCGCCGCTTCCTGCCGTCCACGAGCGTCGGAGCCACGTCAGGACTGCCGCCTATGCGCTCGTGGTGCCGAGAGGGCTCCTCGCCGCCGCCGTCGTCACCACCGAGCGGCCTCCCCGCCCCCTCCTGGAGCTCTGCCGCCCGCCGCTGGGCGGGCTCCCCGTCCCCGCTCGGGATCTCAGCCGCCGTCGCCCCCAAGCTGGGGACAATCAGGGTCTGGACCTGCCAGGACCAAGGAGATCGAGACAGGAAAATTGGGGAAAAGTTCAGAACCAAAGGAAATTTGACAAAGGAAATTTGACAGTGAACTGCTAAAGGTGAAGATCGATGGAACTCTGAATGATTTCTACTAGTTCACTGAGGAATGATTGTGGCAAGGTTTCGGTCGCCTCTCGGCGCCGCCAAGACCCAATTAGGGTTCTTACAACTCGATGAAAAGCAACAAGTGCCGAGTTCAGCTATATAAGAGCCGGACTTTAACTGAATGGTAAAAGATAGTTACTGTTACAGTTCTGAAAAGTAACAGTAAAAATGGAAACACGGTGAACTGATAGAAGCCATGGACGGACGAATGAATGGCATCGCTTAAACTCGCTCAACCGTTACAATATACGCTGACTTCTGAACTCGATACATGAACACCATTTCTTCAGAGTCTTCAGATGCCATTGCTGTCGGTCCTGACAATGCCCCCTCCTTAACATCCTTGTTCTCAAGGATGGAATGAAGGAAAGACTTTCCTGATGAAGGCTGAGTCCTCCTATGAAGCTTCACTTTTTGGTAGATTAGTCCATTTGATCAACCATTGTACCACTGGTTCATTGTTGCGAGGAATCATTCTTCTCTGAAGTATAGCTTCTGGTGCAACTTTAATAATTCCCTTGTCATCCACCAATGGCAATTCTGAACTAGGAACCACTTTAGGCCCAATGTGTTTCTTCAATTGACTAACATGAAAGACATTATGAAGCTGAGTACCTTCTGGCAACAACAATTTATAAGCTGCTTGACCCACAACCTCTAGTACTCTGAAAGGACCATAAAGCTTTGAATGCAACTTGAGATGTTTATGAGCACTGAGTGAAGTGTGCCTATATGGTTGAATTTTCAGATAAACCATATCTCCCACTTGAAATGTTCTTTCTGATCTCTTCTTATCAGCTTGTTGCTTAATCCTTGATTGAGCCTTCTGCAGATTATCTTTGATAACTTGAGCAGCAACTTGTCTGTTCCTAAGTTGCTCTTGAAGTGACAGATCAGGGCAATCAGGAATGACTGTTTCTGCTACCAATGGAGGAGCAAACCCATATAGTGCCTAGAAGGGTGTCATTTGCAAGGAAGTGTGAAAAGAAGTATTGTACCACCATTCAGCAAGACTTAACCAATGATGCCATCTTTTAGGACTGTTGAAGCACATGCATCTTAATAATTTTCCAAGCATTGATTTACTCTCTCTGTTTGCCCATCTGTTTGAGGGTGATAAGCAGATGTCAAGTGCAACTGCACTCCTAATGCCTTGAACAGAGACTGCCAAAGATTGCTTGTAAAAATAGGATCTCTGTCACTTAGAATAACCTTCGGTAGACCATGTACTTGAAAATGTTATCCATGAATAAAGTAACCACATCCTGTGCTGTATAAGGATGAGCCAATGAGAGAAAATGAGAATACTTTGTCAGTCTGTCAACCACTACTAGAATGACATCTTTGCCCTGTGATTTGGGTAATCCTTCGACAAAATCCATAGATATGTGAGTCCAAGCCATCTCAGGAATTGGTAATGGTTGTAAAAGTCCAGGATAGGGTACATGTTCAGCTTTGTTTTTCTGACAAACAACACACTTCTTGACATACTCTTGCACTTGTACTTTCATACCAGGCCAATGAAAAATGAGTTTTAATCTTTGATAAGTTGCTTCTTTCACCAAAATGCCCACCCAAAGCTGAGCCATGAAAGGATTCCAGCAACCGCTCTCTTAGTGATCCAGAGTTGCCAATGATGAGTTTACCCTTATACCTAATGATACCATTACTCAAGGTATGATTAGGTAAAGCTTCCTTGTCAATGCTCAATTTTGCTATCATTTCCAAGCATTTAGTGTCTTTGTCATAACTGTATGTCACTTGTTCCATCCATACTGGGACAGCACAAGACATAGCTGACAACCTGGGAAGAATGAGGAAGTCTAGAAAGAGCATCTGCTGCTTTCTTTTCCCTTCCTTTCTTATATTCCACAGTGTAGTTAAATCCCAATAGTTTGACCAGAAGTTTATGTTGGACTCCCTCTACTAATCTCTGATCTTGGATATACTTTAAGCTCTATTGGTCTGTTCTAATAATCACTGATGTGCTGGCAAAATAATGCTTCCATTTCTTCACTGCTTCCAAGATGGCAAGTGCTTCTTTTTCATAAGTTGAACTTGCTGCTACTTTTGGGCCTAAGGGTCTGCTCACGAATGCTATTGGTTTACCAGATTGCATAAGAACAGCTCCTATTCATTGCCACTTGCATCAGCCTCCAAAACAAATGGTTGACTGAAATCTGGTAAGGCTAGAACTGGTGGAGTTGTCATGACTGACTTTAAACTGTTGAATGCTTGTTGTTGGCTAGAAGACCAATTGAAATTATTTTTCTTCAAGGCATCAAATAGTGGTCTGCACAGAATACCATAACCAGCTATAAACCTTCTGTAATATCCCGTGAGTCCCAAGAATGATCTGAGTTCTATCACAGAATTTGGAGTTGGCCATTTCTGAATAATTTCAAGTTTGGAAGGATCAGTTGCAACACCTTTTTCACTAATTACATGTCTCAAATACTCAACTTCAGGTTGGGCAAAAATACACTTGTTGAATTTAGCATAGAGCTTATTCTGCTTTAAAACCTCTAAAATAGTGTTGAGATGATGTGTATGCTCAGGAAGAGACTTGCTGTAAATAAGTATATCATCAAAGAATACTAAAACAAACTTCCTTAGAAATTGAGCCAATACAGTATTCATCAATGTCTGAAAGGTAGCTGGGGCATTTGTTAGCCCAAATGGCATTACCACATACTCAAAATGACCCAAATGTGTAGTAAAAGCTGTTTTGTAAATATCTTCCTTCTACATTCTTATCTGATGATATCCAGACCTCAAATCAATCTTAGAGAAGATTTTTGCCCCAAATAACTCATCTAACAAATCTTCAATAATTGGAATTGGATATTTGTTTTTGACTGTATTATTGTTGAGCTTCCTGAAATCAACACACAATCTCCACGTGCCATCCTTTTTCTTCACTAGTATGACAGGAGAAGAGTAAGGGCTTTTACTAGGTCTGATCATTTCTGCTTGCAGAAGATGATGAATTAGTTCGTCCATTACATTTTTCTGATGATGAGGTAATCTGTATGGCCTCTGATTAATTGCTTTGTTTGGATCAATTAGTGGAATTGAATGATCCATTGATCTGCTTGGTGGTAATTCGTCAGGCTCTTGAAAAATATCCTGATATTCTTGTAACAGCTGATTGATCTCAGGTGGGATATCTGTTACATTCTTTTTGGTGTGAGAATGATCTTTATTCAGTACAATGATAGCTCCAACTGCCTTCTTCTTCAGCAACTGACACAATTTTCTGGCCCCAATTGTATGCTTAGATGTTGTGAAAGATTCATCAATAAATGTAACAAGCGGAGTGCCATCTTTTGTTATAGACAATTCTCTTCTTTTCAGATCAATGCCCACAGGACTATGATGGAAAATCCAATCAGCTCCCAAAATCAAGTCATATCCTTGGACTGGCAGTAGTCTGAAATCTGAATGAAATAACTGGCCTTGGATGCTATAAGGACAAGATAATGTTGCAGTATTGGATAACATTTCTTTGCCATTAGCAGCAGATACTCGAACTTCTTCTGCACAGTTGATTGTGCAGTTAGCTTTTAAGGCAAATTTCTCATTTATAAAGGAAACATCACTACCACTATCCACTAGAGCAAGTCCCCATGTAGTGCCAATTTTCACTCTCAAGGAGAAGGTGTTGGACTGAGTAACAATACCAGTCAGAGCATGTGTTGGCGTTCCTTAGCCTAACAGATAAATCCGCAAGCGTACAGATGCCGATGTAGCTTTCACCTAGGAGTATTCCAGGGTATCGAATCCACGAGGAACGAGAAGTGTACTAGAAATGGCTCTGATATATCCAGGGACGATGGGAGTGAAGAAGAACAGATAAGTGGGTAGAGGTAATCTAATGTCGACTTGCTAACCTCCTATCAGGAATACTTGATTCCTCTAGTTGCTTCGACGGCTAGAACGGGAGAACCTCAGAACGGGGTGAGAGAGGGGGTTCTCCGGGCTCAGCACTACTGTTATGAGTACACCCGAACGTGGTGGACTACGAAGGACGGACAGGGCTGTCACCACCTGCCGCCTACCACTGCAGTTCCGTGGGGTGCAACACAACCTGAGGTAGCTAGCCAGCACAGGCACCACGCCTAAGCTTTCAGCTACTGACCTCCCCTCCCGCGAGTAGGGGAGGAAACCCCAAACAAGAGTCGCTGTCACTCGCGCAGACTCAGGTACCCGCAACTTGAGAAAGCATTCAAGAACTACTAATGTAAGGAGAGAAAGCAGTAAAGACAAAAGAAGAGGAACTTTACTCGAACTGAAGCTTCATTCCTCGGAGGCACAAAGTTGGAGAGGGGCCGGCACTTCGGCTCCTCTCCGGACTCTCACCTCACCACTCTCCCTATTTTCTAAGCTAGATAGGTAGCACTACACTACACTTGGACTTCTTCCTTTCACCATGGTGTGTAGAATGGGGGTGGAGGTCGCCTTTTATAGCCTTCCAAGGGCGGTATCACGCGTAGGAATGACGCCAAGGACCTGCTTAGCTTTCACGCCAAAGGGGAGGAGTAACGGCCACGGTCATAGGCCGGCCGGCCTACTTCAGGCCGTTCGGCCTGGAGATGGTGCCATTTGGCACCGTCTTTCTCCTGGACGGTGCTGATGCTCTCCTAATGACGGTTGCAGTGGCGTTTGATCCACGTTCGGCAGTTAGAGGCCGGTCGGCCAAGGCTAGGCCGGCCGGCCTGGCTCTGGCCCCTCTCGGCCCTCCGTTGCACCGACTCACTCACCAATGGTTGCATGTTGTCCCTTGAGGCGGTTTTGGTTGCGTTGAGTTGAAGTTGTCCGAGAATCCTAGGTAGCTGGACCTTCCAATCCATGGCCTAGGCCTTTCGGTCTTAACTTCATTTATTCTTGTAAATTCTTCCTTGGGGGTCCATTGGTGACTCCCTAGGGTCCTTGTGCAAAGTTTGGAGCAGTTTGGGGACAATTGTAGGCCGGCCGGCCTTGTCCAGGCCGATCGGCCTAAGTCAGGCCGACCGGCGTGGCAGGGTTCTGCCGGCGATCTTCCCGGACGCGTAACTTTCTCGTCCGGACTCTGAATTGGGTCATCCAAATATCCATTTCGATCATCTCGGAAAGCTCTTCGACATGGTGCTGTCAAATATGTAATTTGGGTCACTTTTGCACCATGTCCAAGTCTCCTTTGTCTCGAGATGAACCTTCACTTGCATGACTTCACCGATCTTGGTATTTATGCACCATATTACCTATATTTCCTTGCAACACATATTGGTGCACAAAACTTGTGGAAATCATTAGTTTAAATAAAATATTATATGAGCATCACTAAGTTCCTTTATTAAGTTGGGAAGGTTGACGGTCAAAAGTAGCATATAGTGGCCGTCAACACACCCCCACGCTTAGATCTTTGCTCGTCCCGAGCAAAGGGTAGGATTTAGAACACCGGGCCGAGCAAGAACTAAGGTAGGCTTTGATGCACAACTTCTCAATGTAAAAGCTAGCATAAACATTATTCCAAAACATTTCTCATACCTGTGGGGTTTGAAGTGGCTATGATGCCTGCCGTCGGTGGTTGAAAAGTGGAACAACTCGAATGAAGATATAACTTCCCTCTTCATCAACCATACTTGGAGTTTTTTTTTAAGAGAAGAATACCTTAGCTCATAAGATCCTCAGATGGCACTCTCAAGTCGCTCATGTGGTATTTTCATTCCTCACTGAGGCCAGTAGCCAGCCTCTCCCTACAATCTATAGGCTTATGTGGAGCTCGGGTAGGGGAAATGTAGGCCCACCTATGTTGTGTATATTGTTAAGTCAAAAATTGGTCCTAGTGGAAGTTGTGACACTTCATATTCCGATCATTGAGAAATAGATAATCAAGGATGGGGGAGAAAATGGACACAACACAAGCACAATGGATTGTGATGAACAAACCATAAATTATGCTTTTGAAAGAATATGACCTTGAGCGGTACTCTTTATTTTCCATGGGTCCCTCTTAGGACTTTGGAGACTTGAAACTATCGAGCTCTCTATCTCTTTATTTTTTCTTTGGCCATGACTAGGCAAGTTTTTTTTTTTTTTTTTTTTTTTTGCTCGATAGCTCCATGTCTTTTCTCAAATTGGAGGAGGGATGACTAGAGTATTTATTTTGAAAGACCATATTTGTGGATAGGATTTGGTCAAGGGTATATGGATGAAATGATTTTGGTTTGGTTTGATGGAGGAATGTCTGATGAAAGTGGATGCAAGAATCCATTTTGGAATCAGCATCTCCAGACATGGAAAGGCTAGCACTAATGATAGACATAAAGGAAGAACTGATCGGTATTGAAATGTCACTTTCCCATAAGGACACAAAGTTTGACAAACCCCAACACAACTATATAGGTGGCATATGCATAGGTTTGAGCATGTGAAATATTTGGCTCTGGTAGGAATTTTCAACCACTGAGGAATTCTGAGCCTAAGGGTTTTCATGATTTTTTTTCATAGAAAAGTCTCGAAGTAAGAATTAATAAAGAAGAAAGAAACACTTCTATCTCATTATCTCACACTCGTCAACAACTTAGGCAAGATCCTCCTAATTTTTTTTTGATCCCACAAGCATAGAGTACTAGTTAAGGAATAAAGTTTGTGCTTGCTGACATGTGAGATGCAAAGTTGTGATCAAGATAACTTGTTGCATCATCATTCATTTTTTTTATATGTGAACAAGAGGCTCAATCCAAAGATATGAACATTATAAAATAACCTCAAGTGGGGGAATAAAAGTGCAAACCAGCGTTGAAGGATTGACCATGCTTTGCTTCGTGCTCAAATTATGTCCTCCCCCACGCTCAGATTTTGCGACACTTGGTGCCAAAAACTGAGCGACTGAGGCTGTAGCCTTTTGCCCAACTCTTCGTTTATTTGAGCCTCAACCTGAAAGGTTAGTGACAAAAATACCCGAAGGAAGCGAGTCCTAAAATTATGTCATGAAACTTTGTTCGGTTTTATTTATTGAAAATAAAGATTTTTTTATTGTTATATTTTTTTTGTGGAATTTGAAAGAAAGAAAGGAAAAAAATGAATGAAAATACGGGTTACCTCCCGGCAGTGCTTGTTTATGGTCAAAAGCTCGAGCTTGGGAGCCTCTTTTCGAAGTAGCAGCTAGCTTGGTGTTGTGGCTCCCTCCATCACCAATCTTCGGATGTTATTTTTCTAGCTGCAAGGTTAGCACAACATACCACGACGAGATTTGCAATACTTATGATAAACAAAATCATCCATAACCACCCTTTTGAAATTGTTTTGATGGGGCATGTGATGGTTGGAGTCATCGTGTGTGCTAATGGTGGGAGTAGATGGAGTATCCACAGGGAAACATGGATCTTTGGGTTTCTCAAAGACGAAATATCCATGCTCATCATTTTCTTCCGAACCCGACATGGAATATGCTACCACAGGAATATCTATAGAGCAAACATTTTCAGAATCAAGCCTGTAGTATTCTTGAGGCGTATCTTTCTCTTTGATATGGAAGTCCTTTGATTTTTCTGGATCAAGAAGGAAAGCATTCTCCTCAAAATTGCAAAATTGATATGATCCTGGGAATTCTGAGGGGTTTGATGAGATAGGAGCTTTGAACTCCTCATCAGAAAATTCGAATTCGTCTTCCGAGAATTGAAACTCCGGATTGAGGGATGGTGAATCCTCCTTAGGAGCTTTGAACTCCTCATCGGAAAATTTGAATTCCTCTTCCGACAATTGAAACTCCGGATTGGGGGATGGTGAATCCTCCTTAGGAGCTTTGAACTCTTCATCGGAAAGTTTGAATTCATCTTCCGAGAATTGAAACTCCGGATCGAGGGATGGTGAATCCTCCTTAGGGGATTCAGACTTGTCCCTTGAGTATTGGAGACCCGGGAGTGTTGAGAATCGGGATGCCGTCTTAAAGAATGGAACATACTGCTGGGCATCAGTCCCGGATTCTTCTTGTGGGTCGGAGGTCACTACCTCAGATTTTCTATAGGCATCATCTTCTTTTCCTGGTGATGATGGGACATCACAGTATGCTATCGATTCATCGTCATCGAACATGGAATAAAAGAAAGGTTGATGATGATCGTAAGAGGGCTTAGGATCTGAGGTAGGGGGTTTTGGTTCGGCAACTTTCTGTGGGCAAGGGATGGAGAATGACCAAAAGCATTCATTCTATCAGCAGGCTCTTGAGATTTTTCGGGCAGATCTTCATATACTCCGGTGCGCTCAGTATTCTTGAGCATCTTATCTAAGATGGCTCTCCCCTCACTTACGGTTAAGAAGAAGAAAGAACCTTTAGAAGCTGCATCCAACTGGAGTGCACTTTCTTTTCTAAGATCGCCAGCAAAGTGTTGTAAGCACATAGCCTCGGGTATACCCAAATCTGGCCCTGAAGCTAAAAGTTTGGTGAAACGAGCCCAAGCTGCTCGAAAAGATTCTCCCTCTCGTTGCTTGAAAGAGAGGGCTTCTGTACGAAGGGCAACGACCTTTGATACTTGGAAGAATTTGAGACAAAACTCATCTTTGAGGGTATTCCAATCACATTTTACGGTCCCTACGGTCATATAATACCATTCTTTGGCAACATCAGTCAAGGAGAATGAGAAGAGCTTCCATTTCACTGTTTCATGATGCATGCCTGGTATTGAGATGAGGGAGCAGTTCTGCTCAAATTCTCGTAGGTGGGTGTAAGGATTTTCATCCTTGTGCCTAGAGAAAGATTGTGATCGAACCAAGGCTGCAATACTAGGGCGGATCTCAAAGCCTGAGGTATGGATGGGGTGTGATGAAGCTGGAGGCACCCAATGATTATGCCCTGGTGCCGAGAACTGACGGAGGGTAATGGAAGCCATGGGGAAGGTGGGATAAATTTTTTTTTATAATAAGGGATGGTATGGTAGGTGGAGTGATACAAGGGTAAACTAGGACGATACTAGTACAGCTACCGTTCCCCGGCAATGGCGCCAGAAAGCTTGTTGGCGTTCCTTAGCCTAACAGATAAATCTGCAAGCGTACAGATGCCGATGTAGCTTTCACCTAGGAGTATTCCAGGGTATCGAATCCACGAGGAACGAGAAGTGTACTAGAAATGGCTCTGGTATATCCAGGGACGATGGGAGTGAAGAAGAACAGATAAGTGGGTAGAGGTAATCTAATGTCGACTTGCTAACCTCCTATCAGGAATACTTGATTCCTCTAGTTGCTTCGACGGCTAGAACGGGAGAACCTCAGAACGGGGTGAGAGAGGGGGTTCTCCGGGCTCAGCACTACTGTTATGAGTACACCCGAACGTGGTGGACTACGAAGGACGGACAGGGCTGTCACCACCTGCCGCCTACCACTGCAGTTCCGTGGGGTGCAACACAACCTGAGGTAGCTAGCCAGCACAGGCAATCCTCCCCTCCCGCGAGTAGGGGAGGAAACCCCAAACAAGAGTTGCTGTCACTCGCGCAGACTCAGGTACCCGCAACTTGAGAAAGCATTCAAGAACTACTAATGTAAGGAGAGAAAGCAGTAAAGACAAAAGAAGAGGAACTTTACTCGAACTGAAGCTTCATTCCTCGGAGGCACAAAGTTGGAGAGGGGCCGGCACTTCGGCTCCTCTCCGGACTCTCACCTCACCACTCTCCCTATTTTCTAAGCTAGATAGGTAGCACTACACTACACTTGGACTTCTTCCTTTCACCATGGTGTGTAGAATGGGGGTGGAGGTCGCCTTTTATAGCCTTCCAAGGGCGGTATCACGCGTAGGAATGACGCCAAGGACCTGCTTAGCTTTCACGCCAAAGGGGAGGAGTAACGGCCATGGTCATAGGCCGGCCGGCCTACTTCAGGCTGTTCGGCCTGGAGATGGTGCCATTTGGCACCGTCTTTCTCCTGGACGGTCCTGATGCTCTCCTAATGACGGTTGCAGTGGCGTTTGATCCACGCTCGGCAGTTAGAGGCCGGTCGGCCTAGGCTAGGCCGGCCGGCCTGGCTCTGGCCCCTCTCGGCCCTCCGTTGCACCGACTCACTCACCAATGGTTGCATGTTGTCCCTTGAGGCGGTTTTGGTTGCGTTGAGTTGAAGTTGTCCGAGAATCCTAGGTAGCTGGACCTTCCAATCCATGGCCTAGGCCTTTCGGTCTTAACTTCATTTATTCTTGTAAATTCTTCCTTGGGGGTCCATTGGTGACTCCCTAGGGTCCTTCTGCAAAGTTTGGAGCAGTTTGGGGACAATTGTAGGCCGGCCGGCCTTGTCTAGGCCGATCGGCATAAGTCAGGCCGACCGGCGTGGCAGGGTTCTGCCGGCGATCTTCCCGGACGCGTAACTTTCTCGTCCGGACTCTGAATTGGGTCATCCAAATATCCATTTCGATCATCTCGGAAAGCTCTTCGACATGGTGCTGTTAAATATGTAATTTGGGTCACTTTTGCACCATGTCCAAGTCTCCTTTGTCTCGAGATGAACCTTCACTTGCATGACTTCACCGATCTTGGTATTTATGCACCATATTACCTATATTTCCTTGCAACACATATTGGTGCACAAAACTTGTGGAAATCATTAGTTTAAATAAAATATTATATGAGCATCACTAAGTTCCTTTATTAAGTTGGGAAGGTTGACGGTCAAAAGTAGCATATAGTGGCCGTCAACAGCATGCATAGAAATTTGGACAGTATGAACATGTAGTGCATCTTGAAATTCTCCTTCATCAGAGTTTGTTCCATCTTCAATGACACCAACTTCTTCAGTTCCTTGATCATTTTGCACCAAAATCACAGAATAAACCTGCTTTCCTTTACACACCTTAGCAGTGGCCAGGAATCCATGGCTCTCTACACTTAAAGCACTTGCCAGTAGCTTTCAATTCAGCTATTGTAGAATTGGGTGCTTCTTTTTCTTTGGCTTGAAACCTTTGACTCTTGTTCACTGGAAAGTAAGTGTTTGTTCTTCTAGTTAAAGGTTAAGCTTGTTCCAATCTCCTTGCTAACCAATATGCTTCAGCTAAACTCTAAGGTTTGTGACATTGTACATTATGTTGAACATGATCATTCAAGCCAGATATAAAGCTGAAAACATAATAAGTATCAGGTAGAGCTGGATTGTATCTTCTGACTAAGCTCATAAGCTCTTCAAACCTATCAACATATTCAGATACTGATGATGTTTGTTTCAAAGCATGAAATTGACCCACCACATCATATTCAGACTCCTTACTAAATCTATCTCCCAGCATTCTGCAGAAATGATGCCACTTGCAGTGTATTGGCATTACAACCAGTACCTCTCCACCAATACTCAGCTTTGCCTACTATATAAAGGACAAGCAATTTTGACCCTGTCTTCAGTTGGTATGCCAATAAGCTCAAAGTATTTTTCTGCTTTTTTTGATCCAACCATCACAATCTTCACCATTGAATTCAGGAAATTGCAGTTTGGGACCCCTAGCTACTGCCTTATGCTCAGAGTGTAATTGGTGGTTGAATTGTTTTGGATAATGCTGATGGTTCTATGCTTGATGTTGTCTTGGATGGTTATTGGTCTCCTCCTTCACATAACCTTGCTCTCTCTAGGTGCAATTGGAAATGCACATGACGTTTCCCTTGAGGAAAAGTTTGTTGCTTGACAACAGGAATTTTGCTGCCAGCTGGGTCATCCACTTTAACATGATTTCCTTGCTGTGGTGGCGGTTCAGTGTCCAAACCTAATTCCTCCTCTTCTTCCAAGTCCTGAAATTCATCACCTTGGGCTTGATTGGTCCAGTTCTGGTAACCTTCAGGCTCATATTGATATGCTCTTCTCAGGAGTGGGGGTGTGTAATAATGAAGTGGATTTCGAAATTGATTCTGGCCAAGGTACTGTGATCTATGCAATTGTGGTTTAACAGGAGTACCCTCTAATTGCTGATTTTTGTCCTTAACCACTGATCCTTTATCCTCTTTACTACCATAACCCAAATGATTCCCTAATATTTCCACAGAAACAGAGAGTTTATCCAAGGATTTGGCTAATCTATCATTATGTGACTCTTGTTTTTTCATGAATTCATCAAGAGTGCGTCTGATGCCATCAACTTCTGTTGCTGAAGCATACCTGGGGTCATGATCACCTTTGTCATCTTCTCCTGGCATGATGATTCGGTTCAAGCCAAAGCTCTCCCCACAAGATCCACTAGTTAGTCTACCGATGCCAAGATCACGGATTTAGCCTTGGAATTTTACACAAGGACTAACCTTGCAACCCGAGCTAAAGAGTGACCTTCCTCCACGCCACCACGGAATTGGATCTCAAGAACAGTTTCCGGACTTTTACGCAAGGACAAGTGCCTAGCAAGCCTCACTGTCTCAAAATCAACCGCTAATTTGGGGAAATTGGGTTGTTCTTGCTGGATCTGGGTGGGAGGGAGGGATTTTATGCAGGTGAGCTGCAACTTCCAACCACCACGCCTGTCGACAAGATCTAGAAGATGGGTTGTAGAAGCGAAGAAATTTTTCACCAAGGATTGCAGACTCTGGATACCAATTTGTCAGGACCAAGGAGATCGAGACAGGAAAATTGGGGAAAAGTTCAGAACGAAAGGAAATTTGACAGTGAACTGCTAAAGGTTGTCACACCCCGTTCTGAAAAACAAAACCGAGTGCACACCGTATGTGTGCCAGGATCAAGTTTCACACATACGACAAACGAAAAAGTGAATAATAGAGACAGTATCACATAAAAGAAAATAAATAAAGAGACTATCAGAGATTACACAGCTAAATCCTGGAAACGGAGGCCCCAACTCCACAAGCAGATGGCCGGAGGTTGCGTACGCCTAGCACTCAGCAACGTCTTCAGTGAACTCCACAGTAGCTTCCTTCTTCTGAGCAACATTGTTTATAGCAAGGGTGAGCACATGTCATACTCAGCAAGTGTGGGGAAGTATGAATGCAAGGCTGAACCAACGAAAGGCTGACGGTTTAAAGCGATAAGCAATTTTAGTTGGTCAAACTTTTATTAGCACCTGATTACTAAGATATAAATATATACCAAACCGCATTAAAATAAACAGAGCGCCATAAGCACATGGCACAACGAGAACCACGATTTAAGTCCATCTTCAAGTTCAATTATCATGTGAGGGTCCAGGCCGCTCTTGACCGTGAGCACGACTGTTATAACAGTTTTACACTCTGTAGAGGTTGTACACTTTTACCATAAGTCGTGTAAAATTCAAAGAGAATTTAGACCCAACCACGCTGTGCTGATCAGCACGCATCACACTACCGAGATGTGACTGCATAGGGACGCTACGAGGCCTTTACAAAGATTCCCTAACAAGTGATAGTCCGCTAAGTTTCAAGACGAAGCAGGCATAACCCTCTCTAATGGGCACACCTTAGCAAAGGCGACTTCCCAAGAGGGCCGGGCTATACACCGTCAATGCTTCCCCTCTTGCCCAGTCCAGGTAAGACTATCCCAAGCTAGAGTTTCTAATTAATTAGCCAAGACCAGAGCCCATTATTCTTATAGTTGTACTCTTTTCCCGGGTGGTTCTCCATGTTCCGATTAAATCATATGATCTTGTATTAACCAGAGGTATAGCATAAAGTAAAGCAAGTTTATCATTAATGTTCATTAGAACCACCATAACCCAAGTAGAGCAACTAGCATAGCTACCCAACATAAAGATAAACCCAGATTGACAAGGAATAACATAGAGACTAGGCACTCCTTAATAGGACCCATCAATATTAAATGCAGGCACATGCAATGGTGATTAAGTAAAGTTATTGGGATAAAACATCAAGGACACACTTGCCTTAAATCCAGAGAATAGCTGCTCAGAATATTCTTCAACTCTTCAAGCTCTCCAACCGCGTTCCTTCTACTCGCAACAATCATCCAGCAAAGCAAACATTCTAGAGCAAGCACACAAAGACAACTAAGAACAATACACCAATCGAAATAAAAGCTTTTAAAGAGCGTACTAAACAATAGGGCACGCAAAGACGTAGAGAACGCTGAAAACGGAACTGCGATTATAAACAAGCTATCGAAAGATTTAATTATCAAAACAAGACTAAATGCTTCATGTATTTTAATTACCAAAACATACTTATATCACAATTAACTCAAATTATATTTGCAATTGAAAGACCGGAGTAAACTTAGTCATATTTTATTTATAAATATTCGAGTTTATATTAGTTCAATTAAACAGTTTACTTAAGAAAAGGAAGACATATGAAGCATCTAATCGAATAAGTATATCAATCGCGTTCCACTAATCATATTATTATAATAAATAAATTATAATAGCATTAACCATATTAACTTTTTATAAAAGCCGATGTATAAGCCTAATCATGTTTTATTTCGAAAAGGCATGTAAAGTAAGCATTAACCACATTAACATTTAATTTGTAAAGCCGAGATATAGCCTACTTAACTTTTATTCAGAAAAGATAATTCAATAAACATTAATCAAATTAAACTTTATTATGAAAGCACGTGGTATAAAGCTATATAGATTTTAATTGCAAAACATGTCTAATAGCAATTAATCAAACTAATATTTAAAATTAATTTAGAAAAACACAACTATCATGAACAACATCACTAACACATAATTTAAGTGATTACAGGTCTAACGAAACATGAACGGATCAAAACGGATTTAAAACGTGGAAGTTATACCTAAAAGAAGGCCGTAGGGACTTGATCGCGATTAACCATAGATCTGAAGGGGTAGCTGAGAAGAATTCCAAGACTCAGCGAACAGTGACTACGAAAAGGTAAAAGGCCAGGGTTAGATCTGTAAAAGTTCGAGGATAGGATTAGATTGAAACGATCTGGATGTTTGCAGGGGGTTTTGTGTAAGATTACCAAGACACAAAACTTCTTGGAAAAATTACAGGAGTTCTCAGGGTCTAATCCGCAAAACAACTGGGCTTCTTCTTCCTCCTCCGGCAGATCACGGCCGGCAGCGCTGGACGCTCGGCTCGTCGGCGCTCCGGCGGCGCTGAGGCTACGGCGCGGTGGGGAACCAACGGAGGAGGTCGTGGGCGTCGCGTAGAGGTGCTCGCCGGCGGTAGGGGAGCTCGGACTCGGATGGAATCGGAGGAGGACGGCGGCGGCTCGGGTTCTCGCGTCACGGCGGCGCTCTGGCGGCCAATGTAGAGGGTGCGGCTCGGTGTTGTGGATCCCGTGGTGGCGTCAGGTCCACCTGGCGGCGCTCCATCACGACGGATCGGCGATGGCGGTCGGCGGCGCTTGGGCACGGGCGACGGCGGCGCTGCGCGATGGGGGCATCGGCGTTGGCACACGGAGCAGCAGGGAGAACGAACGCGGGGGCGGCGGCTATATAGGCGCGGGGGCGGCCGTGGCGCGCACGCCAAGGATGGCTGGGCGGCGGCGGCGGCCTGGCCGCGATGGGCCCTGGCTGGTCGGGCCGGGACGGCTCGGCCCGTTAGGGTTTTCTTTATTTCTGTAATTGATTTCCTGTGAAAAACAAATCCGAAAATATCCAGATAATGTTTTAAAGTACGAAAATTACATAGAAAATCCTAAGAAATCTAGGAAAAATCCTAAAGATAGATTGGGATACGAGGAGTCCAAATAAAATATTTAGAGCTCGTGAAAATAAGTTTAGAGCATTCTAATAAATAGATTTAGCTCAGGAAGAGAAGAATAAGTTTCAGTGAAGTCTGGAAAATTCTCAGAAGCACCTAAACGTTTAAGAAACGCATTTTTGAAACCTTGGCACTCATAAAACATTGAGATGCGACTCGACATGAATGCAACACACAGAGAACAATTAATTTATTTTTAGAAACACACAATTATATTTTTTCTTTCTAGCTAAATTCTCTGTAAAATTAATAAATGCTGGAAAAATTTTAAAATTGAGAGAAAATCATTGTTTAATTACTCTGTAAATTCACATCCTGAAATTGGAGAAGTTCAGGGTGTGACAAAGGTGAAGATCGACGGAACTCCGAATGATTTCTACTAGTTCACTGAGGAATGATTGTGGCAAGGTTTCGGTCGCCTCGCGGCGCCGCCAAGACCCAATTAGGGTTCTTACAACTCGATGAAAAGCAACAACTGCCGAGCTCAGCTATACAAGAGTCGGACTTTAATGGAATGGTAAAAGATAGTTACTGTTACAGTTCCGAAAACTAACAGTAAAAACGGAAACACGGTGAACTGATAGGAGCCGTGGATGGACGAATGAACGGCATCGCTTAAACTCGCTCAACCGTTACAATATAAGCAGACTTCTGAACTCGATACTTGAACACCATTTCTTCAGAGTCTTCAGATGCCATTGCTGTCGGTCCTGACAGGACCGGCGTCCACCAACCCCTGCATCGCCAGCTCGTCGAGGAGCTCGAGCAAGGAAGGAGGAGGACGGCGCCCTTCGATTCGAGACCGCTTGGAGGACGGCGCCCTTCGATTCGAGACCGCTTGGAGGACGGCGCCCTTCGATTCATTGGAGGCCCGTCAGTGCCGGCATGCAAGCTCCATCATCTCCACATCTGAATAGGTCATCTCTGTCCTTGGATTTACATGTGTTGGAGCTTCGCATCCCAAGGGACAAGCTCGCCGTGCCTGAGCTCCCTGCACCTCCGGGTACAGGTAATTGGCTCATTCAACAATAGGAATTGTCTATCTGTTCAGCTCATCTCTGGATGAGCTATGAATTGCTAGGAGTACATTTATGGTCGATGTCTTATTATTTTGGTCAGTGCTCATTTACTGATGATTAGCGGTAGCTGTAATAGTGTGGTACCATGGTTATAGAAAGAGCTAATGTATACATTCTTTTTTTTCTTGATTAGATGCCTTCATTTAAGTTCTTTTTTTTCTTGATTAGATGCCTTCATTTAAGAGGTTGAAGAAAGAAATAAGTATATGATCCAAGGTTATGTACATGATAGGCCGGGAAATAAAGGAGAGCATAAAATATCTTTATTGCGGATATGGATTTTGTAAGTTTGTCTGTTTCTCCCTCTATGACAGTTATGCATAGCTCCTTGACATAAAAAGTGAACCATATTTACTGACATGATGGAGTTATACATGAGTTCAGTAGAATGATGCTTAATAATAAGGAAACCTCGAAGACTGTTTTGTTCACTTTTTTATTTGCTTCTGCACCAAATAGCCACCACACTACTAAATAGCATCTTGGATTTGTGCAGTAATTCCTTCAAGGTTTGATCCACTATTCATCCTTCGATTTGATGTCTTGCTACTGCTAATTGTTTGTTTCTTATTATGTTATTATTCTAATGGTTTCACAGCCCTTATTCTAGCAGCACGGCATGTTGTTAGGGCAGTCAGATGGAGCATAGTGGTAGCTGTCCTCACTCACATATATAGTGATGTCAGTCTGCTAATTTGGGGTTTTTATGTATGTGTGTCACTTGGTGTCAACAATTAATTATTACATCTATTTAATACTGGATGCTTTATGAACCATTGCAGATGTTTAATGAAGGAGTCCTCAAGCATTAGGTATCAGATTATTCATATAAGCTGAACCTGTGCAATACACTCTAGGTCTGGTAAGCTCTGTTCTCTGGTTGGATTTTTCTGTGATGCAATGTGCCACACCTACACCTTTTGGATTGAAGGCTATCATTTTTTTAACAAAAAGTTCTAATTACATGTTCAAATGATATTGGTAGAAAACAGAAAATAGAATGAGCTGCATCCAGATTCATCCACGATATTTGCATCTTAACCTAGAGTCACTTGGGTGCTCTAATCCTAATCATTTTGGCTGCAGGATTTAGGCTAAGGTAATACATTTTAAAATTTTCTGCCACAATTTGATTTCATAGATATTGTGACTCTGCAGTGTGTGACAATTTCCCTATTCAATTCAAATTTTTAAAATGATTAAAGTTAAAGGGAATTTAGAATATAATATGTCTTGAATGGTTCTTTTAAAATGTCAAATAAAAATGTTCTGTTGGTTAGGGGACTGGATATTTACTCAATTATTAATCTTTATCGATCTGCAGAACCTGCTTTGTGTGCTTGCGTGGAGTAGCTCTGCTCTGCTCCCCTGACTTTAACCTCTGCTGGAACTTATTTATTAGCCTTTATACTGATGCTTGATGATATTGCGGCCGCTGGTGTGGATGAGCATGCAAGGTATGTGTAGAACCTGACAAATAATCTTAGACCCTTTTCGTCTCAATTTATACATTATTGACCTGTATAAAAAGAGAAGCCTAGACCCTTTCTGATAGAAAATTTCCCTACATTTAAAACGAGTTCTAATAAGTTGACGATATGTCTGTTCATGCTTCAACAGGTTTGCAGAGCAACACTGAGATGATGGAGATGAAAAAAATATTTTGGGACCAGGTAAGTCACATAATCAAGTTAACATAAGTTATCTGGAGCTCATAGTTCTTTCTTTTGTTCTTTTCCAATTTGTTTACGCTTTGTTTTAGATTTGGGCAATTGTATTCTGGAAGCATTGAGATCTCGACAACGATGTGCATGATGCAAAAATCACAAGGTAATGTCATGTTCCACCCCTGAGCTGAAAATAACTGCTTGGTTAGTTGATTGATATTAATAAGGATATGACCGTTGCCTTTTTCATTGCTTAAACAAATATTGACCAACATAGTTTCTGGTTTGTGTCTCACAAATGGGATGTACTTTACAAAAAGTTCTTTAAGCCATTATATGAGCTGGCATAATTAATCCTATAAATCTCATTTCTACAGGGAGCAATACAGGTCATGGTCGGCAATGTTGATTTGACTGTGCAAGATTTTTAGTTTTCCTTGGCGTCCATTTGTTATCCTGACAGGTATAGCCAATCTAATTTTCTTTTTTTCATTACTGCTTAAAATAGTATATTTCGTGATCTGATTAGCAAGTAAATTGTATTCATGTACTGTGAGGAGCAAAATTAGAAATATGTATGCGAGCTCACCTGTCGCAAGGCCAAGCAGAAGGCCACAACATCCAACCAAACCAAAATGTGACACCATGATTTCTATCTTTGTCAAGAATATTCCTGACACTTAAACTGAACCAAACACCAACCGATAGCACTTTCTAAAAATGCACATGATGTGTTGTCTGCATATACATAAATATATTTGACTATTTTTGTTGCAAGAACCAAGCATATTTTCTCATTCTGAATTGTTCTTGCCCTTGCTTGTTATGAGAGTAATTCTTGTTGATCGATTTAACATATTTTCTCATTCTTATCCAATTTGTCGATTCATAAATTTTACTAGTTTATCCAAGGTATGTACTTTAGTAAAGCGAGATAAAATTTTGTGGATGTGTAGTTGTTTCAACCATCAACATTTTCATAACATTTCTGTCCTCTTATAAATTAAGACGAGGAATGGAATATGGAGCAGGTGCTACAAATAATCTGTTCCCTATGCTTACACCACAACCATGTAATTTTATAAGGCATCGCCTCTGTTTATTTATAGAATTTTGTGAACCAAATTATGAATTCTGTCTGCATATTATAATTAGGCTGTGCATATTTCTTGGTACGAATGAACTTCAGGAGATTCTGAACACCTTGATAATTTATTTCATATGGTGCAGATTCTTTATTCTACACTCATGTTGAGTCTGTGTGACCTGCATGCTTGAAAATATTGATTCAAACATTAGATTGTTGAACCACAAATCTACACGTGTTATTGTTGTATATAACTCCTTCGTTTGATCAATTAGCATCCAACCAAATATTTTCCGTTAAACAGGAAGGAAACATGATTTTTTTTTTTAGAAATTAAAGAAGAGAAACTTTCATACATACATAGCTTTTTACCTTTCCTTGTGGACTGGTGGGACATAGATCAGCTCATGACAGTTAGAAGCTACTTTTTTTATTTTGATGCATAAACATCGCACTAAGCATACAAATATTCTTGCACTCTTCCTTTGACCATGCTGGACTACTTTTGGACCCTTGTTTGATCAAGCAGACTATGTTACCAGTTTAGGTGCTTATTGCAAACTTTACAGAAAGGGGATTTTTTCTGTTGAGCTGTACATTTGATTTAAGTTTTCCCCATATTAACTCTAGGGAGTTTTTCTGAAGGCATAAACGTCATCTAAACTGCTAATGTTTCTGAATGCATATATGATTTTCTTCAGGGCATATTAACTCTAGGGAGTTTTTCTGAAGGCATAAACCTCATCTAAACTGCTAATGTTTCTGACCAACTCTGAAGAGTGCTTGAACACAGTGATTTGGTGAGTTATCCTCTTTAATAGTCAGATTTGGTTGATTGCTTTTACTAATCTTTTTGCCTGAGTGCTCATATGGGGCCATTGACTCCAGGAAAGTAATATATATAAATTTTAGGTGTCCCTTACAAACTTATTTTTGTATTCTACTGTACTGATGTATGTGATTTAAATCAAATGTGCTGCTCTGTTGTCCTCCATCATGTACATGCTATTTTTGTTGAAGAATAATTCCAGTGATGTTTTTTCCTAAGCAAATTGCTGACTATTTTCTTTTCTTCCATGTAACTGGTTATGGTGGTCGATGCTCCAGATATCTTATTCTACCACCCGTTTCCTGGTTTTGATTCTTGTTTCTATATATACATGGCAGTCTAATTTTGGAGTACCATGTAAAGTTGAAGAGTACTATGTAAAGCTATTTTTTGCAGAGTGACGGTGTTTGTTAGAATCCATGGCGATATTCCTTAGATGCTTATTCTTTTATCTGCCATGCAGAGTGCTGTCCTTTTGAGATATCTGCTGGTATTTTGCTGGAATCCAGGGCAATGGTATCCTCAGCTAGATATAAGTAGAACAATACTATGTAGTACTAATTTCTGGTTATCTTATTATTCTTTCTTTGTGTGATGGGCCTTGCATCAGATACCAAGAAATAGACCACTGATTGGCACATTATGCATGGTGAAAGTCTCAAATACTGGCAAGTAAGAAACTACAATGCTCGCGTACCAGCTTTGTTAGAATTATTCCTTAACACTGACTATCTGCAACGATTAGGTGGTAGCAGCTGGAACCTTCACTGAATATGTGTAATATTTCTATGAATTTGTCACAACAAACTGAGTACAAATTGGAGTCGGATGCAATATTTATAGGATATTTTGAAAATGTTTGAGCTCGATTTTGGTTTAAACATATATTTGTTTGATTCCGGTGTGATTTCCAGATCGATGGAGTTGGAAGAAGTGCAGGTAAAGAGGAGCACTCAAAGTGACCGGGACAGCCACTTTGTAAGGTAATTAAACAGACTAAAAAGCTATTTTTGATTGATAGTTTAAGTCAAATTATATTATTTTTTTACTGTTATGTGGTGGGAATTCCGGCTGCAATTTTTACTGATTTGGACATTTCCTTGGGATAGAACTCTTCTCAGGAAATTTGTAATTGCAAACAGAACACAGTGACATTTTTGTGAACAGCCAAAATAGCTCAGAAAATGGTAAGTCGACAAACGAGCTGCCTTTCATCTGAATTGTTTTTAAGATGGATGGCTTTGTAAGAAGTTATGTGTGTTTTCACAGAAGAGAAGGTTAATTCCAAAAAGGTCAAAGCGCATCTGAAGGAAATGTATGTCCGAATATGCCAATGGTGAAGTGAGCGAAGAGGACACATGGAGGAGGAGGAGCTCCGATGATGGTAAGCATAAAGTTGTCCTGTAGTTACCAAGAGGCCACCTGTATACATGTGCACACAATTCTAAGTCCGTGCTATGCAAATAAAGACATTTCTTCAGAAACTGTGATAAACATTTCCTTATTAGTAACACATAGATATTTTCTAATTTTATTTAGGGCATAAACTAATGTTCTACACTTTCATCATTTTTCCCGTTACTGTACAAATTGTTTTCCTTGACCTGAAAAGAAGCAAAGGCCTACATGGCAGTCTAATTTTGGAGTACCATGTAAAGTTGAAGAGTACTATGTAAAGCTATTTTTTGCAGAGTGACGGTGTTTGTTAGAATCCATGGCGATATTCCTTAGATGCTTATTCTTTTATCTGCCATGCAGAGTGCTGTCCTATTGAGATATCTGCTGGTATTTTGCTGGAATCCAGGGCACTGTATCCTCAGCTAGATATAAGTAGAACAATACTATGTAGTACTAATTTCTGGTTATCTTATTATTCTTTCTTTGTGTGATGGGCCTTGCATCAGATACCAAGAAATAGACCACTGATTGGCACATTATGCATGGTGAAAGTCTCAAATACTGGCAAGTAAGAAACTACAATGCTCGCGTACCAGCTTTGTTAGAATTATTCCTTAACACTGACTATCTGCAACGATTAGGTGGTAGCAGCTGGAACCTTCACTGAATATGTGTAATATTTCTATGAATTTGTCACAACAAACTGAGTACAAATTGGAGTCGGATGCAATATTTATAGGATATTTTGAAAATGTTTGAGCTCGATTTTGGTTTAAACATATATTTGTTTGATTCCGGTGTGATTTCCAGATCGATGGAGTTGGAAGAAGTGCAGGTAAAGAGGAGCACTCAAAGTGACCGGGACAGCCACTTTGTAAGGTAATTAAACAGACTAAAAAGCTATTTTTGATTGATAGTTTAAGTCAAATTATATTATTTTTTTACTGTTATGTGGTGGGAATTCCGGCTGCAATTTTTACTGATTTGGACATTTCCTTGGGATAGAACTCTTCTCAGGAAATTTGTAATTGCAAACAGAACACAGTGACATTTTTGTGAACAGCCAAAATAGCTCAGAAAATGGTAAGTCGACAAACGAGCTGCCTTTCATCTGAATTGTTTTTAAGATGGATGGCTTTGTAAGAAGTTATGTGTGTTTTCACAGAAGAGAAGGTTAATTCCAAAAAGGTCAAAGCGCATCTGAAGGAAATGTATGTCCGAATATGCCAATGGTGAAGTGAGCGAAGAGGACACATGGAGGAGGAGGAGCTCCGATGATGGTAAGCATAAAGTTGTCCTGTAGTTACCAAGAGGCCACCTGTATACATGTGCACACAATTCTAAGTCCGTGCTATGCAAATAAAGACATTTCTTCAGAAACTGTGATAAACATTTCCTTATTAGTAACACATAGATATTTTCTAATTTTATTTAGGGCATAAACTAATGTTCTACACTTTCATCATTTTTCCCATTACTGTACAAATTGTTTTCCTTGACCTGAAAAGAAGCAAAGGCCTACATGGCAGTCTAATTTTGGAGTACCATGTAAAGTTGAAGAGTACTATGTAAAGCTATTTTTTGCAGAGTGACGGTGTTTGTTAGAATCCATGGCGATATTCCTTAGATGCTTATTCTTTTATCTGCCATGCAGAGTGCTGTCCTATTGAGATATCTGCTGGTATTTTGCTGGAATCCAGGGCACTGTATCCTCAGCTAGATATAAGTAGAACAATACTATGTAGTACTAATTTCTGGTTATCTTATTATTCTTTCTTTGTGTGATGGGCCTTGCATCAGATACCAAGAAATAGACCACTGATTGGCACATTATGCATGGTGAAAGTCTCAAATACTGGCAAGTAAGAAACTACAATGCTCGCGTACCAGCTTTGTTAGAATTATTCCTTAACACTGACTATCTGCAACGATTAGGTGGTAGCAGCTGGAACCTTCACTGAATATGTGTAATATTTCTATGAATTTGTCACAACAAACTGAGTACAAATTGGAGTCGGATGCAATATTTATAGGATATTTTGAAAATGTTTGAGCTCGATTTTGGTTTAAACATATATTTGTTTGATTCCGGTGTGATTTCCAGATCGATGGAGTTGGAAGAAGTGCAGGTAAAGAGGAGCACTCAAAGTGACCGGGACAGCCACTTTGTAAGGTAATTAAACAGACTAAAAAGCTATTTTTGATTGATAGTTTAAGTCAAATTATATTATTTTTTTACTGTTATGTGGTGGGAATTCCGGCTGCAATTTTTACTGATTTGGACATTTCCTTGGGATAGAACTCTTCTCAGGAAATTTGTAATTGCAAACAGAACACAGTGACATTTTTGTGAACAGCCAAAATAGCTCAGAAAATGGTAAGTCGACAAACGAGCTGCCTTTCATCTGAATTGTTTTTAAGATGGATGGCTTTGTAAGAAGTTATGTGTGTTTTCACAGAAGAGAAGGTTAATTCCAAAAAGGTCAAAGCGCATCTGAAGGAAATGTATGTCCGAATATGCCAATGGTGAAGTGAGCAAAGAGGACACATGGAGGAGGAGGAGCTCCGATGATGGTAAGCATAAAGTTGTCCTGTAGTTACCAAGAGGCCACCTGTATACATGTGCACACAATTCTAAGTCCGTGCTATGCAAATAAAGACATTTCTTCAGAAACTGTGATAAACATTTCCTTATTAGTAACACATAGATATTTTCTAATTTTATTTAGGGCATAAACTAATGTTCTACACTTTCATCATTTTTCCCGTTACTGTACAAATTGTTTTCCTTGACCTGAAAAGAAGCAAAGGCCTACATGGTTAGATTTTGATAGGTACACTCTGATTGTCTCCTTTTTTTTTCTCGAACAACGCAGGAGAATTGCGCGTCATTTCATTAAGGTAGAAAGAGTACAAGGGTCAGGAAAGACCCAACCCGAACCAAAGACTCAACACACACACACACCAAAGACTCAACACACACACACACACACACACACACACACACACACACACACACACACCAAGCAGATATAAAGCTATAGGCGCGCCACAACCAAGAAATAAGAGAACGACCATAAGACTAGAACTTAATCTTCACCACGCGACGACCTAGACACAAGATCCTGGAGTTCGGAGGCGCCTGCCTGGCACCAGAGGCCACCTTCCAGGCTAACACACCGGAGGACTTCCTCGATGTTTGGCCTTTTTTTATCAAACGCACAAGCATTTCGATGTTTCCATAACTCCCAAGCCACCAATATTATTAAGGAATTTAGGCCCTTGCGTGCTTCTTTTGGGGCTGCTGTAATTGCTCTCTTCCACCATCCCGAGAAACGTTGTACAGCAAGTTGTGGTGACAATTGAATTAGTCCTATCTGCTGCATGATTAGGGTCCATACTTGGCGAGAGAACACACAACCCACCAGCAGATGGTGTATTGTTTCCTCCGCCTGATCGCAAAAGGGGCAGACCTCTGGATGGGGCAGATTCCTCTTAGCCAACCGATCAGCTGTCCACACCCGGTTATGGAACACTAACCAAATGAAAAACTTGCAGCGCGGAGGGGCCCATGCTTTCCAAATCCTTTTCCAAGGGCCAAACCTGATGGATCCCATAAAGAATGCCGCATAGGCGGACTTACTACTGTAAACCCCATTCTGAGTTAACTTCCATTTAAACTGGTCTGGTACATTTTGCTGTAATACTATGCCATCCACCATATCCCAAATGTGAAGATAATCAAGCAGGACATCTACAGTAAGAGCTCCTTTGATATCACGTACCCAACTCCTATTTTGTAATGCTTGAGCTACCGTCCTTCTCTTGGCAGTTCGTTTTGTCACTGTTTTGAACAGATCAGGTGCTATTTCAGCCACAGTATGTCCATCTAACCATCTGTCTGTCCAGAACAATATTTCTTCCCCATTTCCGATTATAGCATCAACTGCTACATTGAAGAGAGCACGTGCTTTATGAGGAACAGGAACAGGGAGACCAGCCCAAGGTTTCTCTGGATCTGTCTTTTGTGCCCATAGCCAGCGGATCCTCAAGGCCAAACCAAGAAGCTCGAGGTTATGAATCCCAAGACCTCCATATTCAAGTGGTCACTGCACCTTTTCCCAAGCCACCAAACAGTTACCACCATTGGCATGTTCATGACCCTTCCAAAGGAATCCTCGCCGTCTTTCATTATGCTGTTTTGAACTCAAGGTAGAAGTCAGACTCCAGTTCAATTTGAGAAACTCGAAGTTTAGTCAGCTGTATGCTCTGGTGTATGTGTAATTTTCTATGTGTGACTGGCCCAAATCCAGTGATGTTGGCCCTTGCACTGTGTTTGGGTGAATATCCCCTTGTTGAGTTCCCCTTGTCAAGAATCTCTTCTATGAGAATCTTTGAATTTAGCAAGGATTTTTTTTCACAGAATTGGATGTTGTATGAGTTGCTGGTGACAGACATGATGCTTGATATGGACACAGTGCTTCAAAGCTTGTTGAGAAGTGAGTATATCCCGTTGTTTGACCTTTCCGTGCTTGATTTTTGTGATGGCTTATTTTACCGTTTTTTGTATCCCATCAGTGGTTCATATGTTCTTGTTCCATGGTGAATATGAGGTGTATAGTTTTTAGTATACACTCATAATATGATTGGATTTCCAATTAAAGGCAAGAATGAGCTTAGAGCTCGTATACACTAAGAGCCCCTGTACCTGAATGATATAGCATGCTCCTGGAAGACATAAATTGTAGAGAAATTCTTAAGATCTATTTAATCCTTTTGTTGATATCATTCTGTAGTGTAATATCATTGATTTCATTGAGTAGCCGGTTCTTTCTGCTTTGGAAAGGAGATTCATAGAAAAGCACATTTTCTGAGAAATTCTTAAGAACTACACATTTTGTTGATTACTATCTGTGAGTAAATAATTTGCTAAGTCTACTTTTGGGTTGCTTCTATGCAGACCAAGGGTAACCTATTTTGAGTATTGTTGTTTTGTTCATGACGTCACCAATAACAAACTTTTTTGAGAAATTCTTAAGAACTACAAATTTTATTGATTACTACCTGTGGGTAAATAACTGGCTAAGTCTACTTTTGGTTTGCTTCCTCTATGCAGATCATCAGTAACCTGATTTGAATATTGTTGATTTGAATACTGTAAGCCTACAAGTTTTAACATTAGCAAACAATGGTCTATTCCGTACTTTGAAATGACTCTCCTTTAATGTAGAATATTCTTATTGATACTATGTGTATTGGCCTTTGCTTCTTTTCAGGTCAAGGAAAACAATTTGTACACTAACGGGAAAAATGATGAAACTGTAGAACATTAGTTTATGCCCTAAATAAAATTAGAAAATATCTATGTGTTACTAATAAGGAAATGTTTATCACAGTTTCTGAAGAAATGTCTTTATTTGCATAGAAGAGTTTGGGTGAATATTCTTATAGAATGTAGAACATTAGTTTATGCCCTAAATAAAATATAGAATATTCTTATTGATACTATGCGTATATTGGTTTCTTGTTTCTAATAGGACTGTTTTCAAAAAACAGACAGAGAGAGTAAAATGGTATCTCATGGTAGTCTGGACTGTTTACAATTCTCAGTGATGAGAGAAGATGGACAAATCTTGGTGGGAGCTTTAAGATGTACCCTTGGGGTTAATGTTTAAGGGTCTGATTGAGTAAATAATAGTTCTGCATTTTCATTTATTGAAGGCTGCTTCAGTAATTTAGATTAGATTCAACGAATTACCAATGAAAGTTGTAAGGTTCTCTCCAAATTTAGGTTCAGTTGAAGTCAAATCCACCATAAGGTTGTCAAATTTTGAGCCTTTTGCAACGGTGCATCAGGCAGTACAAGTAAAATATTAGGGTTAATTGGTTTCATGCCATTATAAATTCAGCACTTGTGAAGCTTTCGTTATTTTCCTGTGATCCAAACACTCTAAAGTTTCTATTCATGCGTTTTGAAATTCTTTAGTTTTTCACTTCTCTCTTCAAGTTATTCCTACGTTATTGCCCATTTTTGCATCTTGCATTCCTCCGTTTCAAACAAGCTCTCAATATTTGAAACACCTTTTTGTTTGTTTTTTTAAACACATGCCTGTGGCAGGTGCACTTACACTAGTAGACTCAAAGTGAATTTGAATTGGATAAGTCCCTGCTGGAACAAGGCGACCGGATCATCCGATCGGGTTAAAATTACATGAACAAATGATCTGGTCACATGATTAGTGTTAGTATTTTGTAACGTTCAAAGATTAATTCACAAGCACACTGATATATATGGTTATAACATTTCACCCCAACAATATTCAAGGTTTTGTTATTAATATTTTTCCTAAAGATGACATACTAAATGGGTTCACCAGATACGTTTTCGGACAGTATAATTAAAAAAATAGACCAAACCTAGTGCATGAGTAAACAATGATCTACAATATTAGGATAATGTGACACACAAGTCAATCTCATAAATAAAGAATAAACACAAATCTAAGATTTAGGGGGAGCAAGGCATACAAGGTCCATTTGGTACCAATTCAGAATAGCAAGGGCTACACAAATACATGTATAGGACTTAGAGCTAAACATCCAGACATACAGGGAAAACAATATGCGGCCCTGGTCTCCCAAAGCCAAATATCTTTCAAAACTCTTACACCATACCCCAACATGGAGTACTACGAAGGACGGATAAGGCTATTACCACCTGCCGCCTATCCATAGAGACTATAGGGGCACAGTCATATCCAATGGTTCCTGCCATGCCCGAGCACCACGCTTGTGCATGTGGTTACTACTCTAGCGCTCTCGGGACTCTGATCCTTCGGATCAGCAAGCATAGAGCTAAAGCAAGCCCAAAAGCACAACAAATCGATGCTATAGCTTAGATTGTCTAACCTAGCCATATATGTTGCATAACTTATGATGGCATAAGACATGGCACGGTATATTATCATGATAGTATAACAACTAGAGTCCATATTACGAATAAGCAAGGTACCTGACAAGTTGTATACAAATACAACCCAAGGCCGAAGGTTGCACAACAACCCCCCGAGGATGACTTATCACTTGCTAAGAAAGCTTCTAGCCTAACTCCACTAGTCTAAGAATTACAAGTCTCAACTAGAGAGAGGGAGAGATGTGTGGTGCGTGGTGTGAAAGGGGTCTCTTCCTCCTTTGGGAATCCAACAAGAGTTGCCATGTGGAAGTTGGGCCCGAGGGGCATTGGCTAGGCTCAGCCGTCTCTAGATGGTGCCTCCGAGACACCGCCTCTTGTTGACTGTCAGGTGGGTTCTTGTGGTGATCCTCGGTGATTTCCGCGGGATTGAGTTGATTTGATCTAACATGTGGGCCCTTCAATCCTTGTGCATCACGTCATATGTTCTTTAGTGTGTTTTTTAGTGTTATAGTAGCGAATTTGTAAGAAAATACAAGTTATAAATGTAAAATAAGTTTCTAAGACCTGTACATATATAAGTTTTTACTGTTTGGGTTCTTTTGGCTGCTTATCTCGACAAATACACATTTTGATTTGTCATCATTCACAAGAAAATCATGATAAGTTGGCATATATGTATTGATTGTTCGTGAGAAATGAAGGTCCCTAGGTCATTAATTCTATATCAAACCAGGCAGCGAGCCATTATTATTGTTCCATGGATGGTACATGGTTCAAGCGATCGAAAGGACGAGACATGTTCGGGTGTCGCGTGAAGGATGATGATTTTTTCAATGGAGAAGAAACGATTTGGTTGGACTTCAAAGATATCTACGAAATCTACCAACGAGACGCCCTGGACATGTCTTTGATTCAAACCTGGGTTTTGTAAGTGATTTCTTCTAACAATTTCTTTATTGTGATTTAAAAACTCTATGAGTGACGGCGCTACTTTATTGCTTATTATGTAGAATGGAGATTCAAAGATGTCGGAGGGAGCGTATTTTTGACGTTGGTTTCATGGACCCGTCAAAGGTAAACCAAGACATCATTTATAAAGATCCAGAGGGGACATATCAGAACTTATTCAAGTATGTGGATAAGCAAAATTTTATGGACTCCATACTATTGCCATACCACTACGGGTGAGTGCTAACACTTATATTATCTCATTTTATTTTCTTAATTTCTTAATTTCTTTAAATTATCTCATTATGCTAAAACACTTATACATATGTATGTAGTTACCACTGGGTGCTCATAGTACTGAGTCCTGATAGAGGTGTGGTGAACGTCTTCGATTCGTTGAGGAAACCACAAGAAGAGTATCAGGAAATCATTGACATGTTTACAAGGTCGTATATATAAGTAAATTTCAACAATTCAAATTTTCTATATACTTAATTACATTATTGACTTATTTTATTTGAACTCAAATTTGAGACTAACAACATGATTATGTAATTGTAGGATGTGGAACGAGATTCGTGAAAAGCACCCCGGTATTGGATATGAAAAGCTCGTATGGAATACTGAATTCCTGGTACGCATGCAATTTGTACATATACGTCTTTGCTAATCAACTTAAAAAATTATCTTTAACTTTGTTTTCGCCAACAGTGTCATCAACAGGAGCCGGGCAATAATTTATGCGGATACTACGTTTGCGAGTACATGCATAGCTGGATTAAAAAATATATACTAACCATGATATTATGGTACGCAATATCTATTTACAAGTTTCTAATTCAACTTCACCATTATTATACTTTAATTTTAATTGTTTGCAATTCGTAGATGATGTCCATCTCTAGTAAAAGCCTAGAGCAGCATAAGATCGACGCAGTTGCAGAACAACTCGTTGGATTTATTTGGGACGAGATCATCAATGTGAATGGAGAATTTCATTATGATGATGCATGGGACAATACGGACACCTCAAGTCTTCGTTCCTCCATCGCTGGTCCTAGATCCTCTGCTCGTCCTAGTTCATCATCAGCTCGTCCAAGTGCAGGATTGTAATTATGGATACTAAGTTAGAAAACTTAACTCTTTTAGCACTATGAGATGATATAACTCTTTTGGCACTAAGATATGTAATATATGTCTTTTTTATGTTTATATGAGCCTTATACAAATACTAGTGCAGTGTAGTACGGCATCCGTATTAGAACAAATACGTAGACAAAATACGTTGGCAAAATACGTATACAAACAAAAAAATATGAAGGCTGGAAAAGGGAAAATTATATGGTCCCCCTTTAGCACCGGTTCTAGCCACAAACCGGTGCTAAAGGGGCTCGCGCAGGGGCCATGTGCGCGGCCCCTTTTAGCACCGGTTGGTTTCGAGACCCGGTGCTAAAGGCGTACCCCTTTAGCACCGAAAGAGTAGCACCGGTTGGGAAACCGCTGCTGAAGGGGGTTTCCCAACCGGTGCGGATGCCTCATTCTCTTCTAGTGTCATATGTTCTTTTAGTGTGTTTTTTAGTGTTATAATAGCGAATTTGTAAAGAAAATCATGATAAGTTGGCATATATATATTGATTGTTCGTGAGAAATGAAGGTCCCTAGGTCATTAATTCTATATCAAACCAGGCAGTAAGCCAATAAATCCCGGCTCAGTTGGTGATGCTGTTGGGAATGCCTCTGACGACCGGTCCTGGCTTCCTCGTTGGCATGAGCAGCGTGTACGGCACCTCCACCGGCCCGGCCCTGTTCTTGAGCGTTGAATCCGCGTTCCTCCTCTGGATTCTATCGGCGACCACCTCCAGCCTCGCCTGGAATCGCGCCAGCGCCTCGCCCGCATACCGCTCGCTCGTCCACAGCTCGGAGTCCGGCCGCTGCCCCAGGAACACCTCCCCTGTCCGCGCCAGCGACTTGGCCGCCATCCCCATGAGCGCCAGCGTCTCGTTCCTCGGGGTGATGCTCCCCAGGAACTCCGACTCTGTTACCGCCACCTCGACCGCCGGCACCGGGCGCGACGTGACGGTGGGGCTGTTGGGGACGAACCCCTGGTACCCGTACTGCCCGAGGCCCACGGCCGCGTGGTGCGCCGAGCCCAGCCAGATGATGGTGGTGCACGTCTCCACGAGGTCGGCGACGGAGTCCATCGCCGGCCACCAGGGAGCGTCCCGCAGGTCGCCGTGCCCCGCATGCCTCACCTCCGCCCACCACGCCTGGAGCTCGCTGTCGCTCGTGACGCCGATGTTGTCTGCGTAGTAGATGGTGCAGTAGTCGCTGACCCATTTCTTGATCGCCGCCCAGATTTCGAGACCGTCCACGGCGTAGGGGTAGTCCTTGATCAGCAGCTCGAGCTTTTCTGGATGCTTTGGATCACCTCTGGCCACACCTCTGAAAATTAATATGTTTTTCACCAAAAAGATTGAGAAGCAGGGATGGAATTCGTGGACAATTCATAAGCAGCACATTTTATTCGTGTTCAATTTCAAACACATTATTTCTTATGCTTGAGTATAGAAACATTATGTGATTGCACATATATATACCTCTTGATGAGATCAGCTGGGAGAGCAAGCTCCGTGAAGTTCCAGTTCTTGTACGCCTTCGAGGACATCTCCATGGCGTACTTGCTTGGAAGATAGGTGACCTCTTGTATGCCACGGAAGATATCTCCATTCTTCCGTCGGTCACCTGAGCCGAAGACGATCTGGCGAGCGACGGCATTAACGTGTAGGGTGTTCCGGAAATGTGGTTTCAGGAGCTTGTGGACGGGGTGCAGCGCGCTCAGCTGCCTGTTCGTCGCGATCACGAACGGCTCCATGGTCGCATGAACGTTGAGCCTACAAAGATCACATGAACGCTAATATACCAACATATTGTTGCCATCTCCTGTGCACGAAGGTGCTAATAATAAAAGCCTGACACATGGACTCTGCAGTGTGCATACCAGTGAATGACGAAGTTGTTCTTAGATGTGTCATTCACGGCGGCGTGGGCTTTGGCAAGGTCCCATGCGGTGAACTTGTCGGCTGACAAGATGCCATCGTCACTAGTATCCGGTGGAGTGTACACCGTGCTGACAGCACCGAGCCATTCGTCCTCCGGGTGTGGTGAGCTGAGCTCGATTGCCAACGGTTTTAGCGTTGAGTCATCGTTCAAGAACAGAATTGTTCGAGCGGCGTAAGCCTTCCGCTGCGAGATCTCACCCTTCTCCTCCTCGCCCGGCAGCTCGTTGATGCGGTTCAGGTACGGCATCAGCCAGTCATGGTGATCCACGATAAATAACCTCCCGTCCTCCACAGCCTGTAAATATGACGTAGGACATACAATTTGTTGAGGAAATTTGCCATTTTTGAAAATAATGCATGAATTATCAGGGCAGGTTTATTAGAAATGTACAGTAGTAACCTGCTGCACTGTCATTCCACTCATGTTCCTCTCAATGTGATCTTTGGTTATCTTGCTGTCTTGGTCCCCGTAGACTGTCCGGTCAAGTTCGCTGGTGAGTGGAAACTTGGTGACACATTTGATGCAAACCGGGTTCGTGCCAGCAAGCATCTGCCTAGCGAATTCTTCATCTCTCCGCCAACTCGTTGGGTTCACTGTGATAAAAAGCTGAAATGATCCTTTTTGTCCAACATAATAAATGATTATGAAGACTAGGTTTACCGTGAGGCAATGCCAACGCACCTGAAATAACCTGCGGGACAGGGAATCTTGGTGCAGCAGCGGCGCTGTTGATGATTTGCTTGACCTTAGCGAGCCGACCGGCGTCATCAAGGCCAACAAGGCCATATATATCCGCGATCGACTTGAAGTGACCACCCAAGTTTGGTAGGCTTGGCGCTGGGATGATTGGAGTTCCGACACGTTCATCGCAGGGGACATAAATCTGCTGGTCCAGGGGAACTCTGGTCTCTGTGTGAGGATCTGATGCACGATTGAGTGTTAGCAATTATATAGCAGTAGGATTATTCTAGTCACTTTTGCAATTCCTATCTAGATCAAGATAATTTTGGTGGTTTGCTCAAGAAGGCAAATATCTTTACCAAATTAATAAATATGTATGCCCTATATTTAAGTTTTCCATCTTAAAGATGTTGATGATCTAGATTTAGAGGGTTTGCCTTAATAATCACTAGCAAAAAATATTTGTTCATTTTACCTAAATGGATTTATAAATTGTACATATTGGTGGCACCGTGATCCACATTTGCGCTGAATCAATAAGAAAATCATGTACTAGTATTTGCAAGCCATTATTTATTTGTGAATTCAACATGTGAGAAAATATTAATTGTTCTCTGTTACACATATGTCACGCCGGTATTTTTGAAATCTTTTCTCCCACATGATATTAACAAAGATTGTGCAGTTTTCGAAAGTTTGGTCCACTATTTTTCTATTCGGTTGCTCCACCTGCAATTTAAACGTTTCCGCTTTTCTTATTCCGTCATCTACCTAAGATTTGGATCTAATAAGACGTCCCCCACACTATTGACCACTTGGTATTTTTCCTACCTTTTACTCATCTGTCTCCCTTATCTCAGCTGTTTCAATATGACATTTCGTTTCTCTAGGAAAAGAAAATGACATCTGACCCTATGTGACCCTAGCCATTGCACGTTGCTAACGACATGACACAAATAATTGTATATATCATTGTATGCATGCGACAACATGACAAAACGCACTAGAATATCTATCCCAGTTGCATCGACGTACGAGACGTGAGACTGAACTCTACCTGTCCGAGTTGGTGGCCGGCGGGTCTTGGTGCGACGAGGGTACGGGTACTCTTGAGATCCTCCCAGCACGGGGCGCGCCAAGTCTTTCCGCAGGTCAGGATTTCCCAGGTCATTGTACAGAGCGTAGTCATACACACGGTCCCATTCCTGGAACGGCGGCTGCTCGTCGGCGCCCTCTCCCCGGAGAACGGCGAGCTCGTCTTCCCTGTACCCGAGCAGCGCGCTCGGCGTGTTCTCCTTGACGTACGCCTGCAGAACAATTCCAACTCACTGTTAGAGCTGTTAGGTTGGGTGACGATTACTGGTGCTCGTTCTTTGCACTGATCACGGACGTCGTTGGTGAAGAAAAGGCGACACGGGTGCTTCCCAACAGGGTAAACCCATCCGTTGCAGGCGAAGTTAACGGCGATCCTTTGTTCATCAGAGGATGTGCAGCTCAGCAGCTTGAGGTAGACGGGGAAGTCGGAGTGGTTCTTTACGACCATGGCACCTGGGTTTCCCAGCGCCTTGTGCCATGCCAGCTTCACATCCAGCTCCGTGTCCTCGCAGCCGCCGAGCATGGCCTCCAGGACAGACTCTTCCCCCTTCACCCCGCGTCCGTCGCCTCCTGCACTAACCACCAAGACCAAGGGGCAACGAGTCAGCTTCGTTCCCTGGGAAAAATGTGTGCAAAGAACTGAAAACTAAAGGAACTGCGCGTGTACCAGCCACGGTGGCGCTGACAAGCTGGAAGGAGAGCCTCAGCGGGTTGCTGGGGGAGTCCAAGAAGGTCTGCAGCAGCAGCTTGCCTCCGACGTACAACGTGTTCTTGGGCGAGGCTCCTAGCTTCACGCCGACTACCTGGTGTGGCTTCTCACTAGCGACGGCACTAGTCTGCTGGAGGCTGCTGCTGCTGGGTTGCTGTTTCCGCCGACGTGAATGAGCGGCGGCAAGAACCAGCGGTGGCCGAGTGGGAATCGGCCATATCGCCTTGGACCGTGCTATCCCTGATGCGGCATGGGTGGTCCAGCAGCACTGGCTCCGCTGGCTGGGACGGGGATGCATCGTTTCCATTGGCGTCGTCACAAGGCCGGTTCTCTTGATGCAACGCTAAGGCAATGTGCCATGTGTTTCTCATGACAGGTTTGGAAGCGCTTTATATAGAGGAGTGCGTGCACGCAAGAAGTAGAGGTTCCCTTTCGGAGTCTTGGAAAACTATAGGGTTTAGTTTAAAAGAAATCATTGGTGACAGTCTGACAGACTACCCGATCTTATCTCCAAACATCACGTAGATGTATGGGTTCCAGGAAGAGGATGAGCTAATCTATTTGTTGTAGCCTTGTTCGTACATATACGAGGGGTGTCATATCAACCAAAAATAATCAGAATTGTAATTGTCTGAAACAGAAAACTAATGCAGCGGACTTCTCACCCCTACGTATTATATTACACTGATATTTGCTATTTACAAATGGAAAATACTCCTTCCGTTTCTTCTTATAAGATGTATAGGCTACTCCTAATGAGTCGTTATATATTGATGTTTTTCAAGATAGCCCCACAAGCAATAACAAATTAAAATAGTGTTTGAAACTATCTCTCCTAATACATAATTTTTTCGATAAGGGAAACTTTATTAATCTTAGGCAATTACATGAAGGTGATACAATCTAACCAAGATCATTCCCGGACTCTGCATAGCTAAGATGTACACAACCTATAGAAGAAAAAGAAGAAGAAAAACGACATGACAACATGTAACATGTCGCAGCAACTATAACAAGCATCACCCAAACAACACCTAGACCTACGAAGAAGCTCAATAAACAACGCCTCCAATGAGGACCACCGTTGCCATAGTCCAACTAGTAAAAGCCAGACCATCAATTTTCACCGTAGAGAACAATTCATCGAACCTCAAACAATGCCTTCAACAAGGTCATTGTCAGGCACAACCAGCTAAGGTTGGGGATTTCTCCTCGGCGTGGAGGAATAGTACCACCAAAATGAAAAGCCTTCAGGTGCCGCCCCCTTCCTTCCAAGCCATAACACCCGGTCTAAGCCAACTTCAGTCAGGCGTAAACTCTCACCATCCCACGATAATCTTGTGACAAAGTGCCTAATAGACACTCACACAAGCACTACTGCAGAAACCATTAACCTCATCGGTCCATACGAAGCGGGCCAAAACGGCCCGCTTAGTTTAACTTATGGTAAGCGGCGTGACCTGTGCCGCTTAGAATAAGGCCATCATACGAAGCGGTGCAATTGATGAGCCGGCTGGGATATGTAAATGAAGCGGTCCATTATATGCCGCCTAGAACGATTATTCATCCTAAACGGTGCATTATATGCCGCCTCGAATATTCGTTTACCGAAGCGGTTCTCATTTGACCCGATTGCTTTGGAAATTTAAAACACATATACAATTGAGGACGACTTCATCTTGCGATACAAGTCTAAGCGGGCGTGCATGTGTGAAACCGATCGAGGATCTTCTTCGGCTTGCGATACAAGCTGATCGCAATCTCTCTCTTCTCCTTTGCCTATAAATAATGCCCTCAAGGGTCTATCTTCCTCACACCATACCCAGCAGCCATGGCGCAAATAATAGATCTCATAGGCAGAAAGCTCCTGCTTCTTGACTCAATAGCCACACCTTCCTTCTCGATCTGACCGCTAAGAGAATTCTCGTGATAGGGTTGGGTTTATACCCCTTCTTCAGTTTGCCTCTCTAGTAGCCCGGTGGAACAATCGCTAGGAGAATCCTTGTGATGACGTTCACCGTGCTCTCTCGGGAGGAAACCGATGAAGAGGAGGTTAATAGGATGCCCTTTGCCCATTGGCCTCGATGGAGGAGTTGAAGTACGTAGCAAGTAAAGCACAAATTTGCGCTTCCTCTTGTTGAAGCACATCACAAGCTACTTTGTTGTTGTTCCTCCTTTCCATCTTGATTGCCACCTTCCTCTCCCCCCTAGGGGGGATTTATCAGATTTGGCAACGATGAAAAAATCAGCCTTGTACTTTTTCTTTTTGAACTTTGTAACAATCCTTATGTAATGGGCCGTCTTTGATCAATTTTTATGGACTCATTCGAAGTGACATATCCTGTTTTCTTTGTAGTTTTTACAATTTTTATGGACTCATTCGAAGTGGCATGCTATCAGCCGCTTAGTGTCATCCTAGTGTCCTATATATTTATTGGTACTCCATCTGCTTCCTTCGTTCCATATGTTCTCCTTTTGTTCTGTTTGTAGGAAACCCAGAGGTGGGGTATGGAGGCGCCGGCAGACATGCAGGGGCAGAGCTACCGCTGCGAGCTTGTCACCCAAAGGGTGCTTCAACAGCTTTAGGTGATCCCTGGAGATCAGAATCGCATTGTTATTGCCTTCGTTGGGCCTCGACTGGGTCCACGTCGTCGCCAACGACACCCCCGCCAGAACCCATTCATCACCGTCAGCTTCAACGTCAAGCATGTATTCGGGCATTACTGCTCCAGGATAACAATGGAGGACGACCACTTCGACCACACCTTCTTCGTGCGGCTTCCTGAAGCAGGAAACGTGGAGATGTTTCATGCCCATAGCTGGAAATGGAGGCGCAAACGATGAGCTTCGTCCTCGAGATCCAGATGAAAACGGATTGGCTTGGGAACGTACATGGCTAGCCAGTACTGCTACCGCATCGCACTAATTTCCCTAGGGTATAGATCTGTAGCGTTCTGTGCTATGAACTTTAATTATTCGCATGTTTATCTGGACTTATGCTTGGTGTTTTATTATTTTTTTTATTTTTTCTGTACTCATTCTAAGCGGTCAACACCAGACCACTTAGAATGATTCTGAGTCTATATATATGTTCCCTAACCCTATCCCCACTCCGGCCCTTCCCCAGTCGCCGCCGCCGCTCGCCCACCACCACACCCATCTAGATCTATATCTCCTCTCCCATCTCCTCCACCTCTTCCTACACCCTCCACACCACTCCACCATGGCGACACCTCGTCCATTATTTGAGGTCCTACGCCAAGCCAGTCCACATGACAAAGAAGCTCTCCTCGCATACTATGCCTATCAGACGGCGAAGATGTCCTTTTACCGCGCCTTGCTCCATGCATTGGCCGTAGCCAAGGCGAGGAATGCCGCCGTGCACATGGAGGCTAGGGCTACGTACAAGGCAGTCTTGTCAATGATTGATTCTGTGTCAGCCGAACGTCGAAAGGAGTTGCTGGTAAGATCCATCGCCAGGGAAATCAACACCGGGCGGGAAGAGGTTAGAATAGAGTCCCTCCATATGTTTCCATCTTCGCCATGGCGGCTCCCTACAGTTTTTGGCATGTTGAAACGCTTGCACTCTTCGAGATGTGGTGGGATTTGACGCACATTCGTCGTTGTGTCCTCTTCAACCATGACCTCCGTCCCCATAGTGGGCACGACGGAGGTTCTGCAGGTGCGATTGCGGCAATGTAAGCGCCGCAACCTATCAGATTCAGTGAAGTAAGCGCTGGCGTTATGAACGAATTGCCATTTTGTCCACTAGGCTTCATCGTTCTACCAGTGCAATGTGTTTCGCTATTTTATTCGGTAGTTGTGATGTTTAACCTAGTTATGTGATAAACTTGTGATGTTTAAGGTACTCAGGTCAATCCTTGTATGATGGAGTTGTATGATGAGCAAGATGTTATTGTTATGAACGTCTAGCACGTACACGTGCACATACCATAGCATGTGCAGATGATGTTCGTGCAATTCGTTCATAACAATGCTGCATTAACTCTCCTGGATCCGATTGCAAAATATTTTTTTATCTCTCCTGATAGCATTCTAACGAAACTGGTAATTTTAGGGGACCTAAACTCAATGGTGCGTATTGAACCAATTCATATACCGGAACCAAATGAGTCAGCGAAGGAAAAGCCGCTTCGAATATCATACTATTCTAAGCGGTGCGGACAACGCCGACACGTTTAATCAGTCATTCAAAGTGGTTAAATAACCGCTTATGGTGACCCCCTTATTGGCATCGGAAAAAGGGAAGCGGCGCCGGCGCCAACGCATATGAGGTTTTTGTGCCGTTTATATTAATGGTTTCTGCAGTAGTGATGGTGATGTGCACCCGATGAAAGGATTATGTTCACGATCTTTCGGTGATAGCTGGATAACTTCGATTTGAACTGGAGAGACATTCACGTCCCGATTACAACTGTCCAAGGATGTTGCGCAATAGCAACTAATACAACAACGCCAGCGGTCACCGTGATCTTGTGGAGCACGATAAACCAAACCTCTAGGGTAATTCCTCCAAGCAATCGAAGAATAAGCAGGAGTATGTAGAACAAGCAACATCCTTGTTGAGTTGCATGGTTTTTTGGCACAAATAAACATTGATGGTCAGTCTAAGGACATCTGGACCTATATTTGGGGAAATCCTATTTTTACAGGTAAACAGGCTTATATCAGCTTGAAGGGGACAACTCAGGCTTCACCACTTTACAAGTGAATGTGGAAATCAAAGGTACCAAATAAACTTAAGTTCTTCTTTTGGCTCTTGTTGAAAGACAGACTCAATATGAGAAATCTCCTTCGGCAAAATAATATATATGTCTCTGCCAAGCTACAACCATGTACTTTGTGTGGAGAATGTGGAAGAAACAAGATCACACCTCTTTTTTGAATGTCCATTGAGCCAGGCCATATGGATTTATTTGGATATACATCGGGATACTAATTTGCAACCCCTTGAGATGATCATAGAGACTCGTCGACGCTTTGGATCTGTCATCTTCAGAGAAATTGTCATCACAACTTGCTAGTCCTTATGGTGCCACAGAAACTCAATAGTGTTTGATAGGGGTTCTTTATCATTTGCCCGATGGCATGCACACTTTGTGGAGGAGATGAAAAAGGTTACACTTAGCGCTAAGCCTTCGCTTACTTTGTTGATGAACAATTGGTTGAGTAGTCTCTTGTGATTTTCTCCATTTTTCTTTGGACCTTGTAAAATGTACATATCCCTTTTTATATATAATGAAAAATAGGGCTAGGGGCCTCCCCTGCCGTTCCCATAAAAAAATGGTAGAACAAGCAACTCAATTTCAAATATGGAGATAAGAACCAATCTGAACTCACAAAGTTGTTGTTCTAAATACAAGTAGAATGGATGGTCTTACCGACACACGCATCTACAAGGCAGTAGCAACGGCTAAACTTTCAATAAAATAAAACTCAATCTGTTTATGGGGGATACGGTGGTATATGAGGGGTAGTGGACGCCCTAGACATGTTGGGGGCCATCTCTCAACCTTTGGACGTGCCCCTATTGAGCTCCACTTGGTACATGACCCATCACAGTAAAATCAGGTGATGCAACACATTAGGAAGAAAAGGTCTCTCTTGTAAATTGATGATAGTAGCCACTTCGGAGTAGATATGGACATGATTCCTGATCTATATGAAACAAGACTTGATAAGCTTTCCATAAAGTACTTCAATGCCTAAAATTTGGTGGATTTGATCGCTTTCTTTCCTTGGGCTAAATGTGACATGGTGGCCTTGTTGGGAACGTTGGAAATAGTTGGATTTGGTCCCAATCAACTTATTTAGTCCTCCATGCTTTCCATATGTGTGTAACACTGTTCTTGATTGTATATATTTCTTTTGTTTACAAGCCATTAATATAGTAATATTCGAGTTGGTGATGTCCTCATCACAAGGTCTGTTGGATCTACGTTAGAGAGGTGATACCATAAATCAAAGACAAGTGTCTCTAGTCTCTAGGTTTGTAAGTAGAAAAACTGACCATGTATGAAGAAATCATCATGAAAAGTAGTTGCACATGTGCCTCCACCAAGTCAAGCACCATCTTACTCACCATTGATCATCTTCAACCTTCATCATGTAGCTGTGCAGCTGCACCCTGCCTCCATCGGATGATGATGGCTAGAACATGGAGCAAAACTCAACAAGGACACCCACTCCGGTGACGCAGAAGCCTAGCACAAGGGCTCCATCAGACCATGCCATGCTGAAGATGTTGCAGCCCTTATGCAATATCTGGACGAGACCGCCCCGCTAGTGCACAGATCATGGGCCGACCATACAGATCAGGTCATCGTTGAGTGATCAACGGGGCGCCACTGCTAGGCCGAGACAAGGCTGCCCGGGGTTGAAGGAAAACCAATCCTATGAAGAACCACAAGGAGAGTCACTGGATCCAGTCTAGAGGGGAGCAGATCAAGCCTCAAGCAGACCTCCATGGCCGAAACCACCATGGTGCACAAGCAGAGCAGGGAGGGTGGGAAGAGGGAGAAGGAAGAAAAAAACACACCTTTCTCGAGCCCGCGCGGACTTGTTGTTGGGCTCTTCGGCAGCGCCGAGGGTAGTGAGGGGAGGCGGAGGAGTGTTGGCTGGCGGTTTCGCCCAAGTCACCTCTCAGGAGCAACATTGGGGACAAGACGGGACAGAACTGTGAAACCATACATAATTTCATGGTTGCGTTTTCATAGGTATCCATGTATGATGCTAATTAATGAGAATGAAACTCTCCATTTGGCGTAGCCTTAGAATTTGAGATGTATTTAATCCCACATTAATTGTTGAACAAGACATATGTCAGCAACAATGTCAGAGGGGTGTGTAGGGCAGGGAGGTGGCCGGCGTGAGGGGGAGCTGGGGGCGTGCAACGGCTAGGGCAGAGGCGCAGGGAGAGGGAGAGCTAGGAATAAACCTTTCTTGCTTAAATAAAATAGATTACATCCCTTTAGTTTTATAGTCTGGACGAACTTGACTCTCAAACCAACTAGAGATAAAACCTTCCAACTTACAACTCGACTTTCCTAATTTAAACTAAGACTCCTAATCTACTAGACTCTAGATCGAAGATGGAGGAGGGAAAGGGCGGATGGCGTCCCCCTAGGTCAGTTGGCTAGGGGGAGGGTGCCTGGGCGTGACTGCCCTGCCCCCCTAACGGGCCTCTGGACCCTCTCGACTCGCTATGCCACTTATGCCGGTGACATTCCCCCACCCTTCGACAACCAGCACGCCCTCACACTAGTAGGGCTCCCAAATCTTCAATGCCCAGAGGAGGTGAAGCTGCAGCATGGTCCCATTGTTGAAGTGCCCGCATGTGAAGATCTCCAACTATTGTTTCTGCCGTCAGGTTGTGCCGGGTCTTGTGGACATGGCAATGGAGAAAGTAGTGGAAGTCACCGAAGAAGCCATGCATGATGAAGTCTTGTGTGGACGGGTTGGTGAAGTCGATGCAGTGCCCTGGAGTTGTTGGTGCTTGAGGTACAAGATGGCATGGAACTCCAAAGTCGAAGGACAGTGCGGCTGATCTTGGCATCCTGAAGAAGCAGTGTACGTAGAGCTCTGGTGAAGGAAGTAGGTAGCACGACACCCTAAATACTAAAACTTTGAATATCTTAGGATGGGATGCCATCATGTCGAGGATGTCTCCAAAGAGCAGCCTGTAGTCGTGATCGAGCTCCGGAGATCACTGATGGTGGCATGCTTTCCTTGAACCCAAAAACCTTCTTTTTAACCTCAAGAAAATGATATCCCTTTTGGTCAAAGAAGAGGGCGTCCATCTGCTCCAAGGTGTAACACAACCACTCCCATGCTAGGAGTACCATTGTGGGAAAGAAGCGGGGGCCGATGATGGCTTCCGGCGTGTGGCCTCTTGCCGCTGGAAGCTTCATCTTCCCGAAGTCGCCTGTTGCCGGCAAGATGTCGATGAAGAGCAGCAATAGGTGGGGAGAGAGCGGCAGGTAAACTCACCTCTTGAAGAAGATGACGCCGTCGTCTAGTGTCCAATCTTGTGTCTCTGTGCCCTGGTGATGGCAAGGGCTAGAAAGCTAGCTCTGAGTTGTCCCGTACATCTCGCCTAATGTTGGTGAAGATGGCAAGCTGTGGAGACAAAGCGTCAAACGCATTGGCATGCCTCGCACCATTCTCTAGGTTGCCACACACGACCGGTGCGCTTGCTGGTCGTGCTTCAAGCGACGCCGATGCAAGTAGCTCAAGGGCCGCCTGAGGAGGAGGAGCGATGCCGGTGAAGACTGTGAAACTGGTGCCATGTCGGAAGGCCACAGTTAGTGTTCCAAAGTCCCACATGATAGGGCCTAAGGAAACCAACCATGGTGTACCAAGGATGATGTCCGCGGAGCCGTCGAGGGGAGCAACGTAGCCTTCGAGGTTAAAAACCTCCCGATCGATCTTCAGAGGTACATGCTGAAACATACCTCTGCCACATATGTGTTCGCCATTACCGATCCTGTTGCGAGCGTCAACCTCCAGCGTGTAGATACCGACGTGCTTGGCAAAATTGTTGTCGATGAGGTTGTGCATAGTGCCGGAATCGACGAGGATGTGGGCGCCCTCGTCCAGCATGGTTCCGAGGAGGCGCATGGTACGCACCCCCCGGGAGGTATTCCTCCTCGGCGCCGAGAGCCAGCAAGGACTTGTCGGTGGAGTCATAGTTCATGTAGTTGTACACGCTGTGATCAGCTTGGATGAGTGAAATCACCACAAATTTGGGAAAAAATGGGCAGGATATCCCCTCTAACACGCCATGGGAGAGAGGAGAAGCTCGAGCTCAAATGAATGGGCTCGGGCTCGGGAAGAAGAATCTGATATATGTGGAGCCGTTTAGTGCCGACTGGGGGCTTCAGCCGGCACTAGTTGTTGATATTTAGTGCCAGCTGAAGCCCTTGACCTGTACTAAATTTCACGCGCCATGTTAGTACCGGCTGGAGAGACCAACCGGTACTAACGTTCCTCCTGCTTGTTGCGAGATTCGCATATTCCATTTCGGTCGCAGGCCCGGGTGGCACGTTAGTACCAATTGGGCTCTCAAGCCGGTACTAACATGGCCCCAGGGGCACTGTTCTCTGGAGCCGGTACTAATGTCCGACATTAGTACTGGCTCCAGCATGACTGGCACTAACGTGCTCTGTCCAATGTGAAGTTTTCCCGTAGTGAGTAGTTCAAGTTATTGGCCAATATGGCCGAACTATGGTTGTACTTATTGAGGTTAGTACCACTTTGAAAGTTTGGGGGGGGGGGGGGTAGCTTATAATATTTGGCATTCCAAACATAGAAACTCTAGATTAACCCTTTACACGAAGCAAGCATGGAATTGTAATAAGTGATTTGCTACGCTTATGCGAGCATGTTGCACATAAGGCGTTGGGCATTTTGGAGCAGGGTGTTACATACATTCAATGACTTGCCTCCAACAAGTCTTTAACCCTCTGATTTGGTGTGTAGAGACAATAATTATCGTCCATTGAGGGACTAGGAGACCCCTTACTTCGTGGAGAACTTAGTAGTGGAAACAACGTAAAGGTGACCGGAAGAGAGAGTGGTGACCCTGGCCTTTATAGCAAGCTTTACATCCAGTTTGGTGAGAGACTTTTTGTGAGTTCTAGACCGTGATAGAAAGTGTTTATTTTTTTGATCGAAATTATATCTTTGGTGGAGCTCCAATATGGACTTAGTTGTGGTATTTTCCTACCAATACCATGAAGTAACTTCTGCCCAGTTTGCATCCTCTCTAACCCACTACTTTACATTCCCACATCTCATACTTAGAAATTGGAGTCTTTACTTCATTAGAGTATAGTTTTTGTTAGGATTAGCTTTAGGCTGCAAAATTCTCAGGTTCGATTCGAACACTAGTTTTTATCATAGTTGCACTTTTGATAGCATTATGTAGATTATGTTTTGTGTGAAATAATGGAGGCCACAAGCTAAGACTTTGAAGTTGCCTAATTCACCCTTTCCTCTTTTGAAGTACTGATTATATGTTTTTTGTATAATAGTGGAATCCACAAGCCACTCGGAGAAACACGACCTTTGCCATGTGCTCGAGCCTTGGCTGTGTGCAGGATCTCGGGTACACGGTAAAGGGGTTCTTTACGATGTGCCAGCCCTAAGGCACGCGACAAAGTTTCAGCACACGCCAAAGAGGCCCTTTGACGTGTGCCCCAAGTAGAAGCACATGGCAAAGGGCCGTCTTTGCCGTTTGTCTGATGCCCGGCACACAGCAAAGCGGTGCTCAGGTGATGGTCGTCACCCATTGCTGTGTGCCCCAGGTTTCAGCACACGGCAAAGGGCCGTCTTTGTCGTGTGCCTGACCCCTAGCACACGGCAAAGAGGTGCTCGAGTGACGGCTGTCACCCTTGGCCGTGTGCCTCAGGTTTCAGCACACGGGAAAGGATCAGCACACAACAAAGGGCTTTCTTTGCCGTGTGCCTGGTCCACGTGGCACACGGGAAAGGCCTAGGCATTGGCCTGTGCCAGAGGGACATGGCACACAGCAAAGGCCCGGTGGGCAAAGGCTCCATCACCATTGATGGAGCCGTGAGCCAATTTTATTTTGTCGTGTTCCCAATCTGGCACACAGCAAAGCTTTGCCGTGTGGCCGATAAAAGGCACACGGCAAAGGCCCTCTTTGGTGGCCAAACTTTGCCATGTGCTCTTTGCCATGAGCAACACATGGCAAAGACTTTGAAGTACTGATTCCATTCAGTTAATTTCCAATGATATAGACCTAAGGGGTCAGGACTGCTTTTGGGGTCAAGGATCGGAAAAGGAGGTGTAGTGGTAATGAGATGTCATTGTAAAACAATTATATAGGTCCAACTCAATGTTGCCTCCACGCTTGATCCGGAAAGAAACATGTGGGGACTGGGGAGGAATGGACTATGAAGTAATTTGAAGACTTCGTCACATGCATTATTAGTTAGCGCTGTACTAGATTCGCTCTTGTTCTTAGTTACGGGTATATATTTACATTAGTCAGTCTCGTGTTCTGTTTCTCAATTTTTTAGTGGGGCCTATTAAGGTTCATTGACCTTGTGTGTTCAACATGCCTGCAAATTTAAATTGTTTTATGAGACCGTGTACAAAGAAATTTTCCATGCCCAGCAACCACCATCTCCGGATGGCCACAGACAGGGGCCATGTCCTATGCCATTTAATTTGACTCCCATGCACAGTTCTTTCACATTTGAAGTCCAATTCCATGGTTTTGTGCCTGGTTTGGATCCGTACGAAATCTTTGGCTGTGCCTTGTGTTGTCAACAAAATACCTAACTCATTATTTGATATCGTCTACAAATGATTCGTTATTATTTGCTCTCATGTCTCTGATTGTAATTGATACATCCATTCATTCCACTATCGTTTTATCCATATATTTGGTTTGGTGTGACGAGGAGGTCATTACAACAGGTATATATATTACAAACACTTCCAAAAACCGGTTGCGATGGCTTTGAAAACCGGTTGTGATGGACCATGAGAACCGATTTTTAATTATACCTTGCTGTGATGTGAATCTTTTTAGATTAAAAAAATCTAGTATTGTGTTGATACCAGATTTTGGTCAGTAAATTCAGATTATTCCGAGCAAGCAACAGATCATCGACTACTGGTGTTACATCGGCAGGGATCACATGTAACAAGCTAGCGTGCAGTGCAGATGATTGATAAGCAAGTTTGGCTTGTCGAGAGAAGCGTTGGATTTTAATATTCATATACGTTACATGGAGTCCTGGTGCATTAATTGCCTTCATCGGGTTAATTAAGCAAGAAGAGATATGACAAGGTGATTAACATGCAAGAAGACATGAAGCTTGAGACTTGGAGATAGGATCCACGCGCAAGGAATATATATAGAAGGATGAAGCTACAGGAAGTGTTCAGATTTGGAAGAGATATGGGGCGTGGAGGGTTTTAGGATTAAGAAATATTATATTGTTTTATTTTGTAGGATAGATACGTGATCTTTTTGTTAGCACGTGAAGGTGAAAGGAATCCTATTATGTAACCTGAAGTCCACGCAGCTATCCCTATAAATATAAAGGGACGCCGGCCATTGTAGATTATCTCTCGATCAATTAAACTCGGGGCATCGCCGCCTTTACTTTTACGCATCTACCTTTTCTGCAATGTTTTTACTTTGATCATCGGTGGAGTTTGGCACTCGACGTGGGGCTGCATCATCTTGATCTCTGGCGTTGGGATAGGTCCAAAGTTCTGCCAAGTTATCGAGTACCTTGGATCTTCAACTTACGACGCATCGCTTCTGTCTCGATCTACGGTACTCACCAGTTATCGATTCTACTTTGTCTTGTAAGGCTGCATCGCTTGATCTCTTGCTAGATGTGGTAAAATCACAGTTATCCTGCCTTGATTAATATTGCATCGGCTAATATCCTTTTGATCTACTTGCTGTACACTTCATATTAATTACTATTGGAATAGAAGATAGATCTGTTTCAATAGCCTGATGCATGATTAATCTTGGTCTGCTACAAACTTTACTGAAATCAAATCCCCTTTCAAAGGATTTGTGGCCCTGGTCCAGGGATAGAAATTCGGATCAACTATGAGGAGTCACCAAGTGGCGGAAAACAAGAATTCAATTTCACTGGTTCGTTTTTTCAGTTCCTTATTCAACCCGGGCTTTGACCATGTCTACTGAACGATCAAAAAGGTTGGCCTCTCTATATGCATACGGTAGAGATCGGAGGTATTTGGCCCCCAAAACCATCGGTTTGTCGAGTTTAGATTAACCTCTTGCTGCCAACGCTTCTAGATTGCAACTTCCGGGTGCATCGCTGTCGTTTCATCTAGAAACACTGGGGGCAACGTTAGTTTAAGTTTCATCAGCTTGTGGCTTTAATCATGACGGAGTGAGCTCAGCGTGGCTCTGTTTTCCATCGGCTTTTGATAGCTGATGGCATCCATACGTCATCACGACACTTACGCTTCGTAATTAATCTACTGTGTTGATTCGGCTTAAATAGCTGATGATCCTCGTCAGTTGAAAGGTCAAGCTGACTGGCGCGCCGCGCACCCCACGCGAGTTAATTGAAGCCTGCACTAAAGCTAAGCAGATCTTCTAGGCCATTGTTGATGACAAAGAATCTCCAACCGGCCAAGTTTCAATCAGCTGATTACCGGATTTTTTTTTTGCGTCAACAATATTATTTTGAGAGCACAATAATTCTAGCATCACAAATAGGTTTCACTAATCAATTTTTCTACCATTCATATATATAGTAGTCATTGTTTCATTGTATACATACATACAAACATTTGAAAGAGATGATCAAAATCAGTTTCACACATTGTCTGTTTACATATGAATATTTACGTACAAATGGCTAATTGCCTGATGAAATTAGACAAAATTATTGCATCAAGTTCCTGCTTCAAATGGAACGGCAAACTTTCTATAGTCCAACTATTAGCTACACATATTTAAAAGATTCTATAGTATCTAATCAGACTATACGCTTATGATTCTTCCTAGAAGAAATGAATGTTCAACAAACTTTTAAAACATCGGTGGGCTATTCATCAATAAACAACGTAACTTTTGTTGGCGCAAAAAGTTGGGCAGTGATTATCTGTAGTGACAAGTGATAACACATGAAAGGCCTGTGAGATCTGCTTCATTCCAGTGCAGGTCCTGTATCTCAACACATGGTGTGCACGGGCGTGCCAGCCGATTTAACCTGTAATTGACAAGGGAAGAGTGCACGTTAAATTGTCAGATCGGCTTTGATACCAAACTGTCAGTACAGACTTTAAAGTCTAGATCCGAATCTCAGATCGGCTATATGCTGATAACTGAAGACGATAAGGATCTTATTCCCAGCCTGGATAAATTAAAATAAAAACTAAACAAACAAGATTAAATAAACAAACTTGTAAAATCTAGCCGATATCGATAGCTGTGAACGTAACTAAAAACAGAACAAGCAAGCCGACTAAGACAAACCTACTAAGATCTAAGCGCATTTGATAACTGGTGAGAATCTACCAGTACAAGATAGAAACTCGATAGCTGTTGAGAACATAGATCTAGATAAAAGCGATTAAACTTAAACCTAGTGCTAAGGTACTAGGTAAATTTGAGTAAAAAATGATTAAACTTAAACCTAGAACTAAGGTACTCGGTAAATTTGAGTAAAATAAGGTACTAGGTAAATTTGAGTAAAAAATGAGTAAACTTAAACCTTGAGCCTGCTTACGTTACTCGACGCGGAACTTACAGTTAAGTTGGAGATTGAAGTCGATGCAGCCATGCCTTCACCGAAAGAACCTGTAAAGAGAAAATCTACTGCAACTAAGGGTTTGACGAAGTCGACAACTTGAAAAGTAGATTGCAATAAAGTAGATGAAGAAAATGTAGAGTTTGTGTTGAATGATGTGTGATGATTTTTCCAGGACCGCAAGGCCACTATTTATAACCTTAGGATATAGACTCCTTGTCGATTTGACATGACCTGACTTGCTTCAAAGGAAAATAACTAAAACTATCAAATAAAATGAATCAAACATGAGTCGGACTCGAGAAGACTCTCTACTGACATAAGCAGTCAACATTCAATCCCGACTCCATCGGCTACGACCGAAGGAAGAAGGAGAAAAATCACTAAGGGATTATGCAATCCCAGAATTGGAGTAGTTCAACATGCAAAAATCGTGCAGCCATTGAGTACGAGATCGAGACTAAAACCATCAAGATGGTGATGGAAAATCCATTTTGAGGGGTGGAGATGGATAATCCATATAGACACATTGAGTGTTTCATGATGTTATGCAACATGGTACAACATGAGGGAGTTCCGCTATCTTGGTTCATGTGGAATCTCTTCCCATACTCACTTGCGGATGAAGCAAAAAGATGGGACACATTTGCATCCTTCAAGGCAAAATGAAATTGGGATGAGTTGATGAAAAAGGTTTGCGTACGGTTCCTTCCGATAAGCAAAATTCAAGGCATGTGGTGCCAAGTGATCCCTTTTGTGCCAGGAGAGAACAAAGGGATAAATCAAGCTTGGGAAATATTCAACTGATTAATCAAGCAATGACCTAAGCTAGGTTTGTAGGGATATGAGGAGGATACACTAGCACAAAAAAATTCTGCCTCATAAACCAGGAATTACTGCTGTTATAGATCATAGGATTACCACTAGACACATAGGTGTGGAACTTGATGAAGCACGTCAGGCAGTGCAGTCGAACATGTCCTTTTCATGCGGCTTTGTCTTTGTGCTCCAGATGCGGCACCTCCGCAGTATCCATGCATACAAGGGAGATAGTGTTATGCCACAGACTACTAGGTCTGCGATAGCAACAAAGGCGCTGGCATGGGGACTTTTGGCGGCTACCAAGGTGGCGTGGATTACCCTAATCTGTGTGACCACCCCTTCTTATATAGGCATCCCTAATAGGCTTCTAACCCCAAGGCCCATTAGTACTCCTAAGCCTAGTGAGTAGTTCAAGTTATTTGCCAATATGGTTGAACTATGGTTGTACTTGGTTAAGTGTATGACCCTATGGGTTCACGGCAATAGATATAGCCTGAGTACTCCTACTCGGCCCAAAAGTTGGCAGTGCCCTCTAGCAAGACATACCAAGTCATATACGAACGTAAAGATCACATCATACGAACCATCACAATCTCATATACATGTTATTCCCATTGCCTCATGATATTTGGTCTAGCTCCAAGCTAACCTCTCTTTCTCTATTTTGTGACTCGAAATCCCTTACTTGAACTCTGACCAGAGATAACTTTAGAATAACTATACAAGTAAAGAGCTTCATAAACAATGCACATAATTGCCAATACAAGTAGTCCTTCAAGGATATTCAATGACACATTATATATATCTTGGATACAACAAAATATGATCATCTCTATGATTACCTCTAGGGCATAATAATTCTAATAAGCATTCCCTGGTGATGTAATCTTGCATACTTTTTACTTTTATCTAACCCCCGAATGCTAGCAATTTGTTTGAATGTGTGCAGTAGGAGATGTCATAGAGAAAATACTCATGAAGCCGCCCAAATCCGACGAAGAATAAGCCGAGGGGAGGCCATGCAAAGAGTTTGGGAAGAACATCGTTCGGGCAAGCTTGAGCAAGAAACTCATGTGGAAGCGCTTGCTGGAATTATTAGAAAAGAAGTCCCGGAAGCCAAGAAAGAAGAACCAAAGCAATAAGAAGAGATTGAAGAAGCAACTCATGATAAAGTAGGACCAATCCAAAGCAACAAAAATTGCATGCTGGGAGAAGTAAGAGGAAGAAGTTTGGCAAATGCAAAGCCACTAAGGGAGTTCGAACAAATGGATTGGATCTCGATCGACTTTGGAGAAATGTTTGATAAGAGGAGACCATTCCCAAATTAAAAGTGTCAGCTAGAGCCGTGGAGTCGGACTTTCCATTGGAGAGACACATGGGGTACGTATTGGACAAAGAATTGGATAGAGAGATTACTAATAAAGAAGAAGAAGTAGACCTGGATCACGTTGCCGAAGTAAAAAAAAAATCATGGGAGTGAAGCTGGAAGCATCACCGTTCACACACCTAGCCAAGGTGTACGCAATAGAAGCCAACCATGTTGAAGGAACCCCCTACCTACGCCCCACATAAGTTTCACGAGCAGCTGAGAATTATTTTGTAAAGATTTATGTGACATCGGAGCCCATGTAAGTGTCATGTTCTCAAAGATTTATGATGAGCTTTATAAAAAAACCTTAAATCTTGCTCCAACGCCGATTAAATTGATAATGGGAGATGGTAGAACAACCAAGCCTTTGGGCATGCTTAAAGATTTAGATGTTGCTATCTTGGGTAAAGCTATTCCAACCGACTTTTTTTGTAATTAATGCTTGCCATGATAAACATGATGATATAATTCTTGGTAAGTTTTTACTTAAGTTGATTTATGCCATTCTTGATGCCGCCATGCCGGAAAGGACATAGTTAAAATTAACCTTGATCGAATGAAGTACACATATGATTTTCTACCCGCTTCTCGTGTTATTTATGCACAGCTCATGTTGCAGCGGTCCGTTTGTCCTTCTCTTTTCAGGTCCTGTCACCATGTTTGCCACTGTTCCTTCCCCGTCCTTCAAACAGTGGCACTAAATTCAAAAAGCCGTTCAATCACTATCCTACGTAGTGAGGAAATCATTACCATATCAAATTCATCATGTACCATCACCAACAGACATGTACCATCACCCTTGTTGTCGTATTCCTTTTTTTCTTTCTCTTTTCAGGTCCTGTCACCAAGTTTGCCACTATTCGTTTCCCTTATCTTCAAACAATGACAGTAAATTCAAAAACTCGTTCAATCACTGTCCTACGACGCAGTATAGCTTTTAGTTGTGATGCAGCCATGCAAGAAGGCATGAAATAAAATGAAAATGTTATTTATTGTTCTTCTATATATATTCTCCTCATAGCATACGCCATGTACTACATCATACAACTGTTTTGCTATTTGTATGTGACGTGACAGGTACTTGCGGACAATAGCCGTCTGTACGTTGTACATGGCCTAAGGCACCCTGCAAAGCTCCGAGTGTAAAAGGAATCAGAGACACAACAGCTGTTTGTGAGGTGTGAAACGTCTGTGACAGGCGGTAGTTAGAGTGCTGTAGACTGTAGCATTATTGCCCGTACATCTAGCTATCACATGCTAGACTGCAAGGATGCCAGCGATTGACGATGACACGAGGGGTTTATCATGTAGCAGTACAAGGCGCCTTATTAAAATGACCCATCGAACGACCAGTAACGTATCAGTCCTAACTCATAAGCTTTGCATTGTGGCTGAAGTCCAGCCGCTTCTCAGCAATAATGAAGCCCTGCGTAGTAGCCAAAGCTTTAGTGCTTGTTGTCGTCCTGCTAGCACACTATGCCTTCCTGGCTGCCGCTGCCGGTCGTCCCAAGGTCATCATCGTCGGCGCAGGCATGTCCGGTAATGGCTTGGTTCAGAAATTAATGAACATAGCAGAGGCGGAGGGGATGTGCAGTCATTATAAATAGGGTACGTACAAGGTAATAATTAACACAAGCTAATCGACCGAGTTTCTTCGTAGGGATTTCGGCGGGGAAGCGGCTGTCGGAAGCCGGGCTCACGGACTTGGTGATCCTGGAGGCGACGGACCGTATCGGTGGGCGTATGCACAAGACGAGCTTCGCAGGCCTGAACGTGGAGATGGGGGCGAACTGGGTGGAGGGCGTCGGCGGCGAGCAGACGAACCCGATCTGCACCATGGCCAACGAAACGCTGCAGCTCAGGATCTTCCACTCCGACTACGACCACATCGCCAGAAACACCTACAAGCAAGAGTACATATCCACACGTTCATGACCTTTTTTCCTTGTTGGCTAGGATGATTACACGTACGTTAGATATATGCATGAGCGTGTTGTCCCCTCGCAGCGGCGGCCTCTACGACGAAGATTTTGTCCAGGGGAGGATCGAGAGGGCAGACAAGCACTAGAAGAGAATGAGGCATCCACGGACGACATAAACAACGGCCATTTTTGGTCCCGGTGCTAATGGAGTATTAGCACCGGGTCCAACGGCTAGCAGCCGCGCGCAGGCGCGCGCGGCGCGCGTTGGTTGGGGGGGGACCTTTAGCACCGGTTGCATCCAGCAACCGGTGCTAAATCCACCCCTTTAGCACCGGTTTCTGCCTGCAACCGGTGCTAATTCTGGAGCAACATTTAGCACCGGTTCTAGCTATGAACCGGTGCTAAATCCCCGATGTTAGCACCGGTTGCAGCCAGCAACCGTTGCTGATTATCTACCTATATATTCCCTCCTTCCTCCCCACGCCCGAGCCAGCATGAACACTCCGAGCTGTGTTCATGGTGTGCTCGGGTTGAGGGGAGATTTTGCCAATTTTTTTTCAAAAATTGTGAAGCTTTCCTTCTTTTGAAGCATTCTACGAGGTACACAATTTCATCCTCTCATGTTCTTGTTTAGTTTCTATTGTTATTATACTTTATAAATATGAAATTTGTAAAGGAAAAAAGAGAAGAGAGAGAAAGAGTTATATATGTGTTCATAGTGTTTTAAATTTAATGTTAGGTATGTATTGGAGAAATTTTGTTAGAAATCTTTTCTGAGTATGCTTTTTAGTATTTTATTTATAAATGAAATATAATGATTTTTAAAAATGTGTTATGTAATTTTTTATATTAATTGGAGATATGTGAAATTGGTTAGTTTATTTTGACAGAAGTTCGTATGTTGTAATGAGTATTTTTTCAATAACATTTATTGTTTTTTGAGAAATAAAAGCCTTGTGGATATATCGATATGGCTACTGCTGGAGGAAGTGGGACCGGTGATAGTGATCGTGGTTCGTCTCGCGGGAAGGGCAAAATTACAGTACCACCTCATGATAAGTCGAAAAAACCAGGACCTTGGGTGAAAGCACAACTTAAATTTTTGATTAAAACACATGAAGAATGTGTTGCAAGGGGTGAGGAACCTGGTTTTGATCTTCAAGATCTGTTGCTGGCGCTATGGTCCAGCTCCACCATCTTCTGCACCAGGAAAAAATATATCAGAGCATCCTACTTTCCCACCGAAGGATGGTTAAAGATATAGGTCATGTTGCATGTTGGATGTGGAGAAATTTATGTACGACATCTTGAATAAGTTATGAACATTGGTCGTGTTTCATTATGACTTTGAGAAATACAATTTTATTTTCAATTAGATCACTTTGTAATGTATGAATAAATTATGAACCTTGGTCACTTTGAAATGTGTATGAATTAATTAGATCACTTTGCTAAATGTAGATGAATAGGCAATGGATGCACTTGGCGGACCGACGCAGTCAGGAGTGGGTTGATGGCATGCATGCTTTTCTCGATGTGGCGGAGGACAACAAGTCGCCGTCAGGTGACATGTTTTGTCCGTGTGGGCAATGTAAAAATCAGAAATCGTACAAATCAAGAGGGGTTCTTCACTTCCATCTGATGACCCATGGTTTCATGCAAAACTATGCGGTTTGGTCCAAACACGGTGAAAGAGGAGTCATAATGGATGACAATGAAGAAGAGGAGGATGATAACGACATTCAATATGGTGCCTTTGCGGATGTTGCAATGGATTATGCAGATCAGGATGGTGCTGACCAGGAAGATGTTGCTCCACAGAATGACCCTAATGATGCACTTGGTCAAATGTTACGTGATGCCGAGCAAGGCTGCGACAATGACAAGGAAAGGAAAAAGATAGATCGTATGTTACAGGACCACAGAACTGATTTGTACCCAAATTGCAAAGAGGGGCTGAAAAGGTTGGGTATCACGCTTGATTTTTTGCAGTGGAAGGCATGTAATGGTGTTACTGACAAGGGTTTTGAGGAATTATTGAAACTCGTGAAGAAGATTCTTCCGAGGGTGACGAATTGCCATCAACAACGTGGGAAGCAAAACGTGTTGTTTGCCCTCTTGGTTTAGAGGTGCAGAAGATACATGCGTGTCCTAATGACTGTATCCTATATCGTGGTGCTGAATACGAAAATTTGGATTGTTGTCCGGTTTGCAAATGCACACTCTACAAATTAGGCGAGATGACCCTGGTGAGGTTGATGGGGAGACTATTAAGAACAAGACTTCCTGCGAAGCTGGTGTGGTATTTTCCTTTAATACCACGTCTGAAGCGTTTGTTCAGGAACAAAGAGCATGCCAAGTTGATGCGATGGCACAAGGAAGAACGTAAAAACGATGGTATGTTGACGGCACCCCGCCGATGGATCCCAGTGGAGAAACATTGACCGAGCATGCCCAACGTTCGATGCTGATGCAAGAAATTTAAGGCTTGGTTTAAGTACTGATGGCATGAATCCATTTGGTGAAATGAGCAGTAGTCATAGCACTTGGCCTGTGACTGTATGTATCTATAACTTACCTCCTTGGCTATGCATGAAGCGGAAGTTCATTATGATGCCGGTGCTTATCCAAGGTCCAAAGCAACCTGGCAACGACATCGATGTTTATCTAAGACCATTGCTTGACGAACTTAAACAACTGTGGAAGGAAGAAGGTGTTACTATGTGGGATGAGTACAAACAGGAAAGTTTTAACCTTAGGGCACTACTTTTCATCAACATCAATGATTGGCCTGCACTAAGTAACCTGTCTGGACAAACAAACAAAGGATATAAAGCATGCACACATTGCTTAGATGATACTGAAAGCCATCTATTTGAAGCATTGTAGAAAGGTTGTTTACATGGGTCATCGTCGATTTCTTCCTTCGAAGCACGAACTACGAAAGAAATGTCCACACTTTGGCGGGGATGCGGAGCACCGTACAAAGCCGATACACCGCAATGGACAAGATGTATTTGATATGGTGAAAAATGTAGAAGTAATATTTGGAAAGGGAGATGGAAGCCAACCTGTCAAGGCAGGTGAGGATGGGCGTGCCGTGATGTGGAAGAAAAAGTCTCTCTTTTGGGAGCTTCCTTATTGGAAATTGTTAGAGGTCCGCAACGCAATTGATGTGATGCATCTGACGAAGAATCTTTGTGTGAACTTGATCAACTTCCTTGGTACTTATGGGAAGCCAAGAGATACACTGGAAGCACGACAGGAACTTAAACGTTTGAATCTACGGAATGATCTACATCCAGAAAACAGAGACAAAGGACGCAAGTACCTGCGTCCCGCTAGCTTCACTCTCAGCAAAGAGGAGAAGGCAAGTATGTTTGAATGCTTGAACAGTATCAAGGTCCCGTCAGGCTATTCCTCCAATATTAAAGGAATAATTAACATGAAAATAAAAAGTTCTTAAACCTCAAGTCTCACGACTGTCATGTGTTGATGACCCAACTGGTTCCCGTCATACTGAGGGGTGTGCTACCAGTTAATGTGCGGAAAGCGATTGTGAAGCTATGTGCATTCCTTAATGCGATTTCTCAGAAGGTGATCAATCCTGAAGATTTGGATAGGCTACAGAACGACGTGGTCCAATGTCTTGTCAGCTTTGAGATGATATTTCCACCGTCATTCTTCAATATTATGACACATCTATTGGTTCACGTCGTCAAAGAGATTCGTATACTGGGCCCAGTATTTCTTCATAACATGTTCCCTTTTGAGAGATACTTTGCTGTTCTGAAGAAGTATGTACGTAGTCGTGCTCGTCCAGAAGGATGCATTGCTAAGGGATACGAAACAGAGGAGGTGATTGAATTCTGTGTTGACTTTATCGAAGACCTCAAGCCGATTGGGTTGCCTGAATCACATCATGAGGGGAGACTTGGTGGAAAGGGCACACTAGGAAGAAAGACGATGGTAATCAGAGACATGCTGACATTTCGTAAAGCACAACTCACAATTCTGCGGCAGTCAGCCTTAGTTGCTCCATACATCGAGAAGCACATGAAGATTCTGTATGAAGAAAATCCATGAAAGACTGCGACAGATTGGTTGCGAGAACATCTGATAGCTGTTGTGGGTATTGATGCGCAACTAGCCTTTCTAGCTAGGGGTCCATCGACCACGATCTTAAAATTTCAAGGCTACGACATAAATGGGTATACATTTTATACAAGAGCCCAAGACAAGAAGAGCACCAACCAAAATAGTGGTGTCCGGATCGATGCGACCGACAGCAATGGCAATAAGAACTCATACTAGGGTGTCATAGAGGAGATATGGGAACTGGAATATGGTCCTTTAAAGATCCCACTGTTTAAGTGTCAATGGGTGAAACTGACTGCAGGAGGAGTTACAACTGATGAGTATGGGATGACTATAATGGACCTAAACAAGATTGGGTTTCTAGACGAACCGTTCGTCCTAGCCAAAGATGTGACACAAGTTTTTTATATAAAAGACATGGCTAGCAAGTCAAAGAAAGGGACGAGCAAGCAATCGGACCCATCAAAAGACGAGCCAAAGCGTCATATAGTTCTTCCTAGAAAAAGAAAAATCGTAGGAGTTGAGGATAAGACAGATGAAGATTATGATATGCTCGACGGTCGACCTCCATTCTCGGTGGCTGCTGACCCAACCGTCCTGTTAGCAGCAGAGGAGACACCCTATCTACGTCGCGATCACAATCAAGGGACATTTGTTAGGAGAAAGTTTGTTAGCGTTCAAGTAAACAATGATGCTGTATAAGTTAATTGCACTATGACGAAAACTGTAATATTTTAACTTTTTTTTCTCTTTCATTTCATATATAACAAATATATTAATATTTTATATATTAATTGCACTATGACGTGGCTAATAATGTTTTAGTTATAATCTAAATAAATAAGACTAACTACAATCTAAATAAATAAGACCAAGTATAACCTAAATATATAAGACTAAGTATAAATTAAATAAATAAGACTAAACATGTAGATGTAATATTATTTTAACTTTTTTTCTCTTTCATTTCATATATAACAAATATATTAATTTTTATATATTAATTGCACTATGACGTGGCTAATAATGTTTTAGTTATAATCTAAATAAATAAGACTAACTACAATCTAAATAAATAAGACCAAGTATAACCTAAATATATAAGACTAAGTATAAATTAAATAAATAAGACTAAACATTTAGATGTAATATTATTTTAACTTTTTTTCTCTTTCATTTCATATATAACAAATATATTAATTTTTTATATATTAATTGTATGGCTAATAATGTTTTAGTTATAATCTAAATAAATAAGACTAACTACAATCTAAATAAATAAGACCAAGTATAACCTAAATATATAAGACTAAGTTTAAATTAAATAAATAAGACTAAACATTTAGATGTAATATAATTTTAACTTTTTTTCTCTTTCATTTCATATATAACAAATATATTAAATAACACTAACTACAACCTAAATAAATAAGACCAAGTAGAAATTAAATAAATAAGAATAAACATTTACATGTAATATTATTTAGCACCGGGTATTTGCAAAACCCGGTGCTAAATATAAAATTGCGCCAAAAAACTGGCGCCAAACGGAACTGGGGCACCTTTAGCACCGGGCGGATCTAAGACCCGGTGCTAAAGGTCCCCAATTTCGTTTGGCGCCCCGGCGGCTGACCTTTAGCACCGGGCCTTGGCTGCGCCCGGTGCTAATCTTAAACCTTTAGCACCGGGTCTTGACTGCGCCCGGTGCTAAAGGACCTTTAGCACCGGGCGCAGCCAAGACCCGGTGCTAAAGGTCCGCCCTATATATAGAACACTTAGAAAATTTTCGCCTCTTCGTCTTCTCCACTCCCCAGTTCGTCTCCCCGCCGCCGTCGTCCCCAACCGCTACCGCGCCGCCGCCGTCGTCTCCAAGCGCCGCCGCGCCGTTGTCCCCAAGCGCCACCGCGCCACCGCGCCGCCGCGCCGCCGTCGTCCCCCATCGTCGCCGCGTCTCCCCAACCGCCGCGCGCCGTCGTCGCGCCCATCGCCGCCGCCTCTCCCCAAGCGCCGCCGCCATCTCCACCCCCGGCGCCGCCCCTCCACCGTTGCCGCCGCCGTCTCCAACCCCGGCGCCGCCCCTCCACCGACGCCCGCGGCCTCGACCCCGACGACACGCGCGCCCCCGCTCGCGCGCCGTCGCCGGACGCGCCGCCGCCCCCGACGCGCCCGGGCCACCGCCCGCGCGCCGTTTGGCCGCCCCGGACGCGCCGCCGCCCTCCATCAGCAGCCGCCGCCGCCGTCCCGCGGCCTCCCGCCGCCCCGCCGTCGCTGGCCGCGCCGCCCCGGCCCGCCCCGCGCCGTACGTCGTCGCTGGCCGCCGCCCCACCGTCGCTGGCCGCCCCACCGTCGCTGGCCGCCCCGCCCCGCCGTCTTGCCGCTCGGACGCCCCCACCGTCGCGCCGCCAGCACGCCGTTGCCGCCTAGTTCGACGCCCGTCGCCCTCCACGCGCGTACCGGCCGACGAACGCGAGCTCGTCTCAAGCGATCCGCGAGCGGCTGTTCGTCTGAAGCCGGCCGAGTGCGACCCTACGACTGCCGAGAACCGCCGCCGACCGCCGCGCGAACACGAGCTCGTTTGAAGCCGGCCACACGTAAGCCCTTTCCGACGTGCATGGAGAACCCGACAGCTGCATGTGTATTAATTTTATAGTTAGTGTAAATGATTAGGGTTAACGTTAAATTTACTAGAATTTATTTATTTGACTTAGAATTATTTCTTTAACGTACATTGATTATTTATTTGGTGTAGAATATTTATTTAACGTACACTAATTATTTGACATAGAATACTTATTTAACATACAATAATTATTTATTTTACGTAAAATATTTATTTAACATACAATAATTATTTATTTGACGTAGAATATTTATTTAACATACAATAATTATTATTTGACGTAGAATATTTCTTTTGCGTACAATACTTATTTATTTGACGTAAATATTTATTTAACATACAATAATTATTTATTTTGACGTAGAATATTTCTTTTGTGTACAATAGTTATTTATTTGACGTAAATATTTATTTAACATAAAATAATTATTTATTTGACGTAGAATATTTATTTAACATACAATAATTATTTATTTGACGTAGAATATTTCTTTTGCGTACAATACTTATTTATTTGACGTAAATATTTATTTAACATACAATAATTATTTATTTGACGTAGAATATTTATTTAACATACAATAATTATTTATTTGACGTAGAATATTTCTTTTATGTACAATACTTATTTATTTGACGTAAATATTTATTTAACATACAATAATTATTTATTTGACGTAGAATATTTATTTAACATACAATAATTATTTATTTGACGTAAATATATTTCTATAGCGTACAATACTTATAAGTATTTATTTGACTAGAATATTTTCTTTAACGTTCAATAATTATTTATTTAACGTAGAATATTTATTTTTGAAGATGACGATCCACAAGGAGGATAATGATGAATTCTTAGCAGCTTAGTTTCATTTGGGTGGAAACACTGATCGGCCACCGAGCATGGAAGAAATAATGCAAGGTATTTCTGGTGGCGATAATTTGGACCAGGTGCAACCTAATGTGGGTCAACGTAATAGCGATGAGCCCACGTCTAGTCAATTGCTAATATTTCTCATAAACATTATATACATTATCTTAACCTAATGTTGTGACTAATTTATACGTCTAATTATTCTAGCCATCTACGGCGACAACTGCCGTGTACGAAACGCCCTGGAAAAAGAAGTACAACTAAGAGGCTGAAGGAGGTCAAATTGCACATCACCAAAGTGGAGGATGATGGCGAGCCAACTGAGCCCAAAGAAATTGCCAGAAAATATGTCTCTCAATGTGGGGTTATTGTTCGTGAACGCGTTCCCATTAGCATCAGGAAATGGAGATCTACGGACCCCAATGAACCGTATGTTCTGGCTAATATGGAGAAAGAAATGATATGGACTGATGTGAAAGAAATATTCAGATTTCCTTCAGATCTTGAAGAGAAATTGAAGGATTGGACGCTGAAAAAGATGGCAACTCAATTTCAAAACTATAAGAAAATTGTGGAAGAAATATCTCAAAACAGAAGAAATTCCGGATTTTGACAATCACCCTACCATAAGACCTCATCATTGGGACGCGTTCGTGGAGTACAAACAGTCCACAGAAGGATCTGAGATATCCGCAAGGAACATCGGCAATGCAGAAAAAAAGAAGTACACCCATCGAATGGGTTCAGGCGGTTATAAAGGCAGCGTCGACAAATGGGACAAGATGGAAGAAGAACTCTATGCTAAAGGCATTCGTCCAGCGACACATGACTGGCCCTTACGATCCAAGCATTGGTATTATGGTCATGGAGGCACTCTCAGTCCAATAGACGGATCTTTGATTTTTGGCGAGGACTTGCGAGACCTAGCTCACCGCCTCCTTGAAATCATAAGGAAAGCTGAGGCCGGAGAATTCATCCCTGACAGAGAAAGAGATGAACTAACCTATGCCTTAGGAAACAAGGAGCATCCTGGAAGAACGCGCGGAGTAGGAACTTCTGTTTCTTGGAAGTATGCTTTCAAGAAGGACAGCTCCTCCTACAGGAGCCGTAAGCGGAAGAAGACCGAAACAGAGAACAGGATGAGGGAGCTAGAGGAAATCGTAGCCGCCCAGGGCGCACGGATGCAGGATATGGAGGGAGAGATGGAACAGCGAATGAAGCTAGCACTTATTCAGATGACACAATCTAGAGGAACAGAAGATCCTGCTGCTTTGGCTACCCCTCCACAACAACGTAGCAGTCACGCTTCCACAGAGCTTCCGCCAGCTCAATCAGAACCGGCCCGTTACCCTGTGGATGAAATATCTCAGCGCACCGCTTGCGAGCTTCATTCAACATTGAAGAACATATCAGTGGTGGTACGTATAGTAACAATGACTTAAAATTAGTTTACATATGTTGAACATATTATTGTGTTATTAACTTTTCCGAATATATTAGGTTGCATACGGCACGGCTAGACCATTGGAAGAAGGACAAACAGTACACTCCAAGGAGATTCCATATGGCTACGCACCAATCGAGGTGGAACAAGTTGTCTCAGACTACAACGGCTTGCAGCTTGACATCCCCGGAGGTGATGGGGAAACACTTCTTGGACAGTGTTGTCACGGCATCATTCTATGGAGCAAGCGTGACATCATCATACCTGGTGTGGACGCAACAACCTCGACAGGTCCGCCAGGTCCACCGTCTCCGCATGACGATGATCCTCCGGCAGATGATCCTCCGGCAGAAGAAGATTGGTCTCCACCGGCGAGGCCAAAAAGGAATCCGCCCAGAAAGAAAACTGCGCCAACAAGTCCTCCACCACCAAAGCGGCCAACTAAGCAAAAGAAAGTGCCGGCAAAGAAGAAATTAGCTACGAGCTGACGGAAGAGGAACTTGACGAGGTAGTCGCCGCAGAAGTACACGCGCATTTTCACAAGAAGAAAGAGCCTGAGAAAGAGTTCGTGGTTGACCCGGTCAAGGCGGCGAGGTTCTTACAAAATTTGACCAGGGCAGAACAGAAAAAAGCCGAAATATCTGACTACGACCGCTCATTAATAAAATCTTTTCAGAAAAGGAAGAGAGCTGAGCAGGCTGAGCGGTTGGCATCGCCTAAGTCAAAAGTGAAGGCAGCATCGCCTAAGTCTAAAGTGAAGCCGGCATCGCCTAAGTCTAAAGTGAAGCCGGTAACGCATAAGTCGAAACGTTCTACTATTCCTCAGCTCGGTGAACAACCTCAGCAAGGATTGACTCAGTTGCCAGATGCGCACGAACTGATGATCCAACGTCAAATGGAAGAGACAGGTCTCAGTAGAGCGGTCCTCACTGGCCAAGAATCCCCGGCCAAAGCTAAAGTGACTAAGTGGCATTTTGAGCTTGGCAAGTCGTTCGTCCCGCCAGATGATGTGAAAAAGCTACAAACAAAGATGTATTTATTGCATGGATGGTACATGGTTCAAGCGTCGAAAGGACGAGACATGTTCGGGTGTCGCGTGAAGGATGAGGATTTTTTCAATGGAGAAGATACGATTTGGTTGGAGTTCAAAGATATCTACGAAATCTACCAACGAGACGCCCTGGACATGTCTTTGATTCAAACCTGGGTTCTGTAAGTGATTTCTTATAACAATTTCTTAGTTTCTTTAAATTATCTCATTATGCTAAAACACTTATACATATGTATGTAGTTACCACTGGGTGCTCATAGTACTGAATCCTGATAGAGGTGTGGTTAACGTCTTCGATTCGTTGAGGAAACTACAAGAACAGTATCAGGAAATCATTGACATGTTTAAAAGGTCGTATATATAAGTAAATTTCAACAATTCAAATTTTTCTATATACTTACATTATTGACTTATTTTATTTGAACTCAAATTTGAGACTAACAACATGATTATGTAATTGTAGGATGTGGAACGAGATTCGTGAAAAGCACCCCGGTATTGGATATGAAAAGCTCGTATGGAATACTGAATTCCCGGTACGCATGCAATTTGTACATATACGTCTTTGCTAATCAACTTAAAAAATTATCTTTAACTTTGTTTTCGCCAACAGTGTCATCAATAGGGGCCGGACAATAATTTATGCGGATACTACGTTTGCGAGTACATGCATAGCTGGATTAAAAAATATATACTAACCATGATATTATGGTACGCAATATCTATTTACAAGTTTCTAATTCAACTTCACCATTATTATACTTTAATTTTAATTGTTTGCAATTCGTAGATGATGTCCATCTCTAGTAAAAGCCTAGAGCAGCATAAGATCGACGCAGTTGCAGAACAACTCGTTGGATTTATTTGGGACGAGATCATCAATGTGAATGGAGAATTTCATTATGATGATGCATGGGACAATACGGACACCTCAAGTCTTCGTTCCTCCGTCGCTGGTCCTAGATCCTCTGCTTGTCCTAGTTCATCATCAGCTCGTCGAAGTGCAGGATTGTAATTTATGGATATTTAGAAAACTTAACTCTTTTAGCACTATGAGATGATGTAACTCTTTTGGCACTAAGATATGTAATATATGTCTTTTTTATGTTTATACGAGCCTTATACAAATACTAGTGCAGTGTAGTACGACATCCGTATTAGAACAAATACGTAGACGAAATACGTTGGCAAAATACGTATACAAACAAATAAATATGAAGGCTGGAAAAGGGAAAATTATATCGTTCCCCTTTAGCACCGGTTCTAGCCACAAACCGGTGCTAAAGGGGCTCGCGCAGGGGCCATGTGCGCGGCCCCTTTTAGCACCGGTTGGTTTCGGGACCCGGTGCTAAAGGGGGCCTTTAGCACCACGTAAATGACCCGGTACTAAAGGTGTACCCCTTTAGCACCGAAAGATCCGCACCGGTTGAGAAACCGCTACTGAAGGGGGTTTTCCAACCGGTGCGGATGCCTCATTCTCTTCTAGTGAAGGTGGAAGAGAACGGTGCAAAGCTCTCGGGCACGCTGCACCCCAGTGGCCGCGATGACCTGTCCGTCATGGCCATGCAACGCCTAAACGATCAGTACGTGTGCCTCTGTGCTTTGGATCTCCTACATAGTAGTATATATAATAAAGGCCCTGCATCCAAGATCAAGGGCTAGCACCATGTCAAGTATGGTCGATCGAGCAAGTCAACCAGAACACTTTCTCGAGCGAACGTTACACACAAACGCTGGGTTTGGGCTTGCTTATATACATACGTATAGTACTTTGCAGCTAGTGAAGATAATTAACATATATAATATAGTCCTGAATATATATTAACAACAAATCAAGCTATCTTCATATATAGGATTTTGTTAGAGCTTATATAACTCCAGCTGGCCGCTCGTTTCATAGTTTGAGAACGACAGTAGGTAAAAGCAACAAGCAACAAGTTTTGCCCTGTCTGTATCGAGTGGTACCGGTGCGACAGCCTGCATGCTACTGGAGCGGTTGCAACTTATGTAGCGCTTAAAGACAGCAGCATGTTATATACATAGACTGTTTATTATTATATATACAAGGTGATGTAATATTCTCTTGTCCTGTGAAGTAATTGCTCACCCCCCACAAAAAAAAATTAATTATTCACCACTGTCGTCTCAACCTGCACAGATATAATTTATTCATAATTTATTTCTTTACATATATTGTGATGTCACCACTACCCCAAAAAATTTTGAATTAAAATTCAGTTTGTGCGTGCATAAGTAAATGGTAAAACAAATATTTTACTGCATATAGTTTAGGGGTTATCCAGACATATATATACTTGAGAGTAATAATTTAATTTTTTTAAAAATAAAACAATATTGTAGCTCAGTTTACCGGATGGAACATATACATGCAGCACTTACAGAAAAGCTTTTGCTCTGTCGTACGTTGCAAGCTAGCAATAATCATAGTGCAAGTCCGAATCATAGTAATAGTATTTTTAATATTTGATTTTTTCGGCGATTTATCAGAAAACACGCATTCAAAACAGGGATATGGCCTAATAATTGGACACAATTTTTGACTATCTGTGGTCCTGCATTATTTTACTTTTTAAAACGTTTATTCCTCTTCATTTTGTCTTTTGTGCCAGTATGCCCTCTGGACCATCCACGCCGGTTGACATGGTGATAGACTACTACAAGTATGACTACGAGTTCGCCGAGCCACCACGCGTGACAAGCCTGCAGAACACTCTGCCATTGCCGACATTCAAAAATTTTGGCGAAGATGTATACTTTGTTGCCGACCAGAGAGGTTATGAGTCCATCGTGTATTACATAGCTGGCAAGTACCTCAAGACTAATAAATCTGGCGCCATTGTAGATCCGAGGCTCAAGCTTCACAAGGTTTGCTGTATATTCCTATTGAGTTTATTCCCTATTTGGCCCTAGAAAAACTATCGGTTCCTTCCTTGGCCCTAAAAAAAATTTGGTTCCCTATTTGGCCCTGGGTTCAACTTTGGTTCCTTTTATGGCCTTCCGCTAGATTTTCCATCCAACAACCGTTAAATGCCCTACGAAAAGACAATTTTACCCCTATGGGCCCCACCACTCTTCCCTTCTTCTCCTCCCCTTTCTCTCCCCTCTTCACGCTGCCATCCGCCCAACCGCCGCCGACTGGCCTGGACGCCGCCGCCGCCCGGGCGCGCCTCCCCCGCACTCCACGCTGCCGCCTCCACCCAGCCGCGCCTCCCAAGCTCTCCATGCCGCCGCCGCCCGCGGCTATCCCCACGCTCCACGCCACTGCCGCCCGTGCCCATTACACGCTGCGGACGCCGAGGAGGAGGAGGTGGAGGAGCAGAGGCGGCAGACGGCATGGTGACGGCCGGTGAGGAGTGTAGGGGAGGGGCACGCCCGACCCGCATGGGAGGCGCGGCGAGCTCGGCAAGCGGCGGCGGTGGCGGCATGGAGTCCTGGGGAGGCGCGGTTGGCGGCGACAGACGGGGGAGGAGCAGCAGGACTCGGGCAGCAGACGGTGTGGTGGTGGGCGGTGAGGAAGCGGCGGGGAGGGGCGCGCCTGACCCGCACGGGAGGCGCGGCCAGGGCCGGTCGGCGGCGGCGCCACGGCCGCATGAAGCAGGGGAGAGAAGGGGAGGAGAAGAGGGAAAGGACGGTGGGCCCCGTAGGGGCAAAATCGTCTTTTCACAGGGCATTTAACGATTGTCCGATGGAAAATCTAGCGGAAGGCCATAAAAGGAATCAAAGTTGAACCCAAGGCCAAATAGGGAGCAAAATTTTTTGAGGGCCAAGGAAGGAACCGGTAGTTTTCCCAGGGCCAAATAGAGAATAAACTCATTTCTATTCGTTTTGTCAGATGTATCCGATATTATGTTGCAGCAGAATTTACCTGCTGTATTGGAGATACATGGTACAATTGCACCAAAATGAGAGCATGCATTGTCACGAATGTGAAACAGTAATAGATCAAGTGTATCTGGGTAAACTTTGCCAGGTAGTGAGGGAGGTCGCCTATTCCCCCAGCGGTGTCACAGTGAAGACAGAAGATAACGAGGTCTACAGGGCCGACTATGTAATGGTGTCAGTCAGCCTTGGTGTTCTACAGACTGATCTCATACGATTCACCCCTCAATTGCCTGTCAGTTCCTACATTTCAACGGTCGTTATAGACCAATGTAAATTCACAAAAAAAAAAATCACGCACATGGTGATAAGTATTTGATTGAATGTGAGTTTGTATCTTTTCTTCAGGCCTGGAAGATCATCAACATCTACCAATTTGACATGGCATTGTACACAAAGATCTTCCTGAAGTTCCCAAAGATCCTGGAACAGAGTTCTTCCTCTATGCCAGTGGAATGAGAGGATATTACCCGATCTGGCAGGTAATAATATGGCAACTGCTTTAGAAAGAACTTCCATGATTATATTGATTTACGACACTGTTCATTTTCAGCATTTTGAGAAGCAGTACCCTGGGTCAAATGTGCTTCTTGTCACTGTCACGGATGATGAGTCAAGGCGTATTGAGCAGCAACCTGACAACCAAACCAAGGCAGAAGCTGTAGCAGTATTAAGGAAAATGTTCCCAGGAAACGATGTACCGGATGCCACCGACATTCTAGTACCAAGGTGGTCGTCTAACAGGTTCTTCAAGGGCACATTCTCAAACTGGCCCATCAGCATCAGCCGCTATGAATATGACCTTATTCGAGTACGGTACCATCATAATTTTATGAAATTTGAATTATGTTCGTACTTATTTGCATTATTCTTTTTTCGTATCTGCACTAACCTTTTAACTAAGGCTCTGAGGATGACTGACACAGAAAATTTCTTATATGTGTATTTTACGTTAGTATAAGGCCCCTGTTGAGAGAGTTTACTTCACGGGAGAGCACACAAGCGAACACTACAATGGTTACGTCCATGGAGCATACCTTGCAGGTAAATTTCATTTCAAGTTCCAGTAGTGAGAGATATTTTCGTTCCTGACGTCCTAATTCTTGATGGTATGTTTTTGTTTGAAGGTATTGATTCGGCAGACATATTAATTAATTGTGCCAATAAAAAGATGTGCAAGTACCATGTCCAGGGCAAGTACAATTAAGTTAAATCCCACGGTAAATACAAGCATTCCCATTTCCTCAAAAATAAAAAATACAAGCATCCCCTATGACAGTACTAGCACAAGCTATTGCTAAGTAGTGACGGCATTCTCTTAATCTCTTCTACGTGTTTTCCTAACATTTACTTTTTCATATTGGTATGACACGTTGTTTTTATCTACTTGTACAGGTACTTGCTACGAAGAGAGAAAATAAAATCATGAGCTAGAAGTTCTATCTAAATAATGTTTCTAAAGATTTTCCCAGATGCAGGTCAACAGATACTACACATGTCTAAACTTATGTAATTCTCCGCGGTCAATACACAACTCAAAAAAGGGCCCATTGTTAATTAGTTCGTTTTTCAGAAGAGTGTTTTCATTTTATTTCATGGGCACCGGTTTTTAGAGCCTCCAAATATTTTGCATGATCTTTCTATTAGGACTTTTTTTTTCTGGAATACGCAGGAGAGCTGCGTATCTTTGTATTAATAGAGAGAAATAAACCGGCCCTTACAAGCAACACCCCTCACTCCGAGCCGAGCTGTGAGAGGCTGAGATGCACCAAAACTGAGATCTTAACATAAGAAAAACACTTAAAAGGCTAGACCTAAAAGATCTGTCAGACCAAGAATTAGCCTAATCTAGTCCCATGACCAGTACTCAAAGAGTTGAGACTCCAAGCACCAGCGAGACACCATAGGTGGTGTTCAACGTTGAAATCCCTGATTAGAGTATCCAAACTCGGATTACCTCTCTCAAACACACAAGCATTTCTATGTTTCCAAATAAGCCAAGCACCTAACATGACCAGCGTATTGAAACCTTTTCATTTGTCCTTTGAAATTTTTCTGACACTCTTTCTCCACCACTCGGAAAAGGAAAGCTCATGTCTTATGGGAACACAAGTCTGCCAATGGAACTTTGATAGAACACGAAACCAAAATTCCCTGGCAAAAACACAGGTGGTGAGGAGGGGTTGGATATCCTCGGTTTCCTAGTCACACAACAAGCACCGATCAAGGTGAGAGAGGTTCCTTCTTGCCAACCGATCTGCTGTCCAGCATCTATTTCTCACCACCAGACATAGGAAGAATTTATACTTTGCTGGGGCCTTTCTATTAGGACTCATGCCAGTAATAATTGTTTTAAAGGAACAAGGTATGGGCAAAAACCATCAATGATGAACCAGCGTGTAGGCATGCAGAAGCCGCACATCATCAGTTATATGATGATGGTTATTTTTTTCGTTTCGCTTCTTTATTTTTATTTACTTTATTCTCTTCGGTAGTGTGACTCATTTATGTTCTTTTATTTATTTTAAATCTGGTCTACTATTATGTTATAGTATATTTTGAATGATTCAATATGAATGGTTTACTCTAGGTGTTTCAATTTTGTTCCTTCGTCCTTCCCCATAAAGTTTTGTTCTCTTAAATATTTTTTTGTTTATTGAATTTAAATAATTTTTATTTTGTTTCTTTAGCTTGGAATTGGTTACAGGTGTGAAAACTTTTGTTTCTACTGTGAAATATTTTGTTCTATTTAAACAAACTTTTGTTCTTTGAATTTGGATAATTTGTTCGAAATGTTTAAATTTTTTTCCTAAGTTTGGATATGTTGTTCTACGTGTTCAAATTTCTGTTCCTTTTCTAAATGTTTTGTATAAGGAGAAACAAAGTTAAGTGTTCCAGCTTCATAAGTTGAAGAGGATTAAGTAATTAAGCCGCCGTGCCCTCAACATTAGGATCGCCTCTGCTTTATCAGCTTCCCTTAAACCCATCATTTTTAAGTAGTGCAGTTAGAGGCTTTCTGATCAACCCATAATTTTACTGATTAATTTCCTCTAACTAGTATGGTGGCACGTGCCACATGCACGTACTATTAAAATAAAATAGAGTAAAAAATCTCATTTAGAAAAAAACAAATTTGGAACATTACGTTGAGTATAAAGTCGACTCGCTCAATAGCGCAATGAACTTGACAGCCACCGTGGACACCATAACCATGAGAGGCTTCACCAAACATCCTGAATGGCTTGGCGGGCTCACGATATCCAAGCACGGCATACTGGCTTCAGTGTGCACCGGTACTGCCGACAACAACTCATCGACCACCATGGATAGTGTAGGGACTGAGCAGGTCACTGTGGTGATGATGGCCTGATTCCCACACGGCTTGAGCAACGAAGGTGTTGGTTCCGACCTCGGATGTGCCATGGGTTCTGGAGGTCCATGTCTCTGGTGACGCCTAGGCGCAACCACAGGACTGCGACGACGAGGCACTCACAACGGGAATGGATAAACACAACAATCAAAGAGGTAGAAGAGAGATCTATTGAACATGACTATTTATTATGTTGGTGTGTTCTTAGGAGGAGGGGGACATTATATAGGCGGGTTGGAGGGCTAGGGGATGAACCTGGATGCCCATGACTACGAACCAATCAATTCTCTGAGTGACTCCCACCACTATGGTAAGCAATCAATTTACTAATTGACTCCCACGGTTATAGTAAGCAATCAACGTCTTAATTGACGCCCACTTGTATGGTAAACAATCAATTTCTTGATTGATTGGTCGTTGGGCAAGTTAATTGAGAGAGACCTTGATTGATTCGTTATTAGACAAGTTAATTGAGGCAATCATTGATTGATTGACTGTTAGGAAAGTTAATTGAGGCAATCCTTGATTGATTGGTCATTAGGCAAGTTAACCGAGGCAGTCCTTGATTGATTGACCATTAGGCAAGTTAATTGAGGCAATCCTTGATTGATTAGTGCCTCAACGCATGCACACATGTAGGAAAAGAAAGAGCACAAAAATAAGAAAATCATCAAATCGAGATAGAGGGCAGGGTGCGGAATTGAGAGTGAGTACAATGAGTGGGTAAGAGAAGGCCGCGGTGACAAAAAAAAATGGATGAGGAAGGTAGAGTTGTGGGTGAAAATGGTTTCAATTTGCTCCTCCTTTATAGTATAGATACTTAGTCAAACCTAGGAAACCCCTTAGCTCACTTATTGTTCTACGTTTCTTCCGGTTCTTCATCAAAGCTATTTTATTTGGCTACTCCTCGCTCAGAGATTACATGTCCAAGGTACTCAATTAGTTTGAATTTAGGAATTATTCCATCTTCATAAAAATATGTTTCAAAAAACATTAACCAAAAACATAGTCAAGTTAAGTGTGGTCTAGTTTTGAAGATCCCGTTGTAAGAACATAACAATGCAATTAGAATTTGATTTGAATACTCAGTTTAAAAACTATAATTTTTAGATTTTTTTCACTCACTCAGGTATCATTAATTGCACAGCCGGTTTTTTGAAAATGCACAGCAGGTTTTTTGAAAACCGTCTGTGATAGGGCATCACAGCCGGTTTTTAGTTAGGTGGGGCAAGCTGCCACCAGAACCGGCTGTGATGCTCACTATCACAGCCGGTTTTTCTCACAAACCGGCTGTGATAGTCGGCCGGCGCATCACAGCCGGTTTTTCTTACAAACCGGCTGTGATGCCCCCTTTCACAGCCGGTTTGTAATTCAAACCGGTTGTGATGTGCCTGTACAGTACAAAACCCTCTTTCCCTCCCCTCCCCTTCTTCTAAACACGACGCCCACTCCTCTCTCAACCCTTTTTGCTCTCCATTTTCACCAAATTGCTCTCTAAAGGTTGGGTTTTTTTGAAGAATCACTCCATCAACTTATTTTGAGGTGGGTAACTCGTAACCATTTCAATTTTGAGCATGTTTCATCCACTAGATTTTGAATTTTGGCATGAATTTGATGTAGGGGCTCTCTTGTTCCATTTTAGAGAGCATTTATTGGCAAATTGCAATGGGAAAAGTGTGATTTGTTTGAAGAATCACTCCATCAACTTATTTTGTGGTGGGTAACTAGCAACCATTTCAATTTTGAGCATGTTTCATCCACTAGATTTTGAATTTTGGCATGAATTTGATGGAGGGGCTTTTGTGCCATTTTAGAGGGGATTTGTTGTCAAATTTCAATGTAGAAAGGAAGAATCACTCCATCAACTTAATTTGAGGTGGGTAACTAGCAACCATTTCAAATTTGAGCATGTTTCATCCACTAGATTTTAAAATTTGGCATGAATTTGATGTAGGGGCTCTCTTGTTCCATTTTAGAGGGGATTTCTTGTCAAATTTCAATGTAGAAAGTGGGATTTCTTCGAAGAATCACTCCATCAACTTAATTTGAGATGGGTAACTAGCAACCATTTCAAATTTGAGCATGTTTCATCCACTAGATTTTGAAATTTGGCATGAATTTAAAGGTCATCTTGATGGCGGCGGCGTTCCAGGTTCCTCATGCGGGCCTGCCAGACTGGAGTCCTGACAGCTGGGGGAAAGAGTCTCATTGGTGTGGAGATAAGGTGCTCTTCAAAGATCCAACACAGGTAACGGAGAGCCTTCCTGATAGCCAAAGGGTAGGTGTCTTGATGTCGAAATCCCGTAGCGGTCACCCTCCATGGCTCAGTATCAGGGTAGCGGGTGCTTCTGGCAACAGAAAGGATCACCCTACAGCGGAGAGTGCCAAGATGCTCGTAATCCCTGCTGTAGTACCTTGGGCGTTCAGTGATACCAAGACGCTCCAGGGAGTTGATCAAAAGGCGGGGAAAACCCGGCTCTTCCTGGCAAACACCATGGGTCCATCCTTCTTCGGCCATCTGAAAGTAAGGATAAGGTGAACAACTAGTCTTTTATAAAAGCTAGGGTACAACATGAAGGTACAAGATTCTGACTTGATAACTGGTTGGGTACATCCATTATTAAGAAGGAAACTCTAGCTCAGCTAAACTATTCTACTCTCAAGGGGAATCTTCCTCGCTCCAGCATCGGCGCTTCTTTGGGGGTAGGAGTTGCCCTACTAGCCAATCCTCAGTCTGTGTACCCCTATCCCAATGGGTTTCTTCGGGCTCACCCTCTAGCAATCCTTTCTCTCTCGGTACGCTTCAACACGTTCCTTCTCTTGGGCTTCCTTCTGCCATATGTCCTGGAGGGTGGCTAGGTAACTCTCCGCTTGCCTTTCAGCTTTGGCGGTCTCCTTTCGCTGTTCCTCTATCTCATGTTCCGCCTTCTCCGCCCTACGGATCTGGTGCTTCAATTGCGCTGCCTGTTCGATGTAGAGATGATCTAAGCCGGCAAGATAGGTGGATAGGTGGGTGACGGTGTCTTCGAGGTCTTCTTCTTCCCTTCCGAGTCTTCTCATCTGATCAATCCATGAGCGTCCTCTTCCTCCGGTAGGTGGAAAGAATCCCATAGGACTCTCTCGAAGATGACGCCAGTAGACAACGCGCAGACGTCGCAGGACTTTACGGGCGGCCTTTCGGTAAGTGTCCGAGAAGCAAAAGCCCGTGGTGATGATGGTCCAAGGATCCACGTCGGGGTAGAGGGTGCTTTTCCCAACAAAGATCCTTACGTCACACCGAAGGGTGCCTCTGGAGTCATACTCCCGGTACATGTACTCCGGTACGTCTGAAACTCCGACGCGCTCCAGGCTGAGTAACATCAACTTAGGAAGACCCGGCTCTGCAAAGCAGATTCCTTCGTTCCATCCGTCGTCAGCCATCTGGAACAGGACAAAGACTCAAGGTCAGTGTCTGTGCAGGGAAGGTTTAGCTAAGAAGGGCTTTCTAAAGGTTTCGGTCCTAATGGTCGCGTCCTACAGCCAACGACGGCTCTGATACCACCTGAAGCGTCCCCACATAAGCAGAGACTAAATGTGATACAAATATCAGTCCCAGGAGGCTGATACACATTTATTCCACAGATGGTTCAGTCATCGTGCGACCTCAAAGGGGCACGGCACTCGATACAAACGATAATAGTAACCAAAAGTACAACAATACATAACCAGAGAAAGACTAAAACTGGATCTAGCCCTATCTCGGCGAGGAACAGCGGAAACATCTTGGAAGGGACCACACCACAGGCAACGTCGGGTGCGGACACGACCTCTACTCGAACTCTTCAGGGACAAAGTCCGGATCCTCCTCTGTTGCAACAAATTAGGGGGTGAGTACAAACGTACTCAACAAGTCCAACCACGTCCACGGAGGGGAATTATAAAGACTATGCACAGGATAAATCAAGGATATGGCTAGAGTTTATTTTGCGTAAAAGCTAGATTTTATGCAAGGATTTATTTTAAACCGGATTTTGTAAACACAGTTTTTAATATCAAGTGGGTTGATCCCCACAAAGGATCCACATTTTATGCTACCGGACTCCCCGTCGTCGTAGCTCACGGCACACCTGCCGGACACTTTCCAAAACACTCACACCCAAAAGATCCCACCATTACCCAACACTATTTTCAGGCCCAAGCCATGACTCATCCAATACCGTGGATATGGCTATTCGAATAGATTTTAACTCTGCAGAGGTTGTACACTGAACCCACCCCAACGGTTTCCGCGATACGAACACCGAAATGCCGGCGCGGACCTGTCAAAGCCATTACCACACCATAACTAAGCCGGACTAGCCAACATGGAAGCAACCAAGGGGTCCATGTCCTCCCAACGAGGCATGACCGGGACGTAACTCACATAGATCGTACTCCTGCTCCTTGTTCTCCCATTGCTCACAGCTCGCCCATTGGCTAACCGACCAACTAGTGGGATTTATGCTAAGCCGTTTCCACATACAACGGTAGGGCGGTAGCACTAAACTGGGCCAGGCTAGATGACAATCAACTCAGTCCTTAAAATAATGACAAGATGGATATCTCCACATCCCGCTCAGCCACACAGGCACGAGCTCACCAATTTGGTGTTTCACACAGAACACACCATCCATCCCATCGGTTTCATCATTAATTCATTTTCACCGAAAACCACCCTTTTCTTTTAAACACTCACACCATTCTTTATTTTAAAACACATGAGCCATTGTAATATGATAGTGGTAAGAGTAACGGGTCCTAAGCGTTTCTAGCACGGCTATCATCCAAACAGAGCAAGTCATATTTAATGATAGCTTAGGTGATCAAGGAATATTCATAGCAATCAAGGAGTGGCTATCCAACCGGGTCTTGCAATAAAACAATGCATTTTATAAATAGGCCAATAGGTTGTGTTTGTAAAACATAGGATAAATATGCATCAAAGGACGGGGTTGAACTTGTCGTCTTCGAAGTCGTCCGGAAGTGCCTGCTCGTGGTACGGGTCCTCGGGCTCCGGCTCGCGGTACTCGCCTGCGTACTCCGGCTCGTGGTACGGTCCTCCGAACTCCTCGCGGGGCTGCTCCTCGTTCACTCTGTGGTCTACGGTACACACAAGCAAGCATACATCAAATAAAAGAAAAGAAAAGAAAAATGAAAAAGGATTTTTAAATGAGCTCGGGAAAGAGAAATAGGAATTAAATCATAGAAAGATCATTTTTGGGAGATTTTTGTATAGCTCGGCCGGAATATATGTGGAAAGGCCGTGGTCGAATTTTGGGAGAAACGGGCGGAGTTTGGCGCATGAAATGACGCACCAAAGGGTGATTAGGGGGATGTTTAAGGGTCCAGGGGCATATCTGTAATTAATTATAAGATTGGGGGCTTATTTGTGAATACTTAGAACTGAGAAAGGACCCATTTGTAATATTATAAAAAATATAGGATGGATTTAAATGGACAGGGACCTGTCTGGAATCATTTTAAAGGGGTTAAGGGTCTTTTTGGAAAGATTGCAAGGCGACAGGGGGGTTTTTCAGAAAAGGTCAAAGGGTCGGGGGTTTCTTTTGTAATTTCGGAAAAACGGAGGGGTTATGGGCTAAATCCCCCTTCTTCTTCTCTGTTTCAATTGAAACAGAGTGGGGGGCGACGGGAGGCGGCCGGCGGCGGCGCTCGCCGGCGCTGCGGGGCGCGGCGGCGGCCGAGAAGCGGCGGGGGAGGGTAGAGGGAGGCGAGTGGGACCGATTCCACCCCTCACCTCGGACTGTGGAGGCGTGTGGAGGCGGATCGGCGGCGGGTCAGAGACGGCGGCGGTGGTTCAGGCGGCGGCGGCGATTGGAGGCGGCGGCGGCTCGATTTGGAGCGGGGAGGAGCTCAGGGGTTGGTGGAGGCGGTGCTGGCGCTGGTGGATGAGCTAGGGCGAGCTTGGTTGGCTTTTATAGGCGGCGGCGCAGGGAGCTTGGCCGGGGGGCCATGGGGCCGGCGAGGGTCACGGCGACGGTGTGCTCGCGATGGGACGGCTCGCCGGCGTCGGCTTGCGGTCGTACGCGCGCGGCGCGGCACAGGGTGGCGCTGTGGCGGGGCCAAGGCGGAGGGCGGCACGGCAGCGGTGGGGACGGCGGCCTGGGCGACACGGCAGCGCCGGTGCTATGCCGTGCGGCGCGGCGGCGCAGCAGAGGAGGTGGGGCGCGGCGCGCTGGTGATGAGCAGGGGCGGTGGGGCACGGCGCTGTGGCGGCAGGGAAGGTGGGGCACGGCGCTGTGGCGAGCAGGGAGGTGGCGCGCTCGGGCGGCAGCAGGAAGGAAGCAAGGAGGGAGAGGGAAAAGGAAGAAGGAGAGGAAAAGAAAAGAAAAGAAAAGAAAAGGGAGAAAAAGAAAAGAGAAAAAGAGAAAAGGAAAAAAGGAAAAGGGAGAAGGAAAGAGAGAGAGATTTTTACGGCGCTGATCACGGGATTGATCGAGCACGCGTGCACGGAAATCGAAAGGAAGTGGCCGGCCTTCAAGGGATTTAGTGCCGAGACGGCGGATTTGATAGGAAGAGCTTCCGAGCTTCAACGGAAAAAGTTTTGAAAGAGATTTTGGCGGGTGATTTGTTTTGGTAAATTTTCCGGATGTTACACCGGTGATTTACTTCCAACACGCTATTGCACTTCTAAGGCTGGAGTGAGAGTCTCCATCTCCTTATCCACAACATCAAGTGCTTCAACTACTATGGACGTTTAGTCCATGATCACCAAGATGCTCGTCAGTCCTTTGACTCAATGAGCATCGTGGGCACCACAAAGACTCTTAGCGTGTGTGTGCTTGATTGGTCAGGTGATCAGTCTGTCGAACCTTAGCACGAGGTTTATACGGAAGGAAACAAAAACTTCCGTAGCTCATTCTCTGTGAGAAGTGGAACCGACACTTAAGAATCTTGCGGGTCTCACATATGGGTTGCAGCGGTGGAGTAAACCAGTATGATATGAATCCCATTGGTTAAATCTGATAAGGTGAATGTATTCCTTCTCTCTAAGGGTGTTAATCCAAGTTTGTAAAGCTACCCTTGAGAGAGTATCATCTCATATGATTGAACTTGTATCCTTGGGAGATGATATGCCACGTATTTATTTGCTCTCTTCTTTTCTTTTTTTTGAGTCGTGAAGCAAATTCATGAAGGAGCAAGAATCCAACGGATCAGTTGTGGCTTGTCGTCCTTCTTGGTCAGGTGATATCTTGGTGTAGCATGGTCCGTGTGCTAACACTTTGACATCGACCAAGTAGGGTCTGAACTTGTCATGGGTGAATACCACTACAGACAGTTCCTTCTCCGTTGTTTGTCGAACTCTGGTCAATGCTTTTGATGATGATTTCTTGCATTGATCCAGCTCTGTCCCGATTGTATGGTTACTAGTGTTGCACATGATCTTGATAGGAAGAATCCAATCAGGAGGTTGTATGATGGGGGGGCCTTCTCAGCTGACACTTCTCCCAATTTGGGACAAGGTGGAGCCTTTGGGAATTCTCACGAACTCTATCCATATCCGCGAGGCATACACCAAAGGTTGTCCATGGACTGAGACATCATCAAGGAATTCCTCCATGATGTTCTCGACAAGGACAAAGGATGTCCTTGATAATGGGAGAGAAGGCTGATATCATACACCTCTGTTGGTGCATTGCATAGACCAAACAATAAAGACAGGTGGAGGTAGATGAAAATTGACTAGTGCCTCACCACTTAAAGTGGGTGCTTACATGGGGTAAATAATACCCACATGTAGGTGTGCCTACCTCCCTCATCGCATCATTCAGCCAAAAGGCTGTTTGTCCGGTTCAAGCGATACGATGGGTGCTGGGGTTGATCCCCGTCTAGTCTGTAGAGAATACCTAAAAATGGACCGATACTTCTCTAAGACTGTTGCATCCTGCCGAGCCTCATTCTCTGTCAGTTTATCACTGATGATGACTGGCGTGCTGCGATTGTCGTGAAGAGGTAAATATCTCTATTCCAAGTGGAAGAGAGACATGTCTCAATCCAAGTGGCAGCAATCAACAACTCTAGTGGAAGAGGCTGTGGTTCTCCACCATGTCGAGCTTGACTGCCCGGTTCTGCCCCTGGGATTGGGTGAGCATCTGAAAAATATGCTCATTGGTTCTTCACGGGGTCTGTCTAGCCCTTTGCGATAATGATCGTGCAAGGCTGAACTCACTGATCATGCAAGGTTGATCAGGATGTTGTCTTTGTCAACTCTGAGCTATAGCTCGATCGTGATTAAGTTGACAAGATGCTCTATTGGCTGATACAACAAGAAGATTTTGTCACCTTTGAGGATATCGAAGATGTGGAAATCTAGGATCACTCTGTTGCGCCCCTCAGGCACAACTCGGATAATTCCTTTGTTTTCCAACATCTGGCCGTTGATCTCTTTCAGGTGCTTATGAAAAATCATCGACAACTTCTTGTGTGTCAGTCCCCTCAATAGGTGGAGGGCATTAAAGCTAGGGTCGACTAGCTTCTGCTTCCTCCGTCATTCCTTGCTCGTAACCGCAGATAGACCCTTGGTCTGCGGTCGTGACTTTCGGAATGAATTACTCAGACCTTGAGCGTGCACACCTAACGTGGCAGATCCTTAAGGGAATTCTCTTGGTCTGGGGGTTTTTGTTCGCTCACGTCGTGTGGTCGGAGGCGGTGGATCTAATGAAAGAGTGAGGATTTGCTGTTTGGTTCATGGGAAAGTCGGTGGGAGGGTCAGAAAATTGATCCTAAGGATGAGCACTATGTCTCAATCTACCAACGTTCGTTGTATGAGCACCATACCAAACTTCTCCCAGGTTGCTCCAAGTAGCTCATCTCTGAGCTTTGGGGATGGGATAGACAAACAGACAAACTTCAACCTTCACTTTGATCCAATCTCCTCCAACTCCTCTTGCACTCCGATTGTACCAAAACTTTGCTTCCCCCGTCAGAGAAAAACAGGAAGAGTTCGTCTTAGGTTCATCCCGGGAATGTTAGGAGAGCAGTTCTCCTCATCTATTGCAAGGAGTGTGAACAAACGATGGCAACGAGATTGGGGCGGATCACGAAGCCATTAGATAACGGGGTGGAAGGATGGTGGCAGTTCCAAACACTCGCGAAATGGAACCGCGGATAACTAGGAGAAAACTCCATGTGGTAGATGGTTATGGGGATAAAGTGTACGGCTAAAAAAAATCCTACACTAGTGTTGCTACCGTTCCCCGGCAACGGCGCCAGAAAAGCTTGTTGGCACTCCTTAGCCTACCTAAATCCGCAAGCGCACGGAGTCCGATGTAGCCTTTCACCAGGGGAGTAAAACCTGGATGTCAAATCCAAGGAACGGTAGATGCGACTAGTCTAGAACTTTCCTAACCGGACCCACCAGGGGAGGAAAGGGTAAAGGGTGTAGAGAGCTTAACCTTAGTTAGCCACTCGTTACCCCAGACAACCTATCTTAATCTAACATGATCTGCTTCGACGGCTAGAACGGGAAGAACTCAGAACGGGGTGAGAGAGGGGTTCTTCCGGGCTTAGCACTACTGTTATGAGTACACCCGAACGTGGTGGAGTACAAAGGACGGACAGGGCTGTCACCACCTGCCGCCTACCACTGCAGTTCCGTGGGGTGCAACACAACCTGAGGTGACTAGCCAGCACAGGCACCATGCCTAAGCTTTCAGCCACTGACCTCCACCCAACGCGAAGGGCTATAGAGGAAACCCCAAACAAGAGTCGCTGTCACTCGCGCAGACTCAGGTACCCGTAGATCATAGATAGCCAAGATAAATTGCTGAAAATAAAGAGTAAACTAGCGAGGTACTAAGGCAAGAGACCGAGAAACTTACTGAAGATATCTTTGAAGCTTTATTCCTCGGGGGCGGAACAATGTTGAGGGAAGGCCGAGATGACTCCCGAACTCCCTCTACACGCTTGGCTGTCACCCAAGCACTCACCCACTACTCTCTCTACTCTACTCTAAGATAATAGTGGACTACATCTTGAGCCTTCTCTTCTCTCCAATGGATGGTGTGTCTTGTGTGGAGGTGAAGGGCGCCTTTTATAGCCCTCCAGGGGTGAAATCCTGCTTAGGAGCGACGCACACCTCCTGCTTAGCATCCACGCGAAAGAGGAAGCGTGGAAGCCACGGTGGGAGGCCGGCCGGCCTGGTGTAGGCCGGCCGGCCTGGCCCTGGTGCCAAGTGGCACCGACTTTTGCAGGGACGGCCTGGATGATGTCCTGAAGTCGGTAGTTGTTACGTTCGGTTAAAGCTGTCCAAGAATCCTAGGTTGTGGGCCCTTCAGTCCATGTTAATCCCACTCTAGGCCTTCCGGGTCTTTTGATCAAACCGACATCAAACGCACGGCTCATGATCATCCTTGGTGTGTTAGATAGCTTGTGGATCAAAATCGTGGCCAGAAGAGGCAGAAGGGGGCCGGTCGGCCTGGGCTAGGCCGGCCGGCCTGGCCCTGTGCCAGTTTGGCCTCCTGTTTTTCCTGTTTGTTCCTTCGCTCACAAATTGCACAAAACTTGTGGAACTCATTAGTATAAATGATATTAGCATGATTATCACTATATGAGCATGAAATCCGGAGAAATGTTGGCGGTAAAAGTCATGAATATCGACCGCCAACACCCTGCTTTTTAAGGCATTTAGAAATATAGGGTTATCAAATTTTTCTCTAATTAAACCTAGCTTCTTCCCTAATCATATTCAAAATATCTTTTCTAAAATAAACCTTGCATTTAATTGAACATCTGTGTTGCACTTGTATGTTTAGAAATCCCTCTTTCTAACTCTCGGAATTTAAATTTAAATCCAGTTTAAATATAAAATCTCCATCTCAAATCTTTCCAAAATATCCCAAATAATGTTCATCTCAAGCCTCACCCTAAAACTCTCCTAAAATTTGAATAGCTATTCAAATTTGAGTTCGAACCTTCATTTAAATAAATGAAAAACCCTTTCCCTTGATGGATGAGCCAAACCCCGCTTCTGGCCCAGCCATTCCCGTGGCCCATTGTCAAGGTCCGACTCTCACCCTCCAATTTTTGGCCCTGCTCGTCCTTACCCCCACCTCAGCCCAGCGTGTGGCCCGCTCCTCCCCTTTCCTCCCGCCGGCCCACTACCCCCGCAGCCCAGCTCACCTTCCCCTCGGCCCATACGTGTGCGGCCCGTGTACCGCTTCGAGGTGACGTCGGCTGACGTCACCGTCCCCTTCCTCCCTGCTTCGCTCTTCCTCCCGCAGTCGCCGCTGTCCGATCTAAGCCCCACGGCCGCGATGCTGCTCTGGGGTGCGCGCGTGCCGCGTGTCGCCACCTCCGGCTTCCACCGCACCTGAATAACGGCGCCGCCCAAGCCCTCGACCGCCCAGGGCCGAGCTCGCTGCCTTGACCCACACCCCACCAGTAGATCCTAGACAATCCATCCCAAGGAGCCGTAGAATTGGTGCAGAGTGCCGACCGGCGAACCAGGTAGCGCCTGGTGCCTAGTCGTGCACGCACCAAGTCGGGAACAGGTGTACTGGAGACAGCCCCATACAGAGGGCTGGGACTGGGCCGCACGGGTTGACTAGAGTACAGGGTCGGAGACCCTGAGGGCCGAGGGCCCTAATATATGAGCTCAGAAGACCCGGGTCGATATCCGTGAGGCGGATGATTAGTAGCCCCTGTTTAGCCCCTAGTATTACCTGTGGCTGGACCTAGGAAATGCAGTCTGGAGACAGACACCGGCGGGTACGGGTCTCGTAGGTCGGTACCGCCCTCCGCGGGGGTATGGGCTGACCGACCGTATGGCATAGGGTGCAACCTCTGCAGAGTAATCAATCTATCGATAGCCGTGGCTCTCGGTCATGAGCCCATTTACTCAAAGCCCCCGCTGATTTGCAATCACTAGTAGTAATAAAGTATGAGATGATGAGATGGGTGGAGGCCCAGATGAGTGAGGCATAAGCCGGCCAGAAGTACCCTGACGGTCTCTGAGAGAGAAACATAAAATATGGGAACTGGCAGGGATGAGAATGCCCCTCCAGGGCCAAACAACATATTAATTCCTCTTTCCCACCCCTGTTTACAAATGTACAACTCTACTTTATATTTATATTTCCACTAAAGGATAACCTCACTCCCCTGCATACATTATAACTTTACACAGGATTTGCTGAGTACCAATCATAGATGTACTCAGCCTTGCTTTCAACTGTTACAGGTACACGGACGTGTAGGGCACTCCGGCCCATCCCCTCCTTGAATGGGTCATAATGCCACTCTCCGCTAAGGCGAAGGTAGTTATTTTTACTTACTGCGCTTTTATTGCTTAAGATGCTAATCCTGTGTAAAACCTGTATCAGAGTACTGATCAGGGACTGATACAGGGAATTAAGGGACGTCCGAAGGATGGTCCCCACACCGCCCCTGCCAGTCATGCACAGTGGAGCAGAGCGCGGCTGTCGGCGACGGGGCAGAGCTAGGTGTTGATGCAGCCGGCGGAGGGAGGCTGCTGTCGCCGGACGAGGTGGCGCAAGCTGGCGGCGGTGACACAGTTCGCGGCCGCGGAGAGGACAGGCATACGCACCCAGGTGCAGAGCATAGGCGGCGGGCGCGTCAGGCGCGGGCGAACGCGGAAGCAAGGGCGCGCGGCGGCAGCGCCGGAGCAGGCACGAGCTGCGTCTCCAGCGAGCACGGAAGCACGATGGGTGGCTGACGCGGAGACAGGGGCAGTCCGCCGGGCGAGCTGCGGCATAGGCGCCTGGGCTGGAGTAGACCGTGAAGACGATGAAAGCTAAGAGAAAACATTAATGTGCGGACCCCACACTAAATTATGCTATAGCAGGAACCATAGAACGGCTCATCTTTAATGCTTACTATATCCAACATGTACATGATTATAGAGGGCACCTTGCTTTAACCAGTGGGAGTGGCCTTAGAGCAAAGCTTATAGTTGCGCTCGCACGCGGGCGACTCGCGCTCCAGATCAGCACATGTGACGAGCTGGTGGTTGTGAGCCCCACATGCATTTAATGATCTACACCTTTCAGCAGAGACGGGTAGCAAATGGGATTGGAGGATACAGTGCTGTCAGGCCCACCAACGCCCATGCGCTCGCTTTTCGTCACCGGTTCGCGAGACGCAGGCTAAAGGAATCTTTCACTCCCTCTCTCCTCCACCTCAGCTTTTGCCTGACGAGGCAGGCGAAACGCCCACCGTAATCCTTGCTCTTAGAACGAAAGAGAACACTGGCTGGCTTTAGGTCCCCCATCCCAAGAGGAGATGACGCCATGAAGGCTGCGGGGCACAGGTGTCCCGATTAAGAGCCATGAAGCCCAGCTACTCGTCTCCCCGGCGAATTAACGCACGCACGTCTGGTCACCACCAAGGCCCGGCCAGGCCAGCCGCCAGCCACAGCCACACCGCCCACCTGCCTCCTCCTTCCTCCCTCCCGGCCGCCATCAATGTTGCGAGGCCGGCCAGAGCGGCCACACACGCAGGCAGCCGCAGCCGCAGCCGCACAGGTGAGATGAGGACGTGTGAGCTCTGCGACAGGCCAGCGTGTGCGCGTTTATGTGCGCCCCGGTTCCGGTTGTGTCCACGCCATCCATCCGTTCCATCTACCAGATGCCGGCCGCTTTCTTGTCCCGTCCGGTCTGGTTCGAGGCTGGAGGGTGGGAGGCTTAAGCACGAGGCCGGCTTGCCGTACGCAGCTACCAATCTTCCGGTCCATGGCCTTGTTTGTGCCATCTTCACACGCTGTTGCAGTTGTACTTGTAACTTTGTAAGTGCCATAGTTTCCAAATGGCCCACTGGATGGGCTTCTTGTCAAGAACACCCCCTCATCTTCCTAAATTTGCACAAAGACGCATAAATGATAAAACTGTTTATGTTCCGTGATTATTATTATTATTTTCTAAAAAAACATTGGAAGATCTTTCACGTACAAAAAGGTGTGAAACTGTTTTATATACAAAGAGTTGCCAAATAATCTTTTTGTTCGATTTGCCATAGATAGAACTTTTTTAGGGTTTTTTTCGACTTGTTCTAAATCGGACTGTTCTAAATTTGATCAAGATGTACATAAAAGACTAGAATATTTGTGATATATATAGGCATCATGAGATTCATCATCAAGCATATCTACATATTATTATTTGTTATGGACTTATGGTAGATGTTAATCTCTTCCACATAGATTTGGTTAAATTTAAAATAATTTGACTCCGGACAAACATAGAAATATCAACATTTCTAGGCAAAGGGAGTAGCCCCTACTTTTGTGTTGTGAACTTGCAATCTCCTTTTCATCTCATATGATGGCTCTGTTGGGAGAACATCTGCTGTGCTGCTGTTCATCGTTACCTTTGGCTCCTCTCAACATTGCTTGATGTTGTACGGCGGGAACTATTGGAAACTATTGCTTGACACTAGCTAGTACTTCATCATAGTTTTCCGGGTTTTGCCGGGAGACAAATGCCATAATTAACATTTCAGCTTCCGCATGTGTGTAGAGAGAGATGTGATGAATTGGCCAAATGACTGGCTTCAAAGTTGAGAGTTTTTAAAAGAGCTCTCTAAATTTCCAATGCAACAAATTTTGAATTTAAAATGTTATTTAAAATTTGAATTCCAGTTTTACTTTACAAGTTTCAATTTTGTAATCTGGTTTCTGAAATATGAGCATTGAAAGTCCATTGTTTTTCTAAATCTGAACTCCAGAATTCAACAAGTCTGGCACTACGTGTTGTTTTATAAACTTGGCACAAAAATTCTAGAATCCAGGACCCGAGCATTAATTTGAATTAAAAAGATTACAACATTCCAATTTGTGTCGATATTTTCTTTGAAGCATAATTTGTTTCGGTACTGGGCTAAGGGAATTCTTTAGGTTGATCCATCGTGTGCTAGCTACTCTTGCTGTTACACATGGAAGCCAATTTTAGCCACGCTGAACTAGAGCATCTCCAAGAGTCTCTCTAAAACTCGCTTTCTAAATCATCATTTAGAGAGTCATTTGTATAAAAATTGTTTTCTATATCTTTCTGTTTTCTTTTTTTTTCTCGAACACGCAGGAGAGCTGCGTATCATTATTAATAGTAGAAGAAAGAGCCATACAGAGACTCAACACCACACACACACCAACACCCACGCACCCACCACACTGAAATTAAGAGAGTTATTCTATTATTGCATGCACTCTAGAGAGCTATTCTCTTTTCTATATTTTGCTAGCGAGAAATCCGGAATGGAGAGTGACTATGTTTGAATAACCGAATAGAAAGACTGTTGGAAGGTACCATTTTCATCAAAATCTTTAAAACTAGCAATTAGAAAGAATTTGGAGAGTCTTCTGGAGTTGCTCTTACCCTGCAGTTCTGTGCTTGGACACAAAAAAAAGAAAGACCTTTGCAAGTGGTTCGTGCTCAACAAAATTTTCAACAACAACCCGTATCAACACACAGGCGAAATTTGCCATCCTTGTATTCACAAGATCAACGCACGTGTTTAAGAATTTATGGATGCTGGTGATTATCCTTGACCTCGCTCGTAGAGTGAAAGAAATGCAGTAGCTAGGAGCCCTAGGAGCACACAGATTAAGTTTGGTGGGCAGGCAATTTGGTCATCCAACCAAGAAACTTTCGAACATGCCAATTGCTATTCCACCAAGGGGAGCCCCCTCCGGTCCGATTCTTGCGGTGAATTGGCAAAAGCTGTTTTTCTCTTGTTATTACGAGCTCCAGATTTTCAAAACGGGTTCGGTAGGTAAATCTTCACGTCTCATAAATAAATAATTGGTAGAGTAAAAAGGGTGACTGAACTTTGGGAAGGACAAAACTTTCCAACGGAATCTAGTATTCCTTTGTTTCCCCTTTGAAAATCCTGCATTCCAATCAGGCCTCGCTCACCGGCTTTACTAATTTCCAGCACCCCCGTTAATCTAGTTGGCCGGCTGGGTACTGGGGCACTGGCAGCCGCCGCACGCCAAAAGAAATCAAAGGGGATAGGGACATGCCATGGGCCATGGCCAAGGGATGCACGCACGAGCAGAACAAGCGGAGACGAGAGAACTGTTCGGACCGGACCTGGTCAGCTCTTGCACTAGCACTCTAGCAGCTGCCCCGCGGATCGAGTCCGATTCCGGCAGCGGCGGCGGCAATGGCCAGTGGATATTGGAGGCTGGATCGGACGCGGCCGGCCGGCCGCAGCGCCGGCCGATCCATCATAAGTTGTACGGAGTATATTAAACGGCAGGTAGCTAGAACGCGTTTAAGCTCGCTTCCTGAGCCCGTGTTCAGTTCGCGAAAACATTTCGTGAAAAGATTTGCGGTTCTGATTTTATCAATTTAGAAGTAGTAAATATAGACGAAAAAGGTGGAAAGTTATATGGATATGTTAGAAATCTCGAGACGAATCTAACGATGGTAATTAGAGGGTAATTAATCCATAATTAGCGGATGATTACTGTAGCACTACTGTTGCAAATCATGGATTAAGTAGACTCATTGGATTCGTCTCGCGATTTACAGTCTATCCACATAACTTTTCACCTTTTTCGTTTACATTTAATACTTCATACATCAAAGATTCTCTTTTGATGTGATGGATGAAAATATTTCGAGTGGGAACTAAACATGGCCTGAGTAGCGAAGCCCACGAGGACGTGCGTCGAGGGTGGCTCTGCTCTCGCTTCGGGAGTGTGACGAAGCGAAAAGCAGACTAGCACAGTGGAACTCGATCGCAAAGACAACTTTCAACTATTTTTCGTAGGTCCACCCAAAAAGAACTACTATTTTTTTGTGGGGTTCTTAAAGCACATAGAATTTAATGCCGTCAATTTTGACGCGTGCAAAGTTACGTGGTGCCGCGGTAGAAAATTCTCCGGTACCACTACCACCAAATGTATACACCCTTTTGCTCGTACTCCCTCCGTTCCTAAATATAAATCATTCTAACTTTCTTGGAGGGTCAAACTATTTTATCTTTGACCAAAACTATAGAGATGACTTTAAAGATTTATGATACCGAATAGCTATACTATGAAAATATATCTAATGAAAAATCTTATGGTACTTATTTGATATCATAAATGTTAGTATTTTATTGTATAAATTTGGTCAAAGTTGTGAAAGTTTGACCCTTCAATAAAGTTGGAATGACTTATATTTAGGAACGGAGGGAGTATATTTTTTTGCAATTTAGCTCTGAAAGGCAAGAATTTCGACTTTGGATCTTTGGGAAAAGATTCCTCAAAATAGACCCCTAGCACGGCGTCAAAAGTCATGTCGTCGTATGTACACAACACGACGCCAAAGATAAGAACGCAGTGCTATTATACAATGACGCCGTGACTTTTGACGTCGTGTATGTCAACTAGACGATAGATTATTCAACTTTTCAAAGTATGGTGTGATCTTTGGCGCCATGCTAGGGGTCCATTTTTAGAAATCTTTCCTCGGAGGTCCAAAGTCGAAATTCTTACCTAAAATGGGCTAAATTACAAAAAATACACCTTTTGCTCCAGGGATCAGGATTCGGCGGATTCGGCTTATTGTATTGTATTGTATTTTTTTTCCAGTTCGACAATTCTAGTTATCGGGCAACATTTCTTTCTTTCGTTGAAAAAAGTTCAAAATTCGGACAATTTTCCTTTCAATATGCTTGCCACCCCGTACGTGTCTTGGATAAGCAATTAGCTTGGACAGTTAAAGTTACTGGCGCACAGAGCCAGCCCACGGTACACCTCCTAGGCTCCTAGTACGCTCATACAGTTGGCGGGTCTCCTTTCAGGTGATGATACGCTTTTGAGGTTTGAGCACACCTGATAAAAAGGCCTTGTGCTTTTCTGTAGCAGCACTTGCACGCACTAGGCGCCGAGCTGTCCCTCTGTTTGTGTTTGGCAACTCAACTCCCCATCTTTTCCCATTCACATCACTCCTGTTAATCACCAATTAAGATACCAAGTCCTGCATCAATCTTTGGTTGGTTTCACAAACCGCGACTATGTACCTACAAAAAAATGCTCGATTATCCGTTAGCCTGTTTTTTATTAAAAAAAAGATTGTCTGGTATGCTTTCTAAAGGACAAGAGCAATAGTGTAGAATATTGTACAGTTACATACAATAATTATGCACCTATTCCTTTCTGTAAATTGTAATCCAACTTATCATTTCGAATGGTACAAGTGTACACCATTTGGTTTTGGTGGCTAACTGCCAGAAGACTGAAATTAAACATTGTGCATCCATTTCTTTTCCTATAAAAAATGGCGTGTCCAAAAGTAAATAAATAAATAAAACCGATCTTCTTAATTTTTATATAGTATAGACTTAGCGTTTTCTTTCGTGCAGATTTGGTATTTTATAGCTTTCTCCTGATTATTGCTAGAGGATATGGATATATACGCAAATACCAAATTCCCCTTGGGTGACACAGATACAGTCCGTGCGCGAGAGACGTGAGTGATGGCCGCCGTGATGATGGCTTTGCCGGCTGGGGTTGGGGGTTAGTTGATCCAACCCCCAACCATCCCTCCCATCTCCCAGTCAAATTCCCAACTCAATTCTCATTTCTCTCTCCTCTTCCCTCCCCTGCAAGCTGCAAGCACATCGCACGCCTTCCGCCTTCTCTCTCTACCCGCCCCTGCTCTGCTTCCGCTTCCGCTCTGGTCCCCCTCCACCCTGGGCCCCGCCGCCCGGCCACCGCTGCGGGCGGGCGGTTATAAGGCGCGCGCGAGCGCGGCAGCGGCAGCAGCAGCAGCGGCGTCGCCACGGCCCCGGGGCGCTCCACCACCACCACCGCCTCGCCCTGTCCCCTCCACTTCCCACTTCCTCTCTTCGCAGCGGGGCTGGGAGCACGCGCTGTAGCATCGCGCCGCGCATTTAAGGCGCCGCGTGGATCTTGATCTGCTCGGCGGCCTCTTCCTCCTACTCGGCGGTGCCGGTCGCAGCGTTCCGCCGAACGGGCGACGGGCAGGCGCGAGCCACGCCTCTGCAACTACGGACGTACGTACTGCCCCGCTCTCTCTCTCTCTCTCTCTCTCTCTCTCTCTCTCTGCGCTGTGTTCTTCGCTGGCTGCTCAACTCTGCTCGTCTCGTGCGTTCCAATTTCGCATCGCTTCCGCGCGCCGCCGGCTTGCCGCTCGAGGCCGTACGCCCCCACCCAAATCCCGCTCGGAACGCGATTCCGCGCGGCGCCGCCGTGTGCTAGATCGACTGCGCTTCTCAGGCGCCGCCTGGCACTAGGTTCGGCATTCCGTCGAGCAGGTTGTGGGCGCGCCAGCCAAGTGGCGATTGGGGGAAACGGTGATCCTGCCCGCTTCTGGCAAACGGGATTTGTCAAGCGAAGTCAGCGGGGGTTTCCTTTTCAGTTTGGCTAGGGAGCCTGTTGTTTTGTTTGCTGGCGTGCCCGCCTGCCCGGGTTATTCCCCTTTGTTTGGACTATATATGCGCCCTTTGTTTGGACTATATATGCGTATTGGCCTTTCGGGTTTCGACTTTGGACTCACATCTAGTGTGGACTTTTCTGCGATCGCGTAGCATACCTTACGTGGGTCAATATATTTACCTTTGTCTGGGAAATCAAAACCTGTGGCCTTGCTCTTCCTATTCTGCTTGCTGGTTGTACTTTATTTCAACATAATCAGCTGCTGCCTAAGAATTTCATCTGGTTATTAAATATTCACTTCTCTGCTACCAACTTGCTGTCACTTCAGAAACTATTACTTGTCAATTTGAATTTCGACTATTCTGATGATGGATGTGAGAAGTATCGTGGTAGTGATTTGTTTATGTTCATATAGTTTTTCCCTGTCATAATTGTTGTACTAACTGTCTGTTTCATTTGCGCCTACCAGAAAGTCGGAACTTCAGAGGGTGAAATGATGGCGGAGCCCTACCAGATGAACGGCATACTGAACGGGGCGCCTAATTTAAGGCATCCATCATCTCCTTCAGAGGTCGATGAATTCTGTAAAGCACTTGGTGGTGACTCACCAATACACAGTGTGCTTGTCGCCAACAATGGGATGGCTGCGGTCAAGTTCATGCGTAGCATCCGCACATGGGCCTTGGAGACCTTTGGGACAGAGAAGGCTATTCTCTTGGTTGCTATGGCCACTCCAGAGGACTTGAAGATTAACGCAGAGCACATAAGAATCGCTGACCAATTCATAGAGGTTCCTGGAGGAACAAATAATAACAACTACGCGAATGTACAGCTTATAGTGGAGGTTAGCACAATTCATCATCCTGGCAGTTTTCACATAATTGTTTTTAGTTTACATGTATTTTCACTGTATACAATTTTGTAATTAACATTGTGGTTTCACCATTTTACAGATAGCAGAGAGAACTCGTGTATCTGCAGTTTGGCCTGGCTGGGGTCATGCATCTGAGAACCCAGAACTTCCAGATGCTCTTAGACGAAAAGGGAATAATTTTTCTTGGGCCACCTTCAGCTGCAATGGCTGCACTCGGTGATAAGATTGGTTCTTCTCTTATTGCGCAAGCAGCAGGAGTTCCAACTCTTCCATGGAGTGGATCGCATGTATGCCTTTCTCCTATTCCTGTGTGGCTTTGCTCCTATTCTTCCTCTGCTAGTTTAGTGTTTGGTTAACGTTAAATCAACCTCTCTACAGGTGAAAGTTCCACCAGAAAGCTGCAACTCGATTCCCGAGGAGATATATAAGGACGCTTGTGTTTCTACTACAGAGGAAGCAGTGGCTAGTTGTCAGGTGGTCGGGTATCCTGCCATGATCAAGGCATCATGGGGTGGTGGTGGTAAAGGAATAAGGAAGGTTGGTTTTCATTTTCAATTGAACTCTGGAAAAAGAAGGGAAATACCCAATATTCTGAAAACATGATGTGAAGTTTCAGGAAAAAGGTAATTGTAAATTAACACTAATTTTGATATCATCTGCATGAATTTGTAGGTACATAACGATGATGAGGTGAGGGCACTGTTCAAGCAAGTTCAAGGAGAAGTCCCTGGCTCACCTATTTTTATTATGAAAGTGGCATCTCAGGTGAGAACCGATTCAAAGATTTTCTTTCATTTATTTGCTTGTTTGCTTTGACTTTGCCTTTGTTCTTTGTATCATGAGCATGTCCTCTCTTTGTAGAGTCGGCATCTGGAGGTTCAGTTGCTCTGTGACAAACATGGCAATGTTGCAGCACTGCACAGCCGTGATTGTAGTGTTCAAAGAAGGCACCAAAAGGTTAGCTCTTAGAATTCTATTTAATTCTATTATTCCATTGCGAGTTCTTGTAATTTGTCCCATACTTGGACTGTGTATTCTGTATCATGCTCTGTACAAGTTTATATCTTTCTTGAATAAACTTTGGTTGACCATGTGCGAGGCCAAAATATTAAATCCATATTCATATGTTTTAGAGTTTTCTTTTTCACCATTTACCTCTGCGACAGATTATTGAGGAGGGGCCAATCACAGTTGCTGCTCCAGAGACAGTTAAAGAGCTCGAGCAGGCAGCAAGGCGGCTTGCCAAGTGTGTGCGATATGTTGGTGCTGCTACTGTAGAATACCTGTATAGCATGGAAACGGGCGAATACTATTTCCTAGAGCTTAATCCACGATTGCAGGTCTGTTCTAAACTTCCAACGTAGGATTTTTGCAGTGCCATTCTATGCTCGTAGCATTTTGTGTTTCTTACTGGCCTCTTTTCAGGTAGAACATCCTGTGACTGAATGGATAGCTGAAATAAACTTACCAGCAGCCCAAGTTGCAGTTGGAATGGGCATACCCCTCTATAACATTCCAGGTATTTCGATTTTCCAACTCAATGATTGATGAGATTATTTTATTACTTTTGTTTCTGATGAATGAATGGATAATGCAGAGATTAGACGCTTTTACGGAAAGGATCATGGGGGCGGCTATCACGATTGGAGGAAAATATCAGCTGTTGCCAGTAAATTTGATTTGGATGAAGCACAGTCAGTGAAGCCAAAGGGCCATTGTGTTGCAGTCAGAGTTACTAGTGAAGATCCTGATGATGGGTTTAAGCCTACTAGTGGAAGAGTGGAGGTTGGTTTTACTTGACTGCCACATTTTTTTGGCAATCCACTAGCTGTGCTTGCTCATATGTTAACTGACATTCTCATCTTTTTGTCAGGAGCTAAACTTTAAAAGCAAACCAAACGTTTGGGCCTATTTCTCTGTTAAGGCAAGTACATGTCCATCCAAATTGGTTCTTTCTTTCGTTATACACATCACCACAGCCGCGAAGGATTGGTCTTAAGTATTATGTCTCTTGGTTTCAATACTTTTTGTTGCTAAGATACGTATCTTTATGTGATACTATCTAACCCAAATATCATTCCCTTCTCTTATTTCAGTCTGGAGGAGCAATTCATGAATTTTCTGACTCACAGTTTGGTAAGTAACAGAACATGATTTTCTTTATGTTCTGTTATCACATGATGCTTTTGGTTAAATTCAGTGTTGTTTGGTTGCAGGTCATGTTTTTGCATTTGGGGAATCTAGATCTTTGGCTATAGCTAATATGGTACTTGGGCTGAAGGAGATTCAGATCCGTGGAGAGATACGCACAAATGTTGATTACACAGTCGATCTTTTGAATGTATGATGACCTCGATGGTAAACTGCCATTTTCAGATGCTACAATCTCATTGCCTAATTTATTTTTCAATTTTCCATTTGTACAGGCAGCAGAATACCGAGAAAACAAGATCCATACTGGTTGGCTTGACAGCAGAATAGCTATGCGTGTTAGAGCAGAGAGGCCCCCATGGTACCTCTCTGTTGTTGGAGGAGCTCTATATGTACGTCTGTTTGACTGTAGAACCATTATTTCTTACCTGCTTGTGAGCTTTGAATACGGGAATCTTTGCTAACAACAAATCTTATGTTTCTTATTTCACAGGAAGCATCAAGCAGAAGCTCAAGTGTTGTTACCGATTATGTTGGTTATCTCAGCAAAGGTCAGATACCACCAAAGGTATACTATATGCTGAAATGCATTATTGCAGACTACACTTGTTGCTGTTTGACTTAAAGCAGCTTGGTAACTGTGTAACTCCTTTCTGCTTTGCAGCACATCTCGCTCGTCAATTTGACTGTTACTCTAAACATAGAGGGGAGCAAATACACGGTACTTATCCATTGTTTTTCTCTTTACATTTTTGTAACCTACCACCGAGTGTTTTCTTCAAGAAAAATTAAGCGTTAAACTTTGCTATAGATCGAGACAGTAAGAGGTGGACCCCGCAGCTACAAATTAAGAATGAATGGATCAGAAATTGAAGCAGAGATACATTCACTGCGAGATGGTGGACTTTTAATGCAGGTAATTTTTTCTGCCCTACGGCCTCCTGTGTTTTTCTATTAAAAAAAAGGATCTCATCCAACTTTGTTGTAAATTCTTCAGTTGGATGGAAACAGTCATGTAATATATGCAGAGACAGAGGCTGCTGGTACACGCCTTCTCATCAATGGTAGAACATGCTTACTACAGGTAAAGATGGCGTTCCTGTTCGCTTCTGCATAATTATTTTTTTACAAAAACACAGTATATTTTACTCAAAAACTGAAGTGATTGGATCTGGCAGATTGTTATGAACTTGTCTTCACATGAAGTTCATAAAAAAGTTATAGGCTACATAGAGGATTGAGAATACAATTCAGGAAGCTATGAAACAGCATAGCCCCGAGTTATAGAAACTTGCTTGAATGTAGATTCCCACCCCCCCCCCCCCCCCCCCCCCTCCCTCCCTCCCTCCACTGTTAGTATCCTCAGTTCACAAAGACAAAGATACCTCAGATGCCTATGATCATACTAAAAAATTTCTCACTATGTCGAATTTAACTTGAAGGAATAAGCAGTTTGGATTGATCTACATTATATCATTTTGTTCTCTTGATTATACTTCACAGAAAGAACATGATCCTTCAAAGTTGTTGGCTGATACACCTTGCAAACTTCTTCGGTTCTTGGTTGCGGATGGTTCTCATGTGGACGCTGATACACCATATGCTGAGGTGGAAGTCATGAAGATGTGCATGCCACTGTTACTGCCTGCCTCTGGTGTCATTCACTTCATTATGCCTGAGGGTCAGGCCATGCAGGTTCTATTCCACTCTGTTTCCTTCCCCTTCTGTTCGCCTCAGTATGCTTGCTTCATTCTACAACAACCTTAAATGTCTGTTTCTTTTTTCAGGCGGGTGACCTAATAGCAAGATTGGACCTTGATGACCCATCTTCTGTGAGGAGAGCTGAACCATTTCATGGCACCTTCCCCAAACTGGGACACCCTACTGCTATTTCTGGCAAAGTTCATCAAAAATTTGCTGCAAGTGTGAATTCTGCACATATGATCCTTGCAGGATATGAACATAATATCAACGAGGTAAGGTATTAATTTTTAGAATTATTTATAATTTCAATTTACTTTCCAGTTTTCTCTCCCCTTCCATTATCTTCATCTACAAAGTAAAAAATCCAAATTCATAGTTTATGGCACACATACTATCCCATCTTTGAAAAAATAACTTGTTCCATCTTCTTGTAAAATAGTTAAGTCTTTATGTAATATTTAATCAATATTTTCCTTACTATACTTTCCTTTTTAGGTTGTACAAGATCTACTAAACTGCCTTGACAGCCCTGAGCTCCCTTTTCTACAATGGCAAGAATTAATGTCTGTTTTGGCAACACGGCTTCCAAAAGATCTTAGGAATGAGGTGATTGACTTCTATCTAGTTTTTTGTTAGATCAGCTGCGTGTTGTTTATTTCTTCTCTCTATTAGATGTCTTAACTAGTTTGCATATATTCAGTTGGATGGTAAGTACAAGGAGTATGAATTGAATCCTGACTTCCGCAAGAGCAAGGATTTCCCAGCAAAATTGCTGAGGGGGGTTATTGAGGTCAGTTTGAGACTGCTATATGGTATTAATTATTAATTCTTGTTTGAGTATTTATGTTTGTTTCCTTACAAAATTGCTACTCTAGGCAAATCTTGCATACTGTTCGGAGAAAGATAGGGTTACTAATGAGAGGCTTGTGGAACCACTTATGAGCCTGGTCAAGTCATACGAGGGTGGTAGAGAAAGCCATGCCCGTGTTGTTGTCAAGTCTCTATTTGAGGAGTATCTGTCTGTTGAAGAACTCTTCAATGATCACCTTCAGGTCAGCCTTTTAGCATGGATTGCTGAACACTTATATGCTCACCAAATGTGCTAACAATCATTGTCATTTCTTTTTTTTTTGCATTTTCAGTCTGATGTTATAGAGCGTCTACGTCTTCAACATGCAAAAGACCTGGAGAAGGTTGTGCACATTGTGTTCTCACACCAGGTAATTTCTATGAAGTGTATTTTTTTATTATGCTACATCTTGGTATTCAAGGGTGCTTTTGGCTAACAATTTTGTTTCTGTTTGAAGGGTGTGAAAAACAAAAATAAATTAATACTAAGGCTTATGGAAGCATTAGTAGTATCCAAACCCATCTGCTTACAGGGATCAGTTGATTCGCTTCTCTGCCTTGAACCATACATCTTATTCTGAGGTACGGCTGGGAAGTTTGGGAGAATGAAGTTCTATTTAGCTTTGCTCATGTCAGTCTAGAAAAAATGGTAATATATTGTTATTGATGCAGCTGGCACTTAAAGCAAGCCAACTTCTTGAGCACACTAAATTGAGTGAACTTCGCACAAGCATAGCGAGAAGCCTTTCAGAGCTGGAGATGTTTACTGAGGAAGGAGAGCGGGTGTCAACACCTAGGAGAAAGATGGCGATAAATGAGAGGATGGAAGATTTAGTATGTGCTCCACTGGCAGTTGAAGATGCCCTTGTAGCTTTGTTTGATCACAGCGATCCTACTCTTCAGCGGAGGGTGGTTGAGACATATATACGAAGATTGTATCAGGTATCATTATATCTGTCCTCCACTTCTTGATACAACAAAAATATTAACAAAATTTGTGTTAACTGACCCATAATCATATTACAGCCCTATCTTGTAAGTGGAAGTATCCGGATGCAATGGCACCGAGCTGGCCTAATTGCTTTATGGGAGTTTTCTGAAGAGCATTTTAAGCAAAGAAATGGGCAAGATGTGGTAGAGAATGCCATTGAGAAGAGATGGGGTGTCATGGTTGTAATCAAGTCCCTCCAGTTTCTAGCAACTGCAATTGATGCTGCATTAAAGGAGACTTCACAATACAGAGCAGGTGTTGGGAGTATCTCTAATGGCAACCATGTAAGTTCTAATCAAAGCAATATGCTGCATATTGCTTTGGTTGGTATCAATAATCAGATGAGTACTCTCCAAGACAGGTTTGTCTGCTCTCCATATCCTTATTTGTCAATTTGTTTTAATGAAAAATATTCAGTAGTGATACTATTGACAATTATGAATGGCATTGATTACTTACATTACCTCTTTTTTTGTTCTCTTTGTAGTGGTGATGAGGATCAAGCACAAGAAAGGATCAACAAACTATCTAAAATTTTGAAGGATAATACTGTTACATCACATCTTAATGGCGCAGGTGTTAAGGTTGTCAGCTGCATTATCCAAAGAGATGAAGGGCGTCCTCCAATGCGGCACTCCTTCCAATGGTCTGTGGACAAACTTTATTATGAGGAGGATCCAATGCTTCGCCATGTGGAACCACCATTGTCTACATTCCTTGAGCTGGTATGTAGTTATATTCATCATTCACATGTTCTTTTAATCTTCTCTTCAACTATAACTGTACCTCTTACTAAATTTCTGGAAATACAGGACAAAGTAAATTTGGAAGGTTACACTGAAGTAAAATACACCCCATCACGTGATCGTCAGTGGCATATTTACACACTTATCAAGAACAAGAAAGATCAGAGATTAAACGACCAGAGGATGTTCCTTCGTACCATAGTTAGACAACCAAGTGCAACAAATGGTTTCCTGTCAGGAAATATTGACAATGAAGTAGGCCGCACTCAATCTTCATCTTCTCTCACATCAAACAGCATTCTCAGATCATTGATGGGAGCTTTAGAAGAAATAGAGCTACATGCTCATAGCGAGACTGTCAGATCGGGTCATTCACACATGTATCTGTGCTTACTGAGAGAACAACAATTGCACGAACTAATTCCATTTTCAAGGTTAGTCAATGCACATTGTTATGTTTCTCATAAGAAGAATAGGCTGTTAATTTGCTTCAAGATGTTAAGCTTCTATTTCATTGTGTAGGATGGCTGATGAAATTGATCAGGACGAAGCAACTGCATGCACACTTTTGAAGCACATGGCATTGAATTTATATGAGCATGTTGGGGTCAGGATGCATCGTCTTTCTGTGTGCCAGTGGGAAGTCAAGCTCTGGTTGGTTTGTGATGGGCAAGCTAGTGGTGCTTGGAGAGTTGTTGTTACAAATGTTACTGGTCACACCTGCACTGTTGATGTAAGTTCTTTTGACAATGGCACTACTGTATCAGTAATGATAACAGTGATTCAGTAATAACTAAGGATTTCTACCTCATGCAAAGACCGTGTCTGATGTGCATAAAACTTGGCAGTCATTACAGCCTCATAGACTACCATGCATGTTTCTGTAACTTATGTGGTTAGCGAATATCAACGCTCCATCTGCAAAGTACTTTTGATCATCAATGTTTAGGCAGAACAAATTAACATTTGCACTTTTTAATGCGCTTATGTTCATTTCTTTTGGTTCTCAGGTTTACCGAGAAGTGGAGGACCCTAGTACACATCAGCTTATCTACCACTCTGCCATAGCCACAGCTGGTCCTTTGCATGGCGTTGCACTGAATGAACCATACAAACCTTTGGATGCTATTGACCTCAAACGTTATGCTGCTAGGAAAAACGAAACTACATACTGCTATGATTTCCCCTTGGTAACTTGCTTGCAGCTCCTTGTTTTTCCTAACATTAGTTATGGCATGCTTAAACAGATCAATTCATCAGCAGCACTGTTTCTGCAGGCATTTGAAACAGCACTGAAGAGGTCATGGAAATCAAGTGACTATGGTGTTACTGAAGCTAATGAGCAGAATCAACTTTATGCTGAAGTGAAAGAGCTTATATTTGTTGATTCAGTTGGAGCATGGGGTACTCCATTGGTTTCAGTTGAACGTCCTCCAGGCATCAATGATATTGGCATTGTTGCTTGGAACATGAAGCTGTCCACACCAGAATTTCCAAGTGGCCGGGAAATTATAGTTGTTGCAAACTGATGTGACATTTAAAGCTGGGTCCTTTGGTCCAAGAGAAGATGCCTTTTTTGATGCCGTTACCAATCTTGCTTGTGAGAGGAAACTTCCTCTTATCTACCTGGCAGCAACTGCTGGTGCCAGGCTCGGTGTAGCAGAGGAAATAAAGGCATGCTTCCATGTTGGCTGGTCTGATGATGAGAGCCCTGAACGTGGTTTTCACTACATTTACCTCACAGAACAGGATTATTCGCGTCTAAGCTCTTCAGTTATAGCTCACGAGCTGAAACTAGAAAATGGAGAAACCAGATGGGTGGTCGATACCATTGTTGGGAAGGAGGATGGACTTGGTTGTGAGAATCTCCATGGGAGTGGCGCGATTGCCAGCGCGTATTCTAAGGCATACAAAGAGACCTTCACTCTGACATTTGTGACTGGAAGAGCTGTTGGCATCGGGGCTTATCTTGCTCGTTTAGGTATGAGGTGCATACAACGTCTTGATCAACCAATTATTTTGACTGGATTTTCTGCACTGAACAAGCTACTGGGACGGGAGGTATACAGTTCTCATATGCAATTGGGTGGCCCCAAAATCATGGCTACCAATGGTGTTGTCCACCAGACCGTGTCAGATGATCTTGAAGGTGTTTCTGCTATCCTGAAATGGCTCAGTTATGTTCCTCCCTATGTTGGTGGCCCTCTTCCTATTATGAAACCCCTGGACCCACCAGAAAGACCTGTAACATATTTCCCCGAGAATGCTTGTGATGCTCGAGCAGCCATATGCGGCATTCAGGACGCTGAAGGCAAGTGGTTAGGTGGTATGTTTGACAAGGAAAGCTTCGTGGAAACATTGGAAGGCTGGGCAAAAACTGTTATCACTGGAAGAGCAAAACTTGGTGGAATACCAGTTGGTGTCATAGCTGTAGAAACCCAGACAGTGATGCAAGTCATCCCTGCTGATCCAGGGCAGCTTGATTCCGCTGAGCGCGTTGTCCCTCAAGCAGGACAGGTGTGGTTCCCTGATTCTGCCACCAAAACAGCTCAGGCATTGCTGGATTTCAACCGTGAGGAGCTTCCACTATTCATCCTTGCAAATTGGAGAGGTTTCTCTGGTGGGCAAAGGGATTTGTTTGAAGGGATCCTTCAGGCTGGTTCAACAATTGTTGAGAATCTGAGGACATACAACCAGCCCGCTTTTGTATATATCCCAATGGGTGGAGAGCTGCGGGGAGGGGCCTGGGTTGTGGTGGACAGCAAGATCAATCCGGACCACATTGAGATGTATGCCGAGAGGACTGCGAAAGGGAATGTCCTTGAGCCAGAAGGATTGGTCGAGATCAAGTTCAGGCCGAAAGAACTGGAAGATTGCATGCTAAGGCTTGACCCAGAATTGATTGGCCTGAATGCTAGGCTGAAAGAGATGAAGAAACAAAATGCCAGCAACTCGGAAATGGAGACCATCCGTAGGAGTATGACTATTCGGATGAAGCAGCTGATGCCTATATATACTCAGGTCGCGACACGATTTGCTGAGTTGCATGACACCTCTGCTAGAATGGCCGCCAAAGGCGTAATTGGTAAGGTTGTTGATTGGGAGGAGTCTCGTGCATTCTTCTACAGGAGATTGCGAAGGAGAGTTGCAGAGGATGCACTTGCCAAGGAAGCTAAAGAAGCTGCCGGTGAGCAGCTGTCCCACAAGTCAGCATTAGAGTCAATCAGGAAATGGTATCTAGCATCCAAGGGAACTGAAGGAGATTGTGAAAAGTGGAATGACGATGAATCTTTCTTTGCTTGGAAGGATGATCCCAAGAACTACGAGAACTATCTTGAGGAGTTGAAGGCTGAAAGAGTATCCAAATGGTTCTCGCATCTTGCTGAAAGTTCAGACGTGAAAGCCCTACCAAACGGTCTTTCGCTCCTCCTTAGGAAGGTAATCTTTCTTCTAACATCTCAACAGTCATTTTTTTTTCTATTTCTGAGATCAATGTACTGAATTCTGAATTCTGGTACAGATGAATCCTTCGAAGAGGGAGCAGGTCATTGATGGCCTCAGACAGCTTCTTGGTTGATCGATGGGCTGTATTCACATCCCAACCAAAAAATGTCCTCAGTTTTTGCACATAAGCAATCGGCGGTGGCATCTCGAGCCTAAACTGTGTCTGCTCTGCTGGATGTTTGATTTGAGTTCTTGCTACAGCAGAGTGAAGCATGAAGTAGACCTTAGTTGGGCACGAGTTTTTTCTGTTTGTAGTCATGTATTTAGCTGCTTTAACCTTGTAATTAGTTGAGTGGCCTTTCTCAAGGCGATGTCATATACGGATACAGCAGAAATAATATGATATTTCTCATTGGTATGCTTTCTGTTTGCAGTGTTCCTAAATACTCATTTGTTGACTTTTGCTTATGATGTCTTATTTAATAATTTATTATAAGCACGTTAAAATAGCTAATTTTGTTTAAAGTATCTTCAGTAATAAAATAAACCAAAAAATACATATTTTTGATAAGATAAATGGTGAAAAGTCAATGGCGTCAAATATTTTAAAAAGCGTGTGCTTGGCATTTATAAATTTAATTAACAGCTAATAATGCTCACAAGCATTAAGACATTTCACGTAAAAAATAGTACTAGTATATTGGACATGAAAAATACTTTCACACAACTATATTTTCGATATAACTTTAATAATAAACTATCGATGTATTAAGGAAACAACGCCAGTGGAGAAATTTTGTAAAAATAAAATTTGAAAAAACAAAATTTTGAAGCACGGTGTAGTAAAACGGAATGCAGACTCGAGACATTGGGGAGAGAGCCGGAAGGGGAGTGGGGAGGGGAAAGGAGACGATAGCGGCCGCAGGAAGGGCGAGCTGCTGGCCGGCTAGGAGCAAGCGGCAAGGAGACATCATCCTCTTCTCTTCTCAAGTTCTCAGGTAAGCTCATTAATATAGGCCTAGATATCTAGAGTGCGTGCTCGCCGCCCGATGCATCGCCGTTCAACAGTGGGCGCGTGTGCGCCGCCGTCGCCGACAGGCCATGGAGGTTTTAGACACGCCGCCACTGCCGAGCTTTGAAGGAATTGGCACGGCGCTGGGTTCGCCGCCCCCGACGCGGGGCCGGGGGTGGCTCCGTGGCTGGAAGAGGGACTGAGCGAGTGACATGGTCGGGTCTCGGCGGCGGCGTCACCGGCGGTGGTTAGGGTTTAGCTTGTACATTTTTCTTTTCTTGCGGTTTCCATTTTCTGAAATAGAGGATCTTTCTTCCTCTGTTGAACAAATTGCATATTTTTTTATTTTTGTCGTCTGGACCGCTTTAAGCAGGGAAATAGCCACTAATGTGCTCTTGTTATCTGCTCGAATTTTGTCAAAAAAAAGGAAGATCCTTTTTTTTAGGCTTGAGTTTCCTACTTTCCTGAAACGATTGAACCAAACTGCACCTTCATAGTACATAGAAGATTGATTGTATCATTCTCAGTTTCCTGTCACAGGCTTGTTCAGGCTGCTGACAATGAGCAATTTGGACGCTTTGATTCAAGCAACAGTCAGAGATTACCGTGATAGTGTGGTGACAATACTGACGAAAGAAAGGGAGGCCCCTAAGCTGTCTGCTGTTGGCTCCATCCGGTCAGCCCAGAACAAATGCCTCGTGATGGCTTGCTGGCATGTGTTCCAGCAGTTCGACCCCTCCAAGCACACCATGCACGCTAGGCTCACCCGTCAGAATCTGGAGCTGGATGCCGAGTTGCTGTACCAGGACGAGGCAAGGGACCTTATTCTGATCAGCGTAAAGGGAATGCCACGGGCCGCTTGTATGCTCGGTAATACATTTCAGGCCAAGAGTGTACCGTGTTCTGGAGTTCTGTGAGTCAAGCAATGTGCCGGTTCTGAGCGATGTCATACTCATGGCGTTTTTCAGTACCTATCCTAACATATTTTCCTTTGGGGAGGGAGTCTCTGATGTTCTTATCTTCGCACTTCCAGGAGTGATTCCTGGAAAGATATCGTATGTTTTCGCTAAATCTTCGTTTATGTCTAACTTCAATTAACATGCCTGGTGATTTATAACAATGCTTTCTACTTGGCTTTAAAGTGCGCAACCACAAGAGACAGACGGAATTGTTCATCATTCTTGCACTGGGACTGAGGGTTGCTATTTGGGTCCTCTCATCTTCAACAGCGGAGTCATTGGAGTGCATATTGGAAGGAGCGGGCGGAATGGACTCTCTGCTTCGACTGAAACTGTGAATGCGGCCCTGAAAGCTTGGCTTCAAATCCCACCTGATGTAAGCCTGTTAAGTGTCTTTGGTTTCAGAAGTTCGTTGCCTGTTGTAATTTTTATTTGCTTATTTTGTTTTCTTTTACTAATTCTCCAGGTCACCAAAACCACTAGGGAGATGATACAGAGCCTCCCCATCTGAATTTCTGATTGTTTTCTGGACTAAGTTGATGAGATCTGACTGCGGCAGCTTATCTTGGGTGTTAGGAGTTACGGCTGCTATACTCAAAGTCAATTCTATGCAATGGTTAGTTGTACTGTTAGGCTTATTGGACCCTTCAGTAGAGCATCACCCTCAGCCCACACAAACGACTATCGATCTCCCTGTCCCAGTAGAGCATCTGCAGAACACTCTCGTCGCAGCGACAATGAAAAACACTGATCCTGACCACTCTGCGTAGGGGCCTCGCCGCTTCCACCGTCTCGCACTCCTCTGCCAAGGACTCAGATATCTGAAACCGCTATGAGAGCGACACTTCCGCCCAGCAGTCACCGGGGTCACCACAACACCAAGCGCGTCAACTCAAGACCTCCCCTACCCATGTGATGTGCACACGCCTGGGCAGCACGTGTAGCAAGTTGTTGTGGCCTGATCTTCTCGTAGGATCTGCGAACTTGATAAATTGTCGCTGCGTGACCTGGTGAAGAGGCAGCGCAGCGAGGCTGTCCATGCGACGAACTACCGAGACAATCACCCTTCCACGCATCAACGAAACAGCCCACACAATCACGCCCTATAGACGTGAAGGCACGAACTGGGTGAACCGCAATTCGGCGTTCTACAACTCCCTCAGGAATCGAAAGAACAAATGTTGCAAGCCTCTCAGGACTCACGCATAAACAAAACTCCATGAGTTTGTGTATTCTGAATTCAATAAAATAAGATCTGTCTTTTCATTGTGAAGTACAAGATATATATAGGATAGGGGCGTTCAGCTTTGAGTAAATGGCTGCATGCACAAGCTCTAGTGGATTTCGTGGCCGGTTCGCGTGTCTTTTCAACTTCTGACGACAGTTACTAAAATGAGCATAACTCCTTATTGGGACGTCTAAATAATGAGCCGTTTGATGGGCTGGAAAGTAGACTTGAAAACGGTTCTATCCACTTATAGAACACCGTCTAACTCCCTGTATTCTGTCCTGCAGTGTTGCTTGGAATTCGTACCATGTGTCAGTCATCTAGCTTGTGGTTGCATTCCTGCTAAGGTGATGAACCACCATTTTATTCATGCACACCATAGGCTTCTTGGTTCAGATGCCCAGAGGCTTGAATCCGTCTTGATCCCATGCTGGTTCATACACTCCATCATTCCTAAGGACATTGAAACAAGAACTCAAAAGCATAGGTTCATTCAATATAGACTGATTATTAAACATAAGGTTAGCGTTCACCTGAGAATGAAATTCCTTCTGCAATTGTTTAGCTCTACTCCTTGTAATTGGACCAGCTATATCAAGTGGAGTTTCATTTGAAGATGAGTGAATGCTAGGCATGTCCTCATTACCATGGGTCCTCTACACCTCCCTGCCAATATGGACCAAGCGCACCTCCTCTGCCGCTGCGCATGGGCAATACCACCAACCAACCACCACCACTGCCTAGCCAAGACGGGTCTCAAATGCGGAGCCTCCAAGGAGGGCACGACACCAATAGCGCCGTCGTCGCACGTCCAGATTTGGACATGGTTCACACCCTCGAGAGCTCCATGCAGTAGGGGACATGGTGTCTCGCAATGGTGCCCCCAGCAGGGAGAGCGACGCCACAAGGGCGCCGCCACCATCGCCACTGACAAAAGTGTCAGTGATGGCTTACTCCTGACTCAACACTATTCCTGCTGCACGTTCTTGGCCAAGCCAGTGACCCGCTTCTCCTCGGCGCCGCATCGGCTCCACCACAAGGTGGCGCCGGACCAGCGTCGCCATCGAGAAGCACCAACCACCTCACTTCAGATTTTGTTGCCCGTGCGCCTACCACGGCGACCAACGGCCGGCCACGACCTGACCAGTCACGGCCAGCCCCGCCACGAGCGGCTGCTGCCAGCCCCGGCCGGCTGCGGCCAGCCATCAATCGCGCTCGTCCCTGCCGGCCAGCGCCTAGCCGCGGCCACCCTGCACCCATCCACGTTGGTCTCCACCCCCCCAACCCAACCATCTTGCGCCCCCATCGCACCGCCACCACATCTGGCCGAGAGGACATCGGATCTGGTGGCCTCCGGCACCGCCGCAGCACTAGTGCTCGCCGCTGGCGAGAGGACTCCGAGGAGGCCTCGGCGGCCGCGCCCGCCTCAAGCCGCCTGGCGAGCTTCCGGCGGCTCGCTCGGGCGGCGGTGCGGCGGGAGGGAGGGGTCGGGAGGAGCGGCGACTAGGGTTGGGAGGGTGCCGCTAGGTCGCCGCGCGGCGTCGCGAGCGGATTTCGCAAGGCAGAGTAACAGCGACAGCAATATTCTGAGGATTGGAGTTCAGAAGAAATGTGCATTATTCAAGGGAGAGAAGAAGCCCCCAAATAAAGGAGACGAGGCAGCTACCGGAGATAGGGCAAGCTGCTGGATGGTGAGGGGCAAGCGGCGCCATTGGCAAGGAGACCTCGTTCTCTTCCCCTCTTCTCTTCTCGCCTCAGGTAAGCCGATCAATCATCAATGTGGGTTTATCAGTGCTTGCCGCTCAATGCTTCGCTGGAGGCAGGGGCGGATTCAACACCGGGTCGGCCAGGGCTAGAGCCCCTCCTACCGTTGCCGGAACCATGGAGCCCCTCCTAAGCCCCCTTCAAATTTATGGACATAAAAGCTTGGAAGGAGGGTCTAAGAGCATTTTCAACAGTTCCCCCTTTTCACTTTTCAGCCATACAGGGGAATTGGAGCTAAAAAACTATCTCCAATAGTTTCTCTTTCCTCTTTATTTTTCCTTTCTCTCCCCTTTCTTTTCTCAATCTCCTCCTCCTCCCTTTCCTCTCCCTTTCCCCCTTTTTACTTCAGCCACACGATGGTCCTTTCCTGAACCGCTCGATCCCGCCCGATCCACCTCCTGCAGCCGCCGACCGGCCGGCCGCTGGCCGTGCCTCCGGCGCTGCCGCCCTGCCCTTCGCGCCATGTCCTCCGCCGCGGCAGCTTGCCGTCCGCGTTGCCACTGCTCGCCGTCACGCCGTCCGTGCCGCCCACCGCGCCAAGCGAGCTTCGGGCGGCCAACCATGGCCGCCGCCCGCCGGGACTTGGGCTGTAGGAGGACGTCAAGATGGCCGCCTGCCCAGCCATGGGCACGGCGAGGCCTGCGCGCGGGCCGCCGTCGAGCGCCGCCTTGGGCCGCCGTCCTCCCTCCTGGGTGTGTGCTGCTCTGTGCTTGAGAAGAGAGAAGAGATGGGGAGGGGAAGGTAGAGGTGAGGAAGAAGAAGGCCTGTGTGGTCATTGACAAGTAGGTCCCGTGTGTCCCGCGTGTCAGGTGAATGGAAAGGGAAAAGGGGAAAGGGAAACTGATTTTACCACATCTACCTTAAATGGTGAAAATGTGAAGGGGATTCCCCTACAAGGTGAGAAAGGGGAAAATGAGATGCTAAGGTGAGAAATGAAGGAAATAAGCCCCTCCAGATCCGCCACTTGCCGGAGGGAACTGTGCGCCGCCGCCGCCGACCAGCCGCGGGCAGCCCTGCTTAACTAGGGAAGAGGACCAGGACGGTGGGCGGGTGGGTTCGCCCCAACCAGGGTGGCTATGGTCGGGTCTCGCCGGAGATTTCGTTAGGCACCGGCGGTGGTCTAGGATTCTAAGGGTGTCTTTTTTTTTATGAAAAGCAAAAGGAAACACATACTCCGAATTTTCGTGGACTTTGTCAGGAGAGAAAAAAAAGGAACTGTTTTTCAAGATTGATTTCCCTAGGGATTGAACGAAACGCGCACCACGATCACAGCAATATTTCCTTGCTAAAAAAAATAGGAGAACCATTTATCTCATTGTCTGAATTTCTGTCTCAGCTTAGTTCCGGGGCGGAACTGCGGATCATGCGGCCTCCGACCAAGAGAGAGGTTTCGACTGGAACAACATTCGCAAGGTGATTTGAAATGTTTTGTTTAGCATTCCATTGTTATAAGATGAGTACTGTCTGACTCTATTCAGAGTTATCCATCGCAAGGTGATTTGAGATGTTTTGCTTAGCATTCCATTGTTATATTTCCGCATTTCTTCCTAAGATTTCCAATGATTTGACATAAATGTCCATTTTGTAGTTCGGTGACAAACATGCTGAATGATTCCATTATTTTTTATGTCATGGAAATCAAATGTGTTAGAGTGCGTGGATAATCAAATGCTGAATGATTGCATTGTGGAACTAATGTTCAGAAAGGGCGGACTGGATGGGCACTTGAGCAGCCTGCTGAATGCCACGGCCAGCTTGGATAATTGGACTCCAAAGGGCCCCGTACCATCAAAATTCATAAGATGATTGGATCCCTGGATCATCTAATGTAGGGGTTGTTACTTTATAGCGTTGTGGTGTGGCCCTCACTGAAATGGATCATCTAATCTTCCGACATTCTAAACTAGAGCAATGTTTGTGTGACACACAACAGCCATCTAAAAAGTTAAATTTCGAAAGCACCTGGTAAATTTTAAAGTACAGTGAGTCCCCACTCCCCAGCAATGTGCAGGATATTCTTTTTTTAAATAAAAGGCAAGTGCACTGCCGCATCATATAAGAAGAAAAAGAAGCATTCGTACATAACGCGCCGAAACGAACACCCCCACCACATAAACAACACACGCAAATATACGCATCCAACATAACACTACACCACCAACTATGAGAGTAGCCGAAGGTAACAACCACGAACTACGCCGTCGTCGCCAGCGTTGTGCCACGCCAAATGTTGCGGCCTGCTGCAAGCCATAGCGGCACCTCAACTCCACCATGGTAGCATCACCCTCAGCCCACACAAACGACTATCGATCTCCCTGTCCCAGTAGAGCATCTGCAGAACACTCCCGTCGCAGCGACAATGAAAAACACTGATCCTGACCACTCTGCGTAGAGGCCTCGCCGCTTCCACCGTCTCGCACTCCTCTGCTAAGGACTCAGATATCTGAAACCGCTATGAGAGCGACACTTCCGCCCAGCAGTCACCGGGGTCACCACAACACCAAGCGCGTCAACTCAAGACCTCCCCTACCCATGTGATGTGCACACGCCTGGGCAGCACGTGTAGCAAGTTGTTGTGGCCTGATCTTCTCGTAGGATCTGCGAACTTGATAAATTGTCGCTGCGTGACCTGGTGAAGAGGCAGCGCAGCGAGGCTGTCCATGCGACGAACTACCGAGACAATCACCCTTCCACGCATCGACGAAACAGCCCACACAATCACGCCCTATAGACGTGAAGGCACGAACTGGGTGAACCGCAATTCGGCGTTCTACAACTCCCTCAGGAATCGAAAGAACAAATGTTGCAAGCCTCTCAGGACTCACGCATAAACAAAACTCCATGAGTTTGTGTATTCTGAATTCAATAAAATAAGATCTGTCTTTTCATTGTGAAGTACAAGATATATATAAGATATATATAGGATAGGGGCGTTCAGCTTTGAGTAAATGGCTGCATGCACAAGCTCTAGTGGATTTCGTGGCCGGTTCGCGTGTCTTTTCAACTTCTGACGACAGTTACTAAAATGAGCATAACTCCTTATTGGGACGTCTAAATAATGAGCCGTTTGATGGGCTGGAAAATAGACTTGAAAACGGTTCTATCCACTTATAGAACACCGTCTAACTCCCTGTATTCTGTCTGCAGTGTTGCTTGGAATTCGTACCATGTGTCAGTCATCTAGCTTGTGGTTGCATTCCTGCTAAGGTGATGAACCACCATTTTATTCATGCACACCATAGGCTTCTTGGTTCAGATGCCCAGAGGCTTGAATCCGTCTTGATCCCATGCTGGTTCATACACTCCATCATTCCTAAGGACATTGAAACAAGAACTCAAAAGCATAGGTTCATTCAATATAGACTGATTATTAAACATAAGGTTAGCGTTCACCTGAGAATGAAATTCCTTCTGCAATTGTTTAGCTCTACTCCTTGTAATTGGACCAGCTATATCAAGTGGAGTTTCATTTGAAGATGAGTGAATGCTAGGCATGTCCTCATTACCATGGGTCCTCTACACCTCCCTGCCAATATGGACCAAGCGCACCTCCTCTGCCGCTGCGCATGGGCAATACCACCAACCAACCACCACCACTACCTAGCCAAGACGGGTCTCAAATGCGGAGCCTCCAAGGAGGGCACGACACCAATAGCGCCGTCGTCGCACGTCCAGATTTGGACATGGTTCACACCCTCGAGAGCTCCATGCATTAGGGGACATGGTGTCTCGCAATGGTGCCCCCAGCAGGGAGAGCGACGCCACAAGGGCGCCGCCACCATCGCCACTGACAAAAGTGTCAGTGATGGATTACTCCTGACTCAACACCATTCCTGCTGCACGTTCTTGGCCAAGCCAGTGACCCGCTTCTCCTCGGCGCCGCATCGGCTCCACCACAAGGTGGCGCCGGACCAGCGTCGCCATCGAGAAGCACCAACCACCTCACTTCAGATTTTGTTGCCCGTGCGCCTACCACGGCGACCAACGGCCGGCCACGACCTGACCAGTCACGGCCAGCCCCGCCACGAGCGGCTGCTGCCAGCCCCGGCCGGCTGCGGCCAGCCATCAATCGCGCTCGTCCCTGCCGGCCAGCGCCTAGCCGCGGCCACCCTGCACCCATCCACGTTGGTCTCCACCCCCCCAACCCAACCATCTTGCGCCCCCATCGCACCGCCACCACATCTGGCCGAGAGGACATCGGATCTGGTGGCCTCCGGCACCGCCGCAGCACTAGTGCTCGCCGCTGGCGAGAGGACTCCGAGGATGCCTCGGCGGCCGCGCCCGCCTCAAGCCGCCTGGCGAGCTTCCGGCGGCTCGCTCGGGCGGCGGTGCGGCGGGAGGGAGGGGTCGGGAGGAGCGGCGACTAGGGTTGGGAGGGTGCCGCTAGGTCGCCGCGCGGCGTCGCGAGCGGATTTCGCAAGGCAGAGGAACAGCGACAGCAATATTCTGAGGATTGGAGTTCAGAAGAAATGTGCATTATTCAAGGGAGAGAAGAAGCCCCCAAATAAAGGAGACGAGGCAGCTACCGGAGATAGGGCAAGCTGCTGGATGGTGAGGGGCAAGCGGCGCCATTGGCAAGGAGACCTCGTTCTCTTCCCCTCTTCTCTTCTCGCCTCAGGTAAGCCGATCAATCATCAATGTGGGTTTATCAGTGCTTGCCGCTCAATGCTTCGCTGGAGGCAGGGGCGGATTCAACACCGGGTCGGCCAGGGCTAGAGCCCCTCCTACCGTTGCCGGAACCATGGAGCCCCTCCTAAGCCCCCTTCAAATTTATGGACATAAAAGCTTGGAAGGAGGGTCTAAGAGCATTTTCAACAGTTCCCCCTTTTCACTTTTCAGCCATACAGGGGAATTGGAGCTAAAAAACTATCTCCAATAGTTTCTCTTTCCTCTTTATTTTTCCTTTCTCTCCCCTTTCTTTTCTCAATCTCCTCCTCCTCCCTTTCCTCTCCCTTTCCCCCTTTTTACTTCAGCCACACGATGGTCCTTTCCTGAACCGCTCGATCCCGCCCAATCCACCTCCTGCAGCCGCCGACCGGCCGGCCGCTGGCCGTGCCTCCGGCGCTGCCGCCCTGCCCTTCGCGCCATGTCCTCCGCCGCGGCAGCTTGCCGTCCGCGTTGCCACTGCTCGCCGTCACGCCGTCCGTGCCGCCCACCGCGCCAAGCGAGCTTCGGGCGGCCAACCATGGCCGCCGCCCGCCGGGACTTGGGCTGTAGGAGGACGTCAAGATGGCCGCCTGCCCAGCCATGGGCACGGCGAGGCCTGCGCGCGGGCCGCCGTCGAGCGCCGCCTTGGGCCGCCGTCCTCCCTCCTGGGTGTGTGCTGCTCTGTGCTTGAGAAGAGAGAAGAGATGGGGAGGGGAAGGTAGAGGTGAGGAAGAAGAAGGCCTGTGTGGTCATTGACAAGTAGGTCCCGTGTGTCCCGCGTGTCAGGTGAATGGAAAGGGAAAAGGGGAAAGGGAAACTGATTTTACCACATCTACCTTAAATGGTGAAAATGTGAAGGGGATTCCCCTACAAGGTGAGAAAGGGGAAAATGAGATGCTAAGGTGAGAAATGAAGGAAATAAGCCCCTCCAGATCCGCCACTTGCCGGAGGGAACTGTGCGCCGCCGCCGCCGACCAGCCGCGGGCAGCCCTGCTTAACTGGGAAGAGGACCAGGACGGTGGGCGGGTGGGTTCGCCCCAACCAGGGTGGCTATGGTCGGGTCTCGCCGGAGATTTCGTTAGGCACCGGCGGTGGTCTAGGATTCTAAGGGTGTCTTTTTTTTTATGAAAAGCAAAAGGAAACACATACTCCGAATTTTCGTGGACTTTGTCAGGAGAGAAAAAAAAGGAACTGTTTTTCAAGATTGATTTCCCTAGGGATTGAACGAAACGCGCACCACGATCACAGCAATATTTCCTTGCTAAAAAAAATAGGAGAACCATTTATCTCATTGTCTGAATTTCTGTCTCAGCTTAGTTCCGGGGCGGAACTGCGGATCATGCGGCCTCCGACCAAGAGAGAGGTTTCGACTGGAACAACATTCGCAAGGTGATTTGAAATGTTTTGTTTAGCATTCCATTGTTATAAGATGAGTACTGTCTGACTCTATTCAGAGTTATCCATCGCAAGGTGATTTGAGATGTTTTGCTTAGCATTCCATTGTTATATTTCCGCATTTCTTCCTAAGATTTCCAATGATTTGACATAAATGTCCATTTTGTAGTTCGGTGACAAACATGCTGAATGATTCCATTATTTTTTTATGTCATGGAAATCAAATGTGTTAGAGTGCGTGGATAATCAAATGCTGAATGATTGCATTGTGGAACTAATGTTCAGAAAGGGCGGACTGGATGGGCACTTGAGCAGCCTGCTGAATGCCACGGCCAGCTTGGATAATTGGACTCCAAAGGGCCCCGTACCATCAAAATTCATAAGATGATTGGATCCCTGGATCATCTAATGTAGGGGTTGTTACTTTATAGCGTTGTGGTGTGGCCCTCACTGAAATGGATCATCTAATCTTCCGACATTCTAAACTAGAGCAATGTTTGTGTGACACACAACAGCCATCTAAAAAGTTAAATTTCGAAAGCACCTGGTAAATTTTAAAGTACAGTGAGTCCCCACTCCCCAGCAATGTGCAGGATATTCTTTTTTTAAATAAAAGGCAAGTGCACTGCCGCATCATATAAGAAGAAAAAGAAGCATTCGTACATAACGCGCCGAAACGAACACCCCCACCACATAAACAACACACGCAAATATACGCATCCAACATAACACTACACCACCAACTATGAGAGTAGCCGAAGGTAACAACCACGAACTAGGCCGTCGTCGCCAGCGTTGTGCCACGCCAAATGTTGCGGCCTGCTGCAAGCCATAGCGGCACCTCAACTCCACCATGGTAGCATCACCCTCAGCCCACACAAACGACTATCGATCTCCCTGTCCCAGTAGAGCATCTGCAGAACACTCCCGTCGCAGCGACAATGAAAAACACTGATCCTGACCACTCTGCGTAGAGGCCTCGCCGCTTCCACCGTCTCGCACTCCTCTGCTAAGGACTCAGATATCTGAAACCGCTATGAGAGCGACACTTCCGCCCAGCAGTCACCGGGGTCACCACAACACCAAGCGCGTCAACTCAAGACCTCCCCTACCCATGTGATGTGCACACGCCTGGGCAGCACGTGTAGCAAGTTGTTGTGGCCTGATCTTCTCGTAGGATCTGCGAACTTGATAAATTGTCGCTGCGTGACCTGGTGAAGAGGCAGCGCAGCGAGGCTGTCCATGCGACGAACTACCGAGACAATCACCCTTCCACGCATCGACGAAACAGCCCACACAATCACGCCCTATAGACGTGAAGGCACGAACTGGGTGAACCGCAATTCGGCGTTCTACAACTCCCTCAGGAATCGAAAGAACAAATGTTGCAAGCCTCTCAGGACTCACGCATAAACAAAACTCCATGAGTTTGTGTATTCTGAATTCAATAAAATAAGATCTGTCTTTTCATTGTGAAGTACAAGATATATATAAGATATATATAGGATAGGGGCGTTCAGCTTTGAGTAAATGGCTGCATGCACATGCTCTAGTGGATTTCGTGGCCGGTTCGCGTGTCTTTTCAACTTCTGACGACAGTTACTAAAATGAGCATAACTCCTTATTGGAACGTCTAAATAATGAACCGTTTGATGGGATGGAAAGTAGACTTGAAAACGGGAACACCGTCTAACTCCTTGTATTCTGTCCGCAGTGATGCTTGGAATTTGTATCGTTTGTTAGTCATCTAGCTTCTGGTTGCATTCCTGCTAAGGTGATGAACCACCATTTTATTCATGCACACCATAGGCTTCTTGGTTCAGATGCCCAGAGGCTTGAATCCGTCTTGATCCCATGCTGGTTCATACACTCCATCATTCCTAAGGACATTGAAACAAGAACTCAAAAGCATAGGTTCATTCAACATAGACTGATTATTAAACATAAGGTTAGCGTTCACCTGAGAATGAATTTCCTTCTGCAATTGTTTAGCTCTACTTGTAATTGGACCAGCTATATCAAGTGGAGTTTTCATTTGAAGATGAGTGAATGCTAGGCATGTCCTCATTACCATGGGTCCTCTACACCTCTCTGCCAACATGGACCAAGCGCACCTCCTCTGCCGCTGCGGATGGGCAATACCACCAACCAACCACCACCACTGCCTAGCCAAGACGGGTCTCAAATGCGGAGCCTCCAAGGAGGGCACGACACCAATAGCGCCGTCGTCACACGTCCAGATTTGGACATGGTTCACACCCTCGAGAGCTCCATGCAGTAGGGGACATGGTGTCTCGCAATGGTGCCCCCAGCAGGGAGAGCGACGCCACAAGGGCGCCGCCACCATCGCCACTGACAAAAGTGTCAGTGATGGCTTACTCCTAACTCAACACCATTCCTGCTGCACGTTCTTGGCCAAGCCAGTGACCCGCTTCTCCTCGGCGCCGCATCGGCTCCACCACAAGGTGGCGCCGGACCAGCTTCGCCGTCGAGAAGCACCAACCACCTCACTTCAGATTTTGTTGCCCGTGCGCCTACCACGGCGACCAACGGCCGGCCACGACCTGACCAGTCACGGCCAGCCCCGCCACGAGCGGCTGCTGCCAGCCCCGGCCGGCTGCGGCCAGCCATCAATCGCACTCGTCCCGGCCGGCCAGCGCCTAGCCGCAGCCACCCTGCACCCATCCACGTTGGTCTCCACCGCCCCTCCCCCCAACCCAACCATCTTGCGCCCCCCATCGCGCCACCACCACATCTGGCCGAGAGGACATCGGATCTGGTGGCCTCCGGCACCGCCGCCGCACTAGTGCTCGCCGCTGGCGAGAGGGCTCCGAGGAGGCCTCGGCGGCCGCGCCCGCCTCAAGCCGCCTGGGAGAGGGGAAAAGGGCCTCGCCGTCGCCTTCACCGCGGGCCACGTGAGCTTCTGGCGGCTCGCTCGGGCGGCGGCGCGGCGGGAGGGAGGGACCGGGAGGAGCGGCGACTAGGGTTGGGAGGGTGCCGCTGGGTCGCCGCACGGCGATGCGAGCGGATTTCGCAAGGCAGAGTAACAACGACAGCAATATTCAGAGGATTGGAGTTTAGAAGAGATGTGCATTATTCAAGGGAGAGAAGAAGCCCGCAGGGAAAGGAGACGAGGCAGCAGCCGGAGATAGGGCAAGCTGCTGGATGGTGAGGGGCAAGCGGCGGCATTGGCAAGGAGACCTCGTTCTCTTCCCCTCTTCTCTTCTCGCCTCAGGTAAGCCGATCAATCACCAATGTGGGTTTATTAGTGCTTGCCACTCAATGCTTCGCTGGAGGCAGGGGCAGATCCAACACCGGGTCAGCTGGGGCTAGAGCCCCTCCTACCGTGGCCGGAACCATGGAGCCCCTCCTAAGCCCCCCTTCAAATTTATGGATATAAAAGCTTGGAAGGAGGGTCTAAGAGCATTTTCAACAGTTCCCCTTTTCACTTTTCAGCCATATAGGGGAATTGGAGCTAAAAAACTATATCCAACAGTTCCACTTTCCCCTTTATCTTCCCTTCCTCTCCCCTTTCTTTTCTCAATCTCCTCCTCCTTCCTTTCCTCTCCCTTTCCCCTTTCACCTTAGCCACACGATGGTCCTTTCCTGAACCGCTCGATCCCGCCCAATCCACCTCCTGCAGCCGCCGACCGGCCGGCCGCCGGCCGTGCCTCCAGCGCTGCCGCCCTACCCTTCGCGCCATGTCCTCCGCCGCGGCAGCTTGCCGTCCGCGTTGCCACTGCTCGCCGTCACGCCGTCCGTGCCGCCCACCGCGCCAAGCGAGCTTCGGGCGGCCAACCATGGCCGCCGCCCGCCGGGACTTGGGCTGTAGGAGGACGTCAAGATGGCCGCCTGCCCGGCCATGGGCACGGCGAGGCCTGCGCGCGGGCCGCTGTCGAGCGCCGCCTTGGGCCGCCGTCCTCCTTCCTGGGTGTGTGCTGCTCTGTGCTTGAGAAGAGAGAAGAGATGGGGAGGGGAAGGGGAAGGTAGAGGTGAGGAAGAAGAAGGCCTGTGTGGTCATTGACAAGTAGGTCCCGTGTGCCCCGCGTGTCAGGTGAATGGAAAGGGAAAAGGGGAAAGGGAAACTGATTTTACCACATCTACCTTAAATGGTGAAAATGTGAAGGGGATTCCCCTACAAGGTGAGAAAGGGGAAAATGAGATGCTAAGGTGAGAAATGAAGGAAATAAGCTCTCTTAATCCTTTCATGTAGATCCGCCACTTGCCGGAGGGAACTGTGCGCCGCCGCCGCCGACCAGCCGCGGGCAAGCCCTGCTTAACTGGGAAGAGGACCAGGACGGTGGGCGGGTGGGTTCGCCCCAACCAGGGTGGCTATGGTCGGGTCTCGCCGGAGATTTCGTTAGGCACCGGCGGTGGTCTAGGATTCTAAGGGTGTCTTTTTCTTTTTTTATGAAAAGCAAAAGGAAACACATACTCCGAATTTTCGTGGACTTTGTCAGGAGAGAAAAAAAAGGAACTGTTTTTCAAGATTGATTTCCCTAGGGATTGAACGAAACGCGCACCACGATCACAGCAATATTTCCTTGCTAAAAAAAATAGGAGAACCATTTATCTCATTGTCTGAATTTCTGTCTCAGCTTAGTTCCGGGGCGGAACTGCGGATCATGCGGCCTCCGACCAAGAGAGAGGTTTCGACTGGAACAACATTCGCGGAGCACCATGACAGTGTGGTCACTATCCTGACCCAAGAAAGGGATGCTCCTACCAAGCTTTCCGCCGTCAGCTCCGGCTTCATCATCCGGTCATCCGCGAGCAGATGCCTCGTGATGGCATCCTCGCACGTCTTCCAGCTCTTCGACCCCGCCAAGCACAGCCATGCACGCCAGGCTCTCCGGCCAGTTTCTGAACTGGACGCCGAGGTCCTGCGCGTGGACAACGCCAGGGACCTCATGCTGATCCGCGTCCTGGGAATGCCCAGGCCGTACCGTGCTCTGGAGTTTGCGATTCCAGCAATGTGCCGGTGAACAGCGATGTGGTTCTCCTGGCGTTTTTCAGTACATATCCTAACATATTCGATTTTGGGGAAGGAGCATCTGAGTCACTCATCTTCCTGGATCCTGGAGTACTTCCTGTAAACATTTCGCGAGTTTTCGCTCCCATTTGGTGTGTTGCCTAACTTCAACAGTTCAACTGGCGTGCATGGTGATTTGATCTGAACTTTTGTTACTTGGTTTTGAAGTAAGCCCCTGCAGGAGACGAATGGAGTTGTTCATCATACTTGCGTGGGGACTTCAGGTTGCTTTGGAGGCCCCCTCATCTTCGATGGCAGAGTCATTGGAGTAAACAATGGCATCAAGTCGCGGACAGGGACAGGATTGGCTGCTTCAGCCGAAACTGTGAACGCAGCCATGAATGCTGGCTGTCTGTTTATTGTTTCCCTTGGCTTATTGTTTCTCTCGCAAACTTTTCAGGTCACCAAAACCATTGGAGTGATGGTACAAAGCCTCCCTATCTGAATTTTCTGAGATTCATATCTGGAGTAAGTTGATAAGATCTGACTGTGTGAGCAGTGACTGACTGTGTGATAAGATCTGACTATGTGAGCAGTGACCTTAGGGTTAGCAGTTAAGGGTTAAAGCTGTGGTGCTTAGAGTCAGTTCCATGTAATGGCTACTTGTACTGTTAATTAGGTCCATCAGTCCTTATGATCGCTCTACCATCGAATTTGGTGACGTGTTTGTTTAATGGAAATGCTTACTCTCTAACTTCATTTAGTATTATCCAACCCCATTTGCTAATTCAAAAGGCTCTTGTTGTGTTCAAGTATCCTGATTTGATACCTGCTCATTTCTCCAAGGTTTCCGATTGATTACTTGCACTTTCATTTTGTATTAAGGACATAATAAGATGTTCAGCATCCCGAGGCTCCATGATTCTTTTTATATATCGTGGTAATATCTGTGGAGCAACTATTACATTAATTCAACTTCTTTTATTATGTCTTTTTAAATCTTTGGACTGATTTCCCAAGATTATACTTGATTTTCCCTAATTTTATGACTTTCTCATATTTTTTTTAAGTAGAATGAGATTTAATTCAATGGTAATGGTGAAGGATGAGTTGGTAAACTTAGGTCTAAACACAATTTACCTTTTTATTTAAGAAATTAAACGGATTGATCACCATAAGCATGTGGCACTGTAAATGTGAAGGGATGATACATATGCTACTAATTGTAACAAGTGCGGATTGATTCCTCCATTTTTGAAGTGGTTGAAACCGAAATATTTTTTTCATTATCTAAAAAATGTGAAGGGTAATGAATAATCTTATCTCTTTTTCCTTTTTACTAAACACATTATTAAACGCACCATGAACACATGTACACATCCTATCCCTATGAGCCAAGAGATTATATATTTAAACATTGATGGTATCACCATAGACGTCGTACTATCTGTAGGCATATCACCTACCCATTGGGAACTGTAAATTTGAGCACGGATTTTGAGTTGGAGACTCAAATCTGGATCTAGATGGACACATTCTATTGTAAGGAGCATCAACTGATCTATGCTTAGTTCACAATCTCAATCTAGAAGTTGATATTCGCAAAAAGAAAAAAAATCTAGATGTTGATAGTTAAGAGCAATTCAACTCTACCCCTTTTTGTTAGTCCTTATCAATTGTTTGTTTGGCATCGGACGTAGTAGCATAAGGTGTGTGCTGTCTTCTGCGAGAAACATAGGCCCCCTTTGGCACAGCTCCGCGGCGCAGCTCCGCCACGACGTCTGCCAAACGCCTCCAGCAAAACAGCTTCACGATAGGAGCTCCCGAAATCCCGCTCTCTAGAGCTATTCTTGTCAGAGGGAGCCAAAAAAAACGAGCTTTTCGCAGCTCCGTCTGACGCTTTCCAACCCTTGCCGTCGGCGATGGGAGGCCGAGGTGGGGGCAGGCCAGCGGCCGAGGGGGTTGGGGAAGGTGGAGCTCGACGGCGGCGCGTGGCTGGACTGCAGCTCGGCGGCGCGCGGCGGCTCAGCCGGATCTCGGCGGCGACGGGACGACGGCGGAGGAGAGGAGGACGGGGACGGGCTGCCGGCGGCGCGCAGCTGGACTGCAGCTCGGCGGCGCGCGGTGGCCCAGCCGGATCTCGGCGGCGACGGGACGGCGGCGGAGGAGAGGACGGGGACGGGCTGCCAGCGGCGGAGGCGACGAGGACGGGCTGCCGGCGGCGGAGGCGACGAGGACGGGCTGCCGGCGGCAAGGGAGGGACGGGGACGGGCCGCCGTCGGCGGAGGAGAGGGGGCAGCGACGGGCCGCCGGCGGAGGAGGAGAGGGCGGCAGCGACGAGCGCCGACGTTGAGGTGGTTGGCGACGGGAGCAGGGAAGGGATGGGATGCCAGCAATGGGAAGGAGGGGGGATAATGGGAAATAGAAGGGAAAATAAATGAAAAATAAAATAAAAAAGAAAAAAATTTAAAAAGATAAGGGTATTGTGGACATTTCACTTATTCTATCCATCGGAGAAGCTGTTTTGCCAAACGTTTTTCCAATCATACCAGCCAGAGCTGAAAAAAGCTGCTCCACTGATACAGCTGGAGCCAGAGTCGTTTCAGCCGGAGCTGGAGCCATGCCAAAGGGGGCCATAGAAAGGTAGCTGGTATGAAAACCAGGAAATGGTTGTAAAACTTTAAAAGGACCCTGGGAAGCCTAGCGTCCCCCCATGGTTATACGGTCTAGCTTAAATCAAGCTTAGGCGTCTTTCGTTTTCTTCCAACCTTACTCTGTACCCGAACACCTGGTATTTCTGTTTTGTGTTGAATAAAAATGGGGGATATGCCTCGATTCGAAAAAAAGGGAACAGTTCAACTCTTTCTCGGCCTGAGTTTTCTTCTAGAAGTGCAATGCTTTGTATGAAATTTGTAGTTGATTTTAAGTTGGTTGTAATTTTGTATTAGACTGCTTAAATGGGTCATAAAATTTGTGTGAATTGATGCATAAGGGTTGGAGATTTTTGTTGTTGGCGGGCACCTATTTCGGAAACAAAATGTGTCACATAAATTACGATACGAATTTTGCAAGTTTGCCACCCAACAAAGTTCACTGCACGGCATACTGCAGAAATGGTTCCTCGCCAATTGCCAAGCAATTTTGTGCTTTGAATGACCCACGTCGTTTTGAAGGCATTTGAATTTTGAATGGTTCTCTGGCGTGAACAGAGAAACTGACCCCTCTTCAGACTTCCCCCCATCTGGAGCCAACAATGGCGCCGCCGCGCGCGCTGCCGCTGCCGCACTTCACCCTGCCGCCTCTCGCCGGTGAGGACCACCTCTTCGTGGCAGCGCTCCGCTCCCACATCTCCGCCTCGCCGACCCCCGCCGCCGCCTCGCTCTCCCGCTTCCTCCCGGGTCTCACCTCGCTCCGCCTCACCCACCTCCTCCTCCTCCTCGGCCCGCTGCTTGCCCAGGGGATCCCGCACGGCCTCCTCCCTTCGCCGCCTCCGCCGCTCCCGCTCGCCGTCCTGCTCCACTCCCTCCCGCCGCGGCCCTGCGCCGAGCTCCTCGCCTCCGTGCTCCCCTCCGTCACGCCGCACGCATTCCCGGACCTCCTACACCACGTCCTCCTCACCGCCCGCCTCGCCGCCGGGGCGCAGCGCGCCGCCGCAGTGCCGGCCCTCGACGTCCTCTTCTCCTCGTGCGCGCGGGACAAGAAGCTCTCCCGGGCCACGCTCGCCTACCGCGCCATGCGCGCGCACGGCCTGCTACCCACCGTCGTCTCCTGCAACGTCTTCATCTCGGTCGCGCTACGGCTGCGGCGCCCCGAGATCGCCGTCTCTTTCTTCCGGGAGATGCGCCGGTGCCGGATGTCGCCCAACGTGTACACGGCCAACATGGTGATGCGTGCACACTGCGCCCTGGGTCAGGTCGCGGAGGCGGCCCAGGTGCTCGACGAAATGTCTGACTGGGGGATTAGCAGAACGGCGGCCAGTTTCAACACACTAATCGCCGCGTACTGCAGGGATGACGGTGGAGTGGAGCCTGCGTTGAGGCTGAAGAAGAGAATGGAGCAGGAGGGCCTCATGCCGAATGAGGTAACGTACAACGCCATCGTGCACGGGCTGTGCAAGATTGGAAACATGCGGCGGGCAAACCGGTTGGTGGCTGAGATGAGGGAAAATGGGGTGCCACCAAACACAGTCACGTTCAACACGCTAATTCATGGGTATGTGAGGCTCGGTGATAATGAGGCGGCATCAAGAGTGCATGAGGAGATGATGAGCGCCAGAGTGGGGGTTGATATGGTGACATACAATGCACTCATTCTTGGGCTATGCAATGAAGGAAAGGTGAAGAAGGCTGGGCGTTTGGTTCAGGAGCTTTGCAGGGCTAAGCTTGAGCCGAATGCGTCAACCTTCATGTCGCTGATCGTTGGGCAGTGTAAGAGGCAGAACTCAGAGAAAGCTCTGGATCTGTTGAATGCAATGAAGAAAAGTGGTTTCCATCCTAATTATGATGGATATAAGATGGTTGTATCCACTTTCTGCAAGAACAAGGATTTTGAGGGAGCACTTGATGTCTTGAGGGATATGCTTGCGAGGTGCATGGCTCCTGACAAGGACTTGTTGCATGAATTTTTTGAAGGCCTCTCTAAAGCTAAAAAACTGCACCTGGCTGAGGACCTCCGTTCAGTGGCAAACGGTAAAAGATTTATTCCTGATGTCTACTATACTGGTGCTTATAGAAATAAAGATGAAGAGAGGAACGAACGGTAGCATGCATTCTGAACTACTATGTCTTGCAAATATCAATTTGTTGGTCAAGTGGAATAAGATTGTTCAAAGAAGTCAATAATCCCAGTTGCTGATGGAACTTGTTTACGTGTGTGGTTCAGAGTTGTTTTCCCCATATGTTCAATCATTGATTCAGCCATCCTTGCAGCACCTAGTTTGCTCTAGAGATTGTCAAAATACAAATTCTGTGATACGATGGTCTAGCAAAATTTTGGATGCAGTGGAAACCTGGTGTACTGGATACCACAGGGAGGACATCTATGAAAACAAGCCTTCATAATCAGAAGTTGGTATCCTTGTACTTCTCTGCGATGACTTCTATTTTCCCTATTATCATATGCCTTTTTGAAACTACTATGAACTTTACTGTCAGTTATTGTTTGCATGTTTGTGTATCTACAGCTTCTCTATCCATCCTAAACCTGCATGATTCACTCTTTTATTTTATATACATTGAAATAAGTTTCTGTTATATTGTTGTTAACTTGATATATGTACATCCGGAAGTTCTAGTTTTGCACACTTTCATCTGCACATAAAACTAATTCTACTTAGTTTGCAACTTTAAAATGTCAGAGTAATTGTTGTAAGATCTGGTTAACAAAATTTTTTGGAAGCTTTCAGCATCGAATATCTTGATAATTTCGCATGTATTAATCTACATTTCATATTTCAGGGTGCGTACATTGGAAGTGGATACCTGCACTGCAATATTTGTCAAATGAGAAAACTAAAGAAAAATATGACAGTCTTTTTTTCCCAATATAATTTGGCATTCTGCAAGGTACTGCAGGAAACAAATTTACCGTTTTTGTACAAATTTTCTATCTATGAGCATTCCACAAAATTGCAACTGCCATTGTGCTAGATGTGTTGTTGCTGCTTGCCTGCTTCTCTATAAGTTTCCTGACAACTTGAGATATAGTGAAAGTAAGCTATTCAAGTGGAAAGGAGCTTGCCTAAGTAGATTGCTACAAGTCGTCATTCGTCGATACTCAAGTGGCAACACCTGAGGTTTTTAGCCATCAATTTTGAGATGTGCAGGCCAGATTTGATTTAGATTGTACTAACCAAGAGACAGTTGTTACTGAGGACTTCAAATCTTCAACACCCGAATTTTCAATTTGCACAAGTGACAGAAACTCCAATATAAACTAACTAGTCTTAGAAGGTCCAAGAACACATGAATTTTTCTTACCTCATCCATCGACCATCCCTGAGCATGAATTTTGTTACATATCTGAGGCACCAAAGGATAGGTAAGACTGAGAAAGACTGGAGTGACCTTTGGCAAACCCACGTCTTTATGCACAATGCTATTGCACTATTGCTAGTCTTCCTTTATATGAGAACTGAACCGCTGATACCTTTTTTCTCCATTCCAGCTGGCTTAGATGCTGTCACCAACTAATATCAGAATTTTCTAGCAGCAACCATCTCAAAGAAGGCCATGATTATTAATACAAAGCTACCTAAACAATTATGCTTGCAACAGGGTACCCAATTTCGAAATAGCAAGTTTTAGAGTAGCACTGCACCTTACAACTCCACCCTGGAAAGAGCGGATTGTTGGGTATGGAACCCCAGTACCCGTAGAGAAACCACTCAAAGGAAGGAAATAAGAAGTCGGACTCCTACTAGGACTATACTCTGTAATCCTACTAGGACTCCAACATTGTAAACCGACTAGTACTCCCGCCCCCTGAGTATATAAAGGAGGGCACGGGTTCTAGATCGGTAGAAGACTCAGGGAGAACCACCAAGTCTCTCAACAGAGAGACACACATTGCATCCATACGCAATACAAACCACCAAACAGGACGTAGGGTATTACGCTATCTCGGCGGCCCGAACCTGTCTAAACTTGTGTTGTGTAGCCATTGCGTTCCTGATCTCGGCGAAACCCCACCTGAAATCTACTACCTCGGGATACCCCTCGGTAGGATCGACGGTAGAACACCGACATCTGGCGCGCCAGGTAGGGGTGTTCATCGAGATCCCGTGGTGAACCCAATGGCGTCTATCAAGCTCGGATTAAGCTGCTCGAGTCGGATTCAAATCTATCAAGTAGTTCGGATTCGAACACCCACCCACCCTTATTCTTAGATCAAAGTACTCGGTGGCCGCGGCGAGGTTGTTTTGTTCTGATCGATCAACAACTCGCGTCACTCTGCATCGAGTTGACGGCATGAAGGATTACTCGAGCACTTGGCGAACGCAGAGCACCTCGCTGTTGGTCAATCTACTTGGCGCTGTTGGGCCTGTTTGGCAGGGCTCCGGCTTCTCCGAAAACGGCTCTGGAGCCGAATTTGTTGGTGGAGCGGATTCATTGGTGGAGCTGAATCCGTTTTGTAAAACGTTTGGCAAAATAGCTTCACCTAGATGGTAGATATGGATAAAAACAAGTGAAATGACCAGAATGCCCTTCCATTTTTCTTTTTTCCTTTTCTTTTTCTCCTTTCTTACTTTTTTTCCTTCCCCTCCTCTCTTTCCTTTCCTGCAGCCCTTATCCTCTCCCGTAGCCCCTCTCCCCGCAGCCCCTCTGTCTCCCCGCCGTGACCCTCCTCCTCCACTGCTCCCCACGCCGCCGCCGGCCTGCCGCCCTTCCCAGACCACGCCTCCTCCCCCACGACGCCGGCGGCCCGCCGCCCCTCACCGGCCGCCCCTCCTCCCCGCGCGCTCCTCCAGTCCGTGCTGCCGGTGGGCCTCTTCGTCCGCGCCGCCGGCCCTCGACCGGCAGCTCCTCCACGCGCCGCCGACGGTCCCCGACCGGCGCTCCTCCAAACGTCTCTGCGGCCCACAATCGGCGCTCCTTGAAGCGTCGCCGGTGGCCCACATCCAACGCTCCTCCACGCGCTCGCCACCGGACCCCGGGGTACCCTCGTCCATGCCACTAGGGGGCCGGGGCGGAGCCGGGCGGAGCCACGATTTGTGGCTCCGTCTCGGCAGTGGAAGCCGAAAACGGCTCCACCCCCGGATCCACCCTCGAATCCGCGCCAAAATAGACACTTTGGCAGGGCTCCGGTCGGAGCCGCCGGTGGAGCCGGAGCTGGAGCCCTGCCAAAGAGGCCCTTAAGTCGCCGAGTTCGAATTCGAGACGAAGACGGCGAGTCCGAAGTGGAGCAAAAAGCTCCGGCGAGATTCCTCGTGCAGCCTCAGTTCGAGTCCGAGACGAATCAAGCAGTCGCCAGGTTCCAAGTCAAGACGGAGACTTGTCGTAGCGAGGGGCCAAAGCAAAGTTCGGTGGCCAGTCAATCCCTTACACGTGGTGACATGCAAGCATACGAGAAGAAATCAGCTACAGAGATGCTAATTGAAGCTTACGAGTCTTGTATGAGTACGTTTTGCACCAAATCACTAGCCGGGAGACTACTCAACTCCAACAAATCATCAAATTGCCGCGAAGTACTCAACGCGGCTCCAGCTCACGCCGTCAATACATTGGTGACACCTCCGACTACTTAAGCTTGCGCCGCCGTCGACTACAACTACTCGGTTCAACCCGAAACTACTCGATGACGGCCTTCACACACTCAAACTAGTCGGAATCAACTCTGACTAGTCTGTTTCATCGTCAAACGACAACAAACAAGCTAAGTGACTTGTTTCAATTATTTTTATTAAATTCTCTATCTTGTTCTAACAAGATTGGCCAAGCGCCGACTACTTTGTTCGGGTATGCCTCTCAACGAGATTTACGCAGTTACTCTCGGAGGCTACACCGACTTCTTCGCGCACAAAACGCGCTCTTGCCGACTGCCTTATAAGTCTGCATCCTCTTTGTCGCACAGTCGACTACTTATTTCGCTGATATCTCTTAATGGTCGTTAATCTCCTCGAGTAGCAAATGCCTTAATCCGTGAAACCTTGAGATTCTCAGTCAGAAACATGAGCGACTCGTACATATGAGGTAAGGCAGTACGAGACCGTGGTGATTAAACGTAACAGGTGGACTACTCGAGAGAATACATGGCCTAATAAGAGCTCAGCATGCCCAAGAATTGGCGCTCTATTCTCTTACTAGATACAATTTTGGTATCTTGAATATTTCACAATATGTACTACATAATGTGTTAATTGTCTTTTTTCAGGTGACAACTCTCTAGGCCGCGCAGCGTGCTATCACATCTTCGCCAGTTTCCATGCTCGGGGGCTGACGCTAAAATTACAACTTGGTTCGCCATTAGGCTTACCTAGTTGCCTTTTTCCAGCATATTTGAGTCGCCAAGTACCAATGATGGGGCCACGACTACATTGGCACCTGACTCCTGTTTCTGGGGAGATCGCGGCGTGACAAGTCAACCACGACCTCTTCTGTTTTGCTACTCTACTGATGGTGGCTATTTCGACTACATACTACTCGACGCATCTCCGCTGGCTCCTATGCTCGAGGGCTGGGTGCAAGAAAAGCACTCGATTGACAAGACTTGAAGGAGTATTTGCATCCTGAATTAAGAGGCCTTCGGTATTTTGGGAAAAGAATGTCGGCTTAACCATTATTCTGGGAGACGTCCCGGGATAAGCGGGTTATTCTGATTTTTCTTAGAACAAGATTCGAGGTGACCATTATTTCTGGGCGCAAATTACTACTCGGATGATGATCTCCAAGATGATTAGATGAACACTAAGCTCGCTGGACCCTTGAATTGATCATTCTGAATCGTTTCAAGGCTCGGGGGCTGATAGGCTACATACAACGACTGCTGATTTTTTCAAGACGAAGAATGAAGACTCAAATCAAGACCCTCGGCTCGATTCTACGAATTCAAACCAAGGCTCGGGGGGCTACTTGATATCAAGTGCAATTTTTTCAAAATTGCACATTTCAAGCAAGACGAAGATTCAAGATTCTGTGGACCCTCAGCCTGATTCTTTGACTCAACCTAAGGCTCGGGGGCTACTCCATATGGAGTGCGACTTTTGCCGCACCCCATATTGAATATTGAAGACTACAAGTTGATCAAGATTAACAAGGCATGAGCACCTCACAGCCTCGTGTCAACCAAGGACTTTCCAAGATCGACAAGACAAGTACTCGAGGAACTAGCAGAAGCTCAAGAAAGCACATGGAACCCCAGTATCCGTAGAGAAACCACTCAAAGGAAGGAAATAAGAAGTCGCACTCCTAGTAGGACTATACTCTGTAATCCTACTAGGACTCCAACATTGTAAACCGATTAGTACTCCCGCCCCCTGAGTATATAAAGGAGGGCACGGGTCCTAGATCGGTAGAAGACTCAGAGAGAACCACCAAGTCTCTCAACAGAGAGACACACATTGCATCCATACGCAATACAAACCACCAAACAGGACGTAGGGTATTACGATATCTCGGCGGCCCGAACCTGTATAAACTTGTGTTGTGTAGCCATTGCGTTCCTGATCTCGGCGAAAACCCCACCTGAAATCTACTACCTCGGGATACCCCTCGGTAGGATCGACGGTAGAACACCGACATGGATTACACAGATTTTGGATTATTGACCAACAGTAGTTTCCAAAAACAATTAAATTTATCAATGCCAGGCGTTCCCATTGCAAGCATTTTGCCACCACTAGGTTGGTACCTCAAGGACAAGCATTCATAGAGTCCACCATATGTTTCGCTTTTACAGGCACCTGAAGGGCGTGCTCGTAGGCTTTGGGAAATGGCAACTGAATTATGTTTGTCATGTTTGGTCATAACTTACAAATAAGCTAGAAACCTTAGTTTTTGCGGGTAACTAGAAACCTTAGTTTTGCGGGTAACTAGAAACCTTAGTTGTGCCCAACTGAATACCAAAAATTCTTAGAGTAACTCGACCCATTCTTATGCTAACTATGATATGCTAATGGATAACGGCCAACCCATCATGAAACCATAGTAAGGTAACCTATTAACGTTCTTTGGCTAACCCAAGCAATGCACCTATTTTGAATGGAAGGAAAGCTTAACCAGATTAACTAGTTTAATTGACAGACAAAGAATCTGGGTTAAGTAATCCATCATGATCAAGATTAGATAACTTTGTTATCCTACCTGAAGGAAAACTAGCCTGATCTTAATTAACATATGTTTAGGACTAGATTGTTAACTAAATGCATCCCAAGAAACAATTGTTTAGCAGCCTGTAGTTTTTTGTGCAAGGGATGTTTGCTTAAAATTATTTGTCTCATGTCATCTACTTTTTTTGTATTATTTGTTAACAACCATTACTTGTAGCTTGTAAAGCTGACGGCAGTTATAACTGCTTGTTTTGCAATAGTTTCTTGCAAACTTTCTTTTTCATTAGCCCTTTGGTAGGGCTGTGATGTTATAATTATATGCTTTTTTACTATCTCTGTAGCAGAGATCTCCAGTTATGTTCTCAAAACTCTGAAGAAGGCACATTTTCCTTGTAGAATGCTGGGCAAAACAGGAGAAGTATTCGATAGAGGATGCTGCATAGGCTTGTTGAATTCTGGTAATGCCAATATCAGCATGGCGATCACAAGATAATCAGTTTCATGTCATTGTTCACAATATAAGCAGATGTTACCAGAGCTATGTGTACTGCCGAATGACCCCTGCCTGACTCACTGAGCTTGGTTGCATTCCAATCAAGTCCCCATAGTTTTTGTCAAGTAATGACTGGTAGAATGAGCAGGCAATGAAAAACTCTTCACGGGTAATTCCTTGCATCTAGTTCTATCATCAAATGGCCTGAATGGCCTAACAGCCGTAAAACAGTATGGCTGTATTTTGAATCATTTAACATCTGTCTGGAAATTTCTTTTTTCTTCAGTCTTTTCAGGACCTGTGTCTGGAGCATTACATATATGTGTATAACAGGAATCTAGGGATCTGAAGGAGAATAAAATCACCATGCAATAACCTTTGCCTGTTTCAGTCAACCTTGGAATTTCGCTAGGGATCTGAAGTGAGAACAAAATCCCCATGCACTAACCTTTGCCTGGTTCAGTCAACCTTGGGATTTCGGTGCTGTTCAGTTAAACGATATAGCATAAATGGTCTGTTAATTATTTTTAATTATTCCGTTTGCTGGCGCAAACTCCTCAATCGACATATTCTGGGCAAATGAAGGTTCCACTTGCCTTACTCCTAGCACACAATTCCCACCTTCAGGATGTGATTGATAGGGAGATGTTCGATTGTTGTACCTACCACTACATGGACCTTTAGATAATGAACCAAGGCAAATCATAGAAGATCAAGGCTCATTTGACATCAACATTATGCAGCCATGCAGGTCAATGAACTTGTGGATGGCGTGGGAAAAGGATCGATCACTGCAAAGATGATGGCATACACTGCAAGAGCTGCTTTTGAGCCAATTACCTTCACTACGGGAAACGCACGGTTTGCCGTGTGCCAAGGGCACACGGCGAAGCCTGAAAGCTAGGCACACGGCAAACCGTACGACGGCAAACAGCTGTTTGCCGTGTGCCAGAACACGGGCACACGGCAAACCTATTTGCCGTGTGCCAAGTATTTTTGCCGTGTGCCATATGGGGCACACGGCAAAATAAAGTAACTGACGGTGGACACCTGGAAAACGGCTGTTTGCCGTGTGCCACATGGCCGGCACACGGCAAACACCAGGCTGTTTGCCGTGTGCCACGTGGCCGGCACACGGCAAACACCAGGCTGTTTGCCGTGTGCCACGTGTCTGGCACACGGCAAACACCAGGCTGTTTGTCCGTGTGCCACGTGTATGGCACACGGCAAACACCAGGCTGTTTGTCGTGTGCCACGTGTCTGGCACACGACAAACACCAGGTTGTTTGCCGTGTGCCTTGACCTTTGCACACGGCAAACTACCTTCCCCTGCCCAAATTTTTGCTGTTTTTGCTTTTAAATGTCCCCCAAACAACAAAAACAATCACATGCAGTTCATATACATTACAATTAACATACCAGGCAGTTTATATGCATCACAGACAATCAAATATTGCTTCACCAGCTCACAAACACCATAAGCCATAACACGGCCACGGAAATTCATACAAAGTCCATAAACAAGTTCATATACAGTCCATACGAGTCGATATGACTCCAAAGTTCATAAACAAGTTCATACAACGTCCATAGTCCAGAACAAGTTCATACAAAGCACACGGCATAGAAACCACATGATACATACCGCTCACTCGTCCGCCGGCGGCTGAGTCAGAGGCGGAGGCTGCACACCCCAAGCCCAGGGCGGCGGCACCTGCGACGACGACGGCGGGAACTGACACGGCAACGACGGAGGCGGCGCCCACTGAGGCGACGCCCCCTGCCACGGCTGAGTCGGCGGCCCGTGCCACGAGCGAGCCTGCATCCCCTGCGGAGACGGCCACGGAGGCGACATATCTGGATTGATTGGCCCTTCATTGGATGCCGCCGATGGAGGCTGTCCAAAGTTGAAGATATTGAATGTGTTAAGCTAAGTGATTTTACTAAGTCATTGGTTTCTATACTAAGTCTTTCTACTTTGTATCCTGAGTTTGGAAAGTGCTAAGTCACTATAACAAATGAAAGTAAACGGCTATGAAGTCACTCACAGGAGTCGGAGTACCGCCACGAGCTCCAGGTGGTGGACCGAACGGTGACAGCGGTGGCTGCGGATAGCCCAAGGACTGCATGTACTGAGCATAGGCCTCCCATCTCCTTGCATTTTCCTGCTCAATCCTTTCTGTCTGGGCCCGCAACTGCTCCTGGACCGTCGCCTGTACCTGCGCCTCCATCTGGGCCTACAAAATATGATGCATGGGTTAGAATACGAAGCTAACGTGTGTAAAGCGGTTGAGCAACGAGTGTAATAGAAATAACCTTGAATTGCTCCATGTCTATCTGTACGGCGCTTCGCCTCGGTCGTATAGGCGGTGTGGAGTCGGTTTGCCGAGCACGAAGTTGCGTGAGAGTGGGAGTACTAGCCGTGTCGATCACGCTGCCAGCCATAATGTACCGCCCATGCTTCTTGCCTCCTCCCATCCTCATGACGGTCTCTCCATCAATGGGCTCCGTGTGTGGATCGAAATCCGGCCCCCTCACCGCCTTTGCCATCTCGGTGTAGTCACTCAGGCGGCTGTGGATAGAGGAGTTGCTGTATGCCGAGGGGGGTCATCCGGGTTGTACGTGACATCGGAGGTCGCCTTCCCCTTTTTTGAGCAAGCATAAGCCCCGAGGATGCTGATTTCTTGGCCATGTGCCTGCGACTGCGGGAAAAGGCAGATTCATTAGAAATTCTGCAGAATTTAGCGTTGGAATAAATAAGTAAATACACGTACCCATTTTTTTCTGTATCCCTTGAGGTTGTTGCTGCCTTGGTGGTGTGATGATCCTCCCATCACCCCTCGCCGCACTCGACCACTCTCACTCTTCTCCGTGAAACCCTCCGTCAACCACTTGTCGACCACCATACCCCAGCACCGATCATTGTTAGCTAGCCACCACGGAGGCACCTGCACGCCATCAAGTACGCCATCAAGGCACTACGGAGGCACCGATAATTGATCAAAGCAATTAAATGTTGAACATTTACCTTTAGAAATTGTTCCTTCGTCAGCATCATTCTTCTCGCCTCCACTTTCGGCACGCGTCGCCTCTCGCGTTTAGGCGCATGGTGAGCCCACCACTGTATGATGGCACACAGCTTCGTCTCATACCACATATCGGCCACCAGCTTGCGGCAGGCCGTGTCAGCCACCTCGATCGCCTGGTTCAACGTTCCATCCAGCGGCTTGTAGAATTCCTGCACAAATCACATTATGTATTAGTAATTTCAAAAATAATTGATGAATGCGATGTAACACGAAGAATAGTTACAAACAGCTCGAGCACAACCCGTCGCGCCTTGCTCCCAAACTGCTGCCCATTCTCATCTAGTTCCAAGTCCTGGGTGGTCGCGTAGTCCTCCCACGACCACGCCGGCTGCTCTCGGCCCCCTTTCTGTATGACGCCAGGGTAGTGCAACCTGCAAAGCTGGCCCAGAATGCCGTTGGGAAGGCGAGAGTGTACGCCTGGCTCCACAATCTCAAAGCCCCTGCCAAAGGTAAAAAAACAAATTAATTAGTTTTAATTATCCATGAAAACATTAGAACAAACATTAGTCAGAACATGTCAAGTTAATTACCTGGGAGGGTCGGGTGCAATAACCGGCCGTTGAGCCATAGGTATGGGTCGTCTCGGGAGGGAAGAGGAGCCTCGCAACCAAACTTTAGGTGAGTCGCCTCCCTCCGCCCCCTCCTCCCCCTCCTGCTCCTCCTCCTCTCCCTCCCCCTCCTGCTCCGGCTCCTCCTCCCCCTCCTGCTCCGGCTCCTCCTGCTCCGCATCCTCCTCTCGGTCGTCCTCCGCACTAGAGCTGTGCTCAGAGGGTACAGGCGAGGGCGCCCTCCTGCGAGTACTCCTCCGCGGTCTCTCCACTGTAATTAAAAAGAGTTGTGTGTAAGTACAGGTATTAGAAAGACCACTGTAATTAAAAAGACCAAGCGTAAGTACCTTCAGCCGCCGACGAACTCGCTGAACCCTTCCCTTTTCCCCTGTTGGCCCCCTTGGAGGATGACGCCGAACCGCTGCCCCTCCCAATGAGAGAGTTGAGCGACCTCATCACACCTCTGCCGCCCCCACCATATTTGATCAATCACCTGCAATGATAAAAGGTAAGAACAAGTAGTACTAAAAAATAAATTCAAAAAATATAGATTTATAATACATTATTAATACACATATCTTACACGAATTAGAAATATAGATTTATAATACATTATTAATACACACCTCTGCCGCCCCCCACCATATCGAATTTTTTGCAGCCTGTTTGCCGTGTGCCTGCGTGTGGCACACGGCAAATAGGCTACGTTGCCGTGCGCCACCTGTTTGCCGTGTGCCACGTGGCAAGAGCACACGACAAACAGGAAGGCTTTGCCGTGTGCCTGAACAGGGCGCACGGCAAAGCTAACGGCCGAGCCAACGGCCGTTTGGGGTGGATTGTTTGCCGTGTGCCTGCCGTATGGCACACGGCAAACAGGCCAGATTGCTGTGTGCCACATGTTTGCCGTGCGCCATGTGGCAGGCACAAGGCAAATAGGTGACTTTGCCGTGTGCCTTACTGTTTGCCGTGTGCCTGCCTGGGGCCACCGTGTGTCACGGCTTTGCCGTGTGCCACGTGGGCAGGCACACGGCAAACAAGCCCGTTTGCCGTGTGCCCACGAAGAGGCACACGGCAAAGCCGTGGGCACACGGCGAACAGGCGATTTCCCGTAGTGCTTGCAGCATTTTGGAATGTCACGAGAACACCTCAGACAGTTTCTGGCAGCTGTTCTTTTGTTTGTATGCCATATTATTTGTTGAAGTGATGAGTGGAGAAAGAAAAAATGAGGCACTGTCTTTACCATGCAAATATCTTATTGAAAATTATATTGCCCATATTTGTCTGTTAGGCCGAAGGACACTTTCCTGGGAAATCTATTTTAAAATGACGCTTTTAACCATTTCAGGAAACCATACCTTGCCTTCTTCGTTTCCATCTATGGGTCTTACTTATCAGGGAAATAGAGCCCATTCGTGGCGTCATCTCATCGTGGATTTTCTTTGTATGCACAATAGAAAACGAGGATTGCTTATATATAAACCGTTAGACCATTTTCAAAAGTTCCCTTTCCCCCTTTCCTCTTTCTCACCCTATAGGGGGAATTCCCTTTCATATTTTCTTCACCATTTAAAGGATGGGCTAAAATCAGTTTTCCTTTTCCCTTTCCCCTTTTCTCTCCCCTGACTTGTGGAGCCCATGCGTAAGTGACTGTATGTGCTTCTTCTTTCTCCCTTCATCTTCATCCTCCTCAAAGCAGAACAACTGCCACCACGCGGGGGTCGGCCGGCCGCGAGCGGGCGGCGCACGGGGGCACGACCAGCCGGCCAGAGGAGCACAGCGCGGAGGTAGCTGGCCGGAGTGCGGAGGTCGGAGCCGGCGCGCGAGCGGCCAGTGTGGAGGCTAAGTGTAAGGAAAATGGCCCTAGGTCATGTTTGTCATGTTTATGATTTTGGTGATTAATGCCAACATAGTCATTGGGACTAATATGTTTGTCAAGATGTACATTTGAAGGTATTTTTAGGTTCCATGTGACGGTATTCAAGCCATCCAAATTATACTGAAAATCCAGAGATCCCGCCATATGATCAAAAGAATCCTACTCAAAGGAGCACCGACACAATTGTTCGTGAGCACCGGACTAATTCGTGTTCAGCACCGGATCAGTCGGTGGTCAGCGGAGACAAGCCAGCAGGGCCAAGGAAAAACGGAGCACCGGATGATAGACGAACCTTGCGGAGGAAACCTTGGGTTTTCGAAAGTTAGGGACCAGCGGACAAGTCGGTGGTCAGTGCGGGAAGATAGCAAAGTCAAATTTGAATGGAGCACAGGACAATACGGTAGTCCAAGTAATGGACCAGCGGATGGGTCGGTGGTGTCGGCTCGGCTCGAGATCGGCTCAGTTTCGGCTCTGGCAGAAATATACTTAGCACCGATTGATACAATGCTAACTCAAGCAGAGCGGCGTATGGGTCGGTGGTCAGTTTGGGGCAACGGTCAGTGCAACGGCTAGTTATCCAAGATGGTCCGGTGGTATACTTCGGTGATCACCGGATGGGTCGGTGGTGCGCAGAAATGCAAGCCGTTGGAGCAACGGCTAGTCGAGTGGCTTGGGGCTATATATACCCACTTGGCCAGCCATTTGGAGTGTGCTAGAGCTTGGAGAAGCTATTGGCTTGGTTCTTACATACACACAAGTGCCCTTGCCACCAAAGTGCTTAATAGAAGATTTAGACAACTAGTTTCAAGTTTAGGTTTTGATTAGAGCTAGTTTAGGCCACTTAGCGCATTGATTTAGGTGTTAGCCTAGAGTTTAGGTGAGGTTTGCATACCTCTTTGTATCGGTGCTTGTGCGCACCAAAAGTTTTAAGTATCGAGGCTTGTAAGTCTTGTGAGACCCTCCAACCGCGTTTGTGTAGATTTTGCCGAAGCTCAACCAAGTGGAGGCGGCGAGGAGCATCTGGGAGAGGCCAAGCGGAGACCCACTCACGTGTGTAGAAGTCCCGTAGGCTATCCTATGGAGTGACTCGACCGGGGAGTACATGCCCTTGCGTGGGCATTCCCTTTGAGAGGGGCTCCAACAACGAAAACTAGTGGAAAGTCGTGGCTTTCCAATACCTCAGGATATATCACCGTGTCGGGAGTTTGTTTGCTCTATCTCTTTACATTCCGCATTAATTATTGCACTACATTCCGCATTTACCTTTCCTAGAATTGCCATGTGTAGTTGTTAGGATTGGAACCTAGGGTGCAAAACTTTTGACGGTAGAGTTAGCAACACATAGATAAACCTAGTGCACATTTAGATAGAAATTGAAATAGGTTTTTATATGTGCTCTTAGACATAGTTTTTTAGAGACATCTAATTCACCCCCCCTCTTAGGGTGTCACATGCCCTTCACTAAGCGTGACTTGGTGGTCCGCGCGGAGGGCAAACGATGGCCGCCCACAGCGTAGATGGCGAGGGGCGGCATCGGTAGGGAAAGCATGGGCAGTGGGGATGGCCGGCAGCAAGGCGGACGTCGCAGATGAGGCAAAGAGCGGGCGGCATGAGCAGGGAAGGCCGGCGCAGCGCCCCGAGCTGGGCATGCCGTCAATGCAACAACGATGGAGAAGGGCAGAGGCGACTGCCATTGGGCGGCCTGGATCTGCACGCCAAGATTGGATCGGATGACTAGAGAAGAAAACAGGAAAGGGAGAGGAAAGGGAGGAGGAGGCAGATCGAGAAAAGAAAGGGAAGACTTCAAGGGAGGATATGGCAACGAGTAGGGACCGTGATTGTAACACCCTCAGAATTAAATAGAATTAATTTAGGATTATTTAAATAAATACTAGATTTATTAGAGTAATTATAAACGTAAAAGAAATATATATGGCTAGTAAACTATAAATAACTATGGGAAAATAAAAGGATGCTCTACAACTTGGATGCTCTCTAAGGACCAAAATGAGTTTTAAAACCTTAGAATTAAACTAGAAAAGATTTGGTTGAAATTCGAATTCAAACTCTCTCTGGAAACCCCATCAAATAAATAGAAAACCCTTTTAAACGTAGACGGGCCGAAACCTCAGAGCTGGCCCAATCATCCTTCGCAGCCCAACACCAAAGTTTGGTTTACATCTCCGAACTCCTCTTTCCTCTCCACCTCCTCCCCTCTCCCCGGCCCAGTCGGCCCGCACCTTCTTCCCTGCGTGCTCCCAGCCCAGCCGCTCCGCTTGGCCCACGTGGCCCAATCCTCTAACCCTACCGCTTCCTCTCCTCCAGAACGCACCGCCGCCGCCACCAGACGCCGCCGCCGCAGGCGCCGCCGTCGCCGCCGCCAGGCGCCGCCGTCGCCGCCGTTCCGGCAGCCAAACCTCACGCGTCGCTCGCCGCCGGGACTCCCACTCCCTCCCATGCTCCGTTTTTGCCCTCATCTTCCCCTCCTGCCACAGCGCCGCACCACGCCACCGTCTCCTTCTGTCCTGCCTGCACAGCGCCGCCGCCGTCCGTGCTGACGCCATCGCTGCCGCTGCCTGCGCTGCCCTCCATCACGTGGGGTGCCGCCGCTCGCCACGCTCGCCCCGCGGCCACGCCGCCTGGCTTGCTGACGCCAGCGACCCGGCTCCCTAGCTTCGCCCGGCCTCACCTGCTCCGCGTAGAAGCGACGCCAACGCCCAATGCCACCCCGGCCTGCAGACCAGCGCCTGGCCCTGCCGCTGCCCGTCGCGACGCCCCCTGCCCCAGCGCCTATAAAAGGCAGCGAGGACCTTCGTCCCTGCCCGCCCCTCACGCGAGAGTTGAGCTCTCCGGCGCTCTGTAAGAGTGGGTAGCTTGAGCTTTCACCAGGAGTGCAGGAAGAGCTCGGCTCTCGCATGCGATAACACACGCACGAGAGCGCAGCTCTCTACACACTGCGGAAGCGCTGCCCACGTACACAATAGAAAGGTGCGCCAACTGCTGCTCTGCTCTGCTCCCAGGGTACGCCTGGAACAGTTCAACCAGCGGCGTAGCTTTAGTCATACCACACTGCCCACGTACACGTAGGAAAAGGTGCGCCAACTGCTGCTCTGTTCTATTTTCGGGTACGCTCGGAACAGTCTAACCAGCGGCGTAGCTTTAGCCATTTCTCCAAGCATTGTGGACGATGCCAGTTCGGCTAGCCGCGCAATGCCCGACCCCCCGCCGCAAAACCCCATCGTTGCTCGCCACTTCGCAACCCTAGCCGAGATGCTGCCCGATTCCCAAGTTTCCAGCCCAGTCCACCTAGCCGTTATAATGCCTGACCAAAACCACTAGCCCCACCTAGTAGCTACGCTGCCGAATTCCAAACCCCAGATAGCTCCCGGTATAGCCCTTATGCCGTCCAACCACAAACTCCGGCTATTAATCCTAGCCCTATGTAGCCGTTGTGCCGCCCGAATAAAACCCTAGGTAAACCTAGCCCTTTTGCTTCCCGACCCAAAATCCTAGATATTAGCAAACCCTAGCCATCATGTCGCCCATAATATTCCTAGAAAATTATATTAATAATTTTCCAGAATATTATTAGAAATTCAATCCAATATCCTTAATTATTTAGAAATCTATTTCTAAATAATTAATATAATTATTTGGGAATTATTTAGATATCCAGTAATTCCAGAATAATTATCCCTAGCCCTTCCTTCCACACTTAGAATTCATCCCACCAGCTAAACCCTTCCTAAGCCCCATCGTCCTATCCATTAATTATTATTAAATAGTTAATGGATAATCCGTCAAACCTCCATAAATCCATCCTGATCCCTAGGTAAGCCCGGAATATCTATCTCCCCTTTCTCTTTCTAATCTATAGGCATTGATTGATGAATTGATGTTATTTTATGTGTTTTATTGTTCGATAGCATGACCGGGCCCGATGAGACGCCGGAGCTCCAGAAGGCCCGAAGCCCCGCCCGGTCAACATACAGTTTACTGCCCGCAGTAAGGACATCTAAGGACCGACAATGAAGGCAAGTCTCACCAATAATATCACCCAATAACTAAAGTTTACCATTCTTGCGGCATAAGCTATAAGGAGGCTTCACGTGAGTGGATGCCTGGCCTCGCTATATAGGATGCTTTAGGATTGGGAGTCGAAGGATGGCCTCGCTAGGAGGATCCTAAGAGCCGCTCCGATCCCAGCTAAGGACCGGTTCATGAGAGAGTCTTTCTAGTGCCTAGTACAACCCCGCATGCCAAAAAGGCACAGCCTATGGGAGTGCCTATTTATGTGAGGCCTTGATTCACACCCCACCAGCTGAACCTAGTAATCCATCCCAAGGAGCCGTATGATTGGTGCAGAGTGCCGACCGGCGAACTAGGTAGCGCCTGGTGCCGAGTCAGGGCACGCGCCAAGTCGGGAACGGGTATGCTGGAGATAGCCCCAGGCAGAGGACTGGGACTGGGCGGCACGGGTCGACTAGGATACAGGGTCGGAGACCCTGAGGGCCGAGGGCCCTAATTAATGAGCTCACAGACCCGGGTCGACATCCGCGAGGCGGATGATTAGTGGCCCCTGCTTAGCCCCCAGTATTACCTGTGGCTGGACCTAGGGAATGCTGACCAGCGATGATCACCGGTGGGTATGAGTCTCGTAGGGCAGTACCTGCCTTGACGAAGGTGGGGACTGACCGAATGCGGGGTAGATAAGTACGACCTCTGCAGAGTGTAGAATCTATCTTGATAGCCGTGACTCCGGAATGAGTCCACTTAGTCAAAGCCCCCATTGATTAGCATTTACTGTCTTTGTATGGGGAACCTGAGACGGCGAAGGTATCGTTGGTCAGGTTCGGGATAACACATCGGGACTGGCAGGGAGGAAGTGACCCTCCAGGACCGACCTTTATTATTAATTTGATATAATATAATATATTATTGAATTTGTGGGATTTGCTGAGTATTCTCTCCGGAATACTCACTCTTGCTTTCATTGTCATACAGGTTTAGGACTCTAGGGCGATGAGGTACTGCAGCCCATTCCATCTGAGGAATGAGTGCCCGCCCGCTCTCCGCTAGCTTGAACGGTGAAACTATTTTATTTACACGCCATTTACTGCTTCGGATACTAATATGTGATGAGATCCGTATCAGCGTACTGATCCAGGACCTGATACAGGTGATCAAGGGACCTCTTGGTAAGGGGTCCCCACAGTGATGCAGGGCGGCATAGGACTCTACAATACAAGGAAACTAGTCACTACATATGAAAAGTACTCGCATAGCGAGATCTGTATGAGTTACTACTCGAACTAGACTAGGATTCCACTCTTTCCGACCTGTAACCCTGCCCATCAGTATATAAGGTTGGGTAGTGACCCCTCTTAAAACAGATTCAGATTCATAGAACATCTCATCTCAAGATCTAAGAGTTCAACTGAGATTCAACAAGCCTTATTGATCAACACACAAGATCAATAGGGTGACCTTCTACTCATATTCTTACTACGTAATACAAGATCAACAACAGGACGTAAGGTACTACGCCTAATTGGCGGCCCGAACATGTATAAATCTCGTGTCACGTAACCATCGAGTTCCTGATTCTACGAACACTTCACCAAAACTCAACTACCTTGGGATACCCCTCGGTGGGATTGCCGGTAAAATACTGACATCTGGCACGCCAGGTAGGGGCGTTCGTCAAGAATCCCATGGAGAATTCGATGGATTCAACAAAACAAGCCAGGATGGACCAAAAGGCGCGGCTCTCAGAACTAGGTCCCAAAGGCTGGACATCGACAATGCTCCACTCTCACATTAGCTCATCAATATGAGAAAATCATTGCCAAGCATGGAGGAACTCGTCGAGTTCTTCGACCCCTTGGGCTGTCTGACATCATCAAGGGACATGAACTCGAATCCGAGCAACTCTCAGCTTCGCTTCCAAGGAAGAAAGGGCACTTTGAGTTGAATTCGGTTTCGGCGAGTGGTTCAAGCACCCACCCCCAACCCTACCCACTTTCGGATTACGCAACTTAACAATTGTTTATCAAAGTCTCATATGCTCCCAATTCAATTCTATAATGGAGCAGTACGTGAATATTCTAATTCGGATCGGACTAGAGCATGCCACTTTATGCAAGGCGGCACCTCCAGTACTCGATCATGATTTGGACTCAGATAATGAAGATTTCCATTGCGCACCCAGTGCCTGTTTATAACCTCGACACCAGAAGGGAGGTCAGCAGATTGGAGATCAGGGGATCGGAAAAACACAACCAGCAAAAATAGTTGCAGCTCTACCATAGTAAACTCAAGTCTCGACCAGTCCAAGATTACTCCAATTCAGATCCAAGAGGATACGATCATGAACAACATGGCGCACTATCCTCAGGTTCGAGCCGTATGCTTGATTGGCATCAAAGACTTTGAAGAAACCAATCGCTACAGAAGAGAAGCACTCCTTGAACTCTCCGTAGGCCTAAACGACACTCTAGAACAAGAGAAGAAGGCCAGTCGAGTGATCAAGAATCAAAAGCGTGCTAAACGATGACACAATGTCACTCTACACTACAAGGCAAGTAGGAATCAGCTAGCACAGCCTAGCAAGTACTACAACACCCGAATCAACAATGCCATGGAGATGCACTTCAAGTTGCCCCTCATGCAGCAAACAACAGAGACTAAAAATATACTCGGGTTGACCTCTATAATCATCAAACAACTCGATGGCTCTAAGGCCCCGCAGGAGGAAGGAAGCGACGACTCAGAAACACATCTCCAAATTGCAACACTAGAACAATATGACCCCAAGACAACTGGAAGATTCAGCCTCAGGAAGCCCAAAGTACTCTAAACAGGAAGGCAGACAATAATGCTGTGACAATTATCCAACCACTCAACGAGTTGAGCAAGAGTTCCAACACAACAACATTCGAAGATGCACTCAATAGAAGATGTACACTGCACCCAGGTCAGAAGCACTTTTCCAAAGAATGCTACACCCTCAAGAAGGCACAGGGAATTCCAGTAAAGAACCAGAAGATAGCCCCAAGTCAAGTTGCGCAGGAGGTGCCATACACATATCAACATCATGACGCCATGGTGATGGTAATCGCTCGAGCCTATCAGCAAGGGAGTCGCAAAGGAGAAGAACAATTCCAACATCCAGACATTTTTGCCCAAGAAAAGCAGACACAAGCATATTTTTCTCTAACAACGATCGATGGGCAAATGTCTCAGAATCTAACACACCACCACTCGTGATGAGCCCAGAAATTGGCAACCTCTAGACAACAAAGGTACTAATAGATGGTGGATCACGAATCAACCTTTTGACAGTTTCCTCCCTGAAAGACATGAGTTTCAACTCAAAAACGTGGCTAGTACCTCCAACTGCTCTGTTTTTGGCGTCATACCAGGCGTAGAAGTCATGCCAATTGGTTCAATAACCTTTGGCGACAGAGGCAAGTCGAGAACAGAGTACCTCAACTTTGAAGTAATCGATTTCAATACGCCATACAATACTATCTTTGGGAGGCCCACATTAGTCAAATTTCAAGCCGTCCCAAATTACAATTACCTCATCATCAAGATGCCTACTCGTGGTGGCATCCTATCACTTCCAGGAACCTTGGAACAACACTGTTGTTGCAATAGAGGAGTTGACAAGAAAGCTACCCCCTCTATCCAGCAAATCTAGTCAAGACAGTGAAGTTTTCTCCACGAAAGCAAGTCAAGCACAGTACTCGCTTCTTCTTTCAAAAATAAAAAGACCCGGAGTTATAAAGGGCATTAGGCTATGAAGTAGTTTTTATGAGTCATCTCAAGAGTCCATCACTTATGTAACCATCGATCAGTGTTGCCGCGCAAAAAACACTTTACGCATGTCTTTCGACTACTTTACAAATCATTCAAAAAACTAGTCGTCATAGGCTTGGAGAGTCTGAACCCCTTTGGCACTAGTCGAAGAGTTTGGTAACCAGGACCTAGAGGTACTAGTCTTTTGACAAGAAAACACAATGGAAGGTCAAAACCCTTTGGCACTAGTCGAATGATTAGATAACCATGCAACTGAGCAGGTTTCATGACACAAGACAAGAGAGGACATTCAAAGCTTCATTCAACAAGCCCCAGTTATATTGAAGATCCAAGAATTTACAAGAACAAGGACAACCTAAGCTAAACCATGTACAAGAACAAAGACAACAACTACTCTCCAGCAGCCATACAAGTCGACACCGTGCTTTCGACCAAGAACAGGAAAGAAAATGCTTATCTTTAGCACCTTGCAAGCCCTCTACTAGCATCAAGGCATAGAAACAAGATCTTGCGGAGGGAAAGAGCAGACAGGACTGGACTATCTACACCTAGCAAATCACAGAAATGCTGAGTTGGCCGGTTGTTGACTACATCCCATCATCCGCTTGCAAGCTCTCTCCTGGCATCAAGATTTCAAGCACAGAAGACACTCGCCTTAGGAGGACGAAAGAAGCAAAACACCAAAAAGATTTCCAAGGTAGCCATATCTCAAAAGGATTAACGGCAATCACCAGCAAGTCAGAATTTATTTATGGCCAGAGGAATCTAAGGCATCTATATCTCAAGAAGCTTGAAGGCAATCACAAGCAAAATAAAGCCTATTTACAGCCAAAGATCAGCACAATAGGACAATTACTGTTCACACATGAACCTTCGGCACACCGAACACAATCAAGATTCGATTCTATCCCCGTTGACAAGACGACAACAAGGCGCAAGCTATCGCACAAGTCATGAGCTCAACAGTTGGAGAATCGCGACATAAAGCCACCATACATGGACAAAACCAAAGCTTAAAGGTGTCTCCTTTTCAGAGGAACGCATATCATCTGCTCTGTCTGGGCCCTCCGAATACTTGAAACAAGTAGAAGCAAATCAAGTCCAAGAGAAGACGCCCAATATAGTTCAATGGACCCAAAAACGACTACCTCTCCAAGAAATCTTCGAAGTAAAAGGGAATAATAGTCGTAATTGGTCCAAACAAAGGACAACCTTTTCCAGATTCTCCGAGTGCTTATTTCCAAGAGAAATAACTCAAAGCGAGAGATAAATGATGAGGTACGCTGGCCTTACAGCAGCATCAGAGTCTGAACCAGGCAAAAGAGTTTGAAAACGGGTGGAAGAGCATGTCACGTAACCATCGAGTTCTTGATTCTATGAACACTTCACCAAAACTCTACTACCTTGGGATAGCCTTCGGTGGGATTGCCGGTAAAACACCGACAGAGGGAGGGGGGAAGGGAGAAAGGGAAAAGGGGAATCGTTAGAGATGATTTTTTTCCTTCAATTCCCTCTATGGCTGAAAAGTATGAAGGGAAAAGAGGATAGAGAAACTGTTAGAGATGCTCTTAGATGCACTAAATCTTTGCAACTACCACAAAACTAAACACGGCCTCAATAATTTGTGGTTTTGGCCCTTTGCAGATGCATGAATTTGAGTCCACATTCCACACCAGTGTTCTTGTCACACACATTAGTTGTGTGTTGTAGAAGCTGTAGACTGTGAAAGGGCCTGTAGCCTAGTGGTTACAAGAGCCTCAGGTCCTGGGTTCGACTCTTCGTGGAAGCGAATTTTCTAGGATTTAACGACGTTTATGCTTTCAGTGGTAGGCGACATTCCCGTCGATAGTGAGGCGCCTGTGGTAACTTCGTCAATCTCAAAGATGTGCCGGCCCAATCTGCAAAGATGCTCGTAGGGGTAGGGTTTGCATGTGTGCGTTCATAGAGGTGAGGGTGCGTGCGTTATGAGTATCTCCATTGTATTGTCTAATTCTTAAAAAAGCTGGAGACTATTCCATTTACATTACGACGTTGTGTAGACATATTATCTTGTCCTGAGCTTGTACTAGAGCCTGAAAATCTGCACGCATCCTAACAACAACGACAACTGGAGACGCACCCATATGTGCATGTTCTATATTATTTACGAAATAAAAATCTAAGATCATACGAGCATTCCTGAATATGCATAAACTCAAATAATGCAGATGAGTATGCTTCACTTCGTAAGTGGACCCAAACTAAAGCTAAACCCAGCCTCATGTTCGTGGACGTATTCTTGGGACTAGAATGTTACCCGAAGCAGACGTTGCCTGGGAAACAATTATTTGCATAGACTTGTCATTCTCATTCTGGAATCTGGTGACCTACTTTGCCAACACGACTGCTAAGTCTCGATCAACTGAATACAAATACCTTATATAAAAAAACTGAACACAAATACCTGATCAATAGTAAAGATGCACTAATTTTTTTTCGGATCATATAGTACATACGCATATTGCTTACTAGATCCTATGAACACACGCACGCAACCGGCCTACTCATATGAACACCTCCGAAAGATTAACCTGACAAATTCTCAACATTGATGAAGTCACAACTGGCGTCTCGGTGTCAAACAAGCATGTCACGTACTACTGAAAGAATAGCACCGGTTAAATTTTAGAGTAAATTTAGAAAATGACAAGTCATTACTGACGCCTCGGTATCGAACAAGCATGTCACCTCTGCCGTTAAAAAGTAGCGCTGGTTAAATCTTAAAATAAATTTTAAAAATGTGAGCACTAGTATCGAGTCAAGAACTTAAATTCTGGTGGGCAAGTTGCATCATTAGAAACCTTATCAGTTGCGCTACTCTGCTACAGTCAGTTCACAACGGTGCACTAATTAATGTAAACAATGGACACGTAAGTCTTATTTTCATCCATGCTTAAGGGTTTTAGCATCATTTAGTTGTCGAATGGGATCGTAAAATAATCACTGATATTCTTGTAGAAAGAGGCTGGTCTCCATCACGTGATATGGACATCATCTGTTGGGACGTGCCATTCTTCCATATGTCATTGTTCAATCCCTAGCTCGGTGGTTTAAGACTTGGGCTGGCTATTCGTCCAAAGTCAACGGAGTGCTACTTGGGATGTATCATTCATGAACATCTTGGGTTGCTCGACAAGGACATACATTTGAAAGAAACATATATACCTAACAGCTAGCTGGCATTATTTCAAGTGGGATAAGTTTTTTTTCTCTCCATGTATGGAATTGCTAAATGATGTCCGGATATTTGTTTTTCTCATGATACCCCTTCTTTTAGAAATAAAGAGTGCCTCATATTGGAGATTTATTTATCAAGGACAGTATACATTTTTCCTTGGATTGTTTGCCACCCAATTTTTTCTTTCCCTTTTTCCCTAAGTAGCATGCATAGAGGCGAGAGATATAAATCAGTTTTTTTTTAAAAAAAAACATAGAGCACTTGAATTTTGTTTCGGTTCAGTTTGTTTACATTCAATTTACATAAGAGTTACAATATCTTGTTGTTAGTAGAGATGATGTAACAAAAAAAATTCAAATGTTGAGCTCATCTAAAATACCCGAATTTTGCCATAAAAGGGTGTTATATGCACGCTCACATATATGTTATAGTTTACCCTATAAACTAGTCCAAAAATAAGACTAGGTGCTTCATCTAAGTCTGAAGTTACAGTCTATTATACTGCTACGCTGGAATTTAGCATATTACAGTTAGTTGATTTTCTGTAGTGGATCTTGAGAGAAGCCGCAATAGAATCAAATTAGCCTAAACTAATTTAGTTTACTGAAGATTAAGTCTGTTTTCTTTCTTAGGGAAAGTTTTTTTTTGCGACCATTTCTTAGGGAAAGTATAAGGGATACCCTATTACCCTGCAGCTGCAAGTCATGGAATGATCTTTTGCATGAATCTCTTTTTAAATTGTCATACCCTCTTCTTTTTAAAATTGCTATGCTTAACTGCTTACCCTCGTCGTTGCGTTCGTGGCTTATGTCACTAGGATGACGATGGTATTACGTTGCTATCGCTTGACTTTCTAGAATCCAGTTTAGCACGTATTATTAGTGGAGAAGCGACGCCTCCTTCGACCCGAAGTTTTGCACTTCACTTCCTACTCATCTCCTTCACTTTCTTTCTTAAACAACAATATTATCTACTAGACACTAAAAACGACTCCCTCCGTCCTAAAAAGAACGCACTTCTCGCTTCTCGAGAAATTTTAGTATCTTATGTTTGACCAATTACAAATAAAAAACATATTAATATTTATGATGTTAAATATATATCATTAGATTCGTTACGAAATATACTTTCATAATAAATTTATTTAGAGTCATAAATATGAATACAATTCACTAGAAATTTAGTCAAACGTGAGGCACTTTAACTTGCACGCAACCCAACCGGACATTCTTTTTGGGACAAAGGTAGTAAAACGCATGGTTTGTTCTATATGACATGGCACTTGTTGATTTTGCCTGTTGGATACTACAAATATGCATGTGATTTTGTCTATAGCAGGAACTGTACGATTGATGTCCTACAAAAGTTTTTTAGAGAACGTACATAGCACTTTTTTGTTAAGCAGAAGAGAAAACAGAGGTTCAAACTCAGGATTACAAAAACCACAGGAAACAAGATCGACGACTCTAATAGCAACACTAGATAAGGCAAAGCAAATGACCAAGATGGCCAGAACAATCCACACGTTTCACCTCCCTAGCTCACAGACTAAACGACTGAAACCCTACCAACCTAAAGGAAGCCCAAAGCATCTAAACCTGCTACAAACACAGCCATCAAGATTACAACAAGGCACCTAAGAAAAAACGGTGGCAAAGCATCCACCAAAGCATCAAAACCACGATGGCAAAGCATCAATCCCAACCAACACAGCCAAGGTGGTAAAGCATCCACCAACCCAAACACAACCCGAATGACCGCAATGGCGATGGAAAAAGCATCCACCAGCAGATGACAAAGGGAGACAAATCATCCGCATGCTGAAAAACTAAGGGAGGCAAACTATTCGCCAACTGATGAACCAAGGGCTGCAAAATATCCGATAGACGTCTGCGACCTAGTAGCCAAGATGACGATGTGCAAATCCATGTAGAAGTCGGTAAATAAGACGAATGGTGCTTCCTAAAAGGGAGACGACCACCAGTCGCAGCAACGCTGCCATGGCTTTCAAACACAACACATCTAGGCTCCAAGGAGGGAAACGATGCAAATGGCATCGCGTTGAAACTACAAGATGAGGGGAGAGGGATAAATGAATGACGCCTCCAAGGAGGTAAGCGGTGCCTAAGGGCGTCGCTGTCAACAGCTCGCAAGCGAGCGTCGCTTTCGCCTATGCCCCACCTCCCAAGCATGTCGCTGGTAATGGGCGAGGGCGCGGTGGCAAGAAGAACACCATCGGATCACGACCGGAGCAACCAAAGCACGACTAGGCAAAAGAGGCGGCGTGAGGGAGCCTAGGCTCTAGGCGGCCATTGCGGCAGTGTGAGAGACCGGGCCACAGGCAACAGGCGGCCAAGCCAGCGCTTCGATGGGTGGCCCACACCAACGAACCGAATGGAGGCCACAAGATGTCGCCTTGCAGGTAGGGTGATTGCTTGGTTGGAGTTGCCTGACCACAACGGCGATGCTGAGGTGTACGAGCCGACCGCGCGAGTCCCAATGGAGGGGGAATACCAGATCCGCCATGAGGCAGATTCGTGCCGCCCCAGCCACCTTGAGCTGCCATTCCACAAGCGACGAGGAGGAGGAGGGAATGGAGTGGCAACCTCCGATAGCAGTGATGACCTGCAGAAAGGGCACACGGGGAGGGAGACCCACAACGACCGGCACACCTGAGGTAGCATGAGCGGCCACCACCGATGGCGAGAAGGAAGCCACCGTCGACAAAACAGATCCGAACCATGGTGGAACTCGGCATCCCCAAGGGAATTATGTCGTCGACCCTTGCAAGGCTTGAGCGATCAAGGTTGTTGAAAGGACCGACGCTAGGCCTAGAGGGGGGGTCAATAGATCGACAAGGACCGACAAAATCTATCAGATGCTCGAAACTTTTGATGCAATATCAGATCTTCTGAATAGAAGTTCTGATACTGAACTTCCGACAGAGGGTCGAATCTTCCAACCTCAACAATAAAGTTAATGTGAGATTCAAAAGCTAACAAGTATATGAAGATTCTAATTGAATAGAAAGATTGCAGCAAGTCTAGTAGAGCCTACGAATATGATCTATAGCAGCGGAAACTTGTAAACAAGTAGATCAGATAAATTTAAGCACAAGAACAAAAAGAACAACAATAAGAACAAGAGACAAGGATTTGTTCACCGAAGTTCACTCCACAAAAGAGCTCGTTGAGGTGCTCACTTAGAGCCGGATCAAATCTAACCCCTTGCCTCGTTCAATTAACCACAAAGGTCAGATTGAATTTCTTACTATTGCTCTCACAAAGAGAGGGGATTACAAACTTCTGAGGTCAAACCACAGAAGAATGAAAGCTTCGAGCGACGCCTAAATATCTAGGAGCAATGCTCCAAGAGCAACAAACAAGAATCAATCAACCAAGCATTCAAGTGCTTCTTGAGATGAACAAGGGATGATCTCACTCAAGGATGAAATCCAACACCTCAAATATCTCACACACCCAAGCCCTAGGTGAATCATTGCAAAGATTAGCTCTAGAAGGGAGTGTGAATGAGTATTGAATGCTCACGGAGGTGGTTTGTCTCGTGGTAGGAAACAACAAGTGAAGGAGGGGTGAAGGGGTATTTACACCCAACCCCCAAAACTAGCCGTTGTGTTGTCTGGAAGTGTTGCTTGGATCTTCTGACACATAGTCGAATCTTTTGAGTAGGCATGAACACAGGAACAAAATTCAAATTTCAACTCCTAGGAAAAAATACCCTTCAAATGTTCTGACACATGGTCGGATGTCCCAAGCAGGGGAACCACCTGAACTCTCTCAAGATGGGTCAAGGAGCCGGATCTTCCGACCAACTCTATGACAGTGAGACACAAAGTGTGTTTGTGCATGGCTCACGTGTCTCTCATAGAAGTTTTCATCTCAAGATGAAGCACTTTGACAAATTTAGCTGATTTAAACACATCCCCTTGATAGTACAGTGATTCCTATACTCAAATTCAAACCGAAAATCAATTTAAATCTTCAATGAGCTCTTTCACCATACTTAAAATGTTTTTTTGACCGAAGTCAGCAGGGGAATCCTCTACCTATTTTTTTATAGTTTTTATTCCAGGCCCACTTAATTTGATCCTACGGCGAGTCGAACCTGGGCCTGCTGGGTAACCACTAGGCTAAAGACTGTTTCACCATACTTTGGGGAGCTTCTTTTGACCTTTTAACTTCTCTTTTTCATCAAATCCTACGCATATATCAATTACAAACGTCATATCCAATTTGTGATTTTCATTATCACCAAAACCATTAGGGGCCTAGATGCACTTTCAGTTGTGGCCCGGGGGAGCCCGAACCAATAACGATGAAGCGACGGAGTGGGGGAGCCGAGCCCCGGTGACCAAGGCGGTGGCATGGGGTGCCGAGCCTAGGGTGACCATGCACCGGCGCAAGAGAGGCGACGCGTTATGCCCGAGCCCGAGCGGCCAAGGCTGGTAGCAGTGTTGGGGGCTTAAGCCCAGGACATGGTCCCCTTGAGCTTCAGCCTGGCAGGAGCGGCAGCCACAAGGTGGATCTGGAAGGTGGTCTGAGCGTCGGAACGCTAGCGACGACAACCGAGCCTCTCGACCATTCAAACCTAGGAATTCCAGAGTTGGTAGCGAGGGTCCACGTCTGCGGGGAGGGACACCGGAGGCGGTGGCCGACGAAGGAGGAGGGCGAGGCAACCCCCGCGGTGGCGGCCTGCTTCAGCAACCAGTGTCGGCGGCGGCCCAAAGGAGGAGGATGCGGTAGGAGGCAGCGACCAACGAAGAAAGTGACCTAAAATTGACCTAGGTTAGGGTGGGTCATCTGGCAATAAGAGTGAGCCCATGCATTATCGCACATGCTTTAGGATGTGTGCATAATCCTACGCATCAATCCCGCATGATTTAGGATGTGTGTATGAGACTATCTTTTATACAAGAGATAGCTCTTTATTCTCTCTTTTCACGTGAGCAAAAAAATTGATGTGTCACATTTAGGTCATCTCCAACAACTGGAGCTGTGGCTAGCTGATAAGATTCTCCCTCCTACATGGAGAGAAAAAAAAGGAAAAGAGGAGATTCTCTATCTTACGTGGAGAGAAAAAGAAAAAAAAAAGAGAATGGCTAGCTAGCGACCAGTAGAACACCCATCTATTTCACATTGTCCATGAAAATAAGACAATGAAAATTAAAAGTCTACTTAAAAGAGAAAGGGAATAAATTATTTTTTCTGTCACCTTCATCTCAATTAGTCCTATTGTTTTTTTTTTTGAAAAGACACCAAAAGGTGTCCTCATATCTGTTGCATATCAAGGAGAACAAGTGGTACAAATGAAAGACAACTTGACAAAAGATGACAAAATAAAATTACATTGAAGACCTCACCGGTCATGTTCTTCCTTGCTTGCCTACCCCAACTTGCTTGGGACAAAAGGCTATGTTGTTGTTGTGAAGATCTCACCGGTCATCTTCTTGCTTCGAATGTTCGTCAACCACCAGGATTTGAAAATACATTGGAACGGCACTAAGGGAAAGGGACACCTGCAAACATCATCACCAAAGGCTTTGAAGACCGCATAAACCACTCGCTGCTTACAACGAGATCTAGCAACCGCTGGAAGAGCATCGGCTTGGGGAACACCCAACGCAACGCAGGCTTGCAATCCTTCACCACCAGAAGAGAGGGTTGAAGAAATCGGATCTTGCCGCAGAACAAACCAAAGGAAGGGGTCAAAGTCACCGCAACAGAAGAGAGCCATCTGCATCTTCTCACAAACTGCAAAGATCTGGAGGAAACCTACAGATCTTATAGAACCTACTCTCACAGGCCCTTCGTCAACGTCGGATCTGACGTCGTCGAGGTGGGAGAAGGACAGAGAGACCTTATTCTAATGTGTCACCGTCGCCGCCACCTCCTCGATGCCGCTGGAGACCAAACCCTAGATGAACGGGTCACAAAGTAGAACTTAGAAAGGGGTGGGTCCCCACTCCTCCGCCTCCCGGCAAGGCCGCCAGGTGAACGGAGGAGGGGGACCGAGGAGGAGGCGGGCGGCGAGAAGGAGGCGGCGGCGGCTAGGTCAGCGAGAGCGAGAGTGTTGGTCCCTTTTTTTTTTTTTTGAAAGAGTCCTATTGTCTTAGGTAGGAATATATGATGTTTCGAGGCTTGTATGCAAAAATTGTATGGCCCAATGCCATTTATTTGCGAAAAGAAGGTAGCAGCTGAGTTGGTATTATTGGAGGAGGTCTAAACTCAAACCTAAAATTTTATTGGAGCTGTGGACAAGAAGGGAAGAGATAAATATTGACTGTTGGGTGTGCTATTTGTACCTCTTATGTCTCAGCCGTTGATTTCATCGACCATCCTTATCAACATATCAAGTGCAAACCAGACTTCGTACAAATTGTGCAAACCATATATTCTTAATCATCTTTTTGCAAATCATCCCTCCCACCTTTCCTGTTATTTTGCAAATCCCCCTTCTACCTTCCCTGTTATTTTGCAAATCTCACCTCCCACCTTTCCTGTTATTTTGCAAATCTTCCTCCCATCTTCCCTTGCGTGCCCTTTGGATCAATATCGTGTGGCTCATATTGCAATTTGCACGGTTGGTTCGAAGAGGTTGGTTTGCATATGATATGATAAAATTCTTCGGTTTACAAAGAATAAGAAAAGGCCGACCAGTGCACGCAAAGGTATATAAAGAAAAGCAATTTTCTGAAAGCTACCGGCAGATGGATGCCAAAATAAATACCTCCTCTGCCATCTTCTTATCCCACTCTAGCGCGGATGGGAATGCGCTCCGCACACTACCGCATGCGCTGCTCGAGCTCCTCCTTCCCCTGCGCTGAATAGTAAGTTGAGAATTCAAGTTCCTGATCACTTGGTTGGTAATGCGCCAGATGCGCTGTGGTCTTCATGGGATTTCTGGGCGTGTTTTTTGTTTTGGTGTATGATTCTTAGGTTTGGGGACGATTCTTTGCCTCATGCTGTATGATTCTTCTGTTTTAGGCATGTAATCGCCATGTTTTTCTCCATTTTTGCTGCTTAATTTGTGCCTTCGCTCACCTGTCCGGTTGTTGATTTGTCTGCAGATAAAAGTTGCCAATAAGAGTTCAAATGGGAGCGTTCTTGAGCTCCCCAACCAGCAAGAACCAGCCATGGGAGCACGGCGAAGCGCCGGGGCCAGAATCCTCCAAGAAGCTGCGGCTATCGCCGATTCCTCCTTGGGGCCATGATCACCCGCGGCTCATCCCCGGTCTCCCGGACGAGATCTCGCTGCAAATCCTCGCGAGGATGCCGAGGATAGGGTACCTGAAGGCCAAGATGGTCTCCCGGAGCTGGAAGGCCGCCATCACCAGTGCGGAGCTGTACCGTCTTCGCAAGGAGCTTGGTGTGGCCGAAGAGTGGCTGTACATTCTGATGAAAACGGCAGACGATCAGAAGCTGGTTTGGCACGCTTTTGATCCGGTTAGCAACCAATGGCAGAGGCTGCCACTCATGCCTGAGATCAGTCATCGAAGAGGAGACTGCAGGGGTGGTGTCTCCGGGTTGGGATTGGGGGATCTGGTGAGCGCTGGCATCAGGATCTCCAATGTTATCAGAGGCTGGTTTGCTCACAAGGCTTTGTTAGACAGTATACCTTTCTGTGGCTGCACCATTGGCACCATTGATGGCTGCATTTATGTTTTGGGCGGCTTCTCTCGAGCTTTCGCGATGAAATGCGTGTGGAGGTATGATCCCTTAGTCAATTCATGGGAGGAGGTAAGCCCAATGAGCACTGGGCGTGCCTTTTGCAAGACTAGCCTGTTAAACAACAAGTTGTATGTTGTTGGTGGTGTGAGCAAAGGCAAGGATGGGTTAACTCCACTCCAATCTGCCGAAGTATTTGACCCGGCAACCGGGGCTTGGGCAGAAGTGCCAGACATGACATTCTCCAAAGTGCAAGCTCTACCGACTGCCTTCTTAGCTGAGTTACTGAAGCCGATTGCTACTGGAATGACCTCATACAAGGGGAAGCTATATGTTCCTCAGAGCCTTTATTCCTGGCCCTTCTTTGTTGATGTTGGTGGGGAGACATTCGATCCTGAGACGAATTCATGGGCAGAAATGCCTGTGGGAATGAGCGAGGGTTGGCCTGCAAGGCAGGCTGGAACAAAATTAAGCGCTGTTGTAGATGGAGATCTGTATGCCTTGGAGCCATCAACTTCTTCTGACAGTGGTAAGATAAAGGTCTACGATCCTCAAGAGGATACCTGGAAGGTTGCTGTAAGTCAGGTACCTGTTGGGGGCTTTTCCGAGTCGGAAGGTCCGTACTTGATTGCAGGATTTGTTGGGAAGCTCCATTTGATCATCAGGGATGTGGATAATACTATCAACATTATGCAAACAGACCTTCTGAAGCCTATGGATTCGGCAGCCCCTTTGGCTGGCACAACTTGCCAAAGCCCAGAAGTCTCCTTCGAACAGGAAATAGATGTTTGGAAAGCTATTGCGTCGAAGAATATTGCAGTTGCCGAACTCATCAGCTGCCAGGTTCTTAGCATATGAGTTTGTAAATTCGAGTTGCTCTGGATCACTGTATCGATCATGAATATGTTTCTGCCACACATCTAATCTGATCAGTTAACTTGTTGGGGGTTCCAACCTTGAGATCAGATGATCTGCATCTTTGTGTTACAAATGTGATAAGTGAGTCAACTGCAGGAAGTATTTCCGCTGGCAGTGTACATATGTATACCCAATTTGCATAATCCGATTGTGTAAGTGTTTGCTTTAACTCTTAACTATCTATATAACATCACATGAATTGTAGTGTTCATCCCTTTTTGTCTGATTTCTTAATGGAAATATGTGTAGTGATCTTAACAACAACCTATCTGGACATTGTTTCAGTTCTGCTGATATTCTTATTGTCCCCTAGAAGAAGAGACCTGCGTCTTTGGTTTTAGTACCCTCGATCCAGTGACGCCTTCCAGAACTTGGAAATGCTTTATTTTGCATTATTCGCAGCTTTATTTTGCATAATAAACTCTCTGGATAATATGTTAATATGTTGTGGCATCTTAGGAGCGGGGAGTATACCAGTATGAACCGGATCCATGCTTTCCTGATGCTTTTCGCCGGCTTGCCTTGAAACTGTTCCCGGTCAAAAATGTGAGGCGCTCCTGTACAGCCGCCGTGATCTGCAGACTTGGGCGTGGTTTTTCTATTGACTCCTGATGTCACTTGTGCAATGTTGCTATCTGTTAATTGTCAATAACTGTGAACTGAAAAATTGTAGAAAGCATCTCATGATTGTGATGCTAGCAGGTAGCAATATTCGCATCAACAAAAATGGCGGGCAAGATTTTTCAAATCCACATGTATTTTTCAAATTTAGCCTACTAGTTATGCGCATTTTTCAGTCAAGGAAAAATTACAATACTGAATAGAAATAGCTGGAATTTTCAAGTAACATCTTCAGAACAGGATGTCAACACCTTGATGATCTCTCTGGTGAACCTATATCAATCTAATTATTGAATCTTACACGAGGGAAAGGAACATGGTTTGGTTGACGTGACTAGTTCAAGAGTTTAGAAGGTCAAAAACATGACATGCATCCTGAATGTTCTTTGGTTTTCACATGTTAAAGGCATGTCAGTATTACATAGGGATCTTTGGTTTTCACATCAGAGCTTCATGCCGAAAAATAGAATAGCAGAATGTTCTTTCTGTTAGGCAGTGCTAACATCAGATCAAGGGGTGGTTCCAGTCAACGTTAAAGATTCTGTGTAAAGAAAAAATTGCGAATTGCAATAAACAGTTGTGAATACACCCTTGAAAGGCTGCTGGTTGTTGGCACAAGACAAATTTTTTTAATAAGATCGTCTCTGAGCTGCAGGGGCTTGTACAAGATGTTACATTTATGTATATCACATTCACATACAACTCTACAATTGATACTGATGCTGAGATTCTACTGATATTTACATTACAAAATGTTTCAATGGCCGTCGTAGAAGATTGTTTACAAAGACTGCAACTAGCTGACTTTTTTTTTCCGGCTCCAGTTTTCTCTTTGGTTCCTATGATTTCCACGGTCATCGGTTCTTCAGATTCATTTCGAGCTTCTGCCTTTCTCCCTCCACCTCGGCAAACTGCACACTGAGCTCTGAGTATCTGCCTTGCATCTCTTTTAGTTCACTTTCTACTGCTACTTGCCTTCTCTTCAACTCAATAGTATCTTGTATCAATTCATTGATGTCCCTGAAGCTTTGGAAGATTGCTGCTTCATCATTGTGCTGCTTCAAGAATGAACTAACAAGAGGCAAAGAGAATCAATATATCTATATTTGGTGTATTAGTGTTTAGTCAAATATAAAATGAACAGCAAAAACGCTTGTTGAATGTACAAGTTACCTCTGGAAAAGGATGTCTGTTTTCTTCTTTGCTTGGAGAGCTTCTGCGAGCTCGAGTTCCAAAGCAAGTACTCTTTCCAAGGCATTGCCAGATCCAGGAAGCTCTTTAAATGAAGGAAAAATACTTTGCAAATGCTCATTTGCCTAAAGTAATAGCCAATGGAAAAATGTGAATGAGACATGTTGGTGTACAGCCTGTACAGTCACGTTTACTACAGACACTGGAAACATACCATATCTAGTTGTGATAATGTCCTTTCCAAACCACTGAGTGATGGATCAATTAGATTAATGTCCAGTGGAAGAAGAGGAGACAGATTCTCATTTTTCAATCTTTCCAGCTGCATATAAAAACAATTTTCCATTAAAATCAGCTCCCTTCCATATCACGCAACACACTGGTATGATGATGTACAAAAATATAGTTTCTTAAATTATCTAATGGTAGTTATAAGCCTTCATACACTGAGTTACATAGTACCAAAGACTCATCATGTGTTACTGTGAATCTGTGATGTTGAGTTTACGTTACCAATTTAATTATCACATTAAATATGGCAAATCAGCAAATTTCTAATTCAATTATCCATTGTGTAACATGAGCAAGCCAGTAAGCATGGTGCATCACATAAGCACAATTTGTGATTCATATAATATGACAGCATCTCAGGACCCTGAATACATGTAATAGCATCTAAATCTTTTTGCCTCCGATTCTCCACATAGGAGCATGGGAAATAAATCATAATCCTGAAACTGGTAGGAGCACATTTTTTCATATGAAATTTGCTTTTCACATAGTATGCATTACAACCCGGATGAAAAGGGTAATGCACCAAGAAGGTTTCATCATACCTCCTTCTGGAAAAGGTTCAATTCAGTTGCTAATTTCTTATGTTCTCTGGAAATATCTTTGATGCTATTGTTGCCATCCAAATGATTCTCTATTGATGATTCACATTCCTTATCGCAATTCTGTGGAAATAGCAAAATAAGTGAGCTGACAATGTTATTTATTGTGGAACAAAAGAACAAATAACCAGAGATATACTTGTCAGTAAGAAAACAAGTAAAGTCAAAATCTGTGATCTATAACATTAATCTAAGTTGTTTAGGATATCAACAGGGTCTACAATACAAACTTCTGTTTTTTTTTCTCTTGAACATGCATGAGAGTTGCGTATCTATGTATTAAGAAGAAGAAAGGGTGTAGAACATCCCAACAGAAATACACAGGTTTATAAGCAACCTAAACACCTCCACACTTACTCTCTATTACACTTTCTATTGCCAGCTGGACCCGACCTAACCTTGATCAGAAAGAACATCTACACTTAATCATTCAGTGTCACTACGGCAAGAAGATAAGAAATTCCTTGAGTCCCGATGCAAAAGATATGTGAGCGCAGTTGATGAGGACGATGATTGGTGTGTGCCTGGTTCGCATCATTCAGTGTCACTGGTTCGCATCAGCAGTATTATTATATAATGGCACGATGATTGGTGTGTGTCACTAAGGATGTCATGTACATGTATAGTCTATGCTCCTAGTGTAGCGGTTTTTGAATTTGGGAGATTAACATACCAAACCCGACGCATACAATTCCTCCCTTATGGAAGAAAACCCCATTCAGATCAGATGGCAGTCCATGGAACACACAGCAGTTGTGGTGGTTCCAAACAGACCAAGCCCGACAATACAAATTTCTGACTAGTCCTTTCTATAAAATATGAAAATTTGAAATAGAATTGATTATAATTATGAAAGTGATTCCCATGATAAAACTAATGAAATCAATCCTATGTTGCCAACATGGTTCTTTACATATTAATGGTCAAAGTGAAAAAAGTTCGACTCAGTGGAATCACAAAACAACTTACATTTCCAATCAGTAAAATTAACCAAAATAAAAATATTAAGAAATACTTATTTCATTAAGTGCAAAAGGGACTTGTAGGTCTGGCAAGGTTCTTCAGTGTCTTATACGCTGATCAGGCTTTGGCTTGTCTAGGGCCACACCAAGCTTGACCGGTAAGTAGAAAAGCCCAAACAAATGGCTAAAATCCCAGATACACTCAGGCCAGTAATCAATATTGAATATACACCAGCACTTACAATCATATTACAGTTTCAGAATAATATATTTTAAGCTGAATTAAACTTTTTGACATGTCAGCATGTTGACCAAAGCCGTCGCATGCTAAATGAATATCTATTTTATGTCCTAAGCATGGGCCTTATTCTTAAACTTCATGTTCTGGGCCATATTACCCTATATCTCAAGGCATGTATGACATGCCATATATATCAAGTGTTGTAATGTGCTACATGGTTTATAAAGTTAAATTTGTCATATTCGCCATAAGCCTGGCAACAAGTACAATAACCAAAAAAAAAAAAAAATCGTGGACTGATTACCTCCAAGTTCTTGCTCAGTTCATGCTCTCCAAGCTTCCCAACACCCTCTGCTCCTTTAGACAAATTTGATGTTAAACTTCTGCTCTGAATTTCACGTTCCTGTAACTCTGAATCCATTCCTGTTGTATTTGGTGTTGCCTTTGACACAGATTCAGCCTTGCCATCTTCAAGAACATGCCCCACAGATGTGGTTCCAGGGTTGCATGATCCAGAGCTATCATGGGATCTGTTATTGTCTGTTAATGCCATATTCTCCAATAACTTCTTAATCAGATCAAGTTCCACCCTTATTCTGTTACGTTCCTCACTGCACTCCTCAAGAGAGACTTCGATCTTCTGCTTTTCTTCACTGCAGCAATCTAAGTTTAATTTTGTGCATTCTAGTTCTGTCATCATGTTGTCATATGCATTTGACAATTCTCTTTTATCAGCTGATAAATCCTGCATCTCCACCTCCATTTCAGAAATTTTCATGGACAATTCTTCAATTTTCTTAGCAAGAGCAATCTCATTTTTCTTCCCAGTTTCAACATCATCCAAAGCACTTTGTAGCTTCAGCAGCATCTCTTCAGCATATTTTTTATTGACAAAAACCTGACCTTTCAGCTCTTGAACCTTCGATTCATACTGCTCCTTAATAAATGCAATTCTAAGGGAATCTTGCATGGCGTGTAATGATCCTTCTTTCTCCTTTCTTCCAGCTTCAGCCTTTTCTTTTAACTCTCTCAAAATGATCGACAAGTTTTTGAACTCTTCTGCCTTCAGACTTTGTTCTGCAAGTTTTTGGGCAAGATCCTTGTTCTGTTCTATCAAATTTGTCAACTCATGGCTTTGATTTTGGAGCAATGATGACATCACAGTGTGTTGTTCTTCCAATTTTGACCTAAGAATAATGTTTAAAATTTCAATCTCATCTTTTGTAGATTCCACATTATCAACCTGCTCTTCAAGATCTGTCAGCAAGACTCGGAGCTGTGAAATCTCATCTTGATCCTCCAATACTTTCTCACCATTATCAACTGCTATATCACGAGACTTGTTATTACTCACTTTTATCAATGCTTCCTCATGTCCTTTCATAAGATCCTCAAGTCCTTTCTTCTCTTGGATAACACTGCTCAGTTTGATTTCAAGCGAATGGATAGCCGCTTGAAGTGTGCTATTTCTATCCGCTAATTCTGCTTGAGTAGACATGTAAACCCGTAATAATTCATCAGCATCTTTGTTTTTATGTTCGAGATTCTCAAGGTCATTTTTTAACATATTAAGTTGCACAACAGCATCTTTTATTTGACTTCTCATACAACTAGCTTCAATTTCACTGGAAAGCATGGCCTCAAGAACTATTTGTACTTGGTTTTCCAGATTCGAAAGCTGGGAGTGAAGAGAAAGATTCTCACAGCTGAGGTCCCTTTGGATTTGTTCACTCTTTGAGAGTGCATCTTGCATTGTACTGTTTGCTTTTTCCATGTCGAAAAGCTGGTCCTTCAGATGAACTAACTCTGTTTTATGTTCATCAAAAGAAAGTAGGACCTGATCTTTCTCACTAAGCTGTGATGTAAGACTTTCAAGGGCAGACTCAAGTTGTTCCTTAAGTCTCTTTTCTCTTAGCAACTTCTCATCAGTGCATCTCAAATCAGCGTGTAAACGTTTGATCTCACTTTCCATTTGCACTAACATTTCATCTTTAGACTGCAATGACTGAGTCAAGGTTCGGGCATCCTCCTCATATTGAGCAAGACTTATTTTGGTCCTCTCAAGTTCCTCTACAGTGACACCTAATTCTCTCAATTTTTCAACAAGGGCCTCATTATCACTAGTTGCATGCTGTAGCTCAACTTCCATTTGTGACAACTTTGATGTTAAGCCACTATTGGTAATGGAATACATTTCTTGAGAATCCAAACTCAAACTAAGTTTGTGAGCCATGTCCTGCAGTTCTTTCTGAAGCTTCTCTACAAGCTCCTCAGAAAAGTTTAGCTTCTGTTTTGTGGCATCCAAATCACATACATACTTCTGCTTCATATCGTGCAATTCTGATTCGGCCTTCTCTGACCTTCTCTGAAGAGCATCACACATTTCCACTACTACTTCCTTCTCCTGATGAATATGAAGCATCTTGTTACATGTTTGCTGATGGAAGAATTCCAAGTTTTTCATCACAGCAGTATAATTCTTGCTCTCAAGTTCATGCAGCAAAGATGCCTCATCTAAGCCTGAAATATTGACTTCCTTGTTAAAAGACATAATTTTAGAGCATAGTTCACCCAGTTGATCTTGAAGGGATGTAGAAACAATCTGTATATCTTTGTTTATGGAGGATTGCTTATCTAACTCATCTTTCATGGCCTCAAAACCTTCTCTTAATGATCTGACCTCATCCTTAAGCTGGTCAGTCAGTAGACTTTCTTTGGTTAAAAGGTTCTCGAATCTCTTGCTTTCTTCAGCGCAGACCATATACTTGCTTTCACAGGCTCTATGTTCCTGAACAAGTCTTTCAGATTCCGTGAGCTTTTCCATAAACAAAGCATTTTCAACTGTAATATCATGGAGTTTTGCTTCTAATATTTGGTTCTTCACAGTCAGATCATCACACTTCAAAATATATCCCGCTTCACTATCTTTGACACTTTTGGCTTGGTCCAATGCAGAGTTCAACTTAAGCACTAGAGATTGTGCAGCATCATTAGATTCATTAAGTTGCATTTCTAACATTTGCAACCTTCCCTGCATGCATTTTATTATATCCAATGCAGCATAGTGAGATTCGCGTAGCACATCAGAGAATATCTCGTACTCCATGTTGGCAGTAAACATATCTAAAAGCTCAGACTCCATAGCACGAGAGGCCCTTTTTGGCCCTTCAATGTGATTCCCCCGTGAATCAATATTACTATGTACATGAAATTCTGATCTCGCACGGAGCTCTTCAATGTTGAATGCCCTAAGATTTTTCTGGCCATCCATTTTGTCCAGAGTGCCATTATCTGCTAAAAACACTTGAGGTTCTTTCTCTGCATATAGACCATCAGGTCCAATTTGTTTGACACCAGGCCTGTACTGTTCAGGTTCTTTATTGCCACATAAATCTGCTACAGCAGAGTGTTCGTCAGGCAAACTATCAAAATCTTCTAAAAAGGATTGCTTTGCTAGAGTTTCGTTTGACTCGTACATAGAGAGAACCTGAAACGACAGTAACTCAAGGTCTTTCTGTAGACGTTCCACAGCTGCAGAATAATTGAATCTAACCCTTTTGAGTGCAGTTTCTGTAGCAACAGCCCTCCTCTCAAGCTCCTTATTTTGAGCTTCTAAAGCTGTTCTGTCCTCAACAAACCTCATTAACTGATCATTCATTTCCTCATGCATTTTTTGCTTCTGAGCTTGGAGGACAGAAATTGTGTAAAAGCAAGAGTTATGTTCTTTCCTGAGATTTTCTAATTCGATTGCTGTCTGCTTCTCGCTCTCCTCAAGCTTATGGATAAAGGATTCATAGTAACGCTCTATCTGGCTCATCTTTTCCAGGAGATTCTCCTTCTCAGTTTTTGAGTCCTCCAGCTTCTGCAGGAGCTCACACATCTTCTCCTCCATCGTGCCTGCACTACCACCAGTACTTTTCTTGAGGGTATCATGATGTCCTGAGTTTAACAGATGACCAGTATTTGAAAGTGGAACCAAATGTTCTGCATAGTGATTTTCTTTCATTTGCCCTGGCTGAACTCCTTGCTTGAGGTTCTCAATGACACGCTGAAGTGCCCCCAGATCAGCGAGAAGAAAATCAAGATCACTTGCTTGTAGTCCATGGAGAGCATTGTTTCGGGTCTGTTGCAGTTTACTTTCGAGAAGCAGCAAACCTTGCAGCCATTCGGTATGGAGATGATGAACAGAATCGGTAGCTTCAGCATCAGACTTTTTCTGCAGGAGTTTAGAAGATTTTATTTCTTCCAACTCTTGTTTCAGATTGGAACATTCTGTTCTTAGCAACGATACTTCTGTAGTGAGCTGATTTCGTGACATAAGTTCAACGGCAACCTTTTGGGCAAGGCCCTGTGTCTCAGTGCCTAATTTGTTGGTAACATGCTCCAGAGATGTTGCTTCTGTCTTAAGCTGAGAAAAAGCTGACTCAGCCACCTCCAATCTGGTTCTGAGCCGGTTATTCTCATCATGGGCAGCAGCTAGATATTTATCAGCAGAGTACTCAGGACTCCAGCCATGAGTCCAGTCATTGCTCCCCTGAGGTGAAAGGTGTTTACCCCGACGAGCTCCTTTCTCTGGTGTAGGACTTTGACTAGTAGGACAAAGAGGTAGGTCACCTGAGCTCCTAAAGCTATTGATTTCATGTCCACCATATGGATCATTCTTTTCAGTAAAAATGCCATCTGAAGTGTGTGATGAATTTTCATAATCTTCAGTTGATCCTGCAGAATCTTCTACTGACGGGTACCCCAGAGAAGTTTCTTTTAGCTTAATCCTTGCATTAACCTATTAAGCATGAGACAGGAAAGTCTATCACCAAATGAGAAGAAATAATGACAACCAAATCATTAATATCATTTACGAACCTTATCGGTGCCAATGTCTGATGAGGCTGCAGCAACTTCAGCAGGATCATGACTTCTTTGGTTCAATAACTGCTGAGAACTTTTGGCGCCAGTTTCCCTTTGCTGCTCAAATTCTCTGTAGCAAACAAGAATTTAAAAGGATTAGAACAAATAGTTTCTTTTGTAGAATAAAATATATTGATGCATAGTGAGCAACCTGAAACCAGTTTTTGTAGTGAGAAGTTGTGCCGTGATCTGAAATGGTTTGATCAAAGAACCGCATTAGGGGTTAAAATAGCCACGATTCCCACAAAACTGTTGAACAGATTCCCATCGTACAATAACACTAGCATAGATGGCTACTGGTATAGTAAAAGAAACGTTTTCTAAGATCTTCGTACATGTAATAGCGTCCCGAAGTCAGAACCACGAAGAGGAAGTGCTATAGAAGCAGGTTTCAATGCTTCTGCGAATTCAGCAAGATTGACATCAACCTCCCCAAGAATACTAGACCGTGAAGTCCCCTGTTTTAATCATGGATATGAGGAAACACAGCAAACATCATTTGTTAGTAAATCCTTCCTGTGCTTATTTTGACACAAATCAACATCTTGATTTAACAAGAACATTGAGAGAGACAGGAAGACAGAGAATAACAATAACCAATTTCTAGACACACCATGGCCACAACAAGCTTATAGAGCTTGTCATCATATGTCTTAGTCCGAGGATCCTGAAGAAGCCGTGTTGCTTCATAGATAGGATCTGGCCATTTGCAGCTTCCATTCCTGACATTTGCTTTATTTGTTTTTGCAATCACCTTTCCTGTATCAGCAGAAATGAAGGACAAAAATAATTTGTCCCATCCTGTTGATGGAATCTGCAACCAATTTTTTTAATGTAACAGATTAGGCAAGCTTGCCTTGCATAAATAAGTTATGTTCACACATACTGCACAAGCAAGACTGGGGAAAAGAATGTATAGTTTTCCAAAAAGAATTTTTTTTTCCTCGAACACGCAGGAGAACTGCGTATCATTATATTAAGAAGAAACGAAAGGGGTCTAGAGCCCCATACAACCCAGCCAACACACACACACCCTTATGCTATGTGATGAAAATCTCTTACTTCTCATATAAAAACATGACCTAAGGACCAGTACAAGGCAAACTCATTGATTAGCTGGCTCCAGAGCAAGGAGATGGGACAATCCCCGAGCTCCAGCCATACTCCATAGGTGAAGTTCATCTCTTACAGAAACCCAAACCTGATCAAGGCTCGGTTGGATCCCATCAAACACACAGGAGAAGATATAATAGAACTGAAGTAAATGTATCAGAACTCACATTTGTAGCATGGAACTGCAGCCGGAATACAACCTTGACTTTGGTTTTTTCAATCTTCCATTTTGGCACCCTTGACATTGTGACAGTATAATGACAATTCCCAAAAAATCTTTGCAGTTTAAACGTCTCTCAAGTGTGGAAGGATCAACATTCTTTTTTGTCTGAAAGTAAAGGCAACACAAATTTCCTCAAATCAATGAATGTAATTCGTCTTCTTTCAGATATAAACGGGGTAAAATTCACACAACAAACCAGAAACAATCAAACATTGATCATATTCTGATGACAAAGAAAAGAAGTAAAAGAGATGAAACAATAACACTAACTTGATCGCTACCATATTCCGGTGTAAGCTAATGATGTCTGATAAATGCTAACCAAAGCCCCAAAACACAAATGGCTGGTAAACTTCTATACAGCAATCACAAAAAAAGAAAAATGATTAAGTTGAATCGTGTAAGTCCTTCCAGATTCCATATCAGTTCCATATTAATTAAAAAAAACTATTTATCAGCAGTACTGTATGCAAAAGGGCGGCCTTTGGTGCAGTGGTAGAGCTTCACCGCCTGTGACCGGAAGGTCCAGGGTTCAAGCCCCCAGCCTCTGCACATTTATGTGCAGGAAAGGCTGTGCGCTAAACAACCTGCCCCCAGACCCCGCATAGTGCGGGAGCCTACGGCACTGGGTACGCCCTTTTTTTTAGCAGTACTGTATGTCCATTCAAATGTAAAGCTTAATGCAAAATTAAAATGGAGTCAATGAATAAACTGCTTCATGCAAATCTACCTACACTAACAATCCATGTAACTTTGGGAATATACTAACTTATGAGCATGTGGCTAGTTGAACTGATGTGACCTTGTGGTTCATGTAACTTTAAAACCACAACATTGGGAATATACTAACTTATGAGCATGTGGCTAGTTGAACTGATGTCATCCATCTATCTTAAAGATCCTAGAATCAAATTAAGGATTCAAACACCAGTAAAGATGATTAAACTAAGTCAAACAAACATAGGGAAGAAATATACATATAGTCAGAAAAAACACAAGACCATATCTAGAAACTAGCAACACGAGATAAAGCAATCATATAGGCAGTACACTGAAACAAATTTTGTAAGTTGGCTCTGATCCAACTAGAAGCAATGGACACTCACTACAAAGCTCATGTTCTCGAAAAACTAAAAAGGAATCCAATGCTATCCAGGAAGAGTTCAGATGTTTCGACAAAAAATCCCATAAAAGTTGTACTTTAAAAGTTCAACAAAATATCATACCTGACTAACCCGTTAAAGCATAACATCCAACAAACTAGGATCCATTGAATCATAAGCAAATATTGAAAACTCAGGATTACTTCCAAAAAGCTCTCGCCTTTACACTAAAGATACACTTGAGTTAAATGTGTGTTCTAGGGACCCAGAAACAATAAAGCCCATCAGCATTGTACAAATGACCAACCAAAAGCATTTCCAACTAACTGCAAAAGCTCTGAGATTTAGTCAGGAAGCAAAGCTAGCCAACTCAGATCCACCAAACCCTCCAAAAGCCAAAGCAATTTTCCAACATATAGCATCTGAACCAGCATGGTAGTACCAAGATTTAATGCTGTGAGTTAAGGATATGAAACGACATGCCATAATAACCCAATAAAAGTTCATCCATTGCTCGAGATGCAAATGTTTATTAATGTGGAGCTTTTTGCCACAAAAAAAAAAACGCCTGCAACCTTTTACGCCTTTGCCCTAATCACAGATCATTGGATACAGAAGGAGCTCCGAGAAACCAAATTTTTCGGACGATCCTAAAAGAAATCACTCGCACCTAAAGTATCTAATCTAACAACTGACAGACTATGGGGGAAAGCTCGCACCTTTTGCGCTAAACAGCTCCCCAACAGCCTACCAATACATCTGTCAGCATTTACTCCCTTGTTTGAAATGCGATTTTCCTAAAAATCAAATGTACGCAGTGCATTCAGATCCACCGAAAATAGCAGCAAACCCCCACATTTATACAAAAAGTCCCCGAAACTTCATCTAATCACAACCTATGACTATGAGCTAACGGCAGCCACAAGGTCCCTGCTTCTCCTCCCAAGAATCCATAGTGGAACAAATGGGGAGCCGCCGGGAGCAGCTGCTAATCCTGCCGCCCCCCGAGAGGCCGAGCATTAGGCAGGGAAGAAGCAAGATTCGAGCGGGGATATCGACGGATCCGAAAAGAAGCGTGCGAAATCTAGCCCCGGCATTCGCCCGCCCCGGGGCTGCGAGGTGGGAGTAGTAGTCCCGGTGTTTCCCATCGATCTCACAGGGGGGGAAGGAACAGAGAGGGAAATAGCAGAGCATTCGTGCGAACCTTGGGTTTCGGAATATCAGCTTCCCTCTTCCTCCTTTCCCGGCCACAGCAGAGCGCGCGAGAGGTGGGACAGCTCTCCCCGCACTGGAGCACGCCGCCGGCGCGAACGCAGTCGACTCCGCCGCGCCCCCCGGCGCCGTGGCGCCGTTGCCGGTAGCTCGGGTTTAAAGGGTGGTTGGGCCAGAGAGAGAGAGATTACTGAGGGAGCAGGCAAGTAGTGGTAGTGATCTAGCTGGGGCTGGTTGTGGGGGTTGGTGTTAGCAGCGTGACTAAAGGGGAGAGAGAAAGAGTGAACGATAGACAGAGAGAGAGTGGAAGAGAGATTTAGAGAGAAGCGACGGACGGCCCGCCAAAGCAGAGCAGATTTGGGTTTGGATTAGAGTAGATTAAGCGGACAGAGACGCCGGTTGCTTGCTTACCGGAGCAGGCAGGAGCACAATCATGGCGTCCGGTCGCTTCTAGCTTGATTACCGCATCATTAAACAACTCGTTACGCTAGCTATTCGCAGCGCACTCCTCCATGTCAGTCAGTAAGTACAGGTGTAAGAGTATAAACGTACTGTAATCACGCGCCGGCTGCTGTTGTACCCTTTTTTTAATCTTTTCCAGGCAACGCAGTAACCGATTAAACTTTTCTGCTTGGACCGACATAGCAAGAACTAGGAGTGAGCTTTTCTTTATCATTTTTCACCACTCGTTTCAGGGTAAAAGGTGTTCCCCTCTGTTTAGCAATAGGTTAGTCCCTTTTTATAGTACGACAATTTTCACATCAAATGAGCCGTACTATAAAATTGTCCATTTTTAGAATGGAGAAAGGTTGCGGTTTATAAGTGTCTAATATCTACTCCGTATACGGCTAGAAAAGTACGGCGGTCCATTTGCAAACAAAGACAAAGAAAAAAGTACATGAATAGTATATGTGTTCGTCAGGTACTGCTGAGATTACAATAGTACTCTCATGAATTTTCACTGCGCCCAGTTATTATACGTACCATTAATATTATCTCTTTAATAATATGTCGCCAATAGAAAAAAAGTACTGCCCAATAAAACAAGGCACAAACTAAACGTGCATTTTGTTGAATTACGGATAAGCGTTTCTCACAAATAGTGCTACACTGCTACGTAGTGTACAATTATATTATACTGTGCTCGCATTAAGCCATTTATTATGTGAGAGCTCTTTTTTTTACAATTACACGGTACAATGCAGACGCTCACAACACGCACGCACACTCATCTCTATTAACACAAGTACGTAAACCCTACCCCTATGAGCACATTCGAAGGACTGAGCACCCGACAGATCTAGAGATTCCCGTTGAACGCCACTTACCATTTAACGCATAACGCCAGAAAAAAGGTACGAGCAACAGGATTTGAACCCTGGTGGGTAGCGTCTCACTAAACTGTCCTGCCATTGGACTACGAGCTAATTCGTGAGCTCCTGTTTCGTTTGGTAGCGGTGATTGCGTAGCGATTGATGCACCAGTGCTGGACAACTAATGGTTTTCGATCATGCAAAACTCTACTCCACAGGAATGGTTTTCGATCTTTACTAAAAGGGCATGTTTCGGTTGAGAGATCCATTCAGACAAGCAAATGCTTGGACCGACCTACTTACTATAGACTTTGTGCCAAACAACAAAAAAACAAGAGATAAAAATCTCTTTGTGCTGAAATACAATCGTAGTAGCTCGGTCCGAGCTGAAAACTACTTGTTTTCATTTTAAGCCTTTTGTACTTGTGGAGTGTTGACAGCATTACATTATAACAAATGAGAGTATAGAATAACCATATGTTCTGACCCCCTAAGTTACGACTTCATACAAAAATCTTCGTTTTTAAGATTACGCTCTCGTGCTTCCACCGCACGATCTTGAATTTTCAGTTACCAGAAAAGAGATTACTGAATAACTTTAACAGACTGTTCGCAATAAATGAAACATACCAAAATGTCAAATGGCGCGTAAGACACCTGAATGGAAGAGAACAAAATAAAATGCAAATGGGAAACTCTTGTCTTGATCTCCGTAAACATTAATTATCGAGCCACCAGGCTAGAATTTATTTATGTTCAGTGACTGGTGTGTGAAATCAAATATACCGAGTTTATTAGATTGATCTCATCATTAACAACATCACTTGTGCCGTTGTAGCAATGACAAATCGACTGACTTTAAAGAAAACTTTAGATTGTGGGTCCTTAGGCTGTCCGCACTGGAGATCGGTAAGTGGGACGGTAAATGCCACGTCCTCTCTTTACCATGCATTGTACAGGTTTTCGAGCTGCAGTGGGAGACGGTAAAAAAGTCGCTACCGCCGCGAGGAGGTTGAACATGGCATCGTCGGAGGAGGACGGAACTTCCGGACGGCCGCAGCTCAGTCCGGGCCGCGCGCGACCTCAAAGAGATGGGGAGGAGGACGAGCGCGCCGGACATGGGGAGGACGACGAGCGTCGCGCGCGAGCTCCGGCGCCCACGCCGCCCGGGAGCAGGGGAAGGTGGGGGAGGCCAGGATCTGGCAGCGGCAGACGGCGTCCGCGCTTGCCGCCGCCGCACATCCAGCGCCGCTCTAGCGCCCCGCCACCGCCGCCGCGCTCGAAGCCATCGTGCCGCCGTGCTGCTCCTGCTCCTGCTCCTGCTCCTGCTCCTCCGCCGCCACTGCTCTTCACCCGCGCCGTCGCCGCCGCTCGTCATCCAGATCGAGGCCGTCCGCCGGAGCTCCGCCGCTCCCATCTTGACCCGGCCCCGTGCCCTCCCTGCTCTCTCTCTGCCGGATCTGAGCCCGCCGCCAGCCTTGAGCCCCGCCGCCGTGTCGAGCGCTCGAGCCCGAGCCGGAGGAGAGGAAGAAGCGCGACGGGAGGACGCCGGCGGAGGAGGAGGACCCGCCCAGGCCGTCGCCGTCCCCCGCGAGGAGGCCTGACGAGCTCGATCTGGGCCTCGTCCTCCTCCGCGCCGGAGAGGAGCGGCCGACTGGCCCCGCGCGCGCCGTCCTCCGGCCTCCCAGCGCCGGCCGCAGGAGGTGGGCGTTGCGACGAGCAGAGGAAGAGAGGCCGGCCGGGAGGGAGTAGGCGGGCGGAGAACACGGAGAGAGAGAGGGGCTCGCGGGAAGGTTCCGGAGAGGGAGAGATAGGGTGGGGGTGGCCGACACGTGGGTCCCACGATAGGTAGTTGGTATAGAGTGTGAGATTTAAAGGTTGACGAGTGCGGAAGAAACGAATATAAAGTAGAGAATCTCGATGACCAGGACATAATATTCTGTTTAAAGGGTGGAGATAGAGTATCACCAGTGCGGATAGCCTTAGCCATTGTAACATATCAGTTGGTACCGAGTCCATGATATATTTTTTCTTCAAGTTTGGGGGATTTATTTCTTTGGTAAAAAGAAATGCTATTTAGGAAATATTTGGTCAGTCAGTTTTACATGTATGTGGTTAGGTAATCTAAGATTTTCCCGTAGTACTTATTATTCAGGTATAGGAAGCTAGCTGGTCTACAGCAGTCTGTCTTTTCTCAAGACCATCCGCCAAATGCAAGGACCACAATCACGATCATCACCAATATCAAAATAAAGCGTCTAAAATAAGTTGATTTTCACGATATGGTTCTGTTTCCTATCCTTTCGATGACAAGGAGGAGAACTATAAATCAGAGAACCTTAACAATTAGGGCATGGCTTATGATTCAGCGTGTTGCAGGCGTTTTGCGAGTCAGCGTGAAGAGCGATAAATGTGCTAGCGTCAGTGGCAGCTAGAGCAGCAGCACATGCAGCGAATCGGTGGCGAGCGCAGCAGCAAAGCAGCAAATGGGAGAGTTGCGCGCGCGCATGCCCGCTTCAGGCCGGCGTCTCGCCAGCCACCCGCTCCGCGCTCTCTTTCCTTTTCTTTCTCTCTCCCACGTTGGACGTCGCCTGCTTTTCGTTGACCATAATACTTGCGCATGTTGTCTATGGTTGCCTAAGGGCAGTCCCAACCCTCCAACTAGGATAGTTTCTATAGCATTAATTAGAGTGTCACATAGGACTTTTAGCTTAGGTGGCACCATATTAAATAAGAAAGAGAGTAGAGAGATGAAGAAACTGAGTCTTGCATGAGACTCAGTTTCTACACTAGAACCTATGCACTAGACACTACCAAAATATGCATTGGGACATGATAGTTTCTTCATGATAGATAAAAAAGTAATATGATTGGTAGAGAGAAGAGATGATGCATTTATTAACCATTCACATCAAGAAACTATTGGTTGTGGAGTGTAGTTTCTATAGTGATTTCTTGCTTACGTGGCGATATAGAAACTATCTATAGACACTATGGGTTGGAAGTGCACTAAGAAACCAATACTGAAAGGCTTAGGACCAACTACGAACTAGGGGTCCACGTGGAGTTAGCAGACAACACATTATTAAATGACCAGACCAATGCACCTCAAGTCAAGGGAGCAACTTGTTGCTGTATACGAGTATTTTTGTTAGCAAAATGGAAATAGCTATAGTATGTTTTACAACGAGTTTTTTTCCTCATGTTGGCAGATGATTAGGAAGGAATGTCCTAGTGAGTAAATCTTTTGTGAATGCATTTCATGAGCATAAGAGCATCTTTAACACCTAAAAAAATCTTTCTCAACGATCAACTAAAGGCGATATTTCAATATCTCTTTTATAACTATTAGAAATGTTGTTTTTACAGTAATTGTAGTGGAGCAGCCTCAGCTCTTCCCATATAACAATTAGACTAGCAATGAGAATCTCCTAGTGATAGAACCCATTGAGGTTTGTTTCTGATCCTTCGATGAGAGTTGGGGATAAACTCGATTTGGGGTGGATTTGACGTTAGTTGTTCGACTATAACGACCACACGGGGGCTGCGCCTTAGCAACAGTTACACCGTCTCCGATTGAGATGTTTTGCCATGCCAAGAACACCGCTGCTCCTGCTGCAAACGAGAACAAGCAAGAACAAGATGCGCAGGAAAATAACTCACGGGATGAATCTGATTCACAAGTTGGGGTTTTCAATCAAGTAAATCGGGTGGTCAGATTGACACACGTGTTTACAAGGAAGTAGCAGTAGCTAAACTTGCATTTAAACAAAACTCAACCTTCTCGTGGTGGTTGGAGCATGTATTTATACATGGAACACAGCCAGAAGGCATGGGGAGGTGCAAACCTTAACATAGAATGGGCCCCTAGTGGGCTGGATGAGATACAAATGACTTAGCCCACGTCTCTGAGACCGAACGCCATTTTTGTGACTGCTCTTAGCTCTGGTGTAATTTCGTCATGCGGTTGGATCCATCTAAACATAGACTTCAAGATCTTTCCAACAAGTACTCATTTGCCTCAAACAACCTTCAGAGCTAGGAGCTATGGCCTTCCGAAGTTACCCCTGCCTGCAGGTCTGAACTAGTTTGGTCCGATCTGATTGTCCAAACTTGCTCCCTGGTAGTCCGAACTCTCTTTCTTGTTGTGTTTGCTCTCCCTCCAATCTGGTGCTTGTCCCAAGTTTCTAATTATAAGAAAAACATCACAAGGACTTAGTAGTACCCCATTTATTGATGAATTTGTTTGGACAGCAAGAAATGACTTTACCTGATAATTTAGTTGTCGTGCTCGAGCTCAAGTCAATGGCACTTGCTAGGCGTGGTGTCAATGGTTGTGATGTCCTCATCCTCCTCCCCTTCTTACAATTGAGTCGTCCTCGACTCAAGATCATCCTCCACACCCAAATAAGGCTTCAAATCTGAAATGCTAAATGTGAGGCTGACCCCAAAATGTGCAGGCAACTCAAGTTTATATGCATTATCAATGATCTTAGCTGCAACTTTAAAAGGACAATCAGCTCTCGGAAACAACTTAGATTTTCTCAAATCAGGAAACTGATCCTTTATTAAGTGTAGCCAAGCCAAATCACCTGGTTCAAAAGTGACACGCTTCTTTCCTATGCTACCAGCAAGTTTATATTTAGCATTCATGTTCTCTATGTTCTCTTTTGTGGCCTCATGCATCTTTAACATCAACTCAGCACGGTGTTTAGCATCAAAATTCAATCTCTCAGAAGTTGGTAGAGGCAACAAATCAATAGGGGCACGAGGCACAAAACCATAAACAATATTAAAAGGGCTCTTTTTGTAGTAGAGTGTTGTGAAAGATTGTAAGCAAACTCAACATGAGGCAAACATTCTTCCCACATTTTTATGTTATGTTTCAAAACAGCCCTAAGCATGGTAGATAAAGTTCTATTCACAATCTTAGTTTATCCATCATTTTGGGGATGACAAGTAGTGGAAAATAGCATCTTGGTACCCAATTTAGCCCACAAAGTTCTTCCAAAAATGACTAAAATTTTTTGCATCACAATCTGAAACAATTGTGTTTGGCACACCATGCAAACGAACAATTTCACGAAAGAACAAATCAGCAACATGAGTAGCATCGTCGGTCTTATGACATGGTATGAAATATGCCATCTTAGAAAATCTGTCCACAACCACAAAGATACTATCCCTCCTCTTCTTTGTTCTAGACAGTCCTAAAATAAAGTCCATTGAAATATCCTCCCATGGTGCATTAGGAACAGGTAAAGGCATGTACAAACCGTGAGGATTAAGGCGTAACTTAGCTTTTTGGCATGTTGTGCAGCGAGCAACAAATCTCTCCACGTCCCTCCGCAGTCTTGGGCCAAAAGAAATGATCAGCAAGGATGTCTTTCGTCTTCTTCACACCAAAGTGTCCCATCAGCCCTCCTCCATGCGCTTCCTGCAACAATAACAAACGCACAGAGCTAGCTGGAATGCATAGCTTGTTAGCTCGAAAGACAAACCCGTCGTTGAGGACGAATTTGTTCCATGTTTTGCCCTCCTTGCAATTCAGCAACACATCTTTAAAATCACCATCATGGGCATATTGGTCTTTTATTGTTTCTAAGCCAAAATTTTTGAAATCAAGTTGTGAAAGCATGGTATAACATCTAGACAATGCATCAGCAATTACATTTTCCCTCCCTTTCTTGTGTTTGATGACATAAGGAAAAGACTTAATGAATTCAACCCAGCGAGCATGCCTACGGTTCAGTTTTGCTTGACTTTTAATATGTTTCAATGATTCATGATCAAAATGTATAACAAACTGTTTGGGCCATAAATAATGCTGCCATGTTTCCAAAGTCTGAACTAGAGCAAGCAATTCTTTATCATAAGTAGAATAGTTCAAACTAGGCCCACTCACCTTCTCGCTGAAGTATGCTATAGGTTTTCCCTCTTGTAACAAGACACCTCCCAAACCAATTCCACTAGCATCACATTCAAGTTCAAAGTTTAGTAAATCAGAGAGTTGGAGCAAAAAGGCATGGGTTAGCAAGTAAAACTTCTTGTGTGCTACAGCCCAAGTAAATGTAACACCCTTCTTGGTGAGTTCGTGCAATGGGGCTGCAATGGTGCTGAAATCCTTTACAAAACTGGCGATAGAATTCAGCAAGCCCGAGAAAGCTTCTCACTTGTGTGACCGTTGTGGGAATCGGCTAGCTATGTATTCCTTCAACCTTGGCTTGATCAACTTCAATTCCCTACAGGGTCACAACATAGCCAAGAAAAGAGACTTAGTCCGTACAAAAGGTGCACTTATCAAGGTTACCAAACAAATGTGCATCATGTAGAGCATTGAAAACAGCACGCACGCAAATGACCAAGATGTTCCTCAAGTGATCTACTATATATCAAGATGTCATCAAAATATACCACAACAAATCTGCCAATGAAAGCGCATAAAACTTCATTCATTAATCTCATGAAAGTGGTAGGTGCATTAGTGAGACCAAATGGCATGACTAACCACTCATATAGAATTAGTTTTAAAAGCTGTTTTCCATTCATCCCCTAGCTTCATACGAATCTGGTGGTAGCCACTACGTAAATCAATTTTTGAGAACACAATTGAGCCACTCAATTCATCAAGCATATCATCTAGCCTAGGGATAGGATGAAGATATCTGACTATAATGTTATTAATCGCTCGGCAATCAACACACATGCGCCAAGATCCATCTTTCTTAGGAACCAAATGGATAGGAACAACATAGGGGCTTAGAGACTCACGCACGTAACCTTTGTCGAACAATTCTTGCACTTGGCATTGAATCTCTTTAGATTCTTCGTGGTTGGTCCTATATGGTGCACGGTTGGGCAAGGAGGCCTCGAGAATAAGGTCAATCTGGTGCTTAATCCCATGGATTGGTGGCATGCCCGGTGGCACCACCGTTGGAAAAATGCCCGCATACTCTGGCAAAAGGTTAGTGACTGCAGAAGGTAAAGAAGAAGGTATATCCTCAAGTGAAAACAAAGTTTGTTTGCAAATCAAAGCATAGCAAACAGCAGTACTAGCATCAATCTCATCCAAATCAGATTTGGTTGCGATGAAACATGACCGTTTCAGCTTAATCTCACTTTTGTTATTGTGACCAGATTTGGCGTTCTTCTTTTTGTGCTTTTCAAGTTCATTTGCCACAATCTGATTTTCACTCTTAGCATGCTCCTGATTCTAGCTCTAGCAAGTTCATCTTTCAAAATAGCTTGAGGAGACATTGGGTGCAAAACAAGTTTCTTGTCATTATGCGTAAAAGAGTACTGATTTGTTCTACCATGATGACATGAATCAATGTCAAACTGCCATGGTCTACCTAACAACATAGAGCATGCTTGCATGGGTACAACATCACAGTCAATAGTATCATGATAAGAACCAACAGCAAAATTAACTCTCACCAATCGTGTTACCTTCACCTTACCTGTACTGTTCAGCCATTGAATGTAGTAAGGTTGCGGATGGGGCTGTGTGCACAACACAAGCTTCTCCACCATTTCAGCACTTGCCATGTTGTTGTAGCTCTGTCCATCAATGATGACTCGACAAGAACGCTACTTGATCACACACTTGGTTTGAAACAAATTATGGCGCTGATTTTGTTCAGCCTTCTCCATTTGTGCTCTCAACACTCGTTGTACTACGAGGCTCTCATAGTGTTCAGCATGTTCCATTCCAATGTGCTCTTTATTTTTGTTGTGCTCCTCATATTCCCCAACATTGTTAGCAGCAAGCAAGGCATATATTTCTTCATCTAAATCACTAGCACAGAAATACTCACCATCAGGACACACAACTAGCACACGCGCGCTTGGGCAGTCCTTGTGCACATGACCATAACCTTTGCAGTAGAGGCATTGAATATCTCTTGTTCGCCCCGAAGATGCAATTGAGGATGAACTCTTGGTTGGTGCAGTAGCTGCCCCCTTTGTTGTTTGAGGAGGGTATGGTGAGGAAATTGTTGTCGAAGGTCATGGTTTGCTGCTTGATGAAGATGGGGTAGCGGCTCGGTATGGTTGGGCAGCGGGGTTGGATGGCGTCCATGAGGTAGCATGACCTGCATAAATGGAAGTTCTCATGCTAGCGCTCCGTCCCTGTACTTCCCTTCCAGCTTTACAAGCAAGATGAAACAAATGAATGATCGAATTGTATTCTTTGTAAGCCAAAATATCCTAAATTTCCCGATTTAGCCTACGCATGAACCTAGCCATAGCTGCATCCTCATTTTCTACTAAACCACAACGAAGCATCCCTATTTGCGACTCTTGATAGTACTCTTCTATTTATTTATGTTCATTTCTCAAAAGTTGAAGCTTATGCAAAAGATCACATGCATGATAAGAGTGAACAAATCTAGCTCGTATCACTCTTTTCATAGCATCCTAAGTTTGTGGAGTGTTGTTTGGATGGCTGCACACATATTCACTCCACTAAATAGAAGAAAAATTAGTAAACTTACTAATAGCAGCCCTAACACGTTTGTTTTTAGGAAAATCATGACAAATTTTTTGATCAACAGCTAGCTCCCAAGTAAGATATGCATTCGGGTCATATTTTCCATCAAAAGAAGGCATGTTGAATTTAATCTTCCCCAAAGAATCATCATTGTCATGTACCTCACATCGTGGTTGACGAGCACGTCCTCCATGTCGACGGCAGCGCTGCTGCTAGTTGTGCTGGCCATTTACCTCTGCATCAAGTTTTGTGTCAGCTAAATATTCTTCCTCATCTTGCCCAGCAATGCTGCCCTCGGTGTTGTTGTTGTGCTGTCTAGTACCATCACGACCTACCTATTCCATCCTATCAAACACTCCAAAATACCTACAAGAGAGGTGTTAAGAGTCCCAAGCAGTGTTCTCCATTGAGGTCAGCTTGGTGTTGGTGTCGATCTGCATGGCCTCCAATTGGCCTAGGCGTTCGTTGGTGACTCGATCATCCTCATCAAGGTGTTCAGCATGTATCCTCATTAAGGTGTTCAACATGCACCCTCACATGGCGTTCAAAGTGTTGAATGATGCCCCTTGTTCGAGATGAATGAGCATGTCCATCATCCTATTTCCTGCCATGGTTAGCTTGTAGCAAAAAGATCAAGAGAGGAAAAAGAGAAAAAAAATGTCCTATCAACTAGTTGAACTAGGTGGCAGCAAACTCCATTATCTCAATCTTGTGCCATCAAGTTCTTACATGTTCTTACCATGCTAGGAAGTTGGTGTTAGGCAGCCATCAAGAATAGCACAAAACGTTAGAGAAGCACAACCCTGTGTCGTAGTAGATAATTTGTGGAGCTATAGATGGCTGCAAGAAAAATCAAGGAACAACTAGAACCACGTTAGCCAAAGCGAGTTGAATAAGCATTCATTGACAGTCCTATGTTGGTCCTAGAGATAAATCATGCTAGAGACGTGAGCCTGAACACAAGGGTTGTCACACACCAAAGTAGCAAAGAAGTGCAATGAACAACAACTTTACCCCCCCCCCCCTCTCTCTCTTTCTTTCTCACTTTTTTTCTTCTTGTTTTTTTCAGGGGACTAACTCTTTTGTTTAGTATCCCAAAACAAAAGGATCAGCACACAACCCCTTTGAAATCAGGTTGGTATTTCCTAGTTTCAGACAACAGATCGCAAATCTCCAGCACAATTGCGAAGCACTCAAAACGAAATTGGAGGCAAGGCTAGATCCGTTGGAAAGGTCACAAGATAAGCTTTCCAGATTATATTTAAACTCACGAATCAGACATTTACATCAAGACATATGACTGTTTTCTTCCCGTGCTGAATTGAACAAAGATGGATCTGTGGAAGCAAAACAAATATGGCAGCGAAGAGGGAAAAAGGTTCCGAGTCATGTGGTGACTAAGACGTGAGCAGAACTCAAAACTCTAAAGAATTAACCACTAAGAACCAGCAACTATTCCAATCAATGTAATTGCAAATTCAACAAGCAAGACTAAGCAGAACAACAAAGGCTCAAACTTGTTGTTGCGATTTTCAGATCTAACCTATTTTTTTTGGATATTTGGACTGCAGGTAAAGTAAGAACGGTAAACACTCTCATCAAAACCTTGCTCTGATTACCACATGATAGAACCCACTAGGGTTTGTTCCTGATCCTTTGATGAGAGTTGGGGATAAACTCGATTTGGGGTGGATTCGACGTTGGTTGTTCGGCTACAATGACTACAAGGGGGTTGCGCCTTAGTAACAGTTACACTGTATCCGATTGTGATGTTTTTGCCGTGCCAAGAACACCGCTGCTCCTGCTGCAAACGAGAACGAGCAAAAACAAGATGCACAAGCAAATAACTCACGGGATGAATCTGATTCAAAAGGTGGGGTCTTGAATCAAGTAAATCGGGTGGTCAGATTGATACACGCGTTCACAAGGAAGTAGCAGTAGCTAAACTTTCATCTAAACAAAACCCAACCTTCTCCTGGCGGCTGGAGCATGTATTTCATGGGAGATAGCCAGGAGGCGTGGGGAGGTGCAAACCCTAACATAGAATGGGCCCCAAGTGGGCTGGATGAGATACAAATGACTCAGCCCACGTCTGTGAGACCGAACGCCATTTTGGTGACTGCTCTTAGCTCTGGTGGAATTTCGTCATGCAGTTGGATCCATCTGAACATAGACTTCAAGACCTTCCAACAAGTACTCCATTTGCCTCAAACAACCTTCGGAGCTAGGAGTTATTGCCTTCCGAAGTTACCCCTACCTGTAGGTCCGAACTGGTTTGGTCGATCTGATTGTCCGAACTTGCTCCCTGGTAGTCTGAACTCTCTTTCTTGTTGTGTTTGCTCTCCCTCCAATCTGGTGCTTGTCCCAAGTTTCTAATCATAAGAAAACACATCACAAGGACTTAGTAGTACCCCATTCATTGATGAATTTGTTTGCACAGCAAGTAACGACATTACCTGATAATTTAGTTGTCGTGCTCGAGCTTGATTCAATGGTCCTTGCTGACCATTAGGCATGGTGTCAATGGTTGTGATGTCCTCATCACCTAGAGTGACTTAATCTTTAAGTGCCATTTCACCCGTGTAGTTCGGATGCATGAAGATTACACGAGCAACTTTCAGAAACCCTCATTCATATCGGTTTATTCGTGCCGGCCATAAATGAGCCATCACGAATAAGCCATCTGTATCGATGCATACTAGAGCCGGTAAGAATAATACCTCATTTACAAATAGTCATTCGCATTGGTCTGAGTTGAGCTGCCATGAATAACCACCATAATTATTCGCGCCTGGCTCAAGTACGGACTCAGAAATTCAAAAATTCATAACTTTTACACATGAACTCGGATGCGGACAAATTTTATATAAAAATTACACATTTCGATGAGATCTAAAACTTTGATTTTTTTTTATGTTAAGGTCATTTAGATGTCCAAAACTATAATGTTAGCATGTCTTTTTGTTCTTATTATTTGAAGTTCGAGTTTTATTAAGAAATCCATAACTTTTTTATATGGAATTGTTTAAAGATAAATTTTACAACAAAGTTTTCAATTTCAAGTTATTCACCATTCAGCTCTATTTTCCACCTTTATTCCTGCTCTTGTAAGTTTGAATTTGATGTTGCATTCGAAAATTTATAACTTTTGCATATGATCTCGGATGAAAATAAACTTTATACGAAATTTATAGGTTTCAACAAGATCTACAACTTTGTATTTGATTTTTCTTTTTAATTTGAAGTCATTTAGATGCATAAATAATAGATATAAGCTTTAGTAAAAAAGGGTCAAAAGCAATAGAACTTACTCATGCAATAGAAGTCATTTAGATGCATAAATAATAGATGGTTAAATGAGATTTCTGCGTCGGCATGAATGAGAATATGTGCAGTAGTGTCTGTTGGTATGTGAATGACAATGGACTTCGTAAATCTTTAGTTTCATTCTGATGGAGCACCGCCTCTATATATGCTCTTCTCCGCAGGGCGGTGCCATTAGCTTTTGAAAGTGAACTGCTTGAACTTAAGTTTCCAGTCGATTTCCCCCTGTTTTGTTCTACTTCTTGAATTTGACTGAAATTGCCCTGCTTTTGTCAACCTTGCTACGTTGGAAAGAAAAAATGACTACACAACAACTAAAAAACAATCAATTCTCTCGTGTGTGGTCATGCATCTGTTTTCTCTACCCAGCTTTCCGGCCCAGTAAACTTTGCGCCAACTCGGTATGCTTGCTCATGGGCCGGTTTATCAAGATGGACTCGAATTTCGATAGTTTTCGATTTGCTCTGCAAACTAAAATTGATATTTGCATCGTCCAAAGAAATCACATTAAAATTCTCTACAACTAGTAGATGAAAAAAAAAAGCGTAAACGGGAGTAGTTCAAAGTACTACATGAAGCATTTCAGGAACAATTGAGCATGCGCAGGGACAGATTGTCACAGCGTGTGGATGGCCTGTTTACCACCGTGACACAGCATGAAAACTCAGATGAAACGACACAATTAACTCTTAACATTTTCTTACAGTCGATGCCGGAAAACAATCAATTAAATCTCAACAACCCATAACATAGGCAGTAGAAAATACTAGTTACCTTAGAACATGTTGTATGATTACTATACTTCATATAATTTTGGCATATAATAATGCTAATAAGCAGGACACTTAAATACACATCTTGTTACTAGTTTACTAGTACGAAGTACATCCTAGTATTTCGACGCAACACACAGCAGATCCTCCGAACATGACAGCAAACCAAGATCAATATACGTGCACCCTTCGCCGACAGCAAACTCTAGATAGAACTGGACGTTTTTCTCAGGGAGTCCCCGGGCGCCGATTCTTGGAAGCGGATAGCGGCGGTACGCCAGGAAACAAGGGAGGAAGGAGCTGTGGCGGGGGTGGCGGCGGCGGCGAGGCAACTAGCGGCGGCAGGAACGGCGGTATTATCGACGACGGCGGCGGCTGCGGGACAAGCGGCGGCAGCACGGACGGCGGGGACGGCGTGGGGAAGAGCGGCGGCACGAGCGACGGCGGCGCCGGCGTGATCGGGTTCGGCGGGATCGGCACGCCGCCGATGTTGGGCGGCTCCGGCACGAGCGGGATCGGCGGGAAGAAGATACCCTTCTGGCCGCAGACCTCCGGCGTCGTCGTGCGGACGGCGAACGCGCCGGCGGAGAATACGCGGGCGGCGGCGGCGGCGACGGGACGGAGCCCGCCGCGGGAGGCCGCGGTTGTGGCGGCGGCGCACGCCGGCGGCGCGGTGCTCGACGACGGCTGCTGCTGACGGAGGAGGAGGTGCACCGAGCAGGACGTGACGGAGCGGAGCCGGCCGCTGGTGGCCTCCTGATGCGCTAGGCGGACGTGGAACCTGCCGCGGCGGTCGGTGACGGCCTCCTTCCGGAACACCGTGCGGCCGTTGCCGTCGTGGCAGCGGACCGCGACCAGGGTGCCTGCACGGACACGAGAGGAGAGAGTATTCGTTAGAAACCGGCCGGCCGGTCACGCTGTTGTTTGAATTTGAAGAAAAGGAACTTAAACGTTTGTGAGACGGTGAAGGCAAGTTTGACCACCTGAGATGGCGTTGGAGGGCTCTGAGGCAGAGTGGACGGAGCCGACGACGACGGCGGTAGCGATCTGTGGTGCCCGCGCGTGGTGCGCGGCGGGGTGGCAGTAGTGGAAGCAAGAGAGCAGCACCAGAACAAGGAGGAACCGAGAAGATGAGTTCGCCATAGCGGTGCTGGTGCCCATCTTCTCTCGTGGAATGGGAGACACCTTTGTTGTCTATGTCTGGGATGGGGTGTTTATTATAGATGGGGACTGGGGAGAAAGGAGTCGTGATGCAGCGCTGGTGTGATACACCCGTTAGTACTTGCTACTTGCATACGGAGTACGTACGTACAAAGGGTTGAAGCAACTGACACAAAGACGACTTCGCGCGCGTACACAGTATTTCTGGAGCGCTAATGTGAACGCGTCAATGGAAGGCTACCAGCCGTCTTTGAAGCCGCAAGGACGGCGTATATGAAGAGACGTCTAACGGACAGGAGAGGCTAGGCATGGAGATGTTTTGGGAGGTTCTGCGCGCAGTGAGTCTCTGTCGCTATCGTGGAGGAGGGAGAGGGACGTACGTGGCATGTATCGTTTCTTGGCCTTTGGCACCATGCATGGTTTCTTGGCGTTTTTTGCCCTCACGGGCTCTTGTTAGGACCTACAGCTAGAAGATAGGAGTAGTAGGCAACGCATCATTCAACGAGCCAACAGTGAAGGATAATGTATTAGTCGGCAGCGAATCACGAGCCAAATAGCGAAGGATAATGTTTGCTTGGTTTAGCTGCATCAATTCATCCGTTTTCTTCATCTTGGAAATACGAGAGTGCGGGAAGGGTTCTATACAATGGCGCTCCAACCCCTTTTTTTTACAAAACAATGGAACCTTAGAGCCTCTGTTTGGGAGGGCTCCGGCTCCGGCTCCACCAGCGGCTTCTGCTGGAGCCCTCACAAACGGTGCAGAATGGAACAGGCTTCAGTGCTGAAGCCGTGAAGAAGCCCTCAAACGGCTTGTACAGGAGACCCAAAGCCAGAAAAAGTGGCTCTGTCGGCTTCACCTCGTCCTGGCGCCGTCCTTTCTGCCTGCGTTGGTGAGAATGCCCTACGCGTGCAGGTGCTCGTCGACGAGATGGGAAAGAGTAGAGGGGCTCACAGCGGGAGAGAAGAATGGCCGCACACGGCGGCCGAGGCAGCGTGCTCAGTTGCTCGACTGCGTCGACGACGGAGCACGCGGTCGAGAGCTACGGCGTCGACAGCCGTAGGGAGAAGGGGAGAAGGTCACTAGCGAGGGGAGAGCTCAAGACCGGCTGGCGGGGGAGGAGGCCGGCGGAGGAGGAGGCCGGAGGAGGAGGGAGAAAGTGGCCGACGAGGGAGGAGGTCGGCAAGGAAGGAGGAAGTCGGCGGGGGAGGAGGCGACCAGCGAAGGCGGAGGGAGGAGGCGACCGGCGAGGGAGGAGCACGAGACTGACATGCGGGGGACGAGGGAGGTGGCCGGCGGGAAGTGAGAAGGGCAGCGACGGTGGTGAGGAGGGAGGCAGCGGTTGGAGGAGATGGGTGGGAGGAACGGGAACGAATGGATAAGAACGAGTATATGGCCAGTGGTTGGAGAAGTAAAAGAAGAAAAAAAGAAAAATAAAAAGAAAACAAAACAAAAAATAGAAAAAAGAAAATGAAAAGAGATAAGGGCATTCTAGTCATTTCACCAAGAGAAGCCGTTTTCAACTATCAGGAGAAGCCGTTTTGCTAAACATTTTACTAACATGTGAAGTTAAAGCCCAAAAAGCCGCTTCACAGGCGCCGCAGCCACAACCCTCCCAAACAGGCCCCTAGAAAGTTCGATCACTGCATGTGTGGACAACGCTCCCAAGTTTGTGGAGATTATATATGAGGACCCGGTGTGTGCGAGGACCGATGGATGGTCGCTTCCTGGGGTGATGAGTGATTGACAACGTGGTGTGGACTGACGTTTCCCTTGGCTCAAGTATTGCAGGTGTAGAATGCGGCTTGATTGCATTGGTGCAGGTGAAGAACAGGCACGAAAGGTCTTAGCCATGGCCGCCTCCGAGGAGCAGAGAGACAAGTAGGCTTGGTTCGAGGGACCCGGTGGCCAGATGGATCAAGTGCGGTTCACATGGTGCAAGAACGAGCAAGGGGACATGGTTCCGGTGCGATGTAGCGGCTCACAACCGAAGCTCGTACGCGGACATGAAGCCGGTGCAAGGTAGCGGCAAACAACCGAAGCTTGCACGCGGGGTTTGGTGATTTGGCCGCAAAATCATCGGGGGACGAAGCCGGTGCAAGGTAGTGGCTCACAACCGAAGCTTGCACGCGGGGTTTGGTGATTTGGCCACAAAATCATCGGTGGACGGTTTCCCTTGGTTTGGGCCTCAAAACCAAGGCCGAGGACTCGACGAGGCGAAGTTCGGGCAGCTGGGCCGAGGTGACCAGCCAGGCCCAAGTTCGGCGTCAAGGAACTTCGATCCGGAGGACACGCGGCGTGACCGCAAGGCTTGCGTCGGAGGGAAGCTAGCTTGCGGTGGAAGGTGTCCCAGCCGGAAAATATTCGCAACTATGACAAATTTGCCCCTAAGGGGTATTGTGTTGTATGCTTCATGTGAGGACGTTCTGTATATTTGCAGGGCACCTATATATATGAGGAGTGGCTATTGTGGGCAGCCGTCCCTTGGAGAGGATAGGTGGTAGACATCTCATTTGTTTGTGAGAGGGTCTTTTCTATGGTTTGAGAGGGAGAGAGAGGAGGGATCTTTGATTTGATCTTTTTGCCATTCTAGCTTTGTTTGTGCTAGCAAGTGGCTTGTAACCGCACATGGTGAAGTAATCCAAAGTTCAATTTCGTGCCATGATTTGAATCCACGAGCTCCTTTTCTTTTTCCTATTTTCGGAGCTATTTTTGGGTGATTTTCGTTCTTCACTTCCTTGGGCGTTTTTCTCTCGGATTTCTTTGGGGATTCACGTATGAGTGCCTTGTGCCTCTTTTGCTAGTGATCTTTTGCCTCCAAACGCCGGGAATCGCTTTGGATTTGAAGTTTTTGGGATGAACTCGAGTTCTTGGTGTTCTTCACGAGATCTGTGATTCCAGGAGTTCTAGGAGGTTTGAGGCCAAGATCTTTGGGCATAGCCTCTCCTTGAGGTGTATATCATCCACCCAAAATCTTGTCTCAAGACTCCAAGTCAGTTTGGGAGATCCATTCTCGAGTTCACCATTTTTGCTGAGTCGGTCTATTGATCCGATCGACCTTCCTTGGCTCGGTCGGATGAATCGACCAACAGATCTGGTCTCGAGTTGACCTTTTTCTCTGTGTCGATCTATTGATCCGATCGACCTTCCTTGGCTTGGTCGGATCAATTGACCAACACTTTTGCGCAGCGGTGTAAACTCTCTAGTAGAAACTCGGTATTTCGATTGAATGCTCCGATCGACTCTCGGTCGGATGATCCGATCGCTTTGAGAGAAAAGTGAGTTCAGTGACTTGACTATTGACCTATTGATCCGATCGGTGGCTCTTGTACAGGTCGGATCAATCGACCGGTTGTTTTCTTTCAACAATGGTCGGAGCATATGCGATCAATCCGATCGACCCTTTCCATGACCGATCGGATCAATCGACTCGTGTAATTTTCACTGATTTGACCTGTTGTTTTCCCTCAGTCACGGTCGGAGCATAGGCGATCAATCCGACCTGGTGCTTTTCATGTGCGGTCGGATCAAACGACCCGTGCAATTTTCGCTGAACTCTTCCTGTTGAGGCCACGTCTTGTGCTCGATTTGTTCGATTCTTTTTCCGTTGCTTTGATCTAGTTCCTAGGGTCAGTAGCTTCTCAGTAGCTACGTGATCTTGGCTAGATCGTTTGGTTGGCTTGAAGTTGATTTGGGAAAAGCCAGATTTGGGAAAGAAATTTTATCGGCTCCCATTCACTCCCTCCCTCTCTGGTCGCCTAATCGGTCCTTTAATTGGTATCAGAGCCGGTTAAGGATCACTCCACCTTTATTGGCTTTGTGATCCACGGGGCGACAAGGGAAAAGACGATTTTGCTTTCGTTTTTGGTTTTCGAGATTTGAGCTTGCTTTTGACTAATCCTAACCTGTGCTTTGAGCTATGGCACCAAGCTCTTCTTCTTGTGTGTCTCTGTCCTCAGGTGGAGAGAAGCGTGATGAGCTTAATGAAGGGATGGCGTTTATGCGTCTTTTGGAAGAAGTGCATCAAGAAGACGATCTTTGACGCAAGCTTCACAAGATGAGTAGAAGTAAACTCACCCAAGGTATAATTGACTTGTTCACTCTCCTTTGTGCTGATGGCGAGATCATTGTTGAGCTTAACAAGAAAATTGACACGTTTGAACTTGATAATTCAAATGCTTCTTCTTCTTCATGCAAATCTTGTGATGCCTTGCGTATTAAATTGGAGAAAAGTGTTAAGTTTGGTGAATGGCATGTTCGGGATGGTAGAAAATTACAAGATGAGATTTGTGATTTGGAGTCTGAGATTGCTTTGTTGAAATCAAATGCTTCTTTACCATGTGCTTCTTGTGAGTCTTTGTATGCTGAAATTAAAGAATTGAAATTGACTCACACCACTTGTTTGGATGAACTTGAGCATGCTAAGGCTGAAATTTGTGAGATGAAGTCCATGCCTTGTAGCACTTGCTCTTTGGTTTTTGATGGTGATGTTTGCCTTACTTCTTTGGATACACATGATACTTTGCTCGATGTGAATGATGATGTTTGTTCTTGTGGTCTCATTTGCACATCTTGCATTGAATTGGAAAATAAAGTTCTGGCTTTGAAAGAAACGCGCGATGATATGAGCGCCAGGTTGGTTGAGCACAAGGAGATGAGTGCCAACCTTGAGAAAGAGAACGATCTCTTGCGTACCACATATGCCAAGTGCATTGAGGAGGAGATGACTAATTTGAAAAATGCTCCATGTGGTACTTGTGAGCGTCTCAAGTTTGAGATAATGCTTTGCTCACCAGATGCAAGAGTCTTTGCGCTAAGTCTTTGGATTCTCACGATTCTTGTCATTCCGATGTTTGTGTTTTCAAAATTGCTTCTTCTCAATCGGAATTGACTTCTTGTGCTGAGCGTGAGTCTTTAGATGTTAGTGCTTGTGTTGGTGCTTTGGATAGCTCTCCCATAGCTATTCCTAAGCTTGTTGGTTCTTCCGGTGTTGCCCAAGATAATTCAAGTGGCAAGGGTGCTTCTTACTTTTTTGGAACTCATGCTCCCAAACCGAAGTTCCTTTGCACCTTTTGTAAGAAAGATGGGCATACCGTTGAGTTTTGCTTTCGTCGTATCAAACATGAGAGACGTGTGCGTGCTAAAGCTTTTAGGAAGCCACATAGCCTTTCCCATGGCACGTGTGATCCTAATTTGGGGACAAAGTTAGATATGGGTGTTTCTTGCTCTAAGTCCCAAGAGACTTGTCATTTGAACGAGAATGGTGATTTGTCTTCGAAGACTGTGCCTATAGATAGGCCTTTGTATCATTGCTCTTATTGTGACAAGGATGGGCATCAAGAGAGCTTTTGCTATAGGCGTGCAAGACGCATGCGGCGAGTTCGTGCTTCTAGGCCTTTGGTTGTTCATAGCCCACCTCATGGCATGAACACTTGTGTGCCTAGTCAGAAGCCACATATTGTTGATGGGTTTTATGACTCTTTTTCTAGTAGGGGTAGCTCGTGATCGTGGACATGTTTCTAGTGTTTCTCGTGTTGGTCCACGACATGATTTTCATGGTGATTCTACTGGTTCTTCTTCAAGCACCTCGAGGGATCGTTGCCTTTTTGCTAGTGGTAGCACTCGTTCTTCTTCTCGAGTTTCTACTTTGAGGCATGGTTCCAACAGTGTTGCTAGACCTCTTCATTCGAACCGGCATTTGCATCATGCTAACCCACAAGATAAGTTGAGTACACCATTTACCCGTGTGACCAAGTCTTGGGTTCCCAAGTATATGCTTGCTAACCCTTCGGGATCCAAGACTCAGGTTTATTTGTCCTCTCATGTGTAGGTACGAGGATGCGGGTTGGAGAACATGAGCTTGGTGACTCTTGGTCTTTTGCATGATCAAGGTTTGATGGTTCTCCACACCCTTGGATGGCCCTGATGTGGCCTTTGTACACTATGTATAGTGAGTATTTCTTTTGTACACCTTTTCCTAGTTTTCTTTTGCTATACGTATTTGGTTGAGGGGGAGCTCGGCTTTATTTGAGGGGGAGTTGGACCAAGGATTTGCTTGGTGACTTGGTATCCGCTTTTAAGCTTTTATTTGGTATCACATTTTGAGCTTTCAATTGGAAATCATCTTTTTCGAGTGGTATCAAGTTTTGATCCTTCAATTGGTATCTTTCCTATGATATTCAATTGGGATCCTTAGCGGTTCTTTGTTGGCTATGGAGCTTTTCTTGGTTGGTTTGAACCCTCATGTGCTTTCTTGATATTGAGCTGAGTCCTCATTCTTTTAGAGTTGCATTTGCATCAGGTATCATATGAGCATCTTGCATTGTGTAGTTGAGCTTCACCTGTATATCCTTAGCATTTTTTTGTGCTTTGTGTGGACGTGCACTTTGAGTTATGAATGTGTGGCGAGATGTGCAAGCTTAGTCTCACTTTGATGCTTTGACATAAAATCTGTTGAGCTAGCTTGTTTTCCGAATGGTGTAAATTAACTTGACTAATGATCTTTATCACCATTCACCCATGAGCTTTTGACTAGAACTGTGTAGCTCTCGTATGAATGATAGTTCTTTGTTTTAGCTCATGTCTGGGACCCATGTTCTTTTCAATCGGGTCAAAGACTTTCTCATTGTGAGTGTTTAGCCTCGTTTGTATCCGAGGGGAAGCAAGTGCTTCTTTATGCCGCAAAGGCATGACATGTGAACTTAAGTTTTTATGAACATCGAAATGAAATAATCAGTTGCTAATCAAGTTCTTTTTGTTTTGTCTATGCTAAAACTTGAATGCTTGTGTTGTTACATGATGTCTGCCAAAGAAGTGGGCACATGGTCTCAACGAGCTTTGAAAAGAAATGAAGTAAAAGGCATGGCTTTGGTGCTTTCAAGGCACTTACAATGAGCTTTTGATGAGAATTGGTTACCTTGTATGAGTTTTTGCATAGAACTAGTTTCCATTCATGCTTGCGCTATCCATGACTAGTTCTTGCTCATGTGGTGACTGGTTTTATATAATGATGAACACTTGATAAAATGCTTCGCTCCCGGTGCTTGTGACTTAGTATCACTTTGAGATTGTGTGCGCCTTTGAGTTATATTGTTTACTCCTTTCAGTGCTTTGCCATTCCTAGCACTTGCAAGTGCTTTGTGGTCTACTTGTGAAGCTTGTTAGGTTGGCTTTCCACTTGCACCATATATCATATCATTCATGCTTTGGAGTTCATGTTTTGATTTGGTGTCAAGAGTGGTTCTACATGTATTGATATCTTTGTCTTGATTCTTTTGGAAAAATTGCACAAGTTGATTTGAAAAGGAGAAGACCTTGCTTATTGCTTTTGAATTACATGAGTTTGTGACTTTGCTGTGTTGGCACTTTGATTGTGCATATCTTGGGGAGTTTGATGTTTGAACCTGAACCTTGGATTTGCATTTTGGTTGCACATTCCAGGGGGAGCTTTGGAGTTTGAGTTTGAATCTTTGAACCTTGAGTTTGTACTTTGGTTGTACATTTCAGGGGGAGCATGTAGTTGTATCTTTTGCATTTTGGCCTTGATTTGTGCATTGTCAACAAGGGGGAGAATTTCTGGAGCATTTGGAAAGGGGGAGAATTTCTGAAGAAGATTTTGAAAGTTTTGTGAGAGTTTGAGCATTTTTGAGTGTTTTTCGCACGCACAAGTTCACTTGTTCAGGGGGAGTTGCATCTTTGCAGGGGGAGTGCTTTGAGTGGTCTGAAAAGTGAATTGGCTTGTGTTTTGTGCTTTGCTCTTTTGCCGATGGTGTTGAGCCCTTTTCGCTTCCTATGGAAGGGTCGGCATTTTCTGAGTTTTCTCTTGTGAGTGACTTTGATTTGGCTTGTTCTTGCTTTTGGTCACTTGCTTGAGCGATTGGTTTTCGATTTCTTTTCTTTTTCTTTTATTATCATTGGTTACTATGTGTGTGTTGTCAATGCACTCATCAAGGGGGAGATTGAGGACCCGATAGTGTTCGAGGACCGGTGGATGATCGCTTCCTGGTGTGATGAGTGATTGACAACGTGGTGTGGACTGACGTTTCCCTTGGCTCAAGTATTGCAGGTGTAGAATGCGGCTTGATTGCATTGGTGTAGGTGAAGAACAGGCGCGAATAGGTCCTAGCCATGGCGGCCTCCGAGGAGCGGAGAGACAAGTAGGCTTGGTTCGAGGGACCCGGTGGCCAGATGGATCAAGTGCGGTTCACATGGTGCAAGAACGAGCAAGGGGGCGTAGTTCCGGTGCGAGGTAGCGGCTCACAACCGAAACTCGTACACGGACATGAAGTCGGTGCAAGGTAGCGGCTAACAACCAAAGCTTGCACGTGGGGTTTGGTGATTTGGCCACAAAATCATCGGTGGACGAAGCCGGTGCAAGGTAGCGGCTCACAACCGAAGCTTGCACGCTGGGTTTGATGATTTGGCCACAAAATCATCGGTGGACGGTTTCCCTTGGTTTGGGCCTCAAAACCAAGGCCGAGGACTCGACGAGGCGAAGTTCGGGCAGCTGGCCGAGGTGACCAGCCAGGCCCAAGTTCGGCGTCGAGGAGCTTCGATCCGGAGGACACGCGGCGTGACCGCAAGGCTTGCGTCGGAGGGAAGCTAGCTTGCGGTGGAAGGTGTCCCAGCCGAAAATATTCACAACTATGACAAATTTGCCCCTAAGGGTATTGTGTTGTATGCTTCATGTGAGGGCGTTCTGGACATTTGCAGGGCGCCTATATATATGAGGAGTGGCTATTGTGGGCAGCCGTCCCTTGGAGAGGATAGGTGGTAGACATCTCATTTGTTTATGAGAGGGTCTTTTCCAGGGTTTGAGAGGGAGAGAGAGGAGGGATCTTTGATTTGATCTTTTTGCTATTCTAGCTTTGTTTGTGCTAGCAAGTGGCTTGTAACCGCACATGGTGAAGTAATCCAAAGTTCAATTTCGTGCCATGATTTGAATCCACGAGCTCCTTTTCTTTTTCCTATTTTCGGAGCTATTTTTGGGTGATTTTCGTTCTTCACTTCCTTGGGCGTTTTTCTCTCGGATTTCTTTGGGGGATTCACGTATGAGTGTCTTGTGCCTCTTTTGCTGGTGATCTCTTGCCCCAAACGCCGGGAATCGCTTTGGATTTGAAGTTTTTGGATGAACTCGAGTTCTTTGTGTTCTTCACGAGATCTGTGATTCCAGGAGTTCTAGAAGGTTTGAGGCAAAGATCTTTGGGGCATAGCCTCTCCTTGAGGTGTATATCATCCACCCAAAATCTTGTCTCAAGACTCCAAGTCGTTTGGGAGATCCATTCTCGAGTTCACCATTTTCGCTGAGTCGATCTATTGATCCGATCGACCTTCCTTAGCTCGGTCGGATAAATCGACCAACAGATCTGGTCTCGAGTTGACCTTTTTCTCTGTGTCGATCTATTGATCCGATCGACCTTCCTTGGCTTGGTCAGATCAATCGACAAACACTTTTGTGCAGCGGTGTAAACTCTCTAGTAGAAACTTGGTATTTCGATTGAATGCTCCGATCGACTATCGGTCGGATGATCCGATCGCTTGGAGAGAAAAGTGAGTTCAGTGACTCGACTGTTGACCTATTGATCCGATCGGTGGCTCTTGTACAGGTCGGATCAATCGACCGGTTGTTTTCTTTCAACAACGGTCGGAGGATATGCGATCAATCTGATCGACCCTTTCCATGGCCGATCGGATCAATCGACCCATGTAATTTTCACTGATTTGACCTGTTGTTTTCCCTCAGTCACGTTCGGAGCATAGGCGATCAATCCGACCGGTGCTTTTCATGTGCGGTCGGATCAAACGACCCGTGCAATTTTTGCTGAACTCTTCCTGTTGAGGCCACGTCTTGTGCTCGATTTGTTCGATTGTTGTTCCGCTGCTTTGATCTAGTTCCTAGGGTCAGTAGCTTCTCAGTAGCTACATGATCTTGGCTAGATCGTTTGGTTGGCTTGAAGTTGATTTGGAAAAGCCGGATTTGGGAAAGAAATTTTATCGGTTTCCATTCACTCCCTCGCCTAATCGGTCCTTCAATATATTACTAGGCAAATATGCCCGTACGTTGCTACGGGCGATGGTTCTCTATATGTATATTGTTAGTCCGGAATTTGAGAAAATGTATTTAGTGGATGCACTATTAATTTGTAACAGAGTATGGAGTCCATCTTCTTCCTGACTCAAAAATCTCTCGAACACGTCGGATTGTTGTCCTACAAAGATTATTGGCTACGCAAAGAACTCGTTTGCAAGCTTCTCTAATAATATTTAATTATCTTGTATTTAGGATATATTTTTATAGAAAGGTTGATGGCCTTTACTTAAATTTACACAACATAATAATTGATGTATTCTCATAACGGCGTTGCTAGCGCTCGGACGTCCGATGGAATTTATTTCATCGGACGGCCGTTGCAACATCGGAAATACACATTTACAACATCGGAATACATGTTTGCAACTTCGGAAACCACGTGCTCAAACACAGCCAAACATCGGGGGGGGGGGGGGGGGGGGCTAAAAGTTCCCGCCGCAACATTGGAGACCTATCGCATGCATCATCGTTCATTTTGTACAACATCGAAACAAAACTATTGCAACATCTCTATCATACAACTGCAACATGAAAAGACCCTACTGAAACATAGCGAAACCTCACGTCTGGATGCGATGGAGTAAAAATCCCTGCCGCAACATTGAGCGATGTTTCCTGAAATATTTTCAGAACTAGAACGCTACAACATGAAAAATCAGCGAGTGAAACATTAAAAATCACCTGTTACAACATCACACACGAGCAGTCCGATATTTTTACTCTCGCCGGATGTCCGAATCACATTATTACCGTTCAGATAAATATATTTATTTTGGAGTATAAGTTTTTTTCGAATAGAAAAGTTTTTTTTCTAAACAAACCCATCCCCCGAAGGTAACGGTGGCAGTTTCGAATCCCCTAGCTGCTAGCCAGCAGGGACGATTGTTTTTCTCGGTTAGCACGAGGAGACCTGTTGCGGTTATGTGACGTCACTGTGTTGGTTTCATCCAGACCATGCCTGTGTTTAGTTCGCGAAAACATTTCGGGTTTTGATTTTATCAATTTAAAAGTAGTAAATGTAGACGAAAAAGGTGGAAAGTTATATGGATAGGTTGGAAATCTCGAAACGAATCTAATGATGGTAATTAGAGGATAATTGATCCATAATTAGCGGATGGTTACTGTAGCATTACTGTTGCAAATCATGGATTAAGTAGGCTCATTAGATTCGTCTCGTGATTTACAGCCTATCCATGTAACTTTTCACATTTTTCGTGTACATTTAATACTCCATGCATCTAAGATTCTCATTTGATGTGATGGGTGAAAAAATTTCGGGAAGAAACTAAACACGGGCCATGTCGTCGATGCCAAGTGGCAATGGCAAGGCAGGTGACCTACGACAGGAGCGCGGCATCAGAACATATTATGAGTTGATGACAACAAAGTCGGCGACAACGACATTGTTGTGGGGATCCAAGGTTTCTTGTGTTATGTTGCTGCGTGAATTTATATGTGGGATTGTGGCTCTTGGTAATAGAAGTGTAGTACGCATCAGCGACTGAACGTGGCCATGCGTAGCTCAATCGCTGGCTTACAGGACCGGCGAGCTGAAGAACGACAACTAAAAGAAGATATCAGATCAAAAACTAAATTGATTAGGTAGAAAACATGAAGGATTTGTTGGTTACTTTAGTCCCAACTTATTTTCGAGTTTGATAGAAAATCTAATAAGATCAAATAAAGCATATCGTTGCTAAATCATTAACAACATTCATTGCTAGTGGTTAGAAGTCTTCCACCAAAGTTGGAGATCTCGGATTCAAGTTCCATAGAAGCCTTATATTTTGGAGGGTCTTCGGGTGGTGGGTATTTTTTTTTTCCGATAATGCTTAGGGTTGAACGTCCGACGTCCAGACCGAGTCGGACACTGGCCGAATAAAATATCGGACGTGGGGTCCACACCAACACCTCTATCGTTTCCTGTCCATTCGTTTTTTTCGATCGTTTATTCCATCGTCGTCTTCCAGCGGAGGTCCCGACGACGAGCTAAAGCGGCGCCCACCACTACGTTCGACGCTGGCGCCGCTGCTCGTGCGCCCCCACTCCTTCAGCTCGCGGCGGCCCCGCTAGATCTGCCGGAACAGAGGAGGAGCTCCAGCAACGACCATGACGGAGGAGCATCGAGCAGCCGCGATGGCAGGGGAGCCCTGAGGGACGGTGGCCGCGGACGAGCTAAGCAGAGGGGTTTGCCTCCAGAATCAAGCCTCATGCTCTGACGAGGCTGAGCGCCGGCGAGCTCCACCCCAGACCGTGCGGGTAGCTCGTCCCTAACGCCGGTGAGCTCTACCCAGGCCCCTCATCATGGCTGGGGTCGAGATCCCCCATGTCCGGGGGTTGAGGTCCCTGCTCATCTTCTTCCTTCTCCTCCACTCCCTGCTTGCTACATGTGTTAGGGTTTGCTGCATGTTGCAAGTGTATGTTTTGCGTGTTTTATATGTTTCAGAACAATGTTGCAACTGTTTTATGCGGATGTTGCAAAAAGTAGATCTGGATGTTCGATTGATGGTATTCGATGACATTTCTGTACGCATTCCCGATGTTGCAAATATTGCCTCTTCATGTTGCAATCGCATATTTTTATTGTTGCAAATGCACTTTCTAGATGTTGCAAAAAACTTTACATGTTTTATGTAACATTACTCGATGTTGCGGCGGGAATTTTCATCGGATGATGTTCGATCGATGGTATTCGATGTCATTTCTGTACACATTCCCAATGTTGCAAATATTTCATGTTGCAATCGCGCATTCTTAATGTTGCAAATGCACTTTTTGATGTTGCAAAAAACTTTACATGTTTCATGCAACATTAACCGATGTTGCGGCGGGAATTTTCACTGCTACAGTACCGTTTAAGATTTTCTCTCCCGTCGGACGTCCAGGCGCTAGCACGTCCGTTTTTTTTTTTTTGAGGTGGTGCCTGTGGGACATAGGGAGGGCGCGCCAGTTTTTCTTTGTTTTTGTTTCCGTTTCAGTTACCGTGGACATGTGGTTATTAATGTAGCCGGACCAAAACTATGGCAGAGACCTTCTTTGCTTTATTATTAGTAGCAAATATGTTTGTACGGTGCTACGGACGAAAGTCATATGGATGTATACTTTTCGACTACGGAACATTTCATTTTTTTTTTATGAGCAACTCGTCCCAATTGAAGTATACATGCGCCTCATTTGGGTTTCTTCAATTTTACGAAGAGTAAATTCTATAAAAAAAATGTAATTTTGATAAAGCTTGACACAAATGTGGAGTCGAATGAGGCCGTACTTGTGATCATTCCATAGTACAAATTGTATTGTAATGCACGGGAGAGCTCATCAAAATGATTAAAAACCTTATTGGCCGATCATATAAATCATATGCACATGAGCTTTCTTTAGAGCTACTATTAGAGAAAGACGCATCTGCACCGGTTGGGAAACCCCCTTCAGCACCGGGTTCCCAACCGGTGCTAATCTTTCGGTGCTACCCCTTTAGCACCGGGTCAAATACCCGGTGCTAAATGCCCCCTTTAGCACCGGGTGGAGCCTAGAACCGGTGCTAAAGAGGCCGCGCACGTGGCCCCTGCGTGAGCCCCTTTAGCACCGGTTCGAGGCTCCACCCGGTGCTAAATAGCACCCACCATATATATTTGTTTGTATACGTATTTTGCCTACGTATTTGTTGTAATACGGATGTCGTACTGCGCTAAGTATTCGTATAGCTAGGCCGGGCTCATATATATAAGAATAAAAAAGACATATATATTACATATTAGCGCCAAAAGAGTTAAGTTTATAATACAACTTGAGTTCCATGAATTACGATCTACGACTACGACCGACAGAGGAACTAGGACGAGCGGAGGAGGAACAACGACTTGAGTTGTCCGGATGATCCCATGAATCTGGATAATGGAATTCTCCGTTAACATTGATGACCTCGTCCCAAATATATCCCACGAGTTGTTCTGCAATTGCGTCGATCTTATGCTACTCGAGGCTTCTATCCGAGAGGGACGTCATCTACAATTTGCAAACAATTAAAATTAAAATATAATAATGATGCACTCTAATTACAAATGTGTAAATAATTATGCGTACCATAATATCATGGTTAGTATATGTTTTCTTAATCCAGCCATGAATGTACTCGCAAACGTAGTGTCCACATAAATTATTGCCTGGCCTCTGTTGTGCACACTATTGGTGAAAACAAAGTTAAAGATAATTCTTTTAGTTTATTAGTAAAAATGTATATGTATCAATTGCATGCGTACCGGGAATTCAGTATTCCACGCAAGTTTATCATATTCAAATCCAGGGTGCGCTTTACGAATGTCGTTCCACATCCTGCGATTACATAATCAAGTTGTTAGCCACAAATTTAAGTTCAAATAAGTCAATAATGTAAGGAAATTTGAATTGGTCAAAAGTATATATATACGACCTTGTAAACATGTCAATTATTTCTTGATACTCTTGTTGTGGTTTCCTCAACGAATCAAAGACATTTACCACACCTCTATCAGGATTCAGTACTATGAGGATCCAGTGGAAACTGCATGGATACATATAAGTGTTATAGTATAATTAATGAGATAATAATGAGAAATCAAGAAAATAAAATGGAGTACTTAGTGTTGGAACGCACCCGTGGTTGTATGGCAACAGTATGGAGTCCATCCAATTTTGTTTATCCACAAACTTGAATAAGTTCTGATATGTACCCTCTGGATCTGAGAAAATCATATCTCTGTTTATCTTTGACGGGTCCATGAAACCAACGTCAAAAACGCAGTCCCTCCGACATATTTGAATCTCCATTCTACATGATAAGCCAAAAAAGACCTGTCAGTCATTGATTTCTTTTTAAACGACAATAGAAGAAATGATTAGAACAAATCACTTACAAAACCCAGGCTTGAACTGTCAGTTCGCCATTGACAAAATCTTCGTCCTTTACACGAACCCCGATCATCTTCCGTCCTTTTCTCGCTTGAACCATGTACCATTCATGGAATAAATACATCTTTGTTTGAAGTTTTCTCACGTTGTCTGGCTTGACGAAAGACTTGCCAAGCTCAAAATGCCACCTAGGTGGCTTTAGCTTTGGGCGGGGATTCTTGCCCAGTGATTTGAGCTCTAATCATACCGATCTCTCTCATTAGTCGTTGCTCGTTCAATTCGTATTCATCTGGCAACGGAGGCAATCCCTGCTGAGGTTGTCCACCAAGCCGAGGAATCGTGGAACGTTTTGACTTACGCGGCGTTGCCGGCTTAGATTGTTTGCCGGGCTCCTCCACAATAGAAGCTTTGGACTTCGCCAACCGCGCTTCCCGCTCAGATTTCTTCCTTTTCTGGTAAGACTTTATTAATGAGCGGTCGTAGTCAGATATTTCAGCTTTTTTCTATTCTGACCTGCTCAAATTTTTTAAAAAAGCCACTGCCTTGACCGGGTCAATATCAATTTCCTTCTCAGGCTCTTTGTTCTTGTGAAAATGCGCGTGTACTTCTGCAGCGACCTCCTCAGCGAGTTCTTGTGTCAGCTCATAAGCTAATTTCTTCTTTGTCGGCACTTTCTTTTCCTTAGTTGGGCGCTTCTTCTGTGCTGGAGGAGTTCTTGGCGCTATCTTCTTTTTGGGCGGAAGCCTCTTTTGCTTAGCCAGCGGTGACCAATCTTCTTCAGCCGGCGGATCATCAGCCAGCGGATCATCAGCCGGAGGATCATCAGCCGGAGGATCATGAGCCGGCGGATCATCAGACGGCGGTTCATCAGCCGGAGGATCATGAGCCGACTGTTCATCAGTCGAGGTTGTTGCTTGCATGCCAGGTATGATGATGTCACGCTTGCTCCATAGAATGATGCTGTGACAACACTCTCTGTCTCTGTCAGGAATGAATTCTCCGGCCTCAGCTTTCTTTATGATTTCAAGGAGACGGTGAGCTAGTTCTAGCAAGTCATCGCCGAAAATCAAAGATCCGTCTACAGGACTCAGAGTGCCTCCATGACCATAATACCAATGTTTTGATCGTAAGGGCCAATCATGCGTCGCTGGACGAATGCCTCTAGTATACAAATCTTCTTCCATCTTGTCCCATTTCTCGACGCTGCCTTTATAACTGCCTGAACCCATTCGATGGCTGTACTTCTTTTTTTCAGCATTGCCCGTGTTCCTTGCGGATATCTCTGATCCTTCTGTGGACAGTTTGTACTCCACGAACGCGTCCCAATGATGAGGTCTTATGGTAGGGTGATTGTCAAAATCCGGAATTTCTTCTGTCTTGATATATTTCTTTCCACAATTTTGTCTTGTAATCTTGAAATTGTGTTGCCATCTTTTTCAGCATCCAATCCTTCAATTTCTCAGCACGATCTGAAGGAAATCCGAATATTTCTTTCACATAAACTCATAGCATTTCTTTCTGCATATCAGCCAGAACATACGGTTCATTGGGGTCCGTAGATCTCCATTTCCTATGCTAATGGGAACGCGTTCACGAAAAATGACCCCCACATTGAGAGACAAATCTTCTGGCAATTTCTTTGGGCTCACTGGGCTCACCATCATCCTCCACTTTAGTGATGTGCAATTTGACTTCCTTCAGCCTCTTAGTGGTACTTCTTTTTCCAGGGCCTTTCTTAGCGCCAGTTGTCGCCGTAGATGGCTAGAATAATTAGACGATATAAATTAGTCACAACATTAGGTTAAGATAATGTATATAATCTTTATGAGAAATATTAGCACCTGACTAGACGTGGGCTCATCGTTACTACGTTGACCCACATTGGTTGCATCTGGTCCAAATTATCGCCACCAGAAATACCAAACATTATTTCTTCCATCGGTGGCCGATCAGTGTTTCCACCCAAATTAAATTGAGTTGCTAAGAATTCATCATTATTCTCTTCGTGGATCGTCATCTTGAAAAATAAATATTCTACGTCAAATAAATAAATATTCGCAACTAAATATTGTTGGTCAAAGAAATATTCTACGTCGAATAAATAAATATTGTAAGTTAAAGAAATATTGTACGTCAAATAAGACAAATAAAAAATTGCAGTCAAATACATATTCTACGTCAAATATTCTAAGCCAATTAAATATTATAAGTCCAATAAAAAATTCTAGTCAAATACATATTGTACGTAAAATATTCTAAGCCAACTAAATATTGTAAGTTCAATAAAAAATCCTAGTTTTCTACGTCAAATATTTTCTAAGCCAATTAAATATTGTAAGTCCAATAGAAAAATCCTAGTCAAATACATATTCTAGGTCAAATATTCTAAGCCAATTAAATATTGTAAGTCCAATAAAAAATCCTAGTCATTAACCATAATCATTAATCCTAATCATTAACCCTGACTATGAAATTAATACATGCATGTAGCTGACATGGTTCTTCATGCACTCATGCAAGTCCGAAAGGCTTACGTGTGCGACCGGCTTGAGCCGAGCTCGCGTTCGCGCCGCGCTCGGCGGCGGTTCTCGGCAGTCGCATGCGGCGGGCTTGAGATGAACAGCAGCTCGCAGGCGGCTCGCTTGAGACGAGCTCGTTCGCGTTCGAATTCGTCGGGCGCCAGTACGTGGAGGCGGCGCGATGGGCGGCCGAGCGAGTCGGGGCCGGTGGCGGCCCAACGGCGCACGGCAGGGCAGCGCAGGGGGCGTAGGGGAAGGCGGCGCCGCCGCGGCCGGGCGTCGGTGGCGGCGGTGAAGGACGCTGGGCATCGGGGGCGCGCTGCCGGGCCGACGCTGGTGAAGTAGATGGAGGCCTGGCGTCGGGGGCGGCGGCCGGCGGCGCGCGTCGACGGGAGGCCGGCCAGGACGCTGCTGATGGTGGCCGAACGACGCGCGCGGGGCGTCGGGCGCGTCGGGGGCGGCGGTGCGGCCGGCAGCGGCGGCGCGTCAGGGGGCGTCGAGTTGGAGGGCTGGGCGAGGGGCGGCCGCGGCTGGACGGCGGCGCGGCGGCTCGAGGATGATGCGGGGCCGGTCGAGATCGGCGCCGGGGCTAGAGACGGCGGCGCGGCGGGGTCAATGATGACGGCGGCAACGGGCTCGAGGAAGGGGGGCGCCGGTGACGGGGCCGGTGGAGGGCGCGCGTCGGGGTCGGGGAAGGTGCGTCGGGGTCGGGAACGGTCGAGCGGCGGAGGCGGCGGCGGACGGAGACGGCCGGTCGAGCGGCGGCGGCGGCGGCGGCGTCAACGGGAAGGCGAAGCGAGATTGGGGGTAGAAGACGAAGAAGGCGGCGGCTGCCGAAATTTTCTAAGTGTGGTATATATAGGATTGGGCTTTAGCACCGGGCCTTGACTACACCTGGTGGTAAAACACCTTTAGCACCGGGTGTAGCCAAGGCCCGGTGCTAAAGGTTCAGCTTTAGCACAGGGTCTTTCCAAGACCCAGTGCTAAATGTCTGCCCCCGGCGCCAAACGAAACTGGGGCACCTTTAGCACCGGGTCTTAGATCTGCCCGGTGCTAAAAGTGCCCCAGTTTCGTTTGGCGCCAAATTTTTGGCGCAATTGTAGCTTTAGCACCGGGTTTCTAATGTAAATATTATGGCCACTTCTCCACTTTCTAATGTAAATAATATTAATCTTATTTATTTAGGTTATAATTACTCCTATTTATTTAGTTTATAATTAAAACATTATTAGCCACATCTGTTTAGGTTAAAAATACAATATTGAGCATATAAGATTTAATCTATTTGTTATATATGAAATGAAACACTAAAAATAATAGTCTTATTTATTTAGGTTATATTTAAAACATTATTAGCCACATCTATTTAGCCACATCTGTTTAGGTTTAAAATAAATAAAATATTGAGCATAAAAAATAGCATCATAATCTTAGTGCATCATAGTGCAATTAAATTATACATCATCATTGTTTACTTGAACACTAACAAACTTTCACATAATATTACAAATTGCATCATTGTGCAATTAAATTATACAGCTTGAACACTAACAAACTTTCTCCTCACAAATGTCCCTTGATTGTGATCGCGACGTAGATAGCTCTGCTGCTAACAGGATGCTTGGGTCAGCAGCCATCGAGAATGGAGGCCGACCGTCGAGCATATCATAATCTTCATCTGTCTTATCCTCAACTCCTACAATTTTTCTTTTTCCAGGAAGAACTATATGATGCTTTGGCTCGTCTTTTGATGGGTCCGATTGCTTGCTCTTCCCTTTCTTTGGCTTGCTAGCCATGTCTTTTATATAAAAAACTTGTGTCACATCTTTGGCTAGGACGAATGGTTCGTCCAGAAACCCAATCTTGTTTAGGTCCACTATATCCCATACTCATCAATTGTAACTCCTCCTGCAGTCAGTTTCACCCATTGACACTTAAACAGTGGGATCTTCAAAGGTCCATATTCCAGTTCCCAAATCTCCTCTAGGACACCATAGTATGAGTTCTTATTGCCATTGCTGTCGGTCGCATCGATCCGGACACCACTATTTTGGTTGGTGCTCTTCTTGTCTTGGGCTCTTGTATAAAATGTATACCCATTTATGTCGTAGCCTTGAAATTTTAAGATCGTGGTCGATGGACCCCTAGTTGCGCATCAGTACCCCCAACACCCATCAGATGTTCTCGCAACCAATCTGCGAAACTACTATTGTGCTGACATTGAATAAATGTCGCAGTCTTTCCAGGATTTTCTTCGTACAGAATCTTCATGTGCTCCTCGATGTATGGAGCAACTAAGGCTGACTACTGTAGAATTGTGAGATGTGCTTTACGAAATGTCGGCATGTCTCTGATTACCATCGTCTTTCTTCCTAGTGTGCCCTTTCCACCAAGTCTCCCCTCATGATGTGATTCAGGCAACTCAATCGGCTTGAGGTCTTCGATAAAGTCAACACAGAATTGAATCACCTCCTCTGTTTTGTATTCCTTAGCAATGCATCCTTCTGGACGAGCACGAGAACGTACATACTTCTTCAGAATAGCAAAGTATCTCTCAAAAGGGAACATGTTATGAAGAAATACCGGGCCCAGTATACGAATATCTTTGACGACATGAACCAATAGATGTGTCATAATATTGAAGAATGATGGTGGAAATATCACCTCAAAGCTGACAAGACATTCGACCACGTCATTCTGTAGCCTATCCAAATCTTCAGGATTAATCACCTTATAAGAAATTGCATTAAGGAATGAACATAGCTTCACAATCGCTTTCCGCACATTAGCTGGTAGCACACCCCTCAGTATGACGGGAAGCAGTTGGGTCGTCAACACATGACAGTCGTGAGACTTGAGGTTTGTGAACTTCTTAACTTTCATGTTAATTATTCCTTTAATATTGGAGGAATAGCCTGACGGGACCTTGATACTGTTCAAGCATTCAAACATACTTGTCTTCTCCTCTTTGCTGAGAGTGAAGCTAGCGGGACGCAAGTACTTGCGTCCTTTGTCTATGTTTTCTAGATGTAGATCATTCCGTAGATTCAAACGTTTCAGCTCCTACCATGCTTCCAGTGTATCTCTTGGCTTCCCATAAGTACCAAGGAGGTGATCAAGTTCACACAAAGATTCTTCGTCAGATGCATCACATCAATTGCGTTGCAGACCTCTAACAATTTCCAATAAGGAAGCTCCCAAAAGAGAGACTTTTTCTTCCACATCGCGGCACACCCATCCTCACCTGCCTTGACAGGTTGGCTTCCATCTCCCTTTCCAAATATTACTTCTACATTCTTCACCATATCAAATACATCTTGCCCATTGCGGTGTATCGGCTTTGTACGATGCTCCGCATCCCTGCCAAAGTGTGGACATTTCTTTCGTAGTTCGTGCTTCGAAGGAAGAAATCGACGATGACCCATGTAAACAACCTTTCTACAATGCTTCAAATAGATGCTTTCAGTATCATCTAAGCAATGGGTGCATGCTTTATATCCTTTGTTTGTTTGTCCGGACAGGTTACTTAGTGCAGGCCAATCATTGATGTTGATGAAAAGTAGTGCCCTAAGGTTAAAACTTTTCTATTTGTACTCATCCCACATAGTAACACCTTCTTCTGAACCTCTAAACCGAGAGGGCAAACAACCCGTTTTGCTTCCCACGTTGTTGATGGCAATTCATCACCCTCTGGAAGAATCTTCTTCACGAGTTTCAGTAATTCCTCAAAACCCTTGTCAGCAACACCATTACATGCCTTCCACTGCAAAAAATCAAGCGTGATACCCAACCTCTTCAGCCCCTCTTTGCAATTTGGGTACAAATAAGTTTTGTGGTCCTGTAACATACGATCTATCTTTTTTCTTTCCTTGTCATTGTCGCAGTCTTTCTCGGCACCACGTAACATTTGACCAAGTGCATCATTAGGGTCATTATGCGTATCAACATCTTCCTGATCAGCATCTTCCATTGCAACATCAACAAAGGCACCATATTGATCAGCCAATATCGGAATGTCGTTATGATCCTCCTCTTCTTCATTGTCATCCATTATGACTCCTTTTTCACCGTGTTTCGACCAAACCGCATAGTTTTGCATGAAACCATGGGTCATCAAATGGAAGTGAAGAGTTCCTCTTGATTTGTATGATATCTGATTTTTACACTGCCCACATGGACATAACATGACACCTGAAGGCGACTTGTTGTCCTTCGCCACATCGAGAAAAGCATGCATGCCATGAACCCACTCCGGACTGCGTCGGTCCGCCAAGTGCATCCATTGCCTATTCATCTACATTTACAAAATGGACAAAATAAACATGTATTTCTCAAACTGCCATACAAAATAATATCTGGTGCAACATGAATTTCTTGAAAGTAACATAAATTTCTCCACATCCAACATAATTTATTGAAAGGACCATAAAATTATTGAAAGCAACATAAATTTTTTCAACCATCCTTGGGTGGGAAAGTAGGATTCTCTGATATATTTTTTCTTGGTGCAGAAGATGGTGGAGCTGGGTTTGGTAGTGATGGAGCGTAGCGCCGCAACAGATCTTCAAGATCAAAACCAGGTTCCTCACCCCTTGCAACACATTCTTCATGTGTTTTAATCAAAAAATTAAGTTGTGCTTTCACCCAAGGTCCTGGTTTTTTCGACTTATCATGAGGTGGTACTGTAGTTTTGCCCTTCCCGCGAGACGAACCACGATCACTATCACCGGTCCCACTCCCTCCAGCAGTAGCCATATTGATATATCCACAAGGCTTTGATTTCTCAAAAAACAATAAATGTTATTGACAAAATACTCATTACAACATACAAACTTCTGTCAAAATAAACTAACCAATTTCACATATCTCCAATTAATATAAAAAATTACATAACACATTTTTAAAAATCATTCTATTCCATTTATAAATAAAATAATAAAAAACATACTGAAAAAACATTTCTAACAAACATTTCTCATGTATACATACCTAACCATTAAATTTAAACCACTACAAACACACATATATTAATATATATTATACCCCCTTCTCTCTCTTCTCTTTTTTTCTTCACAAATTTGATATTTATAAAGTATAATAACAATAGAAACTAATCAAGAACATGAGAGGATGAAATTGTGTACCTCGTAGAATGCTTCAAAAGAAGGAAAGTTTCACAATTTTTGAAAAAAAATTGGCAAAATCTCTGCTCAACCCGAGCACACCATGAACACAGCTTGGAGTGTTCATGCTGGCTCGGGCGTGGGGAGGAAGGAGGGAATATATAGGTAGATAATTAGCACCGGTTAACATCGGGGATTTAGCACCGGTTCCTAGCTAGAACCGGTGCTAAATGTTGCTCCGGAATTAGCACCGGTTGCAGACAGCAACCGGTGCTAAAGGGTGGATTTAGCACCGGTTGCTGGATGCAACCGGTGCTAAAGCCCCTCCCCCCACCAACGCGCGCTGCGCGCGGCTGCGCACGGCTGCTAGCCATTGGACCCGGTGCTAATACTCCATTAACACCGGGTCCAAAAATGACCCCTGTTTATGTGGTCCGCGGATGTCTCATTCTCTTCTAGTGGAGTAATATAATACCCCCGCTCCAAATTATGTCATTTTGGCTTTTATTGATATATAATATTTAATATTTATCTAGGCATAACACATATATATCTATCTAAAAAGACAAAACGACATACAATGCAAAACACTTGCATCCCGAGCAACATGTAGTACTATTGTGGATTTCGTTGTTGAGCCATACCAAGGAGGCCCTGTGCATCCATTGATAGACTTATAGGATCAACTAGCAGCAGATCTAGCATGGGTACAACTTGATTGATAGGGTAAAACATGTGCATGCATGAAAGACACCTAGATCTAGAGCATATACACCTAGAGGGAGGAATGGGGATGCACATACTATTGGTGGTGGCGACGGGGTCGACGACGGCCATGGTGTTGGTGGTGGTCGCAGGGGCAGCCGCAGGTGGGGAAGGCGCTGGCGGTGTGGTCGGCCTCCGGTTGATGTCGGGGCGATGGCAGCGGGTCCTCCGGATCCACCCGGAAGTCGCCGGCGGCGGCGGTGCGGCTTCCCGTTGCTCCAGTGCCCCTCGATCGGTAGGGAGTGTTAGGGTGGTGGCTGGCGGCGGTGAATCTCGTGTCCCGTGCCCTAGCCCCCACCCCTTTCTTTATAGCACTATACAACGGAGGCCCACCAACCAATGCTAGGTTGGGCTCCCCCGATTAGGGTGCGTGGACCGAGCCCATCACGGCCTTTGGGCCGTGGTGGTGAAGATCTCTGATACCATTGATAGAACTATAGGATCAACTAGCAGTAGATTAACATGGGTACAACTTCATAATAAGGACTAAAACATGTGCATGATTTAACCACATCTAGATCTAGAAAAGCTACATCTAAAAAGGGAGAGTAGGAACACAGACCATTGGTGTTGGCGACAGGGTCGACGGCGGCCATGGCGGCGGTGGCGGCCGCAGGGGCGGCCGCAGGTGGGGAAGGCGTTGGCGGTGCGGTGGTTCTCCGGTTGAGGTCGGGGCGATGGCACCTCGTTGATACACTTATAGGATCAACTAGTAGCAGATCTAGCACGGGTACAACTTGATTAATAGGGTAAAACATGTGCATGCATGAAAGACACCTAGATCTATAGCATATACACCTAGAGAGAGGAATGGGGATGCACAGACCATTGGTGGTGGCGACAGGGTCGACGGCGGCCATGGTGTTTGTGGCGGTCGTAGGGGCGGCCGCAGGTGGGGAAGGCGCTGGCGGCGCGGTCGGCCTCCGGTTGAGGTCAGGGCGATGGCAGCGGGTCCTCCGGATCCACCCGGAAGTCGCCGGCGGCGGTGGTGCGGCTTCCCGTTGCTCCAGTGCCCCTCGATCGGTAAGAAGTGTTGGGGTGGTGGCTGGCGGCGGTGAATCTCGTGTCCCGTGCCCTAGCCCCCACCCCTTTCTTTATAGCACTGTGCAACGGGGGCCCACCAACCTATGCTAGGTTGGGCTCCCCCGATCAGGGTGCATGGACCGAACCCATCACGGCCTTTGGGCCATGGTGGTGAAGATCGTCCTAACAATCTCCCCCTCGATCTCACCATAAGTTTTATTTCTTACCTTAAGCTCTTCGCTTGACATCCACTTCATAACCAAAAAGCAAATTGAGCATGAGTCATCAAAATTGTCATTTCAATTAGATTAATCAGCCACAATAAACTTCTCCATTACGAAGGATCATAACTCGGGCCCTTATCCAGTGATCATAAGGCTTTCCTTTAAACCCATACCGGTAATGTGTTTCTCTAAACACACTGGGTGGTAAGCCTTTTGTGAGCGGATCCGCTAGCATATTTTTCATACTTATATGCTCCAGACTTATAGTGTGATCCTGGATTTTATCTTTCACAACATAGAATTTTATTTCTATTGGTTTGGTAGCATTACTCGACTTGTTGTTGTGAGCGTAAAATACCGCGGGCTCATTATCGCAGTACATCTTAAGTGGTCTATTAATACAATCTACCACTTTCAAGTCGGGTATAAATTTCTTTAGCCACTTGGCCTGCAACGTTGCCTCATAGCATGCTATAAACTTTGCATACATCGTAGATGATGCAACCAGAGTTTGTTTAGAGCTTCTCCACGAAATAGCTCCCCCTGCGAGAGTGAATACATAACCTGACGTGGATTTTCTATCATCCTTGTCTCCCGCAAAATCTGCATCTGAATACCCTCTTATCTCTAGAGAATCAGATCTTCTATATATTAGCATGAGGTCTTTTGTGCCTTGCACATACCGCAAAGCTTTCTTTGCCATTTTCCAATGCTCTATGCCTAGATTATCTTGATATCTACCGAGTACTCCGGTGATATATGCTAAATCAGGGCGAGTGCACACTTGTGTGTACTGTAAGCTACCGACTGCTGAAGCATATGGAACCATTTTCATTTGATCGATCTCATATTGGTTCCTGGGGCGTTGGAAATCCCCAAACTTATCGCCCTTCACTATCGGTGCAGGTGTGGCTTTACTCGCATGCATATTATATTTCTTTAGGATCTTCTGCAAATATGCCTTTTGCGATAGTCCTAAAACCCTGTTTCTTCTATCTCGGTGAATTTCAATGCCTAGAACATATGAAGCCTCACCCAGATCTTTCATATTAAAATTAGAGGACAAAAACATTTTTGTTTCATGCAACATTCTTGTATCACTGCTAGCAAGCAGGATATCATCTACATATAGGATTAGGAAAATGTATTTTCCATTCTTAAACTTTGCATATATGCAATTGTCCTCTATATTTGCCTTAAACCCAAATTTCTTAATTGTCTCATCAAACTTCAAGTACCATTGTCTAGAAGCTTATTTTAATCCATAAATGGATTTTCTTAGGCGGCATCCCATGTTTTCTTTGCCTTCCACAACAAAACCTTTAGGTTGAGTCATATAGACGTTTTCAAACAGATCCCCATTTAAGAATGTTGTCTTTACATCTATCTGATGTAATTCTAAATCATAGTGTGCCACCAATGCCATTATAATTCTAAAGGCATCTTTACACGAGACTGGAGAAAGCGTCTCATTGTAATATATTCCTTCTCTTTGTGTGAACCCCTTGGCCACAAGTCGCGCTTTATATCTTTCAATATTCCCTTTGGAGTCACATTTTGTTTTGTAGACCCATTTGCAGCCTACTGATTTGGCTCCATTAGGAATTACTTCTAGGTCCCAAACTCTGTTGGCACTCATTGATTTCATTTCTTCTTGCATGGCTTCAAGCCATTTTTCAGACTGAGCGCTTCTCATAGCATCTTCAAATGTGACGGGATCACCCTCCATTTGAAATTCTTCTAAGTTGCCAATTTCATAGCAATCAGGAATGGCTGAGCGTCTCACTCTTATAGACCTTCTCAGTCCTCCTCCAGCTTGTTCAGCAGTGGCTCAACAACCGGTACCTCAGGAACCACAGGCTGTTGAGGTTCTATTTCTTGTGCAACAATTGGTTCAACATCTTGTGCAACAATTGGTTCAACTTGAGGAATAGGTTCCACGTTCTCGTTCATTGCTTGCACTACAGGACTAGAAGCTTGTACTGGTGTCACAGTGGCTTCCACTGTTAAATTGACACATGTAACTCGAAAAAAGGTTCTTGAATCATTAGGCAAGGTGCAAAAACCCACTTCTCCTCAAGATCAATCTCTCGAGTAGCCATGCTCCCCCTGATCATTTCATTCTCCAGAAAAACTGCATGTCTCGTTTCTACAAACTTTGTGTGTCTGTTAGGACAATAGAAACGATAACCTTTTGTCTTTTCAGTATAGCCAATGAAATAGCAACTGACTGTCTTGAGATCTAGCTTCCCAATATTTGGGTTAAAAATCTTAGCCTCAGCGGGACAGCCCCACACACGCATATATCTGAGAGAGGGTTCTCTACCCGTCCATAGTTCATAAGGTGTTGTAGGAACTGCTTTGCTAGGCACTTTGTTTAGTATGTGAATGGCAGTCTTCAGAGCCTCCATCCACAAATTAACTGGTAAAGTGGAGTAGCTTATCATGCTTCTAACCATATCCATCAAGGCGCGGTTTCTCCTTTCAGCTACTCCATTTTGCTGTGGGTCACCCGGTGCATTATACTGGGCAACTATGCCATTTTCCTGTAGGTACCTTGCTAAAGGTCCTGGAATTTGGCCATACGGGGTGTGTCGACCGTAGTACTCCCCCCCCACGGTCTGATCTTACTAATTTTATTTTCTTATTAAGCTGATTCTCAACCTCAACTTTGAATATCTTGAATTTATCCAACGCTTCTGACTTATGTTTTATTGGATAAATATAACCATAACGAGAGTAATTGTCTGTGAATGTGATAAAAGAATCAAAACCATCTACTGATGCAACGGGAAACGGACCACAGATGTCTGTGTGTATTATGTCTAAGGTTCCCGTGCTTCGTTTTGCTACTTTGTTTACTTGCTTAACGTATTTGCCTTTGATGCAATCAATACATTGTTCTAAGTCTGAAAATTCTAGCGGCGGAAGAATTGATCCTTTAACTAAATGTTCCATTCTCCCCCTCGAAATGTGGTCTAAACGACAGTGCCATAATTTCGATGAAACGTCACCAATTCTTTTTCGCTTCTTGCTTACTTTTGTAGATGAGGATACATTTTCGATTTAATGCACAATCTTAGTACTTGCATACACATCTTCACATGCATACAAATCATCATAAGTAGATAACTTATAAAGTTTGTCTTGTCGGAAGGCAAGAACCACACAAACTTTATTCAACATGATTAAGCATCATTCGCTATCGAATAAACACTTAAAACCATCGTCTGATAAACATGAAACTGAAATTAAATTTCTGCTCAAAGAGGGAACATAAAGGACGTCGTGTAGCTGAAGTGTGAAGCCGTCTTTCAAGTTGATGGGGAGTTCTCCTATCGCCTCCACTTCAGCTTCAACGCCGTTTGCAACTTTAACTCCTCTTTCTCCTCTTTGCAGCATCCGGCTCATACTTAATCCCTGCATAGAATTAGCAACGTGAGTAGTTGCACCTGAATCAATCCACCAAGTAGATTTATTATAACTTAAAAACAGAGATTCATCTACAAAAGTAATGAAATCCTCACCCTTCTTCCACATCATTTCAAACCAATCAGGACACTTGTTCTGCAGTGACCTGTCTTCCCACAATGCAGGCACTCATTCTTGCCAACTTCCTTCTTGTCTTGTGGCTTGTTTGAGCGATCAAACTGCATTGGTGCCTTGCCCTTGTCTTTGTTTGGAGCATTTGAAGGACCACTCTCCCACTGGTTCTTGGCTTTAAAATTCTTGTTAGGAAAGTTCTTTTTCTTCTGTTGATGGTGCACATAGTTTACCTGTCCACCATTCTGTGCAATCATCCTGTACTCAGCTTGGACACAGCGTCCTATGAGCTTCTGCATATCCCATTTTTCCTCTAAGGAATTGTAAGTGATCTCTAAGTTGGAGAATGCGGGTGGAAGTGAGCGAAAAACTGTATGGACAAGAAAATCCTCTGGCAGCTTCATGTCCAAAGCAGCTAACTTCCCATGTAGGTTGCTCAACTTCAAGATGTGCTCTCTCACACCTCCACCTGTATACTTCGTGCTCAGAACCTGATCAATCAGCGTCCTGGCATAAGTCTTGGACGACCCAGTGAACTGAGTCTCCACTAGTGCCATATACTTAGGTGCGGTGAGAGCAACACCCTCTGCATTCTTTTCTAGGATAGAGTTCCTTATGGCCTCTGCCATCTTTGTCCGCATTATCAGCAGACACTTCTTGTTTGAGATATCCTACTTTCTCTTCTCGAGATCATAATTTGCTCTAATGGGCGCGTGGTCACGCTCTCGTACCGCGAATGCCTCATCAGACTCATCTTGTGCACGCACCGGTGCCTCAGGGACTACCGGGTATGGGTAGTTCATGGAGGTGTCAATGTCTGTCATGACCACTGCCAGGTTGAACTGCGTGCGCCATTCTCCATAGTTGCTTCCAACCAGCATAGGGATACCAGCAACGTAGCTCATAGCATTTGGGCCTGAAATTTAGACATAAAAACGGTGAGAACATTAAAAAATAAATATCGCATGTATTAATTTAACTTTGGTCAAAATTAACACAAACAACATACATTCTACATCAATTCTATATCACGTTTGGGCAGAAAATAGAACTAATGCATGATAACTTGAACATGAATATTTTTATAATATTGCAATTATCAGCTTTGGCTAGAAAATAACAATATCATAAAACTGAATGTAAAAAATTTCTTCTTCTCTAATTAAATATCCCTTTGGTTCAATTTAACTAGATAATAAATTACGCAGCGGAATAACATCAAATATCAAAAGAAAACTAACTTTCAGAAGCATTCTACACTCTATAAAAATAATTATTAAGTGCAAGAATTTAAACAGAGATATTTACTTGAAAACATGCAAATAAACACCAAAACATCCAAAATATAGCTTCTGAAAATAAATAAACATAATTGCTAAAGTTTACTATTCACGGGTGCCACTTTAGGCCCGTGAACCAAAACAGCCCAGCAGCCCGCGCGCGCATCGCGCAATATGGCCCAGCAGCGGCCCACCGCTCGCCCAGGCCATTTTTCTATTTTTCGGAAGAAGTCCAATTTTCCCCTCGAACTTTTGTTTGCGCGCAGAATTTCCCCTCGGCGGCCCGGCCCAGCCACGCTTTCGCGGCCCGGCGTGCCCGCCCTCGCTTACTTGGGCTGCAGCCCAGCAGCCAATGGCTGGGCCGCCAATTCAGCCCGGCGGCTCATCCCTCACGGGCCGCATCTGGCCCGCGATCGGCGCCGAGCGCCCACGGCCGTCGGATCCGCCGATCCGAGATCGACGGTCCGCCGCGCATCTCGCGCGTATAAAACACGGTCGGCGCCCGGGAACCCTAACCCTAGTGCCATTCTTTCCTCCCCGCGCAGCTCGTGCTCTCTTCTCGGTGGCGTGCGTGCAGCGGCGGCGGCCATGGTGTTGGTGGTAGTCGCAGGGGCGGCCACAGGTGGGGAAGGCGCTGGCGGCGTAGTCGGCTTCCGGTTGAGGTCGGGGCGATGGCAGTGGGTCCTCCGGATCCACCCGGAAGTCGCCGGCGGCAGTGGTGCGGCTTCCCGTTGCTCCAGTGCCCCTCGATCGGTAGGGAGTGTTGGGGTGGTGGCTGGCGGCAGTGAATCTCGTGTCCCGTGCCCTAGCCCCCACCCCTTTCTTTATAGCACTGTACAATGGGGGCCCACCAACCAATGCTAGGTTGGGCTCCCCCGATCAGGGTGCGTGGACCGAGCCCATCACGGCCTTTGGGCCGTGGTGGTGAAGATCGACCTGACATCCATTGCGCACTATTGTATAGTGGCTAGCCTAGTGCGCTATCCGACGCGCTCATCGCTCAACACACGACTCAATCCAACTCGCCTAGTAGGTCAGGTGGGCTTCGGCTATATGATTTGGCCAGGAGCAAATCTAGGGTAAGGTACAAATCTAAGGATTGGTTTGGTAGGGCTTTAACTTTGACTATTTTGGTAAAGCAACTTTTATGATGTAGTGAAGCCATTTTGAAAAACATCTTTAGAGTTTCTCCTATTTTTTATGTATTGAGGGAGAGGGTACACAAATTTCAAATTAGGAGAGAGCAAGCAACTTATGTGTACCCTGTTCCACTCTATTTCTAGAAGTAATGTAAACATCTTGTTGGATACAATTGATTGAAGAGGATTCATACACCTGAAGATTAAAAGAAGAAAGCTCATATTTTTATGAAATCAATACCCACATGGACAATCAATCAATCAATCCCTCTCAAGGCTCTAACTGCAGAACAACATTGCAAACTTTTATTGTTTCGTTTACAGGGTATAAGATCTTGACTGTTTTTTCCATACGAAGTAAGAATGTTTCGTGTATATTTATTTTCGTCAAGTTGCAAATGGTCAAGTGTCGTAGTTGCAATTGGTCTAGTCATCCGGTTGCAATTCGTAGCGTGTTCGCGTTTAGTTGCAACTGGAACAGATCTGCTTTCTAAAAACATGGACCGGATGTGTTGCATTTAGTTCCGCCAAGTTGCAATTTGTCAAGTGTCGTAATTGCAACAGGTACAAAGTTCGTGTCTGGTTGCAACTATACCAGATCTGTTGCAATTAGTTCCGTCAAGTTGTAATTTGTTAAGTGTCGTAGTTGCAACTGGATTAGCTCCGCTGCAGCAACTCGTAGGGTCCGTAGGGTCTGTGCATTCACTATACAGAATGCAACAAGGTGCATTTTAGGGTCGTCCTATATATATATAAAGTAAGCATTATTGTGTACATATTTTCATCAATATGCATGCCTAAAAACGTGTGCAAAAGCAAACATTTTAACACCCTTATCCAACTTTCCTCCATTGTCGTAAAGACTGAATAGGTACCCCTCATCCTCTTACTTAAACACAAGCAATCACAAAACTCTTACATTGTTGCAGGCCTACGTACAGTATCTCATCGGGGTTGCTTAAAAGCTGCTAGTGTTTGGTGCCCACCCCGCGTTTCCAGAGTATGGCGTGTCGACGTGGATTGCTTCGCGAGCGAGAGCGCTCGGAACGGGAGAGGCTCCGGCTGCTCTGGACATTTTATTAAAAAACCCTTTGGTTTTCTAATAATTACAAAGAAGTTCATCTCGTCCAACCCGCACACGAGTCACGTTGCAATACTTTGCATACAAACCCTTGTATTAAATTTTATTTCTACACGAAGAAGAGAATTCTGACATGTTTACAAACACCCCCTGCATGCCATTTTTTCAAAAACTCCCCCCGCAGCCCCAACCCTAACTCCATCACTCTCTTCCCGCCGCCCTCTCTCCTCCCCGCCGCCGTGCCGTCTCCTCCCGCCCCTTCGCATCTCGCCGACCACCACACGCGCCTCAGGGTGGTGCGGCGGCAGCGCTGTGCCCGACGCACCTCCTCGCAGCGGCGTCCCCGGCCTCCTCCGCCTGCGGACCGGCCGGATCCAACGTTGACCACAGCAGATTCAATCGTGGTGGCCGCGGATTCGATGCGATGGTTGTGAGCCTAAGCACGGAGGCTTCGCTTCAAGTGCACCGACCATGCACCCCCTACGCACGCCATTGATGAAACTTAACGCAATGTAAATGGGGAGAAGTGGCGGCCTCGTCGCGTCATCAGCGCTCATCAGCGTCACCTCTCATTGTCAACAAGGGGCTACGCTCTGCCGGCGTCACCGGGGCCCAAGCAGGTATTTGTCCCTCCCCGTCGTTTCTCTAAGCCCCCGCTCGTTTCGGCCGGATTGGCCCATTCCCAGCCTCGTTCCGACGGAACAAATTGGTCCAGTTTGGAATCCGATCTGGAGTGAAAAGGCTGTTCGTTTCAACTGGACCGGAAATTAAAACAGGCCGGAACCGGAAATGGACTCTCCCCTGTTCAATGAGCCCAGAAACGAAAACCTACCTCTCACCCTCAGGAGCGGTTCGTGGAGCGAGCGAGGCGAGATGACGGCGGCGCAAGGCGAGATGACAGCGGTGCAAGGCGAAAAGGGGGCGACCGGGTTCTCCAGTATCCGCCCTCGCCTCCGACGGTCCTCCTCGCCTCCAGCGGCCGTCTCGGAGTCGGGAGGTGGGTAGGACCGTCGATCCCCCGCTGGCTGGTAGTTTAGGTCCTGGTTCTTCTAGGGTTTGGTGTCCGGGCAGCGATGGTGAGATGGGAGCGCCGTCGCTGTCGTGGAATAAGTCCTTCCGGCCTTGTCCCCGTCTCGGCGGCGCTCGCTCCGGTGTCGACGAGAGGCCCGTGAAGGTGAAGTCGACGGGATATGGTGTCTGAATTCAGGTATCGTCCCTTCTTGGCTTCTGTACATGAGTCCTTTCTTGTTCGTCGATCTGCTTTGATCCGGTGGAGATGATGGCATGGTGGTACTTGGAGGGCACTGGTGGGCTTGTGGGGATGTGGAAAGGCAAGCTGTTCATCTTCTTTACTGATTCTTGGCGAGATGAGCAGATCCTGGATCAGGATTGCATAGGGTGTATTGCCCTCTCTTCCTTCTCATGTCCTGTCCTCGTGTTCTTGTTCTTGAGGCTGCGGTCAAATTGATCTAGGTGCAGATTTGGGGCCAGTCTCTCCTTTGAATAGATAGAGTAATTGATGGCATTCGTTAGTCCAAAGAAGATTACTAGATTCTGTTTGGAGTTTGCAGGGTAGTTCAAGAAACGTTGGTTCAGTTAGAGAATTGGTTCAACTACACTTTAAGCTTGAATCACATGTATGGTGTTGACATAATCTAGTTGAATCGCCTCTTTTGAATGAGTCTGGTAAAAGAAAATAAGGATACATGCTTCCGAAAAAGGGAGGCTCTTAGCTCTGTAGTACTGAACTAAACTGTGAAATGGTGATGCGCTCATGCAATGATTGAAATGCATAGTATGTTATCTGTTCTTTTTTCGGTTGGTAAAGGAGGTCTCTAAATGAAAATGAAAATGTTCCATTCTTTTTCTTGAAATATTGTAGTTAAGAACATTAAAGTATGTGGTGTTACCTAAAATCCTTATAAAATTGGAGACCTTTAGGGACACCCAGCAATTGCTTACTCTATAGTTTATCACTTTGTTGGCTAATTTATTGAATTCTAGGGACGTTCTCATCAGCACCATAATGATGTCCAATTAGGTGTGCAATTTGCTTTTACAGAAGAGAATAAATGTTCAGGTGCCTTTTCAAAAGGCCCAGGTGCTTCAATTGGTTCTCATCCTTTTATTTTCATGTGCAGGAAATGGAGTTGCGTTGGTGGTCACCTTGATTTCTATCTTTGTTGTCATGGCTGGTTCAAAAAACCTGACAAAGATTTAGTTTGTGGTGAATTGAAATTTGGTTCAGCTCTTAGTAGGTACTCCTAGTAAACTGAAGTTTGGCAGTTATGTTGATAATATTTGGGCATTCAGTAGTTCAAATGACATACCCAACTAGGGTAAACATTTGTGCTCACAAGCATGTCCGTCGGCATTAAAAGAGGAGCAATATATGCTCCAGTTTGTATATTCCCGTGAGAATTGGGTGATTTATCATCACCATTTCCTGACTGAACTTTTTAGACCTGCAACTTGAAATGCATTGGTTCAGTTCACCTGTAGTGCTGTTGTGTGTTTCCTCTGTTTTGATGGTTAAATTTTAACTGAAATTGGTGAATGTATGGCTATATGAATAATGAATGTGGTGCCGGCCGGGCATGCATGCCCCTGTACTCAATCCTGTCCAGACGAACACATTTTTGTTGAACGGGAATGTTTTCTGGGCAGGAATGGAAGCAGACCAGGATTGAGTGAAGGAAGGGGATCCACTTGATCCTAGCCCTAAACAGTTCCTGGCTAGGAATGGAACCAACACAAACGAACGGGCCCTAAGGGATCCCTTTCTCTAATGTCTCTCTCCCCCCCTAGGATTTCATTTCCTTTTGCTCTCCCCAGATCCAGTGAGCGCCGGTGCGGAGAGCCACAACGCTACGGGGAGCCGCTGCTGGAGCATGGCGAGGAGGGTCAGCACTTCCAGCTCTGAGCCCACAGGATCGAACCCGCTACCGTCGCCAGCAGGGTCTAAATGCCCACTCCCAGGCGGCGCCCCTATGTGGCTGCAGGGTACCGGGGCCGAGCTCTCGTCCTGCTCGTCTCCTCATCTACCGTCATCCGAGCTTCTCCTGTGCGCAGCTTTGACAAAAGGTACTGCTCTGCTTTTCATTTCTACCAGGATCATGCTTATGTGCCTGCTCATTTTTTTAAGCATTGCTAACGGATTAAATAGTGTATATGTCATTATTGTTGTTTGGCTAAGATAATTCTGAGTGTCAATGCTGATGGATTAAATTACTGCATTCATCTGGGCTATTAGTTTGTTGTGGTCTTCCTCTATCACTGTGTATTTGTTTTAGGATGTTTGTTATCCTGAATTATTTTAGCATCTTAATAAGTACAAGGAGTTTCTTAAGATAGCACCAGGCCCAATCGTTGTGGAAATAGAACTACAAAAACCAGGCGCGATAGAGCAGGCCAGTCCATGTACAGCTGGCTGACAATGACGTCGTTGCTCATCGGGTTTGTGCTTCACTGCTTCAGTGTATATATCATTATTGTTGTTTGGCTAAGATAATTCTGGGTGTCAATGCTTTGGTGTAAACTATTCCTGCACTGCGCAGTTTGTGACACAAACTGCCACAGTTCCCAGGAAACCACAATTCCCAGAATAAGTTCTCTGTAGACCAGGTGATGGTCGTCCCTGGTCATTTCCTGCTGCTGTGTAAATTTTATATTCAACTACTGCAGTTTGTGTCTTTAATCGTACTGTAGGTTTACCTATTAAAATGTAGGTAAAAATATGCGCGCTGGGTTTCCCCCTCTCCTCCTTCCCCACCCTCTCCCCTTCCTCCTCTGCGCGCGCGCCGCCCAGCCGTGCCGCCGCACCTGCTTGGGCGGCTGTCGCCACCGCGCCGCCGCCGCCGTCGCGCCCTACCTCATCTGGCGCGGGCGACCCTCCAGTCGCCGCCGCGGGCGCGGGGGAGCTCCCTATCGGCGCGGACGGCCTCCACCCGCGCGTCGTCGCCCTCCACCCGCCGCCGGCGCCCTCCGTCGTCTCCCCGTCCGCCGCCGCCGTTGCGGCCACCGTGGCCGCGGGGCTGGGCATGCCCGTGGCCATGGGCGCGGGGGAGGACTCCCTACAGCCGGCTGCCCAGCCCCGCCCGCTGCCTCCTCAGCTGCCGCCCCCTACACCTAGGCCCCTGCGGCCCAGATTCGGCCCATGGGCCAGGGCGTGGGCCTGAATGCGGGCCTGGGCGCGGGCCTGGGTGCGGGCCTGGGCTCGGGCAGCCCAGCTAACCAGCAGACCGCCGTCACCACCGCCGGGGCCATGTCTGCCGAGGCCGCTCTCACGTCTGCCCTCATCGCGGCGAAGACCGAGGCCGCGGCCGCTGAGGAGCGCGTGCGTGCCGCAGCTATCGCTTGGGAGCGCGAGCGCACCGCGGCGGATGTCCTCGCTCACCAGATCGCGGAGACGAAGCACTACCTCCTCGTCACCAACGGGAAGCAGCCCGCTGCCCTCGCCACCGACGCGGGAACCTCCTCCTCCCACGAGGCGCCGCCCACCGGCTCTGCTTCCTGCTACGACTCGACCGACCCGATGGTCGCCCAGCTGCACCTCCAGGCGGCCGGGGGTCCAGAACATCCGGGCCTTGGTCACCATCGTCCTTGACCCCACGTCCACCTCCTACGGGCGCTGGCGGGACCAGGTCCTCCTCGCTCCCCGCCGCTACGCTCTGGACGACCACGTCCTCGTCGACACCCCTCCCGAGGCTCGGGCCGTGGCCTGGGCTCGCCTGGACAGTGTCGCCATGTCCTGGATCTTTGGGACGATCTCCCTAGAGCTCCAGGACATCGCCCACACGACCGGGGGCACCGTGCGCGAGGCCTGGCTTGCCGTCGAGGGGCAGTTCCTCGGCAACGCCGAGCACCGGGCGTTCCGGATCGACGCCAGGTTCCGCAACTTCACGCAGGGGGACCTCTCCGTCAGCGAGTACTGTCGGAGGATGAAGGGCATGGCTGACGAACTTCGCAACCTCGACTGCCCGGTGAGCGACTGCAACCTGGTCCTCCATGTCCTGTAGGGGCTCAACGACAACTACGCCCTCCTGTGGACATGGATTCCCCATCAGCGGCCCTTCCCCACGTTCAAGGAGGTGTGGGAGGACCTCGCTCTCGACGAGATCTCCCGCGGCCTCACACCTGACGCGTCCTCCTCGTCCACCTCACCGCGCTCGTCACCGCTCCACCGGCTTCACCAGCTCCGCCTGCCACCCCGCCTGCCACCTCGCTTCTTGGCGCTCCTCCTCCCAGGCCGAGCGGGGGTGGAGGAGGCCGTGGCGGGCGCCGTCGCCGTGGTGGGCGTGGTGGTGGTGGTGGGGGTGGGGGTGGTCGGGTCCGCGGTGGTGGCGCACCACCGGCTTCCTCTCCTGCGGGGGCTCCGGGAGGTGCACCCTGGCCATACTTCACCCACCCATGGTCAGGGTGCATCTCCATGTGGCCCTTCTCGACTCGGGGGTGGTGGCTCGCCCTCCTACAGCCTTGTTCACCGCTCCGCCGCCACCGTGCCTGACTACTTGGGGTCCAACTGCTTCGCCGTACCAGGCCCCACCCACCTGGACGCCACCCGCTCAGCCCTACCAGGCTCCTACTTGGGCTGGCGGGTGGGATGCCGCCTCTCTAGCACAGTCCTTCAGCACCATGGAGCCAACACCGCCGGTCAGTGCCGAGTGGATTGTTGACTCGGGTGCTTCGTTCCACACCACGCCGGACGCTGGTATTCTTTCTTCTGTTTACCCACCTCACCCTTCGTACCCCTCTTCTATCATGGTCGAGAACGGGTCCTGTCTTCCGGTCACGTCTATGGGCAATGCTTCTGGTTCTTTTCGTCTTCCTAATGTTCTTGTTGCCCCACAAATGGTTCATAATCTTCTTTCTATTCGCCAGTTCACTTCTGACAACTCTTGTACAGTTGAATTTGACTCTCTTGGTCTTACTGTGAAGGATCTGGCTACCCGGCGTCCTCTTCTCCGGTGTGAAAGTTCGGGTCCTCTTTACACTCTTCGCCTTCCGTCTTCTGCTGCTTCATCTGCGTCCACTGCTTCACCGGCTTTCGTCATGGCTCCTTCTTTCGCTACCTGGCACCGTCGGCTTGGTCATCCCGGCCGCGACGTTTTGACTCAGCTTAGTCGTAGTGCAGCTGTCCCTTGTACTAGGACTACTAATGAGCACCTCTGTCATGCTTGCCAGATAGGTCGTCATGTTAGACTTCCTTTTTCTTCTTCTTCCTCACATGCGAGTCATGCCTTTGATCTTATTCACTATGATTTGTGGACTTCACCTGTTCTCAGTATTTCTGGTTATAAATACTATCTGGTGATTGTGGATGATTTTTCTCACTACTCTTGGACCTTTCCTTTACGTGCCAAGTCTGAGACTTTTCCCACCCTCTTACACTTCTTTGCGTGGGTATCCACGCAGTTTGGCCTCACTGTCAAGGATGTTCAGTGTGACAACGGCCGTGAGTTCGATAACAGCACCTCCCGGGACTTTTTCCTCTCTCGGGGTGTTCGGCTGCGCATGTCTTGTCCGTACACTTCTCCTCAGAACGGTAAGGCTTAGCGTATGGTTCGGACCACGAACGATGTCGTGCGTACCCTTCTCCTCCAGGCCTCTCTTCCGGCCCGCTTCTGGGCCGAGGCACTACACACTGCTATCTACCTTCTTGACCGCCTCCCTTCCACTACGTGTCCCGCTCCCACCACTCACCACGCTCTTTTCGGCACCCCTCCCCAGTATGACCATCTTCATATCTTCGGGTGTGCGTGCTATCCAATCACCTCCGCCACTGCTCCCCATAAGTTGGCTCCTTGTTCCACCCGTTGTGTGTTTCTTGGGTACTCCCCAGACCACAAGGGGTATCGCTGCTTTGACCTCACCTCCCGTCGTGTTCTTATCTCCCGACACGTTGTGTTTGACGAATCGGATTTCCCCTACTCCACCTCTCCCACACCGACTCCTGATCCAGAGTTGGATTCCATGTTTTCGACTGACCCGATGGTTCAGCCACCTATTTCTGTATATCCTTTTTCCGCAGGTTCTCCTGGTGCACAGACACCGCTTCCGGTGCCTTCTATCGCGCCACTCGCGGCCCCGGTGCCCCCTCCCGCGCCACGCGCCGCCACCGCGCCTCCTCCCGCACCACGCGCGGCCCTGGCGCCCCCTCCCGCGCGCTTCGCGCAGCCTGTTCGGGTCTACAGTCGACGGTCGGTGCAGGCTCAGCAGCAGCCGCCCCGGCCTCCGTCTTTAACTCCACCGCCGCTCGAGTCGTCTTCTCCGCCTCCTCCAACCGACCCGCCGGCCCCGGCTCGGGCCCTCGTGCGTTAGGATCCGATGGTCTACCACCCGCCTGTCATCCATCGGGATCCCGGTCACTCTCATCCCATGGTGACACGGCGGGCGGCGGGCGTTCTTCGGTCTGCGGCTCTCTCCGCCTCCAGGGGAGAGCCGGGGATCTCTTCAGTACCCTCCTCTGTCCGTGAGGCTCTTGCCGACCCTCACTACCGCCAGGCGATGGAGGAGGAGCACGCGGCTCTTCTTGCTAACCAGACGTGGGACCTCGTGCCGCGTCCGTCTGGTTGCAATGTGTTCACCGGCAAGTGGATCTGGACGCATAAGCGTCGGGCTGATGGTTCCTTGGATCGCTATAAGGCTCGCTGGGTTCTCTGGGGATTCACACAGTGGCCTGGTGTGGACTATGATGAGACTTTTAGTCCGGTGGTGAAGCATGCGACAGTTCGCACAGTTCTCTCCATTGCTCTATCTCAGTCTTGGCCCGTGCATCAGCTGGATGTGAAGAATGTTTTTTTTTACATGGCACCTTGACAGAGACAGTATATTGCAGCCAGCCAGCAGGTTTTGTGGACTCCAGTCGTCCGGATCTTGTCTGTCGGCTCAACAAGTCACTCTATGGTCTGAAGCAGGCGCCACGGGCTTCGTACTCTCGCTTCACCTCGTTTGTTGTCTCGTTGGGGTTCACTGAGTGCAAGTCCGACACCTCTCTTTTGTCTACCGTCGTGGCTCCGAGACTGCTTATCTGCTCCTCTACGTTGATGACATCATCTTGGTCGCTTCTAGTCAGACTCTGCTTCAACGCATCATTCAGTCTTTACAGCAGGAGTTTGCGATGAAGGATCTTGGTGAGCTTCATCACTTTCTAGGTGTCACTGTTGAGACTCGCCCCTCTGGTCTCTTCCTTCACCAGCGTCAGTATGCCCTTGAGATTCTGGAGCGAGCTGGTATGACTGACTGCAAGCCTTGTTCCACTCCGCTCGACACACAGGCCAAGCTTCCAGCTGCTGAGGGTGCTACTATTGCTGACCTGACTGCTTACCAGCGCATTGCTGGTGCGTTGCTTTACCTCACCTTCACCAGACCAGACATCACATATGTAGTTCAGCAAGTTTGCCTTCATATGCATGATCCTCCGGAGCCACACCTTGCCGCACTGAAGCGGCTTCTTCGCTACCTTCGTGGGATAGTTGACTACGGCCTGGCACTTCACCGCTCTCCTACCACTGAGCTCGTCGATTACATAGATGCTGACTGGGCTGGCTGTCCTGACACACGTCGATCTATTCCGGGTACGCCGTCTTCCTCGGCGGCAACCTCGTCTCCTGGTCGTCCAAGCGACAGCCGGTCGTCTCCCGCTCCAGTGCCGAGGCGGAGTACCGGGCTGTTGCTAACGGTGTTGCAGAGGCGTCTTGGTTGCGACAGCTCTTGGCGGAGCTTCACAGTCCGCTTGCCAAGAGCACCCTTGTTTACTGCGACAATGTCAGTGCCGTGTACCTCTCGTCCAACCCGGTTCAACATCCGCGGACGAAGCATGTGGGTTGCCATTGGCCAGGTTCGGGTTCTACATGTCCCGACGACTTCACAGTTCACGGTCATCTTCACCAAAGGCCTCCCCTCTTCGACATTCTTCGAGTTCCGTTCCAGTCTCAACATCCTTAGTGGCTAGTTGTGACTGCGGGGGAGTATTGTATGTGTGCTTTGCTTCTTATCCAGTCTTGTACTATCGTACAGACTGCGAGGGAGTGTCGGTCTTTGTTTCTTATCCAGTCTTGTACTTCGCTGCGCCGATAGTACAGACTGCGGGGGAGTGTCAGTGTATATAGCCCATGTAGGGTATTGGCCTATCTAGAGGCCCATGTAATTCATGTATATAGCCCACCCTTCTAGGGTTTGAGGAATATACCGTAGATTTCACCTTCTAGCAAGTACCAACACAAGGACATGATTCCTTTGCATTTTTAATTCCAAACTTCAGCAGGAATTCCTCATTTGAAGTGGTTTGGACTGGAGGGGGAGTACAATAATGTCGTGGTCATTCATCTTGGTCCATGTCTGGAGGACTTATTCGATTCTCTCTTAGGTAGCACTTATCCTACCTCATAAGATGGTATGATTCTTCGCTAAAAATAATATGGTATGATTCTCTTATGATCTCATCCATTTTGTTGTTACTTTCTGTTATCTGTATGGCAGCATATATCTTTGAAAGAGATGTCAAACAATGAGTCCTTATTTTTTGGATTTTCACCACCAAGTTAACCTCTCCTTTTTTTTTCTCATACAGATAGCTAGGGAAGGGTACATGCACACGATTTTCACAAGCAAGGTAATCTCTTCCATTGTCTTCACTGTAATATCTTGCCAGAACTTCCTTATGTGCTTAGGCTTGGGTGTTACTGGGAGTGAGAATGCAGTAGGTCAGTGAAGAAAAGAAAGGGAACTGAAAACTGAACCCTGATGAAAATGTAGGCTCGAGCTAAGCTTGAGATAACCCATAGAAGAGCATGATATCCAAGGCATCACTTGAGTATGGACAGTATATGAGGCATTGCTCAAATTCTTAAAATCTATAAGGGCTCATTGCATTGGGGTAAATGAAATATTCTGCAAGTTGTTTTTGAGCTTAAATAGTTCAATTGTGACAAAACTAAAATGCTACTGCTTAACACATACAACTATTAATGTGATCTCATCAGTAGTTACATTTGGGGATTGGGGGTAACATATCTGAATCGCAAGAGATCCTGACTATTCACAGAAATCTTTATTATTTGAGGAATTGTGATAAAATAGGAAATGTTTCTGCTTGACATATACAACTGTTACGTTATGTTATCTCATCAGTAAGCTCTTTATCTCTACTACTTGAACTATGTATGGTCGAAAATAAAGCCAGGAGCAGCCAATGCTTCTGTTGGAGCGCAACATTGGCACTACTGCGGAAGAAAATATAAGAGGGGATATTACAACTGCTAATTTATGTGTTACAAAATTTGCAGGAACAGTGAAAGGATTTGGTGATTGGAAAGCGATGTCTGCTTCACGATTCCAGTTAATCCCTTTCTATAAGGGATGGTTATGTTTTGAGAAGTACAGATATCTTGATACTAAAATATGTTGCAAGAATCATTTGTGAATCTGGGTCAAGCTGTGCTACAACATGGCCAACTTGTTCTAAAGTGACACCACTAGACGATAAACTTCAATTCTTGCGCATCCATTTCAAAATTTGCTAAATTTAAGTGTCTTGCGTGAGATATTTGATGAGATTTGGTAAGCAGTTGTTCGCTGCCTTGATGCACATTACTGTTCTGTAACACGGTATTAGCAAAATAAAGCCACTATGTTTTCTAGATGAATTTCCTATGTAATTACTGTCTCTTTTGGGTTTTGTTTCATGGGGAATTTGGACTTTGGCATCTTCTTGCAGGTCATTGTTTGATTTTTAAGTAGTTATCATGAAGGCAGATGTTTCCGCACTATGATTGACATGCATAATCAAATATTTGAAGTCAACCAAAATCCATGACATACATTTGCTGTCTAACTGGTAGTTTTGATTTTTTTTGCCCCTATGTTCATTCCTCTTTCTGTTTCACAATTGCAGTAATTACCAAAGAATGGATAATCATGACCAGTATACGAGTCATTTGGTTTACACGACTCCCTGAAGGAAAGGAACCTTGATTAAATCATGAGGCTGAGAATGATGCAAGGGATGTAAGGACTGGTGCTACAGCTAACCGGAAATTGCCACGAAGGCTCCAAGATCAAGGTAGCAGCATCAAAATAAATTCAAATTCTCTAGGACAAAAATGTGGCATATCTGTATGTGTTGATAATTGTTTCAGAACTAATGTCTATAAAAGAGGTAACATGATTGCCTTGGTTTAAAATTTTTGAACACACATCAGAAGTCCACAATTTGCATGTCAGTTACTGTACATTCAGAGCTGTCTTTCGTGGTGCACATACAGATAAGGATATGAACTTCAAGTGTGAGCTTGAGAAGGTGGTCTGCTGGTATGGTACATAAGAGGAAGAGATCTTGCAAGTGCAAGGGATAAGAATGACCCTATGCAAGGGATAAGAATGACCCTATACATCACAAGAGCTCCTTCGATTTTTTTTTTTTACTTCCTCATATAATGAGATTATGAGATTGCTACCTTTACATTTTGGAGGTGTCCTTTTGCGGTCATCATAGGGCGCGCATAGCGCGCTGAAATGTTCTAGTTCAGTGCTTGAAAGGGCCTGCATACCGCGAAGCCTCCATCACTGAGCTAGAAACTCGAGCTCACACCGAGGTCGAGGAAGACCAGTCAATCTACAAAAGTGGCATAAGAAATAAGGCCACCATGCATAGAAACAGAAGGGATGCTCCAAAGGTGTGTGTAAAATGCATGAAAACAATCCTACAGTGTTCGAATTTGCAAACATAGTCTGCTTGGTTACTACATCTACAAAAAGGATCATTTAGTAGCCATCCAAACCAGTCCTTAGTACCACTTGCAAATTTCATATTGTTAACCTGAGGCAAACCCATGAAACCACATGCCATAGTTCCAACATATGCAGTGTAAAAGAGAATGGTGTATGCAGCAAAAGGTGGGAAAACCAATTATCTCTCATTAAAATTATAATAACTCAAAACAAGACAACAAAGATGCAAACACATTATATTCATTTTATTGCCGAAATGCTGTTATGATGTTATCCTGGAAGACTCTACTTACAAAGAATATGATGTTAAATGGAACCAAGAATGGCATGGAAGTGTATACCAGATTAGGTATCAGCCCTCACAAACACAATGTTTGCTGTTTCCGGAATAAAGATCACACCATATTCAGAGTTCAGAGTAGCCCACAGTTAAATTAAAAGGCACAAAATAAAGTATCGAGAAATTCCTTTCCCTATTTAAGTGCTTAGATTCAAGAAGCAGATGAATCTGTTTCCAGAACCATCATAATAGTTTTAGCCAACTTTGATTCAGGTAAAATAAATTAGAATCATATAAAAGTCCAGGTACCTACTGTCGATAGGTTTAGAAAGAAAATGCTCCTACAGGGAATTAGCAAAAAGAACCTACAAATATGGTACCTGTTTGGCTGACCGAATGAGAAGGCAGCCGGTCTGGTTCATTCATTTTTCTGCATATAAGATTGTAACGGATCATCTCATGTTGATTATACAATTGTAATATGGGAATAAAGGGAAATGAAAATACAAGATTCCTCTATTTATTTAAAACTTAGAAGCTGAAACAGAGGGACATCATCTGTAATGGTAGGTTCAGTGCTCACTGACTTGATACAATGAAAGAACCATTGAAAGCTATAGAGAAATGCAATAATCCTTTGTCAGATATAGAGAAATTTAAGTGTGCAATGGTGATTGGCTCATCAGGGGAATGGTGTTGTTTTGTCTCAGAAAATAAATGGCCAGTAATAGCCTGAGGTGGAAATTCATGAGCCAGAGTTACCACAAGGGAGCAATTTCCGGTGGATCAGGAGCCTGCCGCCATACCCAATTTATTTTCTCAGATGATATTTTATCTCTAATGGCACAAATAATGTGCTAATATTTATATCTAACCCACTAAATTGCAACAATATGCTATACAATGGAAAAAATTATTTGCCTACCTATATTATCTTGTTGACTTTTGAGAGTAAGCTACATGTTTGGCACCTTTGAGAGCTTCCTGATATCAACTCATCAAGTGTGTCTATTCTAGATGCCTGCATAACAAAATCTAGTGTTGAATTAACCTAAAATTGCTTGTACTCTTGGTTGATATAAAAATACTTTGCAAGCTTCTTGATTCCCAATTATTCGCAAGCTCTTTCCTTCATTTTTACTCTTTAAGATTCGTATCGACTACAATGCTGAAATAATAGATTCTGTCAGATTTTTATGCATGACATCAATAACAGGATGTGTGAATTTCAGACATAAGCATATTATGGCAATCTAACTTTTCAACTGATTATGGTACCAGGAGACATAATTGTCAAGAATAATTGTGATAATTATGCACCAGTGTAAGCAAAATGGTAGTTTCAAAAATCTACTGAATTGGTGGCGAGTGACCACAGAATCCTAGTCTGCACCAAACCTGCTCTATGCTTGTTGCAAGAAAGAAAAGTAAATTATTCACTGCAAAAGAAAATCTTTTCCATCATAAAGAAAACAGATACTCTCAATAATTAGTTGGCATGGCTAATTAGCAATAGTTTAATTGAAGATAAACACAACATGCATGGACGCAATAATCAATGGCAATGTTCATAAAAAAGGAAGCATGTTTACATAGTTCTGCCATATTCATTAAAAGAAAAACAGGAATTAGTTAACTTCTTCTTTTCCACACTATGCTGGCATGCTCCATGATTGAGAGAAATTTTAGGAACCAAGTTCATTTATCCTCCTGACAGGCAACATTAAACTGAGAGAAATGCAATCAAAGCCTTGTTGTGAATGATTGCAGATACAAAACTGAGAGAAACGCAATCAAAGCCTAACGTGCTACAAAACTAAACTACCTTCTGGACCAGAGCCTTGGCTTTTTCAGCATCTTCCTCAATCGCATCAGTGACTGCCTTAATCTTCGAGGCGGACTCCTTGAGGTTTTCTTATCAATTTACACGGAAAAGAAACATTTTCATTCCTCCTGTACAGGTTTACATGATTCAAGAAATTAGTCTTATTGGTCATCTAGCATTATTCCAAGACATTACTATGGATGAACATTGTAAGAAACAAATCAAATGACGTAATTCAGACTACTCAGACAAGGAATTGATCTCATCCTTGTACAAGATTCCCATAGACCTAACTCTCCGGGATCAAATTTGTACCTAATATAACCACTGATATGTAATCCAATCATTAGTGGAAAATATACTCATAGATCCACTGATATGTAATCCAATCATTCTTGTGTCAAACATTTCAATTCTTTAGCATTAGGCTGCGCAGAACAAAATATACTCATAGATCCACCAGATTAACAGGGTAACAAACAACTGCTACGAAAGCAAAAATACAACGAGATCCATGAAAAAGGGGAAAGTTAAGAAGCGAAGCAGCTAGCAGTAGTAGGCAGCTAGCAGTAGTTGGCCATATCAGCCATCCAAAAAATAGGGCTGGTCCATTGTACAGGTAGAGCTTAGAACCTTTCCGGACAGCAAGATCAAGATAACTGCAGGAAAAAAATAAGGCACATTTGGCTATAATTGTTAAACCATATGGCCTAGCATTTGTACCTAGAGATCAACTTTGTGTGAACTGAAGACTACCATCATTGTTTACAAAGGGAGTGGCCGCTTTAGTGAAAAGGATCATGAGTATATAAACGTGTTCCTTGCTACTCAGCAGGGCAACTACATGGAGAGCCAATGATGAAGAGCTGAAAATATGTGCCGCCAGAATGAATTCATACCATGAAAAGTAATAAATAAATGTCTTTAGTTACTCAGTGATAAACTTTCTTACACATTCCATTCCACCTGGGTGAGGGAAAGTACTGCATGATTGTCGTTAAGTCTATCAAGAAGTACCCAAGGGATCCAACGGAAACAGCTCCTAACCTAATTTTGTTTCCATCGAAACGAGATATCAAGCCGAGCCGACCTAATTTGGCAGCGGCTGCCTCACCTAATTTAGTGGTAATATTACCCATCAAACTGTTCTTTTTGTTACAGTCAATCCACAATCGATTCTTTGCCTTAACCTGCTCAGAAAATAACTCACAAAATATCTTAAGGTTCTCTTTCACCCCTGTCTGCGCTATCAGCCATGTTGCTATCCAAAAAATTCAGCATGAATCTTTAAAAAAACATAGCATGGCATAAACACATATTTAAGGGGATTAATATTGAATACAAACGTCTACTCATTATAGCTGTAAAGTTTGTCACAAATCCAACCACAAATGGTTGCAAGCACAAACATTTACTGGTCAAGCCAAGCTTGGCGACCATGACAGGCCATACCTATGAGCAGCGCAAGGTGCTATCCATTGTCCAGCTTCTATAATATCAAGGAATGACACTATTGACCATAATCAAACATATCAATCCACCCTATAATCCAATTAACATACATGTACGCATGCAGATAGAATGCACCAAACCGTCATTCATTCCATTTGCCAGATAATATATATGCCAGCATACAAAGGTATATAACACTGCAATCCTCTTTTCATTCCACTTTGCGGCAAATATACACGCAAAACAGAGGGCGAATGATAAGTTGGGACTCACCTTCGTGCTCTGCTCGTCTGGGCGAGCAAGGCAGGACGGGCGGCGCGGCCGCGCGGTCCACGCCTGGGCGAGCGACGGGGAGGCCGGACGTCCCGTCCGGTGCGTGGAGTATTGGACGGCGATGGGGTGTTGGACCGAGATTGTTTCGGGGACGACGAAGGCATCGGGGACAGGAAGGCATCGGAGATGGCGACGGCGACGGGATCTGCGTGGAGGCGGCGGTGGAGGGCGCGACGCCGGCGGGGTCGGAGTGGAGGGCGGCGGCGCGGAGGGGCCGATGGGATCTGCGTGTACTGAAATTGCATCGGGGATGGCGGTGGAGGGCGGCGGCGCGGAGGGGCCGACGGGAAGGGAGAGAGGAGCGTGAGGTAGGCTAGGGATATTTAACTTTTTACCATTATAGCGATTGGCAACTCTTCAGATACCATTATAGCGGTTGACAATACATTTTTACTACGCAACGAAGAAAAGCGATACAAAATTACCACATTTGCACTCGTGGCACGCCACATACTCATTCCACATGGATCTGAGTCAGCAAGGGGGTGGCAAAAGACCGCGGCTGCCCCTGGCCTCTCTCTCCATGCTGCCTCCTCTCTCCTCTCCATTCCCCCCCTCCCCTCTCCCCCGACGGCGGCAGGCACCGGCGGCGGAGCTCGCGCGGGCCTCCGCGGCGCAAAGCACGGGCTTCAGCCCCTGCCGGAGCTCCTTCTCCGCTCGTACACGACCTTCTCGAGCTCCTTCTCCGTCGCCTCCAGCCCCTGTCGGAGCTGAGCGCCGCCGGGTTCCCCTTGGGCGTCTTCTCGAGCACCTGTCGCACCAGCTCTAGCGGCGTCCGCCCCTTACCCGTCGGGGCCTCCGGGTCCGCGTCGAGCTCCATCAGCGCCCTCTGCTCCAGTCGCGGGGCCTCCGGGACGGGAGCAGGCGAAGCTCCGCCGCGAGATGCGGTCGGCCGCCGGCTAGGCAGGGCAGCGGGCGGCACGGGCGAGGAGAGCAGCGCAGAGGCTAGGCAGGGCAGCTCGTCCGCGTAGATCAAGGCCGGACGCGGGCAGGGGCGGTGGAAGATGAGCAGGGGATCGAGCAGGGGTAGCACGATCAAGCAGCGCAGCGACGGATCGAGCAGGGGCCGACACAGGGAGGTTGAAGATGACTCCGACATGTGGGTCCCACGCGGCAGTGGTGAGAAGAGAGGGAAAAGCTACGATTGTGTGATGGGGGCAGGGGTAGCACGGTCATTTTGCATATCATATCCACGTGGAATGAGTATGTGGCGTGCCACGAGTGCAAATGTGGTAATTTTGTATCGTTTTTCTTCGTTGCGTGGTAAAAATGTAGCGTCAACCGCTAGAGTGCTATCTGAAGAGGTGCCAACCGCTATAATGGTAAAAAGTTAAATATCCCGGTAGGCTAGGGTCTGGGGGTCGCGAGGTGGGGAGGGGGTACGGCAGGCGCAGGGAGACGGGCGTCGATCTGGAGGCGGAGGAGAATGGACGGATGAGAGGAGCCCATGAGAGCAGAATAGTATTCTGGTGCCAGATCGGCGGGCGAAATGCCCAGGCACGTCAGCAAAGTATGACGTGGGAGAGAGAAATGAGGAGAGAGAAGGAAGCCGACAACTCACCGCACGCCGACTGAGAGCGGGCGCAAGCCGTTCCTTTGATTCTCATTCGCCTACGCTGCACTGTTTGAACACAGAAGGCATTAAAGAGCTGGGGTCCACAGGTACTGCTTGAGTGACATGGCAATTCATACGCTCGCAGCCGGCTACACCATTAATCTTGCTCTGAGAGAATGGACGAATGAGAACATTCTCAAATGACGTACCAAACTGTGTTGGACCGGCGGGATTTGAGATGGAGATCGGAGGGCTATGAAGAAGGCGTGGGATGAATAGATGGCCATATGATCGTAAAAACGAGGAGACCTATATCACATCAAGTTGGACAGGGGGATTCTAATTTGTGGCCGGGCACGCGCGGGAGGGCCCGTGAAAAACACGACGTTTTCTTTTAATAGAACAAACCCGAGGTCGTGTCCCTCCCTCAACACTGTAACAAAAAATTTTCTAAAAATATTTTCGCAACAAAGTTTTGCTCAGAAAAAATTTTGAAGAAAAATTTGCATCGAAATCTAAAACAAAATGTTTGAATAATAAAAACTTTTTCTATACGATTGTAAAAAATTATCTTAAAAACTTTTTAAAAAATGTCAACGGAAATTTTTTAAGAAAGTTTTGCGACAAACTATAGGAAAAAGAATGTGAAAACTTTTTTGAAGAAAAAAAAACGTACTAGTTGTCCCCACCGGAGCCGGCGCTGCCGCCGGCCGTGCTCGCCCACCCGTCGTGCTCGCCGGAAAAGTAGAGCTGGCCGGGACTACTGCCGGCCGCGCTCGCCGAAGACGCCACCCGTCGTGCTCGCCGGAGCAGCAGAGTTGGCCGAGGCTGTCGCCGGCCGCGCTCGCCGGAGCCACAGAGCTGGCCGGGGTCGCCGCCTGCCGGGGCCTGCGCCCGCCTGGGGCTCTACTCCCCGCGCTGCTCTGCCGCTTCGGCGGGCTACGGCAGGAAGATAGAGAAAAATTAGTGGAAGCACTGAAGGGATAAGGTACAGTGACCACCAGACCCCCACCATGTGCAAGTGGATGGCAACTGTTTGATCGACCGCACGGTCAAGACCTGACGGTCGGCTGGAAAATTGAGATTCTGAGTTGGATCGGCACCAAAGGAAGTCACCCTTTCATTCTTATTAGTTGTGGGAGATTAGATAAAGAATAAAGGATGAGCAAATTGAAACCCTTTTCACACAAACAATTAATACTATACCCCTCACAAAGGACCCACAAATCAGGGAAAAAGTGGACCCGGACGACCAAATGGGAGGGGGTGGACGGATTTGTCGTCCTTCGCCCGGTTGCCCAGAGATTGAAGAATTGCTTCAGCTTATGGCTAGAGGTAAAGCCCAAGATTACCGAGTAGATGAGCAGGGCACCATGTGATTAAAGGATCGCATATGCGTACCGAAAAATGATGAGCTCCATCGAACCATCCTAAGTGAAGATGTACCATGACTTGAAGGACCGATTCTAGTGAGAGAAGATGAAAGTTGATATTGCAGAGTATGTAGCTCGATGTGACACTTGCCGTAGAATCAAGGCTGAGCATCAACGACCGGCCGGACTTCTAGATCCGTTGGATGTGCCGATGTGGAAGTGGGATGATATCAGCACGGACTTCATAAACGGCCTACCCCGTACACAGAAAGGAAATGACTCGATTTGGGTAATCGTTGACCGCCTCACTAAGATTGGTCACCTCATCCCGGTGAAAACCACACACCCGGTGAGTACGCTAGTAGACCTCTATGTGGAGAACATTCTCAGGTTGCATGGAGCACCCAAGACCATAGTGTTCGATAGAGTTCCTCAATTCACCATTAAGTTCTGGGAGAAACTACACGATTCCATGGGCACCAACTTGAAGTACAGTTCAGCTTTCCACCCCCAGACCGATGCCCAGACTGAGAGAGTAAACCAGATTCTAGAGGACATGCTCCGAGCATGTGTGATAACCTATGGCAAGGATTGGGAGAAGAGTCTCTCATACGCGGAGTTCTCGTACAGCAATAGTTACCAGGCCAGCTTACAGATGTCACCTTTTGAGGCACTGCATGGCAGAAAGTGTAGGACCCCGTTGATGTGGTCAGAAGTGGGAGAACGACCATTCTTTGGACCCGCAACCATTGCCGAAGCAGAAGAGAATGTGACCAATGTCAAAGAGAACTTGAAGATAGCACAGAGTCGATAGAAAAGCTATGCGGACAAAAGAAGACGTGATTTGTCGTTTGAGGTGGGGGAGCATGTCTATCTTAAAGTTTCCCCGCTTTACGGAACCAAGAGATTCCATGTGAAAGGCAAGCTAGCCCCGAGGTTCATACGACCCTTCCTCATTATCGTGAAAATTGGAAAGGTAGCCTACCATCTCTAGCAGAAGAACTTGCAGGGGTACATCCCGTATTCCACGTATCCTAGATGAAGAAATGTCTCATAGTGCCAGACGAGAAGGTACCAATCGAAGCACTTGACTTGCAAGACACCCTTGAGTACTTGTAACACCAATTGAAGATCCTTGAGAGAGGCGACAAGCAGACCCACAGAAGCTCCATCCCATACTGCAAGGTGTTATGGAGTAACCACATTGAGCGAGAGGCCACTTGGGAGAAAGAAGCAGACTTGAAAGAGAAATACCCACAACTATTCAAGACTGAGGTACGAGCTTAATCTCGGGGACGAGACTCTAGTGGGGGGGGGGGGGGGAGATATTGTAACATCCCAGATTTTTCTGGAATGTTTATAAATCAAAAATGTGGATTTAAAAAATTTTCGTGGATTTAATACTAAATAGGAAAAACATAAGGATGTTTTCTTTGAACCTTACCCAAAATTCCTAGAATAAAAATATAAATTAAATAGTGTTGCTAAGTTATCTATGTCTTAGTGTGAACATTTGGATTTGTTTCAGTGTGATTTGGATTTGATTTGAATCAAAAATTAGAAAAGCCACCTAAACTAATTTGGGCCCTGTCAGACTCTTTGACCGGCAATCCACCAGGGGGTACACAAAGTGGTAGATTTGTAGGCAAGGGTGATCGCAAAGCTAGGGAGCTCGAGGTAACACAGAAGACACAAGGTTTATACAGGTTTAGGCGGCCGGGAGGCACAAACCCTACATCCTGTGTTCGGTGGTGTCTTGCATTGATGAACTCGTCAAATCTCTTGAGCAATGGCGAGTCGGTGGGTGGTTACAATGGGGAAAAAAGAATTACCCTCAAAGGGCTGACCTAGGCCACCTTATATAGGCTGACGGCCTAGGGTTACAAGTCGGTTGAGATCTAATCCTACCGGTTTACCGTTAGAAAAATAATCTGAGTCGGTTACAACACAATCTCTAAGATATCCGGGCGCGATCTGCCAGCTGGGTCGTGCATATCTCGCAGAATCCGAGTGTTGCGCTGCACGCGTTGCAGGCTAAGTCTTCGTAATCTTGTCCGGCAAGTTCGGACTGTCTTATGGGCCGGGCCATAGGTCGGCCCACATTCTTGTCAGACGTGGGGCCAGGTCGAGTGTTATCCTGGTCGGTGAGGGGCTCTGGGTACCCATATCCTACAATTCCTTGAGCAACGTGCAGGCACGTGGAGAACTGTTGATGAAGAGGCGAGGCCATCATGGTCGGTCGAAGCATCTTGATCATCAGGCTGACACAAGGGTGTGCGGTGCTTATTAAAAATTCGGGATGATCTTGATCATATCCGTGTGGGTGGGTGCCATCTGGTGGCCAAGTCGGGCTCCTGAGGGTGCCGAGTCACTTCATAAGAAAATGACTTGACTAGTCAGGGCATATGGAGAGCGACTGAAAAGGAGCTCTCCATATGGAGTAGTCCTTGAGCACTGGGGGGATTAGTATAATCGGGCCAATGGTCAAAAATGGAAAATAATCCATGTGTCGAAGCAGCCTGACCACCACCAGATAAGGTCGCCATGTCATTTGTAGCAGTCCAGGACAAAAATAGTGATATTGTCATTCGATACCCATGCATGCGGGATGACATGGGTTGCTGAAAAGCTGCCAAGGTGGTCTGGCGCTTGGAGCATGGGTGTGTAGTGGCCCAAAGTTCACATGTGGCACAGTGAGTCGTACTGTGTATACATAGCAAGTTGGGGACTATAAATGGGGGTGGCTTCGGGTGGTAATGCACATCGCTTGAAGTGTGAAAGGCGAAGTGTAGCCAGATGAATATACTATGCAGGGTAGGGATGGTCACTTGTCCACCGGAGTTGAATTTGGGCGTCGTTCGTCCATGGTGCTAGAAGAAAGCTTGCGAACGGAGGGATGAGAGGCCAAACAGCTGGTGTCCCTGTTCCTACGATGAATGTAGCAGGCGGCGTAGGAGCTGTTCACATCAGAGCATCGACGGTGCCGACGAAAACTTAAACGCTGTCAGCCTTCTACTTCCCTTCTGCAAAAAACCTCAATGGTTGTTCGAATTCTACAAAAAAGCTCATGTGGGCCAAACTTGCTATGCATGTAGCAGACGACACATTGGTGTCGATGAATATCCACCAAGTTGGTGGAAATATATTTGCTCTTTTGTAAGCGGCTTGTAGCCGTCTCACTTTGTGTACTTATTGTTCTTTCTAAGAAATGTACATTTCATGGTCCTGCCGACTGAAAATAAGCACCCAGCCACAATTAGGAACGCGAGCATTGCGAGTTGAGTGGATGCGAGTGAAGAAGCCGATTTCTTTCCGGGCAAAGAAAATGGCCAGCAGGCAGGGGAGCCGGGAAGTCGCCGTCGGATCGCCGGAGAGGACTGCCTCCCCGGTGGCGGGTCAAGGCGGTTTGGTCCCGGACCAAGAGATGTACTAGGGGCGATCGCGCGTCACTGAGGCGCACTTGAAGGTGATGGAGGAGCGTGGGCTCTTTGGCCCCAAGGAGCGGTTGCGGTGGAGGGCGCCGGGAGATGACGGCCGGCTGTGGGAGAACACTGAGGAAACCACAGTTTTTACTTCATTCTTCGAGCGCGGATTCGGGATACCCATGGGAGATTTATTTTGCGGATTGCTCGAATACTACAAATCGAGGTGACACATCTGAACCCGACCTCGATTTTGAGCATTGCAGTCTTCATCCATGTGTGAGGCATATCTTAGGATTCCTCTGCACTTCAATCTCTGGAGGCGATTGTACAAGTTGAAGACCATAGGGCTGGGCAGGGGAGGTGTCGGCTCGCCCAAGGTTGTTGCAAGGGCGGGGTTTGCGCTTAGGCCAGGGATGAGCAAACCCCATCTAGTGTTGGATTCGAATGAGTCCAACAAGGGGTGTGTTGACGGCTGTTAAGTGCCAAATTAAGGCTGTCAATTACTACATAAAAGACATAAAATGTGACCATCAACATTGTGGTAGGAGTTATTGTTAACAAGTTCCACAAGTGTCAATGAATATTTGTATGCAGGTCACCTAACCATGGAAATGAAGTGGAAATGCATCAAAGTGGCACAACTATACCTGATCATGGGTCAGGTCGGGTTCGGGTTCAGGTTTCGGGTTTCACGTGTAATTTTTTGGGTCACGTCGGGTTGGGTCGGGTTTTTTTGTGTTTCGGATTAAAAAACTGGCCCGCGCCCGACCCGTCACATGCTCGGGTCGGGTCGGGTTTTTTTCGGGCGGGTCGGGTGGCCCATGATCAGGTATAGGCACAACTAGCCAAACTCAGCCAACCAGGGGGCTGCCACATCATCTTCCCACGGATCCAAGGGCCCACCTAGCAAGGAAACACACTCTCGGCCAATCACGTGCAAGCACACAGATTGAAGGGCCCACAATCGGAAGCTAGAAGTACAAATTTACCCAAGCACACCCATACCCACACATGGACCCATAGGGCAGCCACTGTCCAAAGGAGGGACAGTAAGGCAGTTTGCCTGGGTCGGCCGACCCCCTGGTTCGGCCGAACCATGGGTGGGGCCTCTCGCCTCCAGCCGCCACGTGTCCACTCCTACGTCAGTTCAAGGGAATATTCTCCTATGGATGCTCTAGAAATTGACTTGCTCAGGCCTATAAATACTGGGGTGGGGCGGGGGCTCCAAATGAGACCATCACTTCCTACATCAAGTTATGCAGCTCTCTTCAGTTGAAGAGCTCTCTTGCATAGGCCTAGAGCTGGCTTAGCTAGTGTTAGACTAAGGGAGAGAGTGAGGGGTAGTTTGGAGAGGAGTGCCAAGGTGTTGGCACTCACCTCTCTTGCTTGTACCTCGGGGAATGCTACTATATCTCAGGTAGAATAAAGTGAGTATTCATGCATATTCTATTTACAATATAGTCTTGTTCTTCAATCCTTTGCTTAGTTCTCACTAGAGTGCGAGTCTAGAGTGTGTGAGTTAGAACTCCGACTCGCGGGTTCGTCATCCTGTCTTAAGACGGGTGCTGTGGCGCCGTCACGGGGGCCCCAATCTTTGGCCGGATCACAGTAGAGATCGTTTGGTAGGCGTGGTGCTTAGCTACTGGTTACGCGTCGTTTGCGCATCTTATTCCACGGTTTGGCCGGGGTAGTTTGCAGGTGGTGACAACCCTGTCTTTACTTTGAAATCCCCCACGTTCGGATAAGTCGTAGAGCCGTTAGCCACAGTCACTGTGGATGCAGCATAAGCCGGTGCCCGAAGCGAGTGACAAAAAGATAGTTCTAGTTCCTCACTATGAGAACTATTCAATAGGAATACGCTTTAGCCTTAGCCTCATAATAGGAGTGAATCCTTGAGCCTGTTAGCCTGTAGATAGAGATCACACATTCCTTGGATTCGATTGTCAGAGGTACGACCATGGGTCCACAAGGACGCATGGATAATCTCTAAAGAAGTAGTACCAAGCGTGAAAGACTATGAGTAGAGTACTGCAAGGACTCTCCTCGTTATGCAAACTAGTCGTATGACATGTAAACTACTCGGATTGACTTGTAAAGCACTCTACGAGTTGTATTAGGTTAGGATTCTACTCGGAACCGACGTTGTAACCCTGCCCTCCGTGTATATAAGGCCGAGCAGGGACCCCCTCAAAAGATTACGTCTCATTGAATACAAACCACCATACAGGACGTAGGGTATTACGCTATCTCGGCAGCCTGAACCTGTCTAAAATCCTGAGTCTCTTGGCCTTTGCGTTCCTGATCTCGAGGAAACCCCACCTGAACTCTACTACCTCGGGGTATCCCTCGGTAGGATCGACTGGTAGAAAACCGACATCTGGTGCGCTAGGTAGTGGTTTTCCTCGAAGATCCCATGGAGAACGCAATGGTGGCCTACATCCAATCTGAAGCATCTCAAGAAGGCACGAGGTTCAACTTTGGTTCCTGGGTCTATGTCGCAGATGGCTCAGGTGGCTTCTATAGCTACCTCGAGATGCCCTTGGAGAAGAAGGAAGAACCAGCGCTCGTCATGGAAGATCTGGCCGAGCAACTCGGCGAGGTCACGCTTGCGGACATCGTCAGCGGGCATGAGTCTGAGTCGATCACGACTGCGGAACAGAAGCTGCAAGCAACCCTCCCACCCCAATTCCCGTTTGGACTCTGCAATTCGACCCGCGTCTATTGCGAGGCATTGTAGAGCCAGATCGAGTCCACTTCGGACTCGAAGCGGGACGCCCCAGTCCGAGTCATGGCAGGACACGCTAGCTCCCGTAGGGAGGTGATCCCCGTGTACAACTCGGACTCAGACGAGGAGATTCTACAAGAAGACGGAGGGCATGACCTGGTGATCCACGCCATGCCTGAAGGAAGAGTCATATTCCCAAGAGACAGGACACCCTGGGAAATCTATGAGTCCTGCCAAGTCTTTGTACTCTTTGGGTCTGACATCACTGAAGATCTATCGTTCCAATACGGCACACTGCTAGAATCAGACGAGGAGAGCACCACCGAACTCCTCACCCAACCACTAGTGACTCTGTCGAGTCCAGTCGACAGGTGTTCATGGCTGGCGCTGGAGGAACTGGCGGTGCAACTGGCGCTGGAGCTAGCGCTGGAGTGGTGCTGGCGCTGGCGCTGACGCTATCGAAGACGATCCACGTTGGGCCTTCGAGCTGGAGGTGGACATCTCCGAAGACGAACTAGCACCCGATGGAGAGATAGGCGAGCAAGTAGTGGCAAGGGAGACCCGCAATAATTAGAGGGCTCTACGACGCCTTGACGCCCGCGACCGCCGCTTCGCCGGGCGCAACCTCGCACAGGAATTCGTGAAGGTCGCGCGCTATGACTCCCCCATGGCTAACGCCATGGAGATGGCTTACCACATTCGTAGCCTGCCGCGAACCCCACAAGCCGAGGCTGCACTCGATCGGATCAATGCCATGATTCGCACTCTCGACAAAGCACTCGCCACCTCATCGACACGCAGTGACCTGCCGGCCCCTAGCGAAGAAGTCAATAGCAGCGGCCGTACCGCTCATGAGAGAGGCCCCACCCGACGGGTCCAAGCCGCCTGGGAGGCGCAAACCGTGGGGGAGGAGCACCTCCCAACCGCCAAGATGATAACCCTCCAACTGGACGAGGCCAACCACGGGCCAATGCCAGTCGCAATGAGGGAGGTCGAGCCGCATCCTCACACAGGCCGGCAGACAGCGACGACCTCAGGAGGACCATCAACGCCAACCGTGAGATGCGGTCAATCATCGACTCCAGGAGGCGCGACGAAGAGTGGGGATACAAGGAAGACGACGACGAGTACCCGATGTTCTCTAGGGACATACGGATGGCGTCGTACTCGCAACCTTTCAAGCCAGCAGGCTTTGAGAAATATGATGGCAAGACTTCCCCTGAGTCATGGCTGCGCATCTACTCCACAACCATAGAATGTGCAGGCGGCAACAGTGCAATTAAGTGCGGATACTTCCCATTGGCACTCGAGCCCGCCCCGCTCACATGGTTCGAGAACCTGCCACGACGCTCCATTGACTCATGGAAACGACTCAAGAAGATGTTTGTGGTGAACTTCCAGGGCACCTACAACCGACCCAAGACTCGACATGACCTGGCCATGTGCAAGCAGCAGTCTAATGAAAATCTACGCGAGTACATGCGCCGCTTCATGGAGATCAAGACCCTGGTGGTTGACGTATCTGATCGCGACTGCATCGACCTGTTCTAGAATGGCATCACGAACAGATACTTCGATACGCAGTTTGGCCTGCACCGCCCAAAGACTATGGAAGCTCTGCGCAACCAGGTGGAAGCGTGGTCCGAGCAAGAAGACCGTGACCTTGAGAAGTACGGTCCTCGCCAGGTCATGGAGAGGCAGGACAACAGGGGCAACAACCCTAAGGGCCAGCAGAATTTCCAGCACAACAAGCGCAAGCCGGACGATACAGTCGCGACACTGGACAATGGCATGAGAAGCCAAAAGAAGAACTACCCCGGCAAGAGCGACGTAGAGAAGATCACGGCTTGCCTTCTTGTCTCTCTTAGACGTCATTCTGGAGATCACGAGTTTCTTCACCCGCATACACTTGGGGGCTTGCAATTTTTGTTGAGAACAGATCGGTGGACTAGATATGAAAATGGAGGATTTCGCTCGAGGGCTCGCAGATTGTTTCACGCAAATGAGGAATTGTGGCGGTTAGGGTTATTTTCTCACCCGAGATGAAGGGATAAGTGGAGCGCAGTGGTTGTTTTATACACCGTGGTTTGACGCACCATTTGGTTTTCTGAAGACTAAGGTAAAAGGTTTTTGCATCTTTTATTAGGGTAAGGATTTAATTTTAACTGTTATTTTTTGGGAATACCCTGAGGATGCAGTTATTTTATTTTCCTTTGCTCTAAAAATCATGGATTATTCCTATCCAAACTCAAACTACTCTGTGAGTCATGAGACTTGATCCTTTTCTACATATACATATAGTTCAAGGCTCGGGGGCTGCATGAAGGACCGAAACGGCGACCAGAGAGGGGGGAGTGAATGGGAGCCGATAAAAATTTCTTTCCCAAATCCAGCTTTTCCCAAATCAACTCCAAGCCAATCCGACAATCTAGCTAAGATCACGTAGCTAGTGAGAAGCCACTAACCCTAGGAACTAGATCAATGCAGCGGAAAAAGATTCGAACAAAACGAGCACAAGACGTGGCCTCAACAGGAAGAACTCTGTGGAAGCTGTATGGGTCAATTGATCCGACCAGGCAAGAAGGATCGGTCGGATCTATCGCCAACCCTCCGACCGTGGCTGAGACTAAGCCAGTGAAAAGATTCGCGCAAAATACACGGGTCGATTGATCCGACCGAGCATGGAAAGCACCGGTCGGACTAATCACCTATGCTCTGACCACTCTCAAGTCAAAATGTTCTTTGAGTGAAAACCCTCCGGTCGATTGATCCGACCTGTACAGCAGCGTTCGGTCGGATCGATAGGTCCGCAGTACCGGCTGAGCGATCGGAGCTTTCAATCGAAATATCGACCTTCTACCAGAGAGGTTTCAAGACTGCGAATGTAGGCGATCGTTTGATCTGACCGAGCCAGGAACAAATGATCGGATCGATTGATCGACATAGAGAAAACAATCAACGCGAGACTGCAAGGCTGCAAAGTACAAGCGGTCGATTGATCCGACCCAGTCAAGGATAACCGATCGGATCAATAGATCGACGCAGTGAAAAGGTCAACTCGAGAATGGATCTCCCAAACGACTTGGAGTCTTGAGACAAGATTTTGGGTAGATGATATACACCTCAAGGAGAGGCTATGCCCCAAAGATCTTGGCCTCAAACATCCTAGAACTCCTGGAATCACAGATCTCATGAAGAACACCAAGAACTCGAGTTCTTTCCAAAAACTTCAAATCCAAAACGATTCCCAGTGTTTGGGGGCAAGAGATCACCAGCAAAAGAGGCACAAGGCACTCATACGTGAATCCCCCAAAGAAATCCGAGAGAAAACGCCCTAGGAAGTGAAGAACGAAAATCCCTCAAAAATAGCTCCGAAAATTCCTCCGAAAATAGGGAAAACAAAAGGAGCTCGTGGATTCAAATCATGGCATAAAGATGAGCAGCACAAACTCAATCAACCAACCATGAATTCACCTATACAAACTATGAATGATTCAAAATAGTTCTAGGTGGAGAGGATGATGGGGAAATACTAGTCTAAAGGAAAACCAGAAAGATAACTAGAGAGGATGCAAAGAGATTGCAGCCACCAACCCCTAGGGGGTCTATTATATAGTCCAAGTGGTGGTGCTCTAAAGACTAAACTACCCCTAAGTGATACATACCCCTCAGGGGCAAATTTGATATTTGGTTTCAGATATTTTCCGGCTGGGACACCTTCCACCGCAAGCTAGCTTCCCTCCGACGCAAGCCTTGCGGTCACGCCGCGTGTCCTCCGGATCGAAGCTCCTCGACGCCGAGCTTGGGCCTGGCTGGTCACCTCGGCCCAGCTGCCCAGGCTTCGCCTCGTCGAGTCCTCGGGCTTGGTTTTGAGGCCCAAACCAAGAAACCGTCCTCCTGATGATTTTGTGGCCAAATCACCAAACCCCGCGTACAAGCTTCGGTCGTTAGCCGCTACCTTGCACCGGCTTCATGTCTGCATACGAGCTTCGGTTGTGAGCCGCTACCTCGCACCGGAACCATGTGCCCTTGCTCGTTCTTGCACCATGTGAACCGCACTTGATCCATCTGGCCACCGGGTCCCTCGAACCAAGCCTACTTGTCTCTCCACTCCTCGGAGGCCGCCATGGCTAAGACCTTTCGCGCCTGTTCTTCACCTGCACCAATGCAATCATGCCGCATTCTACACCTGCAATACTTGAGCCAAGGGAAATGTCAATCCACACCATGTTGTCAATCACTCATCACACCAGGAAGCGACCATCCATCGGTCCTCGGACACACCGGGTCCTCACTGTAGGGTAGTAAAGGAATTGGGATTTTATTTTTTCTGAATAATGAAGATTTGATCAAGACCCTCGGCTTGATTCTGTGATTCAAGCCAAGGCTCGGGGGCTACTTGATATCAAGTGCAATTCAAATTGCACCTTTCGAGCCAAGATGAAGATTTAAGATTCTGTAGACCCTCAACCTGGTTCTTCGATTCAACTTAAGGCTCGGGGGCTACTCCATATGGAGTGCGACTTTCGCCGCACCCCATATAAAAGATCGAAGACTACAAGATTGATCAAGATCAATGGGGCATAAGCACCTCACAGCCTCATGACAACCAAGGACTTTCCAAGACTGAGCAAGTACTCGAGGCACTAGTACTCGGTAGACTTGGCAAGTACTCGGTTGGCAACAAAACTTGACGTTGAAGCGCTTGGAGGCTTGTCGGAGGTACGACCATGGGCCCATAAGGACGCATGGATAATCTCTAAAAAAGACGTACCAAGCGTGAAGACTACAAGTAGAGTACTGCAAGGACTCTCCTCGTTATGGAAACTAGTCGTATGACATGTAAACTACTCGGATTGACTTGTAAAGCACTCTAGGAGTTGTATTAGGTTAGGATTCTACTCGGAACCGACCTTGTAACCCTGCCCTCCGTGTATATAAGGCTGGGCAGGGAACCCCTCAAAAGATTACGTCTCATTGAATACAAACCACCATACAGGACGTAGGGTATTACGCTATCTCGGCGGCCCAAACCTGTCTAAAATCCTGAGTCTCTTGGCCTTTGCGTTCCTGATCTCAGCGAAACTCTATCTGAACTCTACTACCTCGGTATCCCTCAGTAGGATCGACGGTAGAACACCGACATCGATACCCTTGGAATACTCTTAGGGGAGAGCTACGACGATATCTGTGCGCTTGCAGATTTTCTATGAACGTTAAGAAACATCAACTGGGTGGAACAACGAATGGTTCTACATTGGTATCTCCTGGATCAGGCGCCTTATCCACCGGTATCTCCTAGATAATGCATCAAACTTCTTCTTCCGAAAAACATATGTCGATTGAGTTGAGATCGGCCATTGGGATTCAAAGTTTTTGGAGATCAAGACCCACTGTGCTGGCGTGGTTTGTTCCCAATATGTCATCGTAGTGTTTGAAGATTGCTTCTGCTTTATCATCGTCTTGTGTTATCACCATATCGTCAACACAAATGGAGTTAATTTGACTCTTCTGGTTGTGATGGCAAGCATGTAGGTGAAAAAACTGTGTGTTGGCATCACCTTTCGCAAGATAGGTAACGCGTGCGCGCTGCCGTATTATAGTCCGATGAATAGAGGCCAAGCCCAGGCACTGCATCTTCATCTTGTTCCTTAATTAGATTGCGCTCGTGAATAGCTAACTTCCTGTGTTCTTGAGCTTGGTCGATGTAGAAAACAAATTCCTTTGCAATTGCCAGTTGCAAACGAATACTTCCAATATGCTTGGCACTCCAGCTCTAAAGTGCTTTAGCGGTGTTTCTCAGTTTGTAATCTACCACCCGAAAGGCATTCACATCTATCCATGGGCAGGTCTACGCAGCAGCCACTATGTCTAGACAACCATTGAATTTAGGCCATATATTTTCGAACCTGAAACACCTGAAGGATTGGATGACGTTGTTAGTGCGGTGTAGCACTACTACACAAACCCTCATCACAACCGGTTCGCAACCCCTATCACAACCGGTTTTGGGAGGCGGATGAGATAAAGCGGCTGTGATAGTCCCCCCTATCACAACCGGTTTTCAAAAACCGGCTGTGATGACCCCAAGTCGCGCATTTTTCGCGGAAAAATCGCGCGCTACGCGGTCGGCGGGATTCGAACCCGCGACCTCAGCTTCGTGCATAGCCTCCTCTACCACTGCACCACTAGAGTGTTTGTGTCTATATACCATTTTGATTCCCCTCATATTAATGTTTTCCGAGTGTAAATTGCTTATTTGAGGCTCTAAATGACTTCAAATAAAAAAGTGGTGAACTACAATGTTTCATAACTTTTCAAGATCTACAACTTTCGTTTTGGTCAAAAGTTCATCCGAGGTCGTTTAAAAAATTTGAATTTTCAAATTTGAAAAATTCAAACTTAGATTCGGTTGACAAGATGACTTCAAATAAAAAAGTGGTGAACTACAATGTTTCATAACTTTTCAAGATCTACAACTTTCGTTTTGGTCAAAAGTTCATCCGAGGTCGTTTACAAAATTTGAATTTTCAAATTTGAAAAATTCAAACTTAGATTCGGTTGACAAGATGACTTCAAATAAAAAGTGATAAACTACAATGATTCATAACTTTTCAAGATCTACAACTTTCATTTTGGTCAAAAGTTCATCCGAAATCGTTTACAAAATTTAAATTTTCAAATTTGCCCTCCAAAAATGTGTTAGTAAAGAACCGGTTGTGATGCTCACCATCACAACCGGTTTTCAAAAACCGGTTGTGATAGTGAGCATCACAACCGGTTTGTAAGAAAAACCGGTTGTGATATGCCGGCCGACTATCACAACCGGTTTTTGAGAAAAACCGGCTGTGATAGGGGCATCACAACCGGTTTTCTAAAAACCGGTTGTGATAGCCCTATCACAACCGGTTTTCTCAAAACCGGTTGTGATAGCCCGTTTGTGAAAGTAGTTTGTGTAGTAGTGTAGTAAAGGTGCGTGGTCGGAGTCTTCTGATCACATAGCTGTAAGGTTGTGATCGGGGTACACCGTTGCCCACTCATCACTAACAAAAACCCTGCCGATGCGTTTGAGTGTTGGATTGTCGCGCTCGTTACTCCAAGTGTAGAGCCGCCCATGCAAGTGTAGCTCAATTAACTCACAATCATCTAGAAATGACCAAAAGTGATTCATCATCCATCTATTCAACCTTGTGTTGTTTTTGTCTTCCGCTTGGTATATCAGGTTAAATCGCCACATACCATCCAGTGGCCCGAGCGTCCTGCACGAAGGCTACGTAGTTCCTCCAGGGAGTTTAGTTTGCCCGCGTCTGTTTGTTATCCACCACTCCTCCCCACCTGACAGCAAGGTGACCTTAGCAGTTAGGGAATAATCATGTAGGACTGGATTAGCAACCAACCAAGTGTCTCTGTTCCAAGCTAAAAGAATAACCCACAGGTGTTTGTTGCCGGTAGGGTAAAGAAATCAAAACCTGACCCCAAGGTCTCACGAATTAAATTATCACTCCTAGCATTCAGTTTCGTTTCTTGAAGCGCAAGAGGAGAAATATGTTATTGCGTGACTACAGTACGAACCATGTTCCGTTTAGCCCTAGCCTTGAGGCCACAGACATTACAAACCAATATGTTTTCACAATTCATAGGAACAACTTGCGACCAAAAAAATGACAACAACAGGGAGCACTATGGCTCAACCTCCGACCAGGCCGTCGCAAAGGAGTGGCGACCAGCTGGGAGTAGTGTGTCGAGGGCCTCACACTATGAGGGGGTCAGCGTTGCGGTGAACACCTCGAGGAAACGTTGGAAGGCTGCAGCATCTAGCAGACCTTTTCTCGAAGAGATCCCCAACTTCTTCATGAGCACATTTTGTGCTTGTAGCGCAGGCTTGGTGCAAGACAGGAGTGGCTTTTGCGCGAGGCATTCTCTTTGTCATATGCTTGGAGTGGACATCATCGGTGGCGATCTCACCCTGCGACATGGTAGGGTTTGCTGGAGGACTCCTGGCGACACGGGCCAGCAAACGGCCGAGGCCGAGGTGAAACGGCTAATGTTAGCCTTCACTGGGGTGCTTGCCTCGATAGGTATGTGAAAAGGGAGGCTCAAAGTTGACCCCCATGTTGTAGTAATGAAGCTAGAGTCTGCTGGCGAGGTAAGCAACTCCAGAGCTGGAGCGTCATGAAAGTGAACTACCTTCATACATGTCGAGGAGTGATCGAGCGACGGGCCACATCCAGGTGATAGATGCCCAGTAGCCGGAGAGGCGACCGGGCTCGAGTGGGCTGGTTCACCATGATTTACATCTACATGGCCCATTTGGTGTGTAGCCTCTTGTGGTACCAAGCCCACAAGGGTTAGTAGACCACCAACGGCCGGGAGCACCACCTCCTTGGCCATCGGGTCGGATACTCCTGGCAATGACACATGCTAGGGAGGGAGCGACATGTCGTCGGGCAGGCGGGCAGCCCCTTTATCATGGGTCTCATGTCTTGGCCTGGGAGCGTGAATCCCGCTCCACAGGGCGCGACCGGCCTCATCCCTCATAGGGCCAGCGTGTGGGGCCCCAAGTGACGTGGGGAGGGGGGGGGGGGGGGCTCGCGCCCAACGCCCACGCACAGAACCGCAGGGTCACAGGTGGCGCCACATACCTTGATCAATCGCTGCTTGACAGCAGCCACCGCGTGCCGCCTGGCATCGCTGAGACGCCACACTCGAAGCATAGAGGAGCTGCTAGGCTCCATGCCCGAGACGACGCCCCGACTGTCCTCACCATGATCGGGCCCCATCCCAGATGTAATGTCCCGTCCTGTCCTCCAAAGCTGCACCGCCCAGCCCTTCCGAGGGGCGAGCACAGCATACACGTAACACCTTTCTTACACTTCCGTCCTCGCTTCGTGTAAAAGGGTTAACCCGAGGGTGCTATGGCTGGAGGACAAACGCTTATAAGTTGGCTCCACCCTTGCACAACTAGCAAGGTGGTACTAAACACGCACACACCACGCTAACAGGCCACTACTGTGCCGAAACAAATGGGTCGGGTGTCACACACACACCCCCTCAAAGAAGCCGACGTCCTCGTCGGCACCAACTCACCCACATGGGCAAATGTTCCAGACCGTCCCCTCTTGGCGCACGCCCGTACGTCCAGTGCCGGCGCCATATGCCATGCCGTGTGTCCCATCCGGGCCCACACGTGCCATGCGCCCAATATGCCCGCACACTGACCCATACGTGCAACCACGAGGGTCGGCTCTGATACCATTTGTAACATCACGTCCTGTCCTCCAAAGCCGCATCGCCAAGCCCTTCCGAGGGGTGAGCACGTGTACACATAACACCCTAATTACACTTTCGTCCTCGCTTCATGTAAAAAGGTTCACCCGAGGGTGCTATGGCTGGGGGACAAAGGCTTATAAGTTGGCTCCACCCTTGCTCAACTAGCAAGGTGGTACTAAACACACGCACACCACGCTAACAGTCCACTACTGGGTCGAATCAAATGTGTCAGGGTATCACATCGGACCCATCGACGGGCCCCGCTGGAGTAATCATCGTCGTCATCGAAGCGGTAAGTTCTTGGCCATGAGTGATGCCGGCGTCGTTGTCAGAAGCCTGGAGATCATCATCTTCAGAACTTCTAGTAGATGATTCGTCTGCTCAATCTTGAAATTCAGATGCCGGAGCTTCGACCAAGATTGAGCATGACGAACCCAGCGCGATCTGCGCCGTAACAATGTTACGAGCATGAAGAGGAGTTCCCTTCAATTCAACCAGCACCTTGTACCTCGAACGTGCCATGCTGGCCATGGACAGTCGACGCCACCGCTTCTAGATCAGCTAGAAGGGAGCTTCCGGCGACAGCGAAGAATGGAGCACCCGGTTTGCCACCGCGAATGAAGAGAACTCCACGAAGAAATCCTCAGGTTCAAAGCTGTGGACGGAGTATTTGTCATGCATCAAGTGATGGAATTCCTCCAGTAGATGCCCCACCTGGGAAGGGTGGACCGCCGGATGTGTGCGCCCAATGGCTCCGACCACAGCATGAGGCAAGAGGCGGGCGTCCTCCGCATCAATCACCGACTGACCAAGGAACTACACATATCTCTCTCGCAAGTTGCCACGACAGGTGCCCCAAGGGGCGCGATGAGTCCATCGACGAAGGCATGGAGACATTGTCCGCTTGCTGCGGGGGTGGCGATGGAGCGCAGCCGCATGTGGAGAGAAGGAGCGCCCCGTAGATTGCGAGCGCGGCGAGTCAGTGTCATCAAGCAATGTAGATGAACGTCGCGGGTGGTACGACAGAGGTGCCGAGGCCTGGGTTGGGGGCCGGCAGGAGCTGCACGGTGGTGACCGTCCCCGTTTACACTAGTGCAACCGGCGGTCCTCCCTTCTGCAGCGTAGGCAACAGGACGGGTTCGGGCAGACTGCCGCCACATGGTTAGTTGCTAAGCAGTTGAAACACCTTTCGACCAGGTCTGCCGGGATGTGGCGAGACGGAGGCAGGGGCTGGCGAGGGGCCGTGCGGTCGTGACGATGACGACGACCCCAGACTGTCCCCCAACCATCATCCACCTCAGGACCACCCGGAGCAGTTGACACAACGACCGAGGCAAGGCTTCGAGCAGTGCAAGGGGAGGCAGCTCCGCCCGGATGGGCCCGGCCCAGGCCCTCCTCGCGTCCACCATGAATCCCTCGATGGGGATGCCCAAGACAGCTTCCGGGCAAGGAGGGGAATCTTCATGAGCGACCTCTTTCCCTTTGCGGCGTGCGGAGGGTGACCTTGGTGATGATGGCGAATCGAGGTCCTCCAAGTCGGAGGAGGCGTGGTACCCTAGCCAATCAAGGGTACCCGCACTCTCCCGCGCGCCGCTCGTAAGGGGTTGCCAACGCATTGAGCAGAGACAGCTAGGGCGGGGAAGAGGGTTGGCTAGGAGGAGGACGCGGCTGCGCCGGCCAAGCCAGCAACAACAGTTGCACGGCGTGTGGCCGTCGCCGTCGGGTTTGTCCTCAGATCCAGTCATGGGGAGCAAATCTGGGGAGGTTGAGTGCTGAGGAGTGGCTGCCGGGACCAGAGTGGTCACCCGCGGGGCTGGTGGACGACACCGGGGCCGAGGTGGTCGCCGGCGGTGAGGCCCTCGGCTAGAGAGAGAGAGCGAGGCGCAGTCCTCTTTGCTGACCTGAATTTGCTGGCGCAGATCTTGCTTTTTTCACTTGATTTCACAATCTTCACAATGTTTCCATCTCTACCCGTCCCCTGCTTATTCTTGTCTGTTCTTGGGGCTCTGGTACTGTTGATGGTCTCTTGATTATCTCTACGAATTCCCCCTTTTCCTTTGCATCAACTGGATTCTGCAATGCGATTTTGCTTGGCCAATTCAACTAGATTGGTGTGCTTGATAGTTTCACTGTATTGGCATTTATCGCATAAACTGGTGGAATTGGCATATATTTCACCCTCCTCTCATAATTTTTCTGATTCGGCGATGAATGTTTAGGCAAACCGATAGAAATCACAGTACTTCTATTATTCATCACTACCGCCTCAATGATCTTCTCCCCCTCAGTCTCCGCCGTTACTCTATCCTCAGGATTTGAGATTCTCGTACCTGCAGCCATGGTGAGTCTCCTCTGAACGTCCACCTGCCTCAATGATGACGTGGGTTGCTCCCCCACGATTCCACTTGCGTCGAATGCTGCGGGATCGTGTGAGGAATCATCTCTCCTATTTTTCTCTCCGATTTGTGGTTGGGACTTCGACGATCGCCGGAGAATCGTCCGGTTTCGCCCTCGCCCACGCCTTCGTTAGGGAGACCGTTTCCCCATCTGTTCATTCACATCATGCGCCACCCCTCCAACCGCCTCATCCGAGCTACGGCAGGTACCCCTGCACCCTTCGACATAAAAGGATGAAGAGAATGTATACTTATTTATGATAATAAAATATAACTGCAAAGTTAGCTCCGGAATCTCATCAGGGATTTTTTTTTTTGAGAATTGAATCGCATCAGGGATTTGCCCAATCGGTTATTAAAATGTGTGCAAACGGAGAACGGAACATAGCAATCGAATGGTGAACAATGCGACAAGCAAGAGCAGGGGGCTCAATGTCTTGCTCCAGCGGCCCATCAGCCCCAGCGCAAAGGGGTAGAGATGCGCCACCACCCACGCGTTGAACGCCACCGCAAGCGCCGCCGCCTGGCCGTTCCTCCACTGCCCTCCTTCTACCGCCGCCGCCATAGACGTCACATTCACCGCCAAAACCACCGCCGGCGGGAGCATCAGCGCCGTCCACCTCAGGGCGTACAGCTCCGCAAAGCCTTTCTCTAACGCCGGCGCCGGAGGTCCGCCGCCGCTGTCCGCTTGGCAGTCAGCTTGAACGATATCTCCTTCCCCGCCGCGACCTTGAGCGCCACCTGCGCCACCGCGGCGAGGTACGCGCTCGTGGCGGACACCATCCAGAACTGCTCGTTCCGCCACCACTCGCCGAGCGTGATACCCGACCACCTCGTCTCCATCACGGCCACCACCGCGAGTGTCGCCATCAGCGCCGCGAGGAAGGCAATGTACGTGGCCGACGCCAGCGGCGCGCCCATGGACAAGGCAGCCCCGGCGGCCGCGGCGTTCCCTGCCATGAGCGGCGGGATCGCCGCCGGGAGGAGGCAGTAGACCATGAGGAAGACGGAGGTGAACGGGTACAGCGTCGTGTTGAGGTACGCCACGCGCTGCAGCGGGTGTAGCCGGTGGCGGCTGCCGAGGAGCGCGTTGTTGCGGGAGAAGAATATCTCGAGGGAGCCTGCCGCCCAGCGCAGGACCTGGTGCAGCCGGTCGGTGAGGTTGATGGGCGCGGTACCGTGGAACGCGTCCGGCGCGGTGGCGCAGTAGGCGGAGCGCCACCCTCGCCGGTGCAGGCAGAACCCGGTGGCCACATCCTCCGTCACGGTGCCATACACCCAACCGATGTCCCTTCCCCACGCCGTGCTGTCCTCGTAGCCGCACGAGACAAGCACGGTCGCCCAGCCAGTGGCGGCAGCGCCGCCGTCGAGCGGGCACGGCGGGGAATAAGTGGCGTCCTGTTCCTCCGACGACCGGTTCAAGACCGTGCGTACCGAGCGAAGGAACGGCGTCGACGTGCCGAACGTGCCGGCCTCGGTGGCGACCTCCTTGCCGGCGTCGCCGTGCAGTCTCCAGCGCGGCGGGTCGACGCCGTACAGCGCCGAGCGGCGGAACATGCAGCCGGTGCCAACATAGATGGGTCCCTGGAGGCCGTCGAGGCCGAGCTCCGTGCAGTCGAAGAAGACGCGGTTGTGGTTGGCGTAGCGGTCGCCGGGGTCGACGCCGTCGAAGCGCTGCGGGAACTGCACGAACGCGACGTCGCCGCCGCCGTGGTCGAGCATGAGGCAGACGCCGGCGCGGAGTGCCTGCGAATTGTTGACGTAGTGGTCGCAGTCGAGGTTGAGGATGAAGGGCGCGTTGGAGAGCACGGCCGAGGCGCGGAGCAGTGCGTTCATGGCGCCGGCCTTCCGGTGGTGCGCCACGCCGCGGCGCTTCTCCCGGCACATGTACACGACCGCCGGAACCCGCACATCGACGGAGCTGAGGTCCAGAAGGTCGTTAATGCCGTCGACGGCGCTGACGTCGACCTGCGTCATACTACTGCTGGAAGTGGGAGGACGACGGACTAGCACTTCGACAACTCCGGCGTGATCTTCCGCCGTGCCACGCCGCCGGCAGCTTCCATCATCGGCCGTGGACCACCGCTGGCGCCGCCGCATGTCTCCGGCCTGCAACGCGTCGATCCGCAGCCGCAGCTCTTCGTACTCCCGCCGCACGCGCCTCCGGTCGCTGGCTAGCTCCGGCCACGCCATGCCCTTGTATTCACCCCTCGTCACCGCCCTCACCTTCACACCGCCGTGAACGCCGGCGCTGAAGTAGGCCTCCGGGTTCCTCGGCTCGACCCCGTGCTTCCGGCAGTACGGCACCCACAGTCCGGCGAACCGGGAAGCCTCCTCGACCGCCTGGCGCATGATCTGCGTGCCGCCGTCGTCAGAGACATAGCACGCGAGCTTGTCTGCGGGGTAGTCCGCCGCGAGAATGGAGAGGATGGTGTTCGCCGTCACCAGCGGCGGCTCCTTGTCCGTATCGGCGGTGGTGACGAACACATCCATAGGCGGAAGCAGCGACTCGTCGAGTGCGGCAACGTCGACAGCGCGCCGGACGGGCTGCATCTTGGGCAGCTGGTCGAGCACCCACATCAGCGCGAACCAGAGCTCCCCGGCGATGGAAACCGTCCATATTGCGCGAACTGTACTTGTGTAGTCGGTGTCGTTGGAGCTCATCATCACAAGAGCAGTGCTGATTCGCCACTTGAAGAACAGCACGAAGATGCACATCCGAACAACGATCATGAGCCTACAAACACCACGGTCGAACCCAGGACGCACCCTCAAATCGGCAAAATTAGTTCAACCATGCACTATGCACCAAGTTATGAATGCCATTTTTGTACAATTATTAATAGTATTTCTAACTATTCAATTTTTAAAATTACAGTCAAAGTTTGATAAAAAAAATCCCAATTTCATGAAATTTTGCGAATCTCATTGATTTCAGGAGGGATCGAAATTGTGCTCCTCCTTTGTCTTCCGCTCCCATGGCAATACTACCATTGGGTATTTGGGCCTACCTCCGTCAATAACGTTTTCTCTATCGGGAAAACCCTACCTATTTTTTATAATTTTTTTATTTTAGACTTATTTAATTCGCTTCTACGACGAATCAAATCTGGGTCTGTTGGATGCTAATCTAGTGCTCTAACCACTAGGATGCCCTTTCACAAATTTCTAGCCCTTGGTGGAGTCTCCTTGTAACGTAGGTTTAAAATTTCATTATAAGTTGGCTCAATTCTACTCCTCCCAATAATCACGGCCAGAAAAACCCTCAGCAATGCCGATCACACGGCACGTTAGTGCCGGTCATTTTGACCGGCACTAATTTGCTGGCACTAACGTGCAGCACGTTAGTGCACACTTTAGTGCCGGCTGGTAACCCAAGCCGGCACTAAACCGCGGCTGCGTTGCCGTCAGCCTCCCGCCTCCTCCCTTGCCCCCCTCGTTTTCCTGACCTGCCGCTGCTAGGCCTGTCCCCACGCACCGCCACCGGGGGAGCCGGCCACTCCCTCGGGCCTCCCGAGCGCGCCAGGCCTCCTTCGCGCGCACCGCTGCCGGGGCGTGCAGCGCCTCCACCACGCCCGCCCGCCCGCTCCACCAGGACCACACACGCCTGATGAGGAGATAAGGGAGAAAGAGAACAGAGAAAGGAAAGAGATAAGGATAGAAGAGAAAGACGGACGGAGGAAACAAATAAGATAGCACTAGTTTTTGTAGGGTGGTCGCGTTAGTGCCGGCTGGGGGCTACAGCCGTCACTAATTTTTCAAATTTAGTGCCGGCTAAAGCCCCTAGCCAGCACTAAGTGTTCGGTGCGACGTTAGTGCCGGCTGGTATCTCTAGCCAGCACTAACGTGCCTTCTGTCCATTGCGGGATTCGCATATTCCTTTGGGGTGGTGGGTCCGGATGGCACGTTAGTGCCGGTTGTTCCGAGCCAGCACTAACATGGCTCTAGGGGTACTGTTGGCAGGAGCCGGCACTAACATACGACATTAGTGCTGGCTCCAACTTAACCGGCACCAACGTGCAATCACCAATGTGAAGTTTTCCCATAGTGAATAAAAATCTTAAATGCATGTCCTCTCTGTTTCGAACTTCAGGAAATTACTTCTAGTTGATATAAACAAAAATATGCTTGCATACCTAAGTTTGTATATACCCACTTACCTGTATAGCTTGATTGTGACCGTAGAAAGTTTTGTTGTCCGGACAAAACGTCTCTCGGCACTCGCTGAGATCTTCTCATCCTCCGGCGACTCCTTGTCATAGGAAGCAGCACAAAAATTCTTCTTGGTTACATATGTCATTGACATCCTCCCACTGGCTAAACCTTATATTGTTCTTGACAAGAAGGCTCATGTGGAATAATCACCCATATATAGGAGGATATAGATCAGTCACGCACTCGCAGTACTTAGAGAACACGACATCACTATCGGTTCTCAACCTCCCTTTATCGTTGCCCAATTCTTTGCTGCTTCAGCTTTGTAATGGCCAGTTTTCATACTTATCCTAGCTATTAATTTTGTAGTATTTGGTAACTGGTGGCAATGTTTCATCCCACCAAGTTGTGGAAGAGATTTGTACATGCTTTAGTTGTTTCCCACCAAATCAGATCAGCAACTAGTTTCAACTTTCACGTGCTTCCGTGAGTGGCACGAGCACACAAAGGCACCAAACGGGTTGTTCACTTGTTGATGTGTACAATTCTATGCTGTCTTTGTACTGAGTTGCTCTTTTCCCACGAGCCATTTGTCATTTGTGTACAAGGTTACAAATATCTCATTTGGAAGCTGACAGTGCTAGCATATAGTAGCCGATAGACCCAAAGAGATGCAATGTATCCGTGCTGCATGACACATGTGCTTGCATGGAAGACACTATTCACGAGCATTATTACTCATCATAAGATGACGCAGTTTACTTATTTGTTAGGCTAGTCCTAGTGGGAGATTTCATTTTGCGTTTTCAAGAATGCCACCTAAGCAACCAAATGTTTAATTGATGGATGAAATAACCCTTCATGTTAATGTTTTATAGGCAATACATGCAAGACACAAACTAGCACTACTACACAAACCACTTTCACAAACGGGCTATCACATGCGGTTTTTAGGTAGGTGGGGCAAGCAACCGTCACAATCGGCTGTGATGCCCCCTATCACAACCGGTTTTTCTAAACAACCGGCTACGATAGTCGCCCGTCACATCACAACCGTTTTTTCTTAAAAACCGTTTGTGATAGTGGACATCATAAACGGTTTGTTATTAAAACCGGCTGTGATGTATCTCTACAGTACAAAACTCACTTTTTCTCCCCCTCCCCTTCTTCTCCAACCCGACGCCCACCCCTCTCTCTACCATTTTTGCTCTCCTTTTTTCACCAAATTGCTCTCTAAAGGTTGGGTTTTTTTGAATAATCACTCCATCAACTTATTTTGAGGTGGGTAAGTAGCAACTATTTCAATTTTGAGAATGTTTCATTCACTAGATTTTAAAATTTGGCATGAATTTGATGGAGGGGCTTTTGTTCCATTTTAGAGGGCACTTCTTGCCAAATTTCAATGGAGAAAGTGGGGTTTATTGAAGAATCACTCCATCAAGTTATTATTAGGTGGGTAACTAGCAACAATTTCAATTTTGAGCATGTTTCATCCACTAGATTTTGAAATTTGGCATGAATTTGATGAAGGGGCTCTTTTGTTCCATTTTATAGGGCATTTCTTGACAAATTTCAATTGAGCAAGTGGGGGTTTTTTTTTGAAAAATCACCTCATCAACTTATTTTGAGATGGGTAACTAGCAACCTCAAAATATCGAATACCGGTAGATGAGGAATACCGATGAAGATGAGAAATTTGCATGATTGGTACAAAGGTCAATCCGGCGAGTACTTTGGAGTGAGGTACCGAAAGGAATTCTTTGGCCAAATTATTGAAGACAATCCTCGTCACGACAGGTACCACAAATTTGAGTCTCTCTTTGAGTCGTACCAGCAAGATGCTCTCGATGTCTATTGGCATTCCTTAGCCTAACTAAATCCGCAAGCGCACGGAGTACGATGTAGCCTTTTACCAGGGGAGTACGAACCTGGATATCGAATCCAAGGAACGGTAGACGCGACTGGTCTAGAACTTTTCTAACCAGACCCACCAGGGAGCACAAGGTAAGCGGGTAGAGAGCTTGATTTTAGTTAGTTACTCGTTACCCCCGACAAACTGTCTGCGGGGTAGTCCGCCGCGAGAATGGAGAGGATGGTGTTCGCCGTCACCAGCGGCGGCTCCTTCTCCGTATCGGCGGTGGTGACGAACACATCCATAGGCGGAAGCAGCGACTCGTCGAGTGCGGCAACGTCGACAGCGCGCCGGACGGGCTGCATCTTGGGCAGCTGGTCGAGCACCCACATCAGCGCGAACCAGAGCTCCCCGGCGATGGAAACCGTCCATATTGCGCGAACTGTACTTGTGTAGTCGGTGTCGTTGGAGCTCATCATCACAAGAGCTGTGCTGATTCGCCACTTGAAGAACAGCACGAAGATGCACATCCGAACAACGATCATGAGCCTACAAACACCACGGTTTTCACCACTTAATTGCATATGTTTGTCGCATACTCCCCCTGCTCGAAGGCCATTTCAGTATTTTTAAATTCGTAGGTTTTATTATATTGTGTTTCTATGCGCATAACGAAAACTAACCATCTACAAAAGTAAAAACGACCTATAATTTAAAACGAAGGAATCAACTTTTGGTCAGTTTTTTCTAATAGTTTATAGTATAATAAATTAGTAATATTTATGGACAGTCATTTACTTGATCAAAAGTGGTGATTTTTACATATCATAATCTGTAGTAACGGGTTTGTAATTTTGGCAAAGTTTTGAGAATTTCACACATTAATCTTGGTGGTATGGGAATTTTTTTTGTTATAATAGTTAGAAATTTTGAACTATGGTTGAAGAAGGTCGCATTGTTTTATAGATAACTGTAGCATGGTGGTCTAAAAATTCTCCTTGCTTGGCTCAAGAGGTCCTAGGTTTGTTTATGCTCTTCTACGCCTTCGAACCCAGGACGCACCCTCAAATCGGCAAAATTAGTTCAACCATGCACTATGCACCAAGTTATGAATGCCATTTTTGTACAATTATTAATAGTATTTCTAACTATTCAATTTTTAAAATTACAGTCAAAGTTTGATAAAAAAAATCCCAATTTCATGAAATTTTGCGAATCTCATTGATTTCAGGAGGGATCGAAATTGTGCTCCTCCTTTGTCTTCCTCTCCCATGGCAATACTACCATTGGGTATTTGGGCCTACCTCCGTCAATAACGTTTTCTCGATCGGGAAAACCCTACCTATTTTTTATAATTTTTTTATTTTAGACTTATTTAATTCGCTTCTATGACGAATCAAATCTGGGTCTGTTGGATGCTAATCTAGTGCTCTAACCACTAGGATGCCCTTTCACAAATTTCTAACCCTTGGTGGAGTCTCTTTGTAACGTAGGTTTAAAATTTCATTATAAGTTGGCTCAATTCTACTCCTCCCAATAATCACGGCCAGAAAAACCCTCAGCAATGCCGATCACACGGCACGTTAGTGCCGGTCATTTTGACCGGCACTAATTTGCTGGCACTAACGTGCAGCACGTTAGTGCACACTTTAGTGCCGGCTGGTAACCCAAGCCGGCACTAACCCGCGGCTGCGTTGCCGTTAGCCTCCCGCCTCCTCCCTTGCCCCCCTCGTTTTCCTGACCTGCCGCTGCTAGGCCTGTCCCCACGCACCGCCACCGGGGGAGCCGGCCACTCCCTCGGGCCTCCCGAGCGCGCCAGGCCTCCTTCGCGCGCACCGCCGCCGGGGCGTGCAGCGCCTCCACCACGCCCGCCCGCCCGCTCCACCAGGACCACACACGCCTGATGAGGAGATAAGGGAGAAAGAGAACAGAGAAAGGAAAGAGATAAGGATAGAAGAGAAAGACGGACGGAGGAAACAAATAAGATAGCACTAGTTTTTGTAGGGTGGTCGCGTTAGTGCCGGCTGGGGGCTACAGCCGTCACTAATTTTTCAAATTTAGTGCCGGCTAAAGCCCCTAGCCAGCACTAAGTGTTCGGTGCGACGTTAGTGCCGGCTGGTATCTCTAGCCAGCACTAACGTGCCTTCTGTCCATTGCGGGATTCGCATATTCCTTTGGGGTGGTGGGTCCGGATGGCACGTTAGTGCCGGTTGTTCCGAGCCAGCACTAACATGGCTCTAGGGGTACTGTTGGCAGGAGCCGGCACTAACATACGACATTAGTGCTGGCTCCAACTTAACCGGCACCAACGTGCAATCACCAATGTGAAGTTTTCCCATAGTGAATAAAAATCTTAAATGCATGTCCTCTCTGTTTCGAACTTCAGGAAATTACTTCTAGTTGATATAAACAAAAATATGCTTGCATACCTAAGTTTGTATATACCCACTTACCTGTATAGCTTGATTGTGACCGTAGAAAGTTTTGTTGTCCGGACAAAACGTCTCTCGGCACTCGCTGAGATCTTCTCATCCTCCGGCGACTCCTTGTCATAGGAAGCAGCACAAAAATTCTTCTTGGTTACATATGTCATTGACATCCTCCCACTGGCTAAACCTTATATTGTTCTTGACAAGAAGGCTCATGTGGAATAATCACCCATATATAGGAGGATATAGATCAGTCACGCACTCGCAGTACTTAGAGAACACGACATCACTATCGGTTCTCAACCTCCCTTTATCGTTGCCCAATTCTTTGCTGCTTCAGCTTTGTAATGGCCAGTTTTCATACTTATCCTAGCTATTAATTTTGTAGTATTTGGTAACTGGTGGCAATGTTTCATCCCACCAAGTTGTAGAAGAGATTTGTACATGCTTTAGTTGTTTCCCACCAAATCAGATCAGCAACTAGTTTCAACTTTCACGTGCTTCCGTGAGTGGCACGAGCACACAAAGGCACCAAACGGGTTGTTCACTTGTTGATGTGTACAATTCTATGCTGTCTTTGTACTGAGTTGCTCTTTTCCCACGAGCCATTTGTCATTCGTGTACAAGGTTACAAATATCTCATTTGGAAGCTGACAGTGCTAGCATATAGTAGCCGATAGACCCAAAGAGATGCAATGTATCCGTGCTGCATGACACATGTGCTTGCATGGAAGACACTATTCACGAGCATTATTACTCATCATAAGATGACGCAGTTTACTTATTTGTTAGGCTAGTCCTGGTGGGAGATTTCATTTTGCGTTTTCAAGAATGCCACCTAAGCAACCAAATGTTTAATTGATGGATGAAATAACCCTTCATGTTAATGTTTTATAGGCAATACATGCAAGACACAAACTAGCACTACTACACAAACCACTTTCACACGGCTATCACATGCGGTTTTTAGGTAGGTGGGGCAAGCAACCGTCACAATCGGCTGTGATGCCCCCTATCACAACCGGTTTTTCTAAACAACCGGCTACGATTGTCGCCCGTCACATCACAACCGTTTTTTCTTAAAAACCGTTTGTGATAGTGGACATCATAAACGGTTTGTTATTAAAACCGGCTGTGATGTATCTCTACAGTACAAAACTCACTTTTTCTCCCCCTCCCCTTCTTCTCCAACCCGACGCCCACCCCTCTCTCTACCATTTTTGCTCCCCTTTTTTCACCAAATTGCTCTCTAAAGGTTGGGTTTTTTTTGAATAATCACTCCATCAACTTATTTTGAGGTGGGTAAGTAGCAACTATTTCAATTTTGAGAATGTTTCATTCACTAGATTTTAAAATTTGGCATGAATTTGATGGAGGGGCTTTTGTTCCATTTTAGAGGGCACTTCTTGCCAAATTTCAATGGAGAAAGTGGGGTTTATTGAAGAATCACTCCATCAAGTTATTTTTAGGTGGGTAACTAGCAACCATTTCAATTTTGAGCATGTTTCATCCACTAGATTTTGAAATTTGGCAAGAATTTGATGTAGGGGCTCTTTTGTTCCATTTTATAGGGCATTTCTTGACAAATTTCAATGGAGCAAGTGGGTTTTTTTTTTGAAAAATCACCTCATCAACTTATTTTGAGGTGGGTAACTAGCAACCTCAAAATATCGAATACCGGTAGATGAGGAATACCGATGAAGATGAGGAATTTGCATGATTGGTACAAAGGTCAATCCGACGAGTACTTTGGAGTGAGGTACCGAAAGGAATTCTTTGGCCAAATTATTGAAGACAATCCTCGTCACGACAGGTACCACAAATTTGAGTCTCTCTTTGAGTCGTACCAGCAAGATGCTCTCGATGTGTATTGGCACTCCTTAGCCTAACTAAATCCGCAAGCGCACGGAGTATGATGTAGCCTTTTACCAGAGGAGTACGAACCTGGATATCGAATCCAAGGAACGGTAGACGCGACTAGCCTAGAACTTTTCTAACCGGACTCACCAGGGAGCACAAGGTAAGCGGGTAGAGAGCTTGATTTTAGTTAGTTACTCGTTACCCCCGACAAACTATCTATATCTAATCTGATCTGCTTTGACGGCTGGAACGGGAAGAACTCAGAACGGGATGAGAGATGGGTTCTTCTGGGCTCAGCACTACTGTTATGAGTACATCCGAATGTGGTGGAGTACAAAGGACGGACATGACTATCACCACCTGCCGCCTACCACTGTAGTTCCGTGGGGTGCAACACAACCTGAGGTGGCTAGCCAGCACAGGCACCACGCCTAAGCTTTTAGCCACTGACCTCCACCCAGCGCGAAGGGCTATAGAGGAAACCCTAAACAAGTGTCGCTGTCACTCGCGCAGACTCAGGTACCCGCAGATCAAATAAATAAGATAACTTGCCGAAAAGTAAGTTGTAAACTAGCGAGGTACTAAAGGCAAGAGACCGAGGACTTACTGAAGATAACTCTTGAATATATTCCTCAGGGGCGGAAATGTTGAGACAAGACCGAGGAAGAAATCCCGGACTCTCTATACAAAGCTCGGCTGTCACCCGAGCAACTCACCCACTCTCTCCCTACTCTAACTCTAAAGATGAGAACAAAATCACTAAGCTACTCTTCTCTCCTTTGGATGGTGTCTCTTGAATGGGGGTGAAGGGTGCCTTTTATAGCCTTCCAAGGGTAGAAGCCGACGTAGTTGTCACGCACACCTCCTGCTTAGCATCCACGCGAAGGGGGAAGCGTGGATGTCACGATGGTAGGCCGGTCGGCCTCATCTAGGCCGGCCGGCCTAGGCCCTGGTGCCATGTGGCACCGACCTTTGCAGGGACGGCCTGGATGATGTCCTGAAGTCGGTAGTTGTTGCGTTCGGTTAAAGCTGTCCAAGAATCCTAGGTTGTGGGCCCTTCAATCCATGCTAATCCCACTCTAGGCCTTCCGTGTCTTTTGATCAAACTGACATCAAATCCACGGCTCATGTTCATCCTTGATAAGTTTGTAACCTTGTGGATCAATGACATGGCCAGAAGATGGGGAAGGGGGCCGGTCGGCCTAGCCTAGGCCGGCCGGCGTGGCCCTGTGCCCAATTTGCTCCATTTTTTGCTTGATTGCTCATGCACTCACAAATTATACAAAACTTGTGAAACTCATTAGAAATAACCAATTTTACTTTGCTGTGAGCAGGATGAGCCTAAAATATGACGGAATGTTGGTGGCGAAATGGTATCGTAACGACCACCAACACGCCCCCCTACCTGAACTTTGCTAGTCCCTTAGCAAAGAATGAATTAAATCATCAGGACTTAGCAAGCTCAGGGTCATGAACTCAAGGCATACACAAGTCATATCTCTGAGTTTTCTTTCATACCTTGGATTCCGGTGGCTAACACCCTCATCTTCATCAATTGAGTCTTAGAACAACTCATTGATTGGTCGAACACTTCTTCCTCATGGTATTTGGAGTTTTTGATAATTTTATAAAGAAAGCGAGGTATACCCTTGTTATTTCTCAACATCTCTCAATCACTCATAGTGTTTGGATCCTCACCTTGGCTTAGAATCAAGCCTCTCCTATTTCTATGTTATAAGGTGGAGCTTTTTGGGATCGGTGTTGCTCACTCTTCTTTATTTATTTTGCAAGATCGAAAAGCTTGTCTTATTCATTCATACCACTCATAAATCTTGGCCAAGTGCATGTGTATTTTGGTGCTTGAGTCCTCATTCTAGCATCTTTCATCTTTCCCCTTCTCTTTCTCATTTTTTTTTACTGAAGATAAGGAGTGTATCATTCCCTTCTTCATTTTCTTCTCTCTTTTTTTCAGGGGATGAAGAGCTTTGACAACTTGGACTTTATTGATGCACGTGTATGTGGATGGCCATGATGAACAAGGTAGCACGAACATGAAGGCAAGTAATTCGAGCAAGCTCAAAATTTAGAAGGTAGCTATGTGGAAACTTCAACTTGAATTTGTTATATGGCTTTGGATAGGACATTTCAAGTTGATGATAACAAGGGTAGCCTTATGTTTTATTTTAAAAAAAAAGAATCTCCAAAACCTCGAATCGGAAGGTTCAACTCCTCAAATCATCATATCATAAGAATCAATTAACAAGAATCAGGCTTTCCTATAAAAGTTCCAAGGCAATGAAATAATTTCTCAAGAAATATCACAGGTATATCCAAGATATCATTCAAAGGGGTTCACTTTCATGAATTTTGATCAAGTTTTAAAATTATTTAGCCAGGAATTTCATATGAATCAAAATCATGCAAGGATCAAAGGTAGGGGTCGCAAACCGTGTCCTGGAGTCGAGCCGGCGGAGTTGGCCACAGGCCCAGGCCGATTGGCCCAGTGTAGGCCGGCCGGCCTGGCCTTGTTGCCAGGCAGCCCGGTTCAGGTTCCTCGCGTATGTGATTCACGGAATTATGAAGTGGGCACGGGATCTCCTCGAAGTGCAGCAGCAGGAGGCCGGTCGGCCTGGCCTAGGCCGGCCTGGCATTGTGCTAGGTTGCGTCCCGCTTTCGTCCAGAGGCCAGAAGACCTTCTGTGCATCTTAGTTTCTGCGTGCTTTACCAGAAAACCATTATTATTATTATTTTTATGAGTCACTTCTTTCAAATAATTTTATTTTATTCAAATCAAGGGAAACAAATATGGGGGTTCTGAATACAAGGGAAATTTGGAAGAAATAAATCAAAGGGAAATTAAACTAAGCACCCCAAAACTAAACTAATCTAGCCTATCTACTCCTCCTTCGGGCGATAGAGGTGTTCATTGCTGGTGGCCTTCGCAAGGCGCTTGACCTTAGAGGCCATTGCCTTACGGAGGACCTCGATCTTGTCATCGGCCTCCATCTGCCCGATCACCGCCTCCGCCACGCGCTCGTCCATATTATTGACCTTGAGCTGCAGCGTGGCGAGCTTCCTCCTCAGCTCCTCCACGTCCTCCTCCTCCTCATCGGACCACTCCATCTGCCCGGGAGGTCCTTGGATCGGAGGGGGCACCATGAAGCACTTCCTCCCTTCATCGGGCTTCATAGGGGCTGAGAAGAGCCCCTTCCCAATGCCCGGGCCGCTCCGGCGTGGAGGGCTAGGACTCCGCGGGGTGTACTGCGGCGAGTACTCCGGCGAAGTGGAGATGAAGAGCGGCACGATCTCCTTCTTGGACGGGGAGGTGACAAGGCGCTTCCTGATGGCCTTCTTTGGGGACAAAAGTCCCGTAGTCGGCCTTCGGGGCGTCTTCGGCAGTGAACTCCCTTGGCCCTCCTCCTTGGGATTCAGGAGGGAGGCTCTGCCCGAAGGGGAGCCAAAACGGCAGCGAGGGGAGGCCGGCCGGCCTGCCATAGGCCGATCGGCCTGGGCAGAGGGCCGCCGGGCCTCCGGCTTCACGACCACGGCTTCGACGAACGCCGCCCTTTCGATGATCCTGACGCTGCTGGTGTTGGAGGAGCTCGGCATCCCTTTCAAGGACTTGGATGGAGAATGGCTATCTCGGGACACCGAGTTTGAGTCTTGGTGGCTGGATTGTGAGGCCATGGCTTGGATTCTCAAAGGTGGGAGTGTTTCTGGAGAAGGGAGGCTCGAGAGTTCTGAGGGAGAAGAAGAGAGGGGAGCCCCTTCGATTCAAAACGACGCTCCTTTTTCAAAACCCCACAGATTCTCGAAAGGGATAACGGGGAGACTTTTTCAAACAAGGAGTGCCCCGAGACGAGCCCGGGCTGGGCCGATCGACCTAAAGGGGGCCGGCTGGCCTGGCCCTGTCCTGGGAGCCTCTGAAAATTTTTGTGTATGCTCCACTTGCTCTTCTTCTAGAGATTTATTAGGATTTGGCTAGAAAAAGTTTAAGAAAAGGAAAATAAAATAGAAAGGGAAATCAATCCTAGATAAGGGTCATTTTTAGGTCCCACCTGGACCTGGACTAGGTATCTCAGTTAGCTCGTAGACGTCCATCTCTTTGAGCCCAGGTATTTCGGATTCGAGAAATATTTTCAACCTTTGGCCATTGGCCTTGAAAGTATTTCCGTCATTATCCTGGAGGGTTATCACACCATGATCGGCGGCATCTAAGACTTTAAAAGGACCTTCCCACTTACTTCTAAGCTTACCATGACCAAACAAACGAATACGGGAGTTAAAGAGCAATACCTGATCTCCCGCTTTGAAATGCTTGATCTTGATGTGCTTGTCGTGCCATCTCTTTGTTCTTTCTTTATAAAGCTTGGCATTGTGGTAGGCCTTCTCCCTCCATTCATCCAGTTCAGCCAATTGCATTCTTCTTTTGAGTCCGGCTGTCTGGAGATCCATATTCCACCTCTTGATCGCCTAATGGGATTTGAATTCGAGCTCAACTGGTAAGTGGCATGTCTTGCCGTATACCAGTTGGTAGGGAGTCATCCCTGTCGGTGTCTTGAATGCTGTTCTATATGCCCATAGTGCTTTCGGTAGCTTTCGCTTCCACCCTGTTCCCATTGCATTGACCGTCTTTTGCAGAATGTTCTTGATTTGTTTGTTTGATGTTTCTGCTTGCCCACTGGTCTGGGGGTGATAAGGTGTAGCCACTCGATGGTTTACTCCTAAGTCGCTTAGGCACTTCCGGAACGTCTTGTCGATGAAGTGTGATCCTCCATCACTGATCACGACTCGGGGTACTCCAAAATGGAGAAAGATGACTTCTTCAAACATCTTTCTTGAATTCTTCGAGTCGGCTACAGTGCAAGGAAGTGCCTCCACCCATTTGGAAACATAATCAACTGCCACCAGGATATATTCGCACTGCTCGGATGCAGGGAAATGACCCATAAAGTCTATTCCCCACACGTCGAAAATCCCCAATTGGAGGTTATTTTGAAGTGGCATAGCATCACGGACGTTGATATTCCCGTGTTTCTGACACCTGGCACATCTCCGTACGAATTCCTTAGCGTCTCCATACATAGTCAGCCAGAAGAATCCACTTTGCCAGACCTTTGCATGGGTTCGGAAAATTCCGTAGTGTCCTCCGTACGGTGATGAGTGGCAGCGATCAAGGATCTTGTGTGTTTCCTCGTGAGGGATGCATCGTCGGAGTAATCCATCAGCACAAACCTTGAACAGATAGGGGTCATCCCATAAGTGAAATCTGCTGAGGTAGATCAGTTTCTTCTTGTCTTCTCCGGGAGGCACATACCCAGTCACCATGAAATTTACCAAATTTGCACACCATGGACTGGATGTGGTGACCTTGAGGAGAGTGTTGGCACTCCTTAGCGTCACGTTTTTACCAATGCTCAAGAGCGCGAAGATATATGTCGTTTTATGCAAAATGGATTCTGCAAGCGCACAGAATATATCTCGTTGTAGCACTTCACCTCGGGAGTTATCCCAGGGTATCGTATTTATATTTCCGCAAGGAAGCAGATGGTTAAAGTGCATTGAAGAATGATATGATAAATCTTGCCAGAAATATCAAGCCAAAAACCCAAGGGTACAAACTCTAGGTTTGAGGGATAATGGTCAAATGAATGACCGGATAGAAGGTCTGAAAGACCAGCGACACATAGAAGCTCCTAAGTCTATAGAAAAGGAAAGATGTTGGGAGAGACCGGACTTAGATACTTCTTAACTCAGAGCAAAAGACACTCTAGCCTTAGCCTAGACTCTAGCTCAGATACCGGGGACAGAGCTCGCTTCGACGGCTAGAACAGGAGAACCTCAGAACGGGGTGAGAGAGGGGGTTCTCCGGGCTCAGCACTACTGTTATGAATACACCCGAACGTGGTGGACTACGAAGGACGGACAGGGCTATCACCACCTGCCGCCTACTATTGCAGTTTTGTGGGGTGCAACACACTTCCTAGTTAATCAACAAGCCAGACACCATGTCTGCACTCGAAGATTAAGATTTCTCTTGAGGCCTGTCAAGAGAAATCCCCGTCTTCCCTAAGGCGTCTATGGCCCGGTCAAGGTGAGCAAACCCGCGAGATAAAACCCGGTAGAGGTAAAACTAAACTCTACACTAAAACTAAAGGGAGACAAAACTTAACTCTGAAAATAGCTAAGAACTTTACTCTAAGAAAGAGCAAGAAATAAATATGAAAGATAACTTAAGCTCTGAATAAGATAGTATTTGTGGGGACCCCTTGGCCAGGACGTCCCTCGATCACCCGTATCAGTCCCTGGATCAGTACGCTGATACGGATTTCGACACAGATTAGTGTCGGAAGTAGTAAATAACGTATAAGTTAAATATTTATACCGATTTAACTAGCGGAGAGCGGCGGGCACTTGTTCGCCACCGGGGTGGGTGGCAGCACCATATCGCCAATGAAAGCAAGAGTGAGTATTCATAATTGAATACCCAGCAAATCCCACAAATTCAATAATATAATTACATAAATTAAAAGAATATAAATGTTGGGCCTAGCGGGGCATTTCCTCCCTGCCAGTCCCGACATTATATCCCAAACCCAGTCATCGGCGCTCCTGCCGTCCGGGTTCTCCATGCAATAAAGTAAATCTAATCAGTGGGGGCTTTGGCCATATTAGCTCTATCCCGAGAGCTGTGGCTATCCAGATAGATTTTACACTCTGCAGAGGTTGTACTTATCTACCACGCATACGGTCAGTCCCTACGAGACTCGTGCCCACTGGCGTCTATTGCTAGCCAGCCAACTATTATGGCGTCTAGTGCTAGACAACCAATAACTAGCTCTGTCCACGGGTGCTGCTGGGGCCTAAACAGGGATCGCATAAACATCCACAAAAGGACATCAACCCGGGTATGGATGCATCATAATAAGCGGGCATGCATCGCCCATGGGCCCTACCAGCCCTGTCACATGCGACCCGTGCCGACCTGTCCCAGCCCTCTGTCTAGGGCAATCTCCAGCATACCCGTTGCCCACCGTGGCCCCTTGGGATAGTTTACTAGTGCTAGCTAGTGGGGTGTGAGTCAAGGCCTCACATAAATAGGTATTCCCGAAGGCCATACCTTTTTGGCATGCGTGGTTGTACGGGGCATTGGAAAGACTCTCCCATGAACCGGTCCTTAGCTGATCAGAGTGGCTCTTAGGATCCCTCCTAGCGAGGCTATCCTTCTACTCCCAATCTCAAAGCATTCTACGGCGGGGCCGGGCATCCACTCACATGATGCCCCCTCATAGCTTAAGCTGCAGAAACAGTAAAGTTTAGTTGGTGATATTATTGGTGAGACTTGCCTTCATTGCCGGTCCTTAGACGTCCTTACGCGGCGTATACCTTATGTTGACCGGGCCGAGCTTCAGGCCTTCTGGAGCTTCGGCGTCTCGTCAGGGCCCGGTCATGCTATCGATAAAACACAGGAAAATAACAATCAGTATAACAATACACCAATCAATTCGTAAAAAGGGAAAAGATGAATGAAAGGAAGGCGGGAGTTTGAAGGATTTCCCTAAGGGTTAAGGGCTAGAGGTTGGACTAATAATCCATTAATTATATAAAATAATTAATGGATTAAAGGATGGGGATTTTGAAGAGAATTATTAAATAATTCCCTGAAAGATGGCTGGAACGGTGATTATCGGTATTTCAAGAATTATATAGATTTCTAAGGAATAATTGCCGAATATGGATTCCTAGGAAGTCCTTATATTATTCTGGGCAGCAAGACGGCTAGGATTCCATTGAAACCTAGGGATTTACGGACGGACGGTATGACGACGGGGTTAGGGTTTACACGGTTGGCATAACGGCGGGGTTTTAGGTGGCTTAATGGCTAGGCTAGGCTTAGGATATAAATATTAGGGAACTAAGTATATGGTAATGCTTAGAATAATCCCTAGTGTTTATGGGAATTTTCTGGGGATTTATGGGGCTAAAACATGGAAAGGGGGATTTCCTGGGTACACTAAGGAAGGCTTTCTATTGGTTAGAAACTAGCTTATTTCGACGGAGGGGGTGACGGGGAGGCGACGGCGTTGGCACCCGGGGCCCGCCTGTCGGGTTTATGACAAAGAGAGGGGGAGACGGCGGGACGACGGCGGCGAATGGCGGCGTGCCGGTTCGGGGGAAGAGAGCGGCGCCACCGCGAGCGCCATGTGCACCGCCGCGGGGCTCGCCGGAGCATCACCGGGACGGCGTTGTGGCTCGCCGCCGGCCCTGCGGTTTGCGCTGGGTGAGAGCGGAGATCACGACGAGCACGGTGGTGCTCAGTGGAAGGACAGAGGGGTGGCGGAGCGGCGTGGCCGTGCGTGGGAAGAAGGGGAGAAAGCTCGGGCTTGGTTTGAGCCCCTGCTGGGAGAAGTGAGGGCGCACTCCTTCTTTTATAGGCGGGGAAGGACCCGGCGGGCTTGCGACATCGCGCTGCAGAGGATGAGGCTGACGGGGTTGCTCGCTCGGGACGGCGGCGCCGCAGTCTCCTTGCGGCGGCGGTCGGTGATGCCGACACGCGGCAACCTTGCACTCCAGGGCCTGATCCTGCTCGTGCAATGGTCATCCGGTGGTGGTGGTGAGCTAGTAGGGGGAAAAAACCTACGGAGTCGTAGGGCGTCGACATGGCCACCTCGGGCGCCATCAATGGTGCTCGGGTAGTTGGCCGTTGGGGTGCTCAACGGCGGCCGACCGGACACGCGGGGGTCATGATCCGTGCGAGGCCTACCCGTGCTTGGATGCGGGGCATCCGACGGTGGGGGAAAGGTGCGATGGCGCGGCTGCGTGGCGGTGCAGTGCAATCGGCGGCGGCACTCAGCGGCGACGTCATCGCGGTGGGAGGAAGGGGAAAAGGGAAGGAAGGGGAACGCGGCCGCGTGGGCCAGGCGGGCGGCCGCTCGGCCTGCTGGGCCAAGGGAAAGGTGGAGGGCGCGCAGGCCGGCAGGCCGGGAAGGCAGCGGAAGGCGGCTGGGCCACGGGGGAGTGTGGGCCGGACCGCGGAAAGGGGGAAGAGGCGGGTGGAGATGGGAGTTTAGGGGGCGGAGGCGAACTTTGGCAATGGGCCTGAAAGGGAAGTTGGGCTGAAGTCAAGGTTCTGGCCCAACAACGTTTGAAAAGGTTTTCCATTTTATTTAGAAGGGTTTTTGAAAGGAAATTTAAATTCGAATTTGAATCAAACCTTTACTAGTTTATTCTAGGGTTATAGAGACTTATTTTAGCACTCAAGTTGTGGAACATCCCTTTTATTTTCTTATTAGTTATTTATAGTTTATTATCCCTATTTATTCCTTTTAGGCCTATAATTATCTATAATAAATCTAATGATTTATTTAATAAATCCTAAATTAATTTTACTTTATTTGGGAGGGTGTTACAGTATTGTTATGATAAACTCTTCAAAAGAAGAAAAGGATACAAGAGCTTTACCAGAACTCCGAAGACTCTGAAGATCCGAGCGAAGCTCGACTCGACTCTACTCCCAATCTAATCCTAATCTAAGAAATGGAAAAGATACAAGAGCTCCCTTCAAGTAAAGACTTGAGAAGTGTGGTGTGTGTCTTGGGGTGGAGAGGAGGTGGCCTTTTATAGCCTCCCAAGGTCGGTAGCTAGCTTAACCATCACGCCACCGGCCTGCTTAACCTCCACGCTGAAGTTGGTCGCGTGAGGAGGCAGCAGCAGGCCGGCCGGCCTGGTGTAGGCCGATTGGCCTACACCTGGCACCCCTGGCCATCGCCTTCGTCGTGGACGCTCCAGATTGCTTCCTGAGGTCGGTAACGGTTGCGTTCAGTTGAGGTTGTCCAAGAATCCGAGGTAAGTGGGCCCTTCAATCCATGTGTTTCCCATCTAAGCCTTTCGGGTCCTTGGATCAAACCGACGTTGATTGCACGGTGCTTGATCATCCTGGGTGTTTGCTTGAGCTCCTGGATTAGTGACGTGGCCAGACCTGGCCAGGGGAGGCCGGTTGGCTTGGGCTAGGTCGGCCGACCTGGCTCTATGCCAAGTTTGGCCCTTGTTTCACTTATTTCATCCTGCAACCATAACTTATCCAAAACTTATGGAATTTGTTAGTATAAACACATTTATGCATGGAACATGGTATGATCATCCTCATTTCACCGAATTATTGACGGTCAAAACTAGGTTGTAATGGCCGTCAACACGCCCCGAAGCTTAGACTCTTGCTCATCCTCGAGAAAGGCTAAACTCTAGGTTCGGTGGGTCAGGAGTTGCTTCAATGTGTATACTCTCTAAGTATCTTGTACTTAAGCCAAAACTCAACAAATCATTTGAATAAGTTGGCATAAAAGAGATCTCATACCATGATTCAACGTGGGGCTGCACAGTCCACGTCTTGGGCTGTTGAGAGCTTGAACGGTCATCTCTAAAGTATTTCCTGCAACTTTTCAGGTTCCATCTCGGAGATATGAATTTTTTTTCAAAAGATGGTTCATTCATTCCCCGATGGTACTCTCGAGTCACTCAAGGTGTTTAATCCTCACTCTTGGTCGGGATTGACCAATTTTTCCCTACACTAAGGCTGATGTGGAGTTGTAGGTAAGGTAAGAGTGGCATACCTTGGTTACATCTGTTGTCGAGTCAAAGAGTGGTTCGCGAGCGATGACACTCGTCAAATTCCGGTCTTTGGAATTCATGAGTTTTTAGGTGGAGAGGGATAAGGTGTGATGCTCAAAGGTCTTGGGACTCCTTGTTTTCTCTCTCTCATATTTTTGAGATGTTTCTCTCTTCTTCTTTCTTCTCTCTTTTTTTCGAATGGAGCATTGTCTCCAACTCTTTTTTTCTCTCAAATACATCTCTTCTCTTACTTTGGTAACAAAGAGGAATTCAACTTTGTATGGAGTGATTGAGGACCTTTGGGGTGAGCTTTGTGGTGAGGTGAGTATATGTCATCGACAGTGGACGTCAACCCCGGGACGGAACTTTGACTAGTCGGACATTTTGAGGCTGAGGTGGATGGGAAGACCGGTAAATGACAAGTGCCTTCTGCAAGCGGAGTTCACCATTCGACAAGAATCAAAGCAACTCAAGATAGCATATGGTAGTTCATGAGATGTATAACTGTTTAGGCTTTGGATAGGACATTTAAACCATCGGAGAAGATTCACCAAGTAGTATTTTATAAAAACTTCCGACAGGTTCCTTACTAGGCATGCAGTTATACCTCGAAACAAACCATATCAAAACTCACAATAACTTAAACAATGAACAAGTGCTCTCCTTCCACAGATAAACATGGTGGATCCTTAAATGCCAACGAACTCAAATTCTTGGAAAGTAAGGGATTAAGCATGAGGCACTTAAAGGGCATAAACAGAGCAACTATTTATCATTCCAAGGTTATCAACCATACATAAGGAGCTTTTTATTCAACATTGTTTTTGTTTTTTATAAGATAGATATTATTATTATTATTATTATTATTATATTATCATAGCAAGGCAAGGCAAGGCAAGGCGCTTTCGAAGATACCTGAGACTCCTCCAAGCTTCGTTGGAGCTCACTGGTAGTACCGGTTGGGGTCATAGTGCATGTAGTCGAAGAAGCTGTGCATGTCGGTCTGGAGGGATGTGGTCATCCCCCAGTTTTGCTGGGTGAGGACAGTGTTGTGTGCGACTTCATCTCTGAGCTGCTGCTGTTGCAGAGTCATCGTCTCCAACCTGGTACTAAGATCAGCGATCCCCCGGGAGACTGGGTTTTCGTAGTCATACCTGGAGGAGGCGGATGGTTCGACCTGCGGGCCATATCCTGCCGTTCCTTGATGGTAGTCGAACGCTTCCTCGAAGCTCATGTGGGCAGTGGGGTTCTCCATCGGCTGCTGGTAGTCATACTCGGGCTTCTGCTAGTAGTGGTACTCGGGTTGCTGCTGATGGTGGTACTCGGGCTGTGGTGCGGTAGGAGTTCCGGCTTCACTGTCATGCCTGGCGCGCCTGCCACATGTCACAGGGCCTGCAACACTGTGGCATGCGGGTTCCTTCCTTCTAAGCTGCATGGTTAGACTCTTCGCTGATCTCAGCGACAAAGCCGGGCATGGAAGCTTGACTTCGTCGACGAAACCAGAATAACACATGAAAAGAGTATGGCTAGGGCCCTCGCACATCAAGTGACCCTGGATAAAATGGTCTAAACCAATGCAAGACTGATACTCTTGTGTAGCGGGAAGGAAAGTGACTTGAGCGCCCTGCAAAGCACTAATGTGGGTGGCAATGCGGGTGACTAGTGAGGTTATGTCAATTGTGGCTCGGCCAGTGACTAACCTTTGCCAGTCGTCAAGCATGCTCATGACAGGCGAGAAACGAATTTTCTTGACCATGGCATAAAGGCACTCTAAATCAGACAAAAGGCAAAGACGCAAATCAGCTCGTGGGTGAACCACCATAGCAATCCACTTCGCCAGAAAACGAAGAGTGGGGTTTTGGATGGCAGTGATGCTATTTTTCCCCGAGGATGGCTCGCCTGGGATGCTATCCCACCATGCGACACGGTTGTACAGGTGGTTAGTAACCAACAGGTTGGCATCAATGATGCATCTCTTGTTGAAACCAAGAGCCTCACTGAGTTGCTTCGGGGTCAAGGTAAAATCCTCGTTGAAAAACCGAAAGCAAATATTTGTCTCGTTGGGAAGAACTTCGATTTTCAAACTCATCAAAAACTCCATAGTGAGGAAGTGTGAACCTGTTTCTGGGACGGGATAGAAGTTTTGCCATCCGGCGTTGTTGAAAGCCCGTTCCATGTCTCCTCCGAGACCGGTCATGATCAGCAGCATGGGATCGAAGTACTTGACATGCGTGTAGTAGCGGTCCTGGAGCTTGGCCAGCACCGTTCTCTCTTCTTCAGACCAAGCAATGATGTGCTCGACTCGAGTCATGATTCGGATGCGGAGCCTGTTCTGAGGCACTTCCTCCTCCTGGGACTCTGTGTCTTGTCGAGTTGAGTCGACAGACATAGTATCCTGGGAAGCAGATGATCCCTGAGAGTGGCGGGAGCTCGAAGAGCTGAGCTTGGTCACGACACCCTTTGTCCACATGATTCCTGCAAAAGGTTAGTCTCACAATACCCAAAGGAAATCAGGGGTTAGACAGTCAGAAGTTAGGCGTTCTTGTGGGAGATTAATCACCACAACTCGGTTAGTCATTCTTGTGGGGTGAGAACCACCACAAACGTTCTCGTTCAACCATAAGGGGTTTGTTCTCACAAGAATTCAAGAATGGATTTTAGCAGAATTTTTTTGTGGTTTAAACTCTAACCTTGCTTAGAGATTTTCGAAATTTAGCACGAGGGAGAAGGGAAGTGCTCAGGATGCTTGCATACCTGTGCTTGGGGCGAGTTGCTCCTGAGCTGGGCGCCAGCTTTTATAGAGGCGAGGCAGGGGGAGGCCAGCCGGCCTGTGTGAGGCCGATCGGCCTGCACATGGCACAGCTGGTGCCCATCCCTTGCGTCGGTGGTCTCCTTCCTATGCTTCGTGCTCTAGTAGGTGAGGATGGGACAGCGACGGTCGAGGGAGGCCAGCCGGCCTGCATGGGGCCGCTCAGCCTGGTGTGCTGCCCATTTTCCTCCATCCTTTTGTGTCATGCCCATTTACATGTGCTTGTTCCTTGCTGCTTTGATCTGGCCATAGAAAATGACAAGTGGGGCCGGCCGACCTAGGTGGGGCCGGCCGGCATGAAATTTGGCCGAATTTTTTTATATGCTAAGTGATGCATAAATAAAATATGAATGCAAGTTTTGAAAATTAAACATGCTGATTTGAAATAAAGATTTAGAAAGGGAAACCTATTCTATATACAATGCATGGATACGTACCATATACCTTATGGCGAGGGCTCGAGTTTTACGTCCTGAGCGGAACTCTTCGATTCTTCGTTCGGGGTTGCTTTCACCTGCCATTCCTTTCGGGTTGGACGGGGCTTGGTTTCAACTTCCTTGTCGCGCTTTGCTTGTTCTTCCAATGCATTGGCTCTTGATATCCTTCGCTACACATGATAGCGGTCATGTCTTTTCTTTTCTTTGGCGGCGAGGGCTTCCACCATCTTCATGAGTGTTTCTATGGTTGGCATCCTGCGATTTCTGGGTGTGATTTCTCTGAACATATTGACTTGTTCAGGGGTCCCCTTAGGACGGAAGGAGAAATTCTCGGTTTCTCCATTGATCCTGAGTTGAATAGTCCCTTTCCCACATCGATGTTTGCATTCGCGGTACTCAAGAATGGTCTGCCAAGAATGAGAGAGTTCTTGGCTTCAGCTTCCATGTCAAGGACGATGAAATCCACAGGGACGAAGAAATCCCTGATCTTGACTGGGACATTTTCCGCGACTCTGTGTGGGTAGCGGATCGATTGATCCGCTAGCTGCAAACACATGGGTGTAGAGACAAGCGAAATATGCTTAAGGTGGTCAAAAACTACCTTTGGCATTACGCTGACGCTCGCCCCCAAGTCACATAGGGCATTGTCGAAATCATGGCCTCCATTTGAGCATGAGATTGTGGGGCAACTAGGATCTTTCTTCTTCTTGAGGCGGGGACCGAGTATGGCAGAGCTGCATTCCCCAGTCAGCTGTACCGTCTCCCTTGTGGGTAGAGTCCTCTTGTTGCTAAGTATGTCTTTGATATACTTGGCATACGTCGGGACCTGCAAAGCATCAAGAAGTGGTATATTGATGTATACCTTCTTGATTACCTCGACGAACTTGTCAAATTGTTCATCGCCCACTGGTCTTCTCCTCCGTTCGGGGAACGGGAGGGGAAAGAGGGATCACGGTTTTCGCTAGAGGCCTTCGGTGCCTCGTTCCCCTCCTTCGAGACAGGGATGGATTCCTCGTCGTCTTCCTCTTCGGCGGCTGGCTCGGTGTTGCTGGCTTCCTTTTGTTGGGTACCTGCATCTTGGGGGTTGTGTGGATTCCGCATGGACTTACCAGCCCGCGTGGTTACCGCACTAACATTTTCCATAAAAGGGATCTCCGGTTGCCCAGGTAACTTCCCCGCATTTGGGTTAGGACAAGATGCGGCCAGCTGAGCTACTTGAGTTTCAATCATCTTATTGAAGCTCAGCTGGTTCTTAACAACAGAATTGAAAGCTTCTATCTGGGAGGCCATTGACTCCATAACTTTATCATTAGCAAGAAATTTTCTTGCTAATGCTATCGTTAATTTGTTTTTGGCCATACCAGATGTCCTTTAACGACGGTTGAAAACCGTTGTTAGAGCCATTACCTTGCTGTTGGTCGAAGGGGAAATTGGGCTTGGAATTCCAACCTTGCTGGGGACGGAAACCTGAGTTGTTGTTGTTTCCAATGAAGCAGGCTTCCTCTTGTGTCATCGGGCAGCTGGTGCCCGAGTGTCCTGTTTCTCCACATGTTTCACATGTGATTCGGTCTTCCACAATCTGACTCATCTCCTTTCCAGGAGATTCAATCTTCTTCAAGAGAAGGTCCATCTTAGCGGTCAGCATGTCGACGGAGTCAATCTGGTGTACTCCCTTGGTGCGGGGAGCTTGTCTCTCTCCCAGCCAACTTTGGTGAGAGGATATTTTCTCAATTAGTGCCTTCGCAACGTCTACATCTAGCGAGAGGAAAGCTCCTCCCGCAGCTGCATCCAAGTGCTCTTGCGATCGGCGGCTCAAGCTGTGGAAAAAGTTTTGAGTGATCAACCACTCTTCCACACCATGGTGGGGGCAGGCTGCAATGTACTCTTGCAGTCGCTCCCAAGCTTCTGGGACTGACTCTCCGTCTAGCTGCTGAAAGCTAGTGATTTTTCCTCGGAGGGCGTTGGTCTTGCTCACCAGAAAATACTTGGTCAGAAATGCGTCGGCGCATGTCTGCCAGTGTCCTTCAAAGGATGCTTTGTTGGCATAGAACCACTCCTTGGCTTTCCCAAGTAAAGAAAATGGGAAGAGCTGTAGGCGGATGTTGTTGATCGGCGTGCCATTGGGGTTGATAGTGCCACACACCTCCAGAAAATTCTGAAGGTGGGCGTTGGCATCCTCAATTGCCTTTCCACAGAAAGGACTGGCCTGGACCGTGTTGATTAGGCCAGACCTCAGCTCAAATCCCCCATCCTGTGCGTTCGACAGTCCCGGAAAGTTGCTGCTTGACGGGGCTGAGAACTCACGGAGTGTCTTCTTCGGCTGAGCCATCTCTAGTGATTCTGGGGCCAAAGAATACGATGAACCTGTGCCTGGTTCGGACTCGAAGTCAGATGACGACTCGAGAATGTTGCTTGAGCTGAGTGAAATCTGAGGAGGTACGACTCTTTTGCGCACTACTCTTCCAATGCGTTCTGGATTTGGATCAAAGTTTGACGGTAGGTTGAAACCAGTCATGTACTACCCTGCAAACACATCAAAAATAGACGAATGTTGCAGTGGTGAGGTCACTAGGGTTAGTGGTTTGGTAAATCTGTAAAGACTATCAAATAATTCAACAATAACTTTAGCCAATTGCTTCCCCGGCAACGGCGCCAGAAATTCTTGTTGGCACTCCTTAGCGTCACGTTTTTAGCAGCGCTCAAGAGCGCGAAGATATATGTCGTTGTATGCAAAATGGATTCTGCAAGCGCATAGAATATATCTCGTTGTAGCACTTCACCTCGGGAGTTATCCCAGGGTATCGTATTTATATTTTCGCAGGGAAGCAGATGGTTAAAGTGTATTGAAGAATGATATGATAAATCTTGCCAGAAATATCAAGCCAAAAACCCAAGGGTACAAACTCTAGGTTTGAGGGCTAATGGTCAAATGAATGACCGGATAGAAGGTCTGAAAGACCAGCGACACATAGAAGCTCCTAAGTCTATAGAAAAGGAAAGATGTTGGGAGAGACCGGACTTAGATACTTCCTAACTCAGAGCAAAAGACACTCTAGCCTTAGCCTAGACTTCAGCTTAGATACTGGGGACAGAGCTCGATTCGACGGCTAGAACGGGAGAGCCTCAGAACGGGGTGAGAGAGGGGGTTCTCCAGGCTCAGCACTACTGTTATGAATACACTCGAACATGGTGGACTACGAAGGACGGACAGGGCTGTCACCACCTGCCGCCTACCACTGCAGTTCCGTGGGGGTGCAACACACTTCCTAGTTAATCAACAAGCCAGACACCACATCTGCACTCAAAGATTAAGATTTCTCTTGAGGCCTGTCAAGAGAAATCCCCGTCTTCCCTAAGGCGTCTTACGACCCGGTCAAGGCGAGGAAACCCGCGAGATAAAACCCGGTAGAGCTAAAATTAAACTCTACACTAAAACTAAAGGGAGACAAAACTTAACTCTGAAAAGAGCTAAGAACTTTACTCTAATAAAGAGCAAGAAATGAATATGAAAGATAACTTAAGCTCTGAATAAGATAGTATTGTTATGATAAACTCTTCAAAAGACGAAAAGGATACAAGAGCTTTACCAGAACTCCGAAGACTTCGAAGATCCGAGCGAAGCTCGACTCGACTCTACTCCCAACTCTAATCCTAATCTAAGAAATGGAAAAGATACAAGAGCTCCCTTCAAGTAAAGACTTGAGAAGTGTGGTGTGTGTCTTGGGGTGAAGAGGAGGTGGCCTTTTATAGCCTCCCAAGGTCGGTAGCCTGCTTAACCTCCACGCTGAAGTTGGTCGCGTGAGGAGGCAGCAGCAGGCCGGCTGGCCTGGTGTAGCCCGATCGGCCTACACCTGGCGCCCCTGGCCACCGCCTTCGTCGTGGACGCTCCAGATTGCTTCCTGAGGTCGGTAACGGTTGCGTTCAGTTGAGGTTGTCCAAGAATCTGAGGTAAGTGGGCCCTTCAATCCATGTGTTTCCCATCTAAGCCTTTCGGGTCCTTGGATCAAACCGACGTTGATTGCACAGTGCTTGATCATCCTGGGTGTTTGCTTGTGCTCCTGGATCAGTGACGTGGCCAGACCTGGCCAGGGGAGGCCGGTCGGCTTGGGCTAGGCCGGCCGGCCTGGCTCTGTGCCAGGTTTGGCCCTTGTTTCACCTGTTTCATCCTGCAACCATAACTCATCCAAAACTTATGGAATTTGTTAGTATAAACACATTTATGCATGGAACATGGTATGATCATCCTCATTTCACCGAATTGTTAATGGTCAAAACTAGGTTGTAATGGCCATCAACAGAGAGTATCATCTCTGAGATAATCATTGATCGGAAGGTCCGACCCTTGAACTTGCATTCTTGAGAGATGATCTGCGACACAATTATCTATCCCCTTCTTGTCTCGTATTTCTAAATCAAACGCTTGAAGGAGCAGAATCCAACGGATGAGTCGTAGCTTAGCATCTTTCTTGGTCAAGAGGTACTTCAGTGCAAAATGGTCTGTGTATACTATCACCTTGGCACCAACCAAGTAAGATCTGAACTTATCCATGGCAAACACCACTGCCAGGAGTTCCTTCTCCGTTGTTGCGTAGTTCAACTGAGCTCTAGTCAATGTCTTGCTTGCATAAGATATGGCGTAATGCTGTTTATCCTTGCATTGACCGAGCACTGCCCTGACTGCACAGTCGCTAGCGTCGCACATTATCTCGAATGGAAGATTCCAGCCGGGTGGTTGTATGATGGGAGTTGAGATAAGTGCCTTCTTGAGGATGTAGAAGGCGAGAAGGCAATCATCGTCGAAGTTGAAGGGTACTTCTTTAGCCAGAAGGCTTGTAAGAGGTCTGGCTACCCGAGAGAAATCTTTGATGAATCTTCAGTAGAAGCCAGCATGGCCCAGAAAACTTCGCACGCCCTTGACATTCGTCGGGGGTGGTAGTTGCTCGATAACTTCTATTTTTGCCATGTCAACTTCTATTCCTCTTTCTGACACTTTGTGTCATAGCACAATCCCTTCTCTGACCATGAAGTGGCACTTCTCCCAATTTAGGATGAGGTGATGCTCTTCACACCTCTCGAGGACCCTTTCCAAGTTCTCGACACAGTTGTCGAAGGTTTTACCATAGACGGTAAAATCGTCCATGAATACTTCCATGATCTTTTCGATCAAGTCAGAGAATATCGCCATCATTCACCGCTAGAATGAAGCAGGTGAGGCCAAAAGACATCCGCCGATAGGCGAACGTTCCGTATGGGTAGGTGAAGGTAGTATTGCTCTGGTCATCGGGGTAGATAGGAATTTGGTGATAACCAGAGTACCCGTCAAGGAAGCAGAAAAATGAGTGGTTTGCCAACCGCTCAAGCATCTCGTCAATGAAGGGGAGAGTAAAGTGATCTTTACGGGTTGCTTTGTTGAGCTTCCTGTAATCGATACACATCCTCCATCCAGTAACGGTCCTCTGAGGAATAAGCTCGTTCTTCTCGTTCTGGATAACTGTCATTCCACCCTTCTTTGGCACAACTTGAACTGGGCTGACCCATTCACTGTCTTGCACGGGATAGATTATACCCGCGTGCAGAAGCTTCAACACTTCTTTCTTGACTACCTCCCTCATCGCATCAATCAGCTGTCTTTGATGTTCTCTAGACGGCGTATGATCCGGCTCCATAGGTATGCGATGGGTGCATAAACTGGGGTTGATCCCCTTCAAGTCCTGTAGAGAATACCCGAAGACAGACCAGGGTTTCTCTAGGACTGTGATAAGCTGTCGAGTCTCATTCTCTGTCAATTTGTCACTGATGACGACTGGCGAGCGTCGGTCATTGTGGAGGAAAGCGTATCTGAGTCCAGGAGGCAGTGGCTTCAACTCGGGAGGGGGGTGTTGTGGCTTTTCTTCCTCGTTGAGTTTCATAAAGCCATCCGTTTCTGCCTCTTGGATGAAATGGTTAGCATCTTCAACCTGTGATAACTGAGCTTGCTCTGATTGAGCCAAGCTAACTGCTTCTTCCACTGGGTCTGTCTCGGATCGAGCCTCTGCGATGGTGTTAACCGCTCGCACAAGACTGACCGGGATGATCTCTTTACCAACTTTGAACTGTATCATCGCTCGATCGTGGTTCGGGTTGGCAAGGTGCTCTATTGGCTGTCCAATCAGGAAGAAGTTGTCACCTCTAGGGACATCGAAAGTGTGGAAGTCTAGGAAAATCCTGTTGCGTCCCATGTGTATGGGCACAACACGGATGATTCCTTTTACATTCCATCATTTGGCCGTTGATCCACTTGAGGTACTTACGGGAGAAGGACCGGGGTTCGTCTGGTTGCACTCGTGCTGCGAATGCACTTGATATAATATTACTCCCGACCTCCGGGTCGTAGGCAACTTCCTGAGTGTCAGTTCCCTCAATAGCGCAATGGAGTACTCTGAACTTGCGGGTGGTTCGGATGATGTCTTTGCAACTTTCAATTTCCTCCGTCCATTCCTTGCTCCTGATCGCAGATAAACCCTTGATCTATGGCACGGCTTCTGGAATGAACGCCTTAGACCTTGAACTTGCGCACACTTGTTCCATAGGCATACGTGACGTATTACCGATCTCCAAGTACTATTCTTCTGTAAAGAGCTCGGGAATGAAGTGCGGCAGATCGTCAAGAATAGTTTCTTGGTCTGAGGACTTGTGTTCGAGCACTTCCTATATGATCGGAGGAGGCGGATCGAATGTGAGGGCAAGGAGTGGCTGTTTGTCTGTGGGGGTTGTTGGTGGTGTTGGTGGGTCATCAAAAACGCCAGTGTACTCAGTAGAGTTGAGGACCTTTTCCAAGATCTCTCGTACCTCATCCACTGTCATGTATAGCACTGACCCTGCGGAAGTGATGTTCAAGAACTGTGCACTTTCCGGCTTCAATCCACCAACAAAATGCTGCATAAGCATTTCCTGTGGAATGTTATGCGGTGGCCCTGAGTTGGCCAATTTTATGAACCACTCCCACGTGGCTCCAAGTGACTCATCGCCTTGCTGATATGTCTTCAGCTCAACTCTGAGCTTCAAGATCTTGGAGACAGGGTAAAAGAACAGACAAAACTCGTCCTTCAATTTGATCCAATCTCCGCTAAATCTCCTTGCAGTCCGGTCGTACCAAGATTTTGCATTTCCCATCAGAGAAAATGGGAAAAGTTTCCATCGTATGGTGTCTTGGGTGACGCCGGGTATAATAAGAAGAGAGCAATTCTCTTCAAAAACTTGCAAGTGAGCATAGGGACTTTCATCTTTCGTTCCACCGAAAGACCGTGCACGAACCATGGCAACGAGACTGGGACGGATCTCGAAGCCATGAGGTGGTATGGGGTGGCAAGATGAAGGCGGTTCCAAATACTCGCTAGATGGAACCGTCGGATAACTAGGAGAAGACTCCATGTGGTAGATGGTTATGGGGGTAAAGTGTATGGCTAAAAAGATCCTACACTAGTGTTGTTACCATTCCTCGGCAACGGCGCCAGAAAAGCTTGTTGGCACTCCTTAGCCTAACTAAATCCGCAAGCGCACGGAGTACGATGTAGCCTTTCACTAGGGGAGTAAGAACCTGGATATCGAATCCAAGGAATGGTAGACACGACTAGCCTAGAACTTTTCTAACCGGACCCACCAGGGAGCACAAGGTAAGCGGGTAGAGAGCTTGACTTTAGTTAGCTACTCATTACCCCAGACAAACTATCTATATCTAATCTAATCTGCTTCGACGGCTAGAACGGGAAGAACTCAGAACGGGATGAGAGAGGGGTTTTTCCGGGCTCAGCACTACTGTTATGAGTACACCCGAACGTGGTGGAGTACAAAGGATGGACATGACTGTCACAACCTGCTGCCTACCACTGCAGTTCTGTGGGGTGCAACACAACCTGAGGTGGCTAGCCAGCACAGGCACCACGCCTAAGCTTTCAGCCACTGACCTCCACCCAACGCGAAGGGCTATAGCGGAAACCCCAAACAAGAGTCGCTGTCACTCGCGCAGACTCAGGTACCCGTAGATCAAATAAATAAGACAACTTGCTGAAAAGTAAGTTGTATACTAGCGAGGTACTAAAGGCAAGAGACTGAGGACTTACTGAAGATAACTCTTGAATATATTCCTCGGGGGCAGAAATGTTGAGACAAGACCGAGGAAGAAATCCCGGACTCTCTCTACAAAGCTCGGCTGTCACCCGAGCAACTCACCCACTCTCTCCCCACTCTAACTCTAAAGACGAGAGCAAAATCACTAAGCTACTCTTCTCTCCATTGGATGGTGTCTCTTGAATGGGGGTGAAGGGTGCCTTTTATAGCCTCCCAAGGGTAGAAGCCGGCGTAGTTGTCACGCACACCTCCTGCTTAGCATCCATGCGAAGGGGGAAGCATGGATGTCACGGTGGTAGGCCGGTCGGCCTCATCTAGGCCGGCCGGCCTGGCCCTTGTGCCATGTGGCACCGACCTTTGCAGGGACGGCCTGGATAATATCCTGAAGTCGGTAGTTGTTGCGTTCGGTTAAAGCTGTCCAAGAATCCTAGGTTGTGGGCCCTTCAATCCATGCTAATCCCACTCTAGGCCTTCCGGGTCTTTTGATCAAACTGACATCAAATCCACGGCTCATGTTCATCCTTGATAAGTTTATAACCTTGTGGATCAATGACATGGCCAGAAGATGGGGAAGGGGGCCGGTCAGCCTAGCCTAGGCCGGCCGGCCTGGCCCTGTGCCCAATTTGCTTCATCTTTTGCTTGATTGCTCCTGCACTCACAAATTATACAAAACTTGTGGAACTCATTAGAAATAACCAATTTTACTTTGTTGTGAGCAGGATGAGCCTGAAATATGACAGAATGTTGGTGGCAAAATCGTATCGTAACGACCACCAACAACGTCAACATCCTCTTCCTGTGGTGCTTGTAACTATTCTCACGTATATTCTTTTCTCTAGTCTTGCACAACACAATGCATTTTACAACTAGCTCTTTTTGTAGGATGGAGTCTCACTTGTTAAAAGAGTGTGGGATTAAAGACGTAGGCTTCTTGGACCCTGTTGCAGTAAATGAGAAGAATTTCGTGAATCCCGATACCCTGCATTATTTGTACAATGCTTTTTACATTCTGAAAATGAAGGATAGCATACTTCTACCGTACAACTTTCTGTAAGTGTGTTCCTAGTTCCACTATATCTTTCCAATATCTCTAACCGTTGTTAGTTACATGCTAAAAATGATCATGTGTCCACCCTCTGTTTACAGTAACCATTATGTTCTCTTGGATATTTGCCTTCTTCAAAGTTCCATCAAGGTTTATGACTCAAAAGAGAGGCCTCTTGATATGATCGATCCACTCATTCACATACTAAATAAGTAAGTAGAGACAAATCACTCTTTTGGATCAAAATTGATTGCATCTACCTCAAACTAATATCAAATTTCATTGCATCTGCCTAATCACATTCAGTCTTTGAGATGTCGTATAGGGCTTTCACAATGTATTGCAAGAAGAAGGACAAAACAAAAGGGTTTCATAGGCCCTTCTGCACAAATAAATTTATTGTATAACCTACCAAGTGGATTAAAAAGCAGCCGATGGGGAACAATCACTACGGGTACTATGTAATGCACTACATCCACTACTACACTGGCGATGACTTTACCGCTCTAGAGAAACATGTTTGTGGGAGTTTACCGCTTTATGTGAACCTAGCTAGTGTTTGTATCCTCTTTTACTTTCTCAATAGTTGTAGCCATATGTTAATGTTTTTTTGATTTACTAACTCATGTTCTTGCTTGACTAACTCATGTGCTTGCTTCACTAACTCATGTTGTAGGAAGCAGAGGTTGGTGCGATCGAGATGATTGCGACCGAGATAATTGCACTTTCAGAATAGCTTGTCAGGTTTTCCTTCTCGAACATGTTGTAGACGAAGACGGAGAATACAACATTATGAAGGTGTGACATTTGACGTAACTTGTAATATATTTGACAGATGCACTCATAGCGGAACTTGATATGTATGTATGAAGTTGATGTAATAAGTAATAACGTTTAGATGGTTTCGTTGAAATGTTATTATAGCCGGGTCATCACAGCCGGAACCGGTTTTTGAAAACCGGCTGTGATGTTGGGGGGGGGCTATCACAACCGCTTTATCGGATCCGCCCCAAAACCCGGCTGTGATAGCCCTCTAGAACTGGCTGTAATGATCGGTTGTGTAGTAGTGTAGTTGGAAACTCTGCATACAAGGTTTCATCTAGATGAAAACTCATTTCATCTTTTTTCTCATTAACTCCTTGACACATCAGCATAACTGTTGACATGCACCCTATTTAATGTGCATGAAACCTCTATGAAACTTGCACTCGGACTGGCCTTTTATCCTCCGTTGTTTCAACTACAGCTAGATAATGAACTCGCACTTGCTAGGTAATCTAATCGTGACGAACACCAGTTTGACTGATAAAATTTGAGTGCATGGTGACGTGCGCACGTGTGGTGCGTACTGACGACTGAGTGTGCACTATTGCAGGGCAATTTATGCTTGTCGGCGCGAAAACCTCGTTCGCATTGTCTAAATGGCGGTTATTTAACCGTTTGCATTTAGTCGATGAGAACAAGGGGTTGTTTGCACCGGTTATTTAACCGACATATTTGACAAGTTATTCTACTAGTAAAGTTATTCTAACTAGTAAATCTTGCGCCAGCACAGATAGTAAAAATAGCAAAATTAGTTTATTTAGACTGGGAGGCCACCCTGGAGCTACGATCACGGCCACAAGTCACAAGTCACGCGTATTTCACGCGAAATACGTGTGTGTGCGTTACCCAGTCTTCGAACTCACGACTTCCTATCTCGGACGTGAGCCCTTCTTACCATCCCACCTAAACGTTGTTCCTACACGCTTGAGAGAGTTCTATTCCTTTTGACCCTTATTGCATAGTTTAGATCCATTATTTGGGCATCTAGATGACTTTAAATAAAAACTTACAACTATAAAGTTATAAAGTTATAGATCTCGTCGAAACATACAATTTTGTATAAAATTTCATTCCATTCGAGACCTCATGCAAAAGTTACAAAATGCCTAATACAACCTGAAATTCAAACTACAAGAACGGGAACAAAAAAAAGACATACGACATTACAATTTTGGGCATCAAATAAAAAACTTTCAATTATAAAGTTGTAGATCTTGTTGGAGCATACAAATTTAGTACAAAAATGTCTCTCCATATGAGACCTTATGCAAAAGTTACGAAATTCAGAATACAATATGAAATTCAAATTACAAGGATGGGAATAAAAAGTATTATTTTGGGCATCTAAATGACTTCAACTAAAAAACTTTCCACTACAAATTCTATATCTAGTTGAAATATACAATTTTGAAATAAAGTTTGTCGCTCTCCAAGTTCATGACAAAAAATTACGAATTTTCAAGTCCGTATGTGAGCCGACACGAATAATCATGGAGGCTATTTCAAGCGGCTCAATTTTGGGCCAGCATGAATGACGAGTTACTTGAAGCAGCTCAATTTCTGGTGGCACAAATGACGAGTCATATGAAGCGGCTCAATTTTGGGCCGGTGTGATGAGGACATCACTTATAAACCAAAGGTCAATCAATCCCATATCGGGATAATCTTTGCTACATTTGATGAGTTCATGCTGCACCATGATATGTGTTCGTTCTCATTTTCAGAAATAAATGCATGGATTAAAAAAAAGTGTCAAACATATATGGAAGGCATGGAGGGCCAAAGAAGTTGATTGGGGACCAATCCTAATTATGCCCACATCCTCTAACTGGTCACCACGTGTCATTGGCCAAATGTAGGAAAGAGATCAAGTCCAACACGTTTTGGAAAGGCTGGATTCGGACTTTAGGAAAGTTCTGACTTGCGACGGCCGCCATGACTTCATCCGAACTCTGTTTTGGGTTGGTCAAGTACTTGACGGAAATCTTATCAAGTCTACTTTGATATGGATCCAGACTCATGTCCATATCTACTCGAGGCGGCCGCAATCATCGACTTACTACAGAGACTTTTTCTGCCCATGGTGCTGCGTCACCTGATTTCGGTCCGATGTGCTGTGTATCAAGTGGGGCCCAATAGGGCCATGTCCTAGGGTTCAGGCACGACCCTCACCATGTCTAGGTCGTCCTCCTCCCTCTCATATACCTCCATAGCCACCACAAACAGATTGGGTTTTGTTTAGTTGAAAGTTTAGCCATTGGTACTTCCTTGTGAGCACGTATGTCGCCTCCTTGTATCCAGAACCCCACCTTTGTGAGTTCAGATTGGTAGATATTTGTAATTGAGTTGCTTGGTTCTACACTTGTTTTTACTTGTTCTTCGATTGCTTGCACGAATTACCCTAGTTGTTTGGTTGATTGTGCTCCACAAGATCGCGGCGACCTCTGGAGTTGGTGTATCGGTTGCTAAGGCGTAGTGTCCTTGGACGGTTGTAGTCGGGCCGTGAATGTCTCTCCAGTTCAGATCGATGTTATCCCCCCACTCTCATCGAAAGATTGACAAAACCCCCTGCGGTTGCACATCACGGTGCAAATGAGTGTTCAAAGTGGCTCAATTTCGGACCGGTACGTATGATGAGTTATTCGTGCAGGCTCTTGTAGTGGGCCGGCGCGAATGACTTATTCGGAAGCGGCCTATTTATGGCTAACACAAATGAGCCGATGCGAATAAAAATCTCTCTAGTAGTGGTGTGTGCTAATGTTTTTTAAGGGTTGCTGCTAATGTTTTGAGAGGAAAACAGGGACTTAAACTATTGATCGTCCTAACATTCTTTGATGCAACATAGATATATGTAAGCCGCCGGGACAGTCCCGTTGCCACTTTCACACGAATTTCTTCTTCGTTATTGTACCTGCTTTCACAATTGAATTCTGGTTGTGCTACATTGTGCCTGTCCTGTAAGCTAGCTACGGTACAGCAAAAGCAAGAACCTTAAACTGGTCTATTCCTCTCGGACGTGGCATTGTATCGAGAGGAAGCCTTGAAGGAAGTATGATACAAAACCAAATAGCAAGAACCTTCCCTACATGAAGCGCAGTGTACGTCGAATGCTTCTCTATTTTTGATACTAAAGAATCAAATGATCCTACTTTCAAGGCAATTTCCCTTCAATTAATACTACCTCTGTTTCAAATTAGAGGTCGTTTTGACTTTATTAGGTTCATAATGTTTGTTATGCACCTAGATATATAAGCGCTATGTCTAGATTCGTAGCGAAATCTATAAACCTAAAAAACTAAAAGACCTATAAAATTTGGAACGGAGAGAGTATATAATTGCAAGTATTTCTCTACTTCCAGAACCAAGGCCGTACAAAGTGTGTTGCCACGACACAGCAGTAGTCAAGGCCAAAACTAGCACTCTAGCAGCAGCTGGCCCTAATATTTAATTAGGGAAATAATTCACATATGCAACCTACTACGACTTGTGAAACCAGGTTACCCATACGTATAGCAGAATTTGCCATTACTGACTGTAATTGTAGTAGTACACACAGCTATACTTAGGGGTGGTAATGGGCCATGACACTTATGCCATCTTCACGATCCAACTCGGCCCTAATCATTTTTAGACTAAATTTGTATATAATTTCGATTCGATCCGTTTAGAGCCTGATACTTAAATTTTTGCTCCCTTATACTACTGACTGGCATTCTTATCGATCATTGATCATGTGTGGACGTCAACATGTGGAGGAGCATGTCGTTCCAGGTATCGATGGCCCCGGGCAGGCACCAGTGTACGCAGTCGTTAGACAGGTTGAAGTGCTTCTCCGGCGTCCAACCCCGGTACTTGCTCGGGTGCGCGTCTGCTCGCAGTATCATCGCCTCCGTCGTGTCCATCAGCATCATCCTCGCCTTGCCGCCTCCATCATTCGCCGCCTTCTCCGCTGCTGCAAATTCTTCCAGCTACGCGTGCAAGCAGGCCAGAAACACTCATACCCTTGTGCTGCACTGGGGTAGTGTAAACAGAAACAAAATAATAGTAGATCAAAGTGAGAACCTGCAGGTTGCGGAAATCAAGCTCGAAGCCCTGGACCTTCTTCTCCCCGCGGCGGGACGGCCTGGTCCGGACGCAGTTGCCGTCCTTGTTCCACTGCCCGCCCTCGTACTGCGACGGGTCCACGGTGCGCAGCACGGCGGCGCCGCGGAACCGGCCGTCGGCGCCGGATAGCGCCCGCAGCGCGGCGCGGGTGGCCATCCGCAGCGCGTACCGCGGCGTGAGGTCGGTGACGTTGGGGAGGAGGCAGTAGTGGCACCCGACGAGGCGCCCCCCGGCCTCGTACAGCATGGACGGGCGGTAGAACCAGCTCGACGCTGACACGACGGCGTAGTCGAACCCCGCGACGTGAGCTGCCCACACGCCGTCGGGTTCGTCGAGGTAGAGGTTCCAGAGGCCTGTGTGCGCCGGCCCGTCCTCGTCGATCTGCTCGTGCTGGACCAGGTACGGCGCCCAGAAGTTAGCCACCGTGAAGTTATACTCGCCGTAGTAGTACATCGTGTGCTTGCTGTTCGGCCAGCTCGGCGTAGGCTCCGCGGCCTGTATGCCCGCAGGGCGGGATCATTATTATTTGCAAAACAAAAAAAGTTGTCTGATCCCTCAGATATGTAGATAGACGCAACCACGAAAGAATATGTGTTTACTCTGGTGAGGAGGCAGATTAGCGAGTCCTTGTGGTTCCTGGCGAGGGAGTCCCCCACGAAGGCTATGGATTTGCCCCTCATCACGTCAAGGAATCGCCATGGGTCGAAGCGGGGCAGGTCGCAGCCGTCGGGCTGCCACCTCCACTTGACGAAGCCGAGGTCCGGCTTGCCGTACCTCATGCAGTCGTAGTGCTCGTGGATGACCGAGCAGGTGTCGTTGGTGTAGTAGGGAGCGTCCGGGTCCGGCACCCAGTCGCCCCTGAAGATGTCGCAGCCTTCACCTCGGCGCGTGATGCGAGAGGAGAACGGCAGAGGAAATTGAAGGCGTCCTCGGTTTGGGAAGGTGAAGTACACGTTGGAAGCTGCAAGAGCGGCGAGGAGCAAGAGAAGGGACACGGCAGGGACGATGCATCTGCTGGTGCTGCAGTAGTGCTTCCTGACAGAGTTATTGGAGATGTGAAGGAGAGACCTCATGGCTCAAGGGTTTAGTCAGAGATTGTGGAGAGTGGAGATACATTCGAGTTAGTTTTCACTTGTGCACGCATGCTGCTTCATACACCTATATAGCCACGGCCATCTTCCTACCTAGTTTAATTCGGCTTTCGGCATAAGATAAGTGACGGGGCAATCGCTGTCGCCGCCGCCGCGTGGTATAGTAACTATATATCCATGCATATGCGAGGATGATTATTGGCTCGCAAAATGTTCTCTATGAAAATGTAGATAACTAGCATAAAGCTTATCCACACAATAGCGGAATGCGTGCGGGCATGTTGGCAAGCACCTATAGTCCTATAGGGATCAGCAGCGAACCACGCTGTGGACCAGTGCAGAGCTGAGTAGGCGGATGTCTATTTCTTTCGATACATGTTGTCGTCCAAAATTGCACTATATGCCTTTTTTCTAACCGAGCGCAGTGACCCACTGACCCTGTTACGGAGTAGGTTACAAGGTTTCCCTTTACATGCAAAAAAAAATATAGCGTCCTTAAAGGGTTTAATCAACAGAAATACCAAATGAAATAGCACAAACAACTCACTCCTGACCAATCTTTTTGAATACTAATATATGAAGCACGATGCCTCGGACTTCTGGAATACTGTACATCTAGAGAGGAGAATTTGAGAGGCTTGGAAAAGATAAGGCACCGAAATATCCAACGATGCATCGGACTGACGATGTCGCAACTTTGGGCAGTGAGAGTTCCAACGGCTATATTGTGAAAACGGGTGCACTGGATAATCTAATGCCTACCCAAAGTGACTATCAGATAATCCAATGCTCACTAAGTCATTATTTTAACTAGATGTTGGCTAACAGCTTTTGTAACATCCCAGATTTTTCTGGAATGTATATAATATTAAAAATGTAGATTTAAAAATTTTTCGTGGATTTAATACTAGTTAGGAAAAATATAAGGTTGTCGTCATTGAACCTCCCCTAAAATTCTTAGAAATAAATAATAAATAAAATGTTATTGTTAAGGTGTCTAAATGTTAGTGTGAACATTTGGATTTTATTTGGAATTTATTTGGATTTATTTGAGTGTGATTTGGATTTGAATTTGGATTTGAAATAATTCAAATCCAAATCAAATAAAATTTAAAACCAAAACCTAACTGGGCCCTAACCCACTAACTGGCCCATCAACCAAGTCTGGTTTCAGCCCTTCTTTCCAAACCCCAAGGCCTCCTTTCCCCAGCCCAGCACGGCCCAATCTACCCGCGGCCCGCTAACTCCTGCGCGCGCCTTCCCCCTCTCTCTCTCGCCGACAGGTGGGGCCTACCTGTCAGCTTTCCCCTACCTCTCTCACACCGCCACCGCCACTCTCCTACCGCCGGCGCCCCTTCTCGCCTTCGCCCGCTCTCACGCCACGAGTTGATCTCGCGCGCCCTGTCACCCTAAACCCCGATCCGCACTCACACCCCTCACCCCTAACCCTAAATCGGGGAGTAGCCGCGCCCTCTCGCGCGATTTCTCCCCTTTCTCCTCTCGCCACGCCCTGGCCCGCACGCCAAGACAACCCCGCCGCGTGTCCCCCTCTCGAACCCTCTCCTCACGCGCCGCTCCAACCCTAGCCGCGCACTCCCCTGGCGCCGCCGGCCCCGCTCCTCTTCCCCATCCGCCCTGGGCACTTGCCCTTCCTATCCTAGCCGCCGCTGCGCAAGAAGAAGAGGAGGAGAAGGAGAAGAAAGCGAGCCGAAGGAGAAGAGGAAGCGGAGCCGGAGCTGCGCTGCCTGTGGAGCGCCGCCGCCGACGCCGCCGCCGTCCACCCGGAGCAAGAAGCGGAGAACGCCCCAAGACCCGTACCCTGTCGCTGCTTTTCTTCCACTACACCAAGCCGGCGCCTTCTTCCTCTCCAGACCGAGCCAACCGCAACCCCGAGCCCTTGAGTCCCTTGAGGACCTCGTGCCCTCGCCTCTTTTGACCTTGAGGCCGATCAAGTTGCCGCCTTGGCCGTCGCCGCCGCCGCCGACGCCCTAGAGTTACCCAAGCCGGCCCCTTTTCCCTGTGTGTGGGTTGGAATTCGCGCCAACCATCCTCTTGTGCAGGATCACCGCGACGCCGAGCCAAACCCAAGCCTAGAACCCCACCGCGCGGCGAACGCCGCCTTTGCGGCAAATCGTCAAGTGCTCCCCGCGCGTGAACCCCGTCGCCTTGACCTTGCCGTAGCTAGCCCTAGGATCCAAGCCCTAGACTTCTGCCCCCGTGAACATGTGTGCCGCACCATTTGGCGTCGATCCGCGCCCTTGTCGCCGGATTTGGCCATGGTCGAGCCGCCGCCGGCGCGCCTTCGCCGCCGCGCGCGCTCTTGGCTGCCAGCCGCCCGCTGCCTCCGCCGCGACCACGCGTCGCGCAACCGCTAGAGCCACACCGCGGCCGGCCTGGTTCAACCGCACCAGATCCGCCCCGCGCCGCAGCCGATCCCGTGGGCGCGGTTCACGTGGACCACACACACGGTCCACCATGGACCGCGTCAACCAGAACTGCGCCTGCCCCTTTTTCAAACAGACCCCTGGAATCTTACACTTTAGTCCCTGGAGTTTCGAAATCCTTTCAACTAAGTCCCTGGCCTGTTGCTTTTACTCTAAACCCCTTGGACTTTTTAGATTTTACATCTAGGCCCTTCTGCAGACGTCATCAGGGCCCACTGATGATGTCATCATCCGGACCCACCTGTCAGCTTTGACCGTTGAGCGTTGACCGGTCAACGCTGACGTCAGCAGGGCCCACTGCTGACGTCAGCATTTCGGCCGACCCTAGACTTTTTATGAAAACCCCCTGAAATTTTCCAAAATTACAAATAGGTCCCTGGTTATTTACAAATAGGTCTCTGCACCCTTTTCTTTTCTTTTCCAGAATTATTTAAAAATTCAGAAAAGGATTTAAACTTAAAAAAACCATAACTAATTCATCTTAACTCCGAAAAATATGAAACCCGTTTCTATATTTTTCTAAAATCATGATGTAGCCTTTGGTGTAAAGTATGAGTCATTTGGATCTTTCTTGAGTTGGTTTTATTGGAGTTAATTGCTATTAGGTCACTGGTATTTATTTAAATTACGTATTTAGGACCCACCGACGTCCAGGAGCTGACCGAGGAGGAGCACTACCCGGAAGACTTCGTGGAGGATGAGAACTTGCCCTCAGGTTCACGCCAGTCCAACTCTTGAATGCCTATTAGACATTGCAACTAGATGAGCTAGCGCTTTACTTATTGCAATTGAATGATGCTTAAGCCTTGCATAGCCATGATTTATTCCGTGAATGCCTTGTTACCTACCACTCTATATATGATATTGCTGCTGCTGCTTGCATGTGTATGGGATCATGTGGATTAGGATTCTTGGCGTGTGTGGGGATAAAACCGGCAGGAGAAGTTGTTTTTCGGAAAACTTGGCGAGGGTGAGCATTTTATAACAACTCGGTCTTTGACCGAGGTGCCGGGAGACCCCTGCTCTCGAGGGGGTCCCACACCGTACTTGTGGCGGGTACATGGATGGATAGGAGCATAGGAGTTGGCGGCAGTACCTATAGTGGGTACTGCGACTTGCGTTCTTCTTCGGAGGATACGCCTTTGGGATGATGACGCTCACCCCGATCTGAAACCGAGTGGGGTAACCACTCTTTGGGCCCCACGTACTTACCGCTTACCCATATGAACGGGTTCCAGCCAGCCTAGCTAGCGCGATGCCCGGATTGTGAAATATAAGGTGGATGGTGTACGGTAACGGGAGAGACCGTCTCCCCGAAGGACTATGGCCCCATCTGGCCCTACGAGGGAGAGTTCGACACAGCTTTCGAAGCATTGGATTGCGAGCTGATGGACCGAGACCGGAAGAGCAAGCGGGCATCGTCGCGGTTGGGGTCTGAGCTGTGGGTTGCGTCTCGAGATGGCGGCCACCATCTCGCAGCCCGAGTGGGTCCAGTTGTACAAGCTCTCGAGAGTCTATAATCTATACGTATAGCCGCGTCCTCGGTATGGACATTGCCCACTGCACTGTTACCTCTCATATTTTGGGATATTCTACCTCCCCCCTTTCTAGCCAGTTTGAGAGTGACTAAGGTTCACAGCTACGGACGGGGAGAAGGGAAGTTTGCTCCCTTTCCTTTCAGGATCCGGTCGTGGTTGGTGAGGTGCGAGGGGAGGGAGCTCTCGCATCGATTTAGATGAGTGTGGAGATGGAGATGGGAGTCTGGCGTGCCAGAATAGCCCGATGTGGTGAGATATGAGATGGATGGATATGAAGATACTTATTTTATATTTGCTGCTGATCCTTGACATACTTTTATCCCTTTAGATGATAGTCCACTTAAAGCTTGCATATACGGTTGGTGACGTGAACTTATCCCATTCCTTGGGGATAGCCTTTGAGTATGTAGGGTCTGATGATGAGCATGAGTTCAACCACGATGGGTGGTAAGACTGAGGCATCGTCTTCACGCGCATGTTGCCTGTGGAGGAGATCGAGAAGATGGAGGCTTCTACTCCTAGTTCCGCTGCGCTGAATGTTCTTTTATTTGTCGTTCAGCCCTGAGGGCTTGTATCAGACGTATTATCATGAGAATGATGTAATAAATAAGATATTTGTACTTTATTCGTGGTATGGATGTGATATTTGCTGTGATGGGTTCTGTACGTGATATCTACTTGATCCAGGGAGTATCACAATGGTACAGGGACTCGGGTTTTCGAAAATCGGAAACCTGGGTCGTTACAGCTATCTCGGGTGTTTCAGCTATTTATGCCTCTCTAGTCGCACATTTGGAGTGGACAGTGTGTCCAAGAGTCTATTGAAGGTCAAGCATATCAAGAGCACATCCAAGCCACCAAAAGTACAAAAGTCACTACAGCAAACAACTCATTTGCCGAGTGGCACAAATGCACTTGGCAAAGGGTGTTTGCCGAGTGTCAATGCAAAAATACTCGGCAAAGCTTCCATATTTTCCGAGTGTATTTCATTGACGCTTGGCAAAATTATGCCAGACATTGACATAATGTAGCTCTTTGCCGAGTGTTACACTCGGCAAAGTGTCAATCCTGCCCCTGTATTTATTGCTCGATCGTGTATAACGTAACCACTCAAACAAACATCATACGTAATTTATATAGATGACAATAAGCATAACTGACAGATCATATAGATAAATCCACAAAAAGAACACAGGCAGTTCGACAACGCATAAATCTAGAAGCTCACAAGTAAATTCTTTCACAACCATAAATAGTCCCTAATAATCCACAAATCATAACCACAAATAATTCACAAGTCACTGAGGGGGTGGGAACAGAGTGTGACACTGATGCGACAGATCTTGGTCCTCAGCCGCCGCCGCCGATTGCCTATAGAAAAAGTTATGAAGTGAAACAATCTATGTTACCTATTGCCTATAGAACAAGTTATGAAGTGAAAGCTCAATTCGACTTTCACTTTGACTCGAAATCTAGCCGTATCCTTCTCGATTTTATGAATCTTCTTCGGAGATGCTTCAGTTTGTAAGGGTCATATGTGAAGAATTATGCGAAACCATGTCAACTTTTTACCATAGCCTCCACATATGATATTATGACATCCTGACAAATCTCATGATTTAATTTTAGACTTTGTTTGTATTTTATAGAATTTAAAAACAATTCGGCTACACGTCCGCCGTGTTCATGTATCGGGAACAAAATGTTTGAAATCTCCTTTCATTTCATGGATAAGGCCTAATAGTGGACTCAATATTATGAATATAATTTTTTCACTCACTTTATTCTATTATTTGACTCACCTGCAGCTCAACTGACTTATACCAGAAAATATGTTTAAATGAAACAAATTAACCAAAAAACCAGACAAACTGAAAAATACACCAAATATGAACATGGAGTACCACATAGTGTATGTGAAGAGCATAAAAAGTATGGAGGGAAGGAAGAGGAAAAAATTGATTTGCCGACGAAACGCTCAGCAAAGTCATTTGTGTGCCAACAAAGAACTTTGCAGAGTGTCACATTAGGACACTCGACAAAGGCTACACCACGTCACTGCCCGCCGCCCCACCTGCCATGTCAACTGGCCACCCGTGCCACATCACTGGACCCCCCGCTCTACATCGCCCCCCACCCCACGCGCCACATCGCCGAACCCCCGTGCCATGTCGTTGGCCCTCGCCAGGTCACAATCTTTCTGAGTGTCACATATGGACACTCGGCGAGCAGCTAACATCTGTCGCTGTGCTTCACGGCCATGACACGTGGTGGTCACGTGGTGCCTGTTTGCCGAGTGTTAGTGCATTGTCGAGTGTCGCCTAAAACTTTACCTAGTGTTTTGTTTTTGGCACTTGGTAGACAAGCACTTTGCCAAGTGATTTATTGTTGCCGAGTGTTTTTATTGCATCTCTCGAGAGCTTGTTCTCCGAGTGCCCGACAGAATGCTCTCAGCAAACACGTCACGACACTCAGCAATTAGCCATTTTCCCATAGTGAGTAATCATCTAAGATGATTAGCACCACCCTATAGTGATTACACTACGTGATTCCCAAAAGTTGCTGAATGCCTGAAGCACTCAACAAAAGCCCATTGTCGGTGATATGATCTCCGGCAGTCTTCCACGGGGTAGCCCACGGAAGTGATTTGTATGGATGGAAGATCGCAAAGATCGAGAGCTAGATGGTTAGGGTGGACAGACGCAAGGATTTAGACAGGTTCAGGCCGTCAACTCGACGTAATACCCTACGTCCTATTTGGGGGTGTTGTATTGCATGGATCGTAGATTGGGTCGTTGTCGTGTCCCCTGGAGGGGGTCCCTGCCCGCCTTATATATCGGGGAGGCAGGGTTACAAGTCGGTTTGTAGCCGAGCCTATCGCTAAGGATCCTTTCCTTCTTTACAAAAACTCCTATTCTAATTAGAACTTCTCCTTCTGAGTCCTTCCTTCATGCGCCGGCTTGTCCCGCACGTCATCAGGTCCAGAACAGTGGGCCGGGCCGCCCCCTATTGGAGGGTTGCCAGGCCTGCTCGTGAGGTACCCGGGGACCATATTCCCCATAGTAGCCCCCGAGCACTTCTTGGCCGATCGTTAGCTGCAATTGATCTGCCTTTTTCTCGCATGATCCGAGTGCTCCGAAACTTTGCCAGAATGCTCGATCAGATTTCCGAGTAGTGTAGGACTTCGAGTGGTTTCGAGGAAGATCCGAGTGCATGCTCAAACGTTCCTGAAAATGATTTTTTAATTGTAGCCTTAGTGAGGGGAAGAAGTGATCTTTTTCACGACGCGAAAGCGAAGTGTATACACTTAGCCCCCGAGCCTTGGGTAATTTTAGTATAAAATTGGCCAAGGCTCTTCAATTTTTCTCCATCAAAATCATGATCTTCAATGGCGTGCACCTCTTGGTGCACCCATTGGGTGTAGCCCCCGAGCCTCGAGCAGAGTAGAATAGTCTTGGTCCGTATGATCTACGGAGGACCGGAAGGTTTCGAGACAAAGCGCCAGCAGAAGCTCACCAACCGACAGGTCATGCACGCTAGGGAGCCACCGGTACCTGAGTACCTTATGTGGTCAGAAGTACCGATCTCCTTCACTCGGGAAGATCACCCGCACTTCATACCGAAGCCCGGGTCCCACGCCTTGGTAGTAGCTCCGACGATCCGCAACGTTCAGCTCACCAAGGTGCTAGTTGACGGTGGCAGTGGCCTGAACATCCTCTTTGCTAACACATTGAAGGAACTCGGCCTAACCACTCTCGACCTACATCCCCCCAAGCCCCATTCTATGGTCTGATACCGGGAGAAGGGGCAGAACCACTCGGGCATATCACATTGCCCGTTACCTTCGAAGACCGGAACAACTACCGGACCGAGCACATGCAGTTCACAGTGGCCAACTTCGAGACTGCATATCACGCCATCCTCGGGAGGCCGGCGCTCGCCAAGTTCATGGCGATCCCTCATTACGTCTACTTGTAGGTGAAGATGCCAGGACCCAAGGGCGTAATCACTGTCTTGGGGGATATCCGGGTCGCTTACACTTGCGAACAGGAAACCCTCAACGCGGCAGCCGCCTTGGATATGTCAAAGCGCATGACGCAAGCGTTGGCTGCATCGCAGGAGGTGGACAAGGACTCACCGGAGATCCCCGCCAAAAAACCCACGAAAGAAGCCATCTCGCCAACCAAGGAGACGGAGCTCAAGAGGATCTCACTGGGCCTTGAAGACCCGAAGAAGGCGGCCATCATCGGGGCCGAGCTCGACCCCAAATTGGAAGAAGTGCTCGTCAGATTCCTGAGAGAAAACGCCGACATATTCGCGTGGAAACCATCCGATATGCCAGGTGTCCCAAGGGAACTTGCCGAGCACTCCTTGAAGGTCAATCCGACTGCCAAACCGATCAAGCAGAGGCTTCGTCGATTCGTGCAGGACCGCAAGGAGGCGATTAGGGTAGAAATTACAAAGCTGTTAGCTGCCGGTTTTATTCAGGAGGTGTTTCACCCCGACTGGTTAGCCAACCCAGTTCTTGTAAGAAAGAAAAATAATAATGAATGGAGAATGTGCGTTGACTATACAGATCTCAACAAAGCTTGCCCTAAAGACCCCTTCGTTCCTCCCCGCATCGATCAAGTCGTTGATTCCACGGCAGGCTCCGCCCTACTCTGTTTTCTCGATTGCTACTCAGGCTATCACCAGATAGGCCTAAAACTGGAAGACCAGATAAAAACCACGTTTATCACGCCGTTCGGTGCCTATTGTTACAATACAATGGCCTTCGGTCCGAAAAACGCAGGCGCAACCTACCAAAGGACCATCCAAGCATGTCTGGATAAACTAATTCCAGACATAGTAGAGGCCTACATCGACGACATCGTGGTGAAGATCATGAACCTCGAGGACATGATAGAGAACCTGACAAAGGTCTTCGAATGATTACGTGCATTCCGATGGAAACTCAACCCGAAAAAATGTGACTTTGGAGTCCCGTCAGGGAAACTACTCGGCTTCATGGTCAGCAACCGCGGCATTGAGGCAAACCGCGAGAAGATCACTGCCATCACCAAGATGTTGCCACCAACTACTCAGAAGGATGTGCAGAAGCTTACTGGATGCATGGCAGCGCTCGATCGTTTCATATCACGACTCGGCGTCCGCGGATTGCCATTTTTTAAACTGCTCAAGAAGCAGGACAATTTTGTGTGGGATGACGAGGCGAAACAGTCCTTCCAGGAGCTCAAGGAGTACTTGCAGAGGCCGCCCATCCTCGTCCCACCTCAACCAAGGGAACAACTATACCTCTACATCTCTGCTACCCCCGAGTGGTTAGTACGGTACTAGTGGTCGAACGTCCTGAAGAAGGACACGCATATGGAGTCCAGCGACCAGTCAACTTCGTCAGCGAGGTCCTGACGGAGTCCAAGATCCGCTACCCCCATGTGCAGAAATTACTCTACGGAGTTCTCAACTCAGCAAGAAAGCTGAAGCATTATTTTGAGGCCCATCCAATCTCGGTAGTATGCGGAAGTCCTCTAGGGGAAATACTCCATAACCGAGACGCAAGTGGCCGAATCGTCAAATGGTCAATTGAACTGGCCGCACATCAGATCAACTTCGTTCCACGTAATGCTATCAAGTCTCAGGTCTTGGCCGACTTCGTAGCAGACTGAACAAAAAACCAAGCTCCGGCTGATAACGAAAAAGTCGAGTACTGGGAGATGTATTTCGACGGTTCCCTCCGGATCAAAGGAGGCGGCGCAGGCATACTACTGATTTCTCCAAGCAGACAGGAACTAAAATACGTTCTGCAAATCATGTTCCCAGTATCTAACAATGCAGCGGAGTATGAAGCAGCCTTGCACGGTCTCCGCATCGCCGTATCTTTGGGCATCAAACGCCTGATGGTTCGCGGGGACTCTGCCCTGGTCATAAACCAGGTAAATAAGGATTGGTCAAGGTCCAATGAGAAGATGGATGCTTACTGCGAGGAAATCTGGAAATTGGGAGTGAAATTCTACGGCTTAGAGTTCCATCACGTGGTACGTGACTATAATAAGGCAGCTGATGCACTTGCCAAGATGGGGTCCACCCGTGAAGGCGTTCCACCCGGAGTTTTTATTCAAGATCTTATTAAACCATCTATTAAGATGAACCTGGATGGCACTGCCATGGAGCAACCAGTTGGAGAATCCCTGGATTCAGCCACATTGGTGGCGGACGAAGCGTTGGATTGGAGGAGAGAAATCCTCGACTATCTTGACAGCGGCATATTGCCCTCAGAGGTCGCAGGAGATGGAAAAGATCTGAAATCGCTCCACGAACAAATCGTGCGGCGCAGTAAAAACTACGTCATCATTGGAGAAAAGCTGTATCGTCGACCAGGAGCTTCTCAAATTCTCCAGAAATGTGTGAGTCGTTCGGAGGGTATTGAGCTCTTGACAGACATACACAAAGGCATCTGTGGTAATCACGCCGGGGCTAGAAACATTGTTGGTAAAGCCTTCCGGTCTGGTTTCTACTGGCCGACTGCTGTAGCAGACGCGGACAACATTGTGCGACACTGCCAAGGGTGTCAATATTTTGCAAGGCAAATACATGCACCAGCACAACAGTTGCAGACCATACCAATGTCCTGGCCCTTCGCTTGTTGGTGCTTGGACATGATTGGTCCGTTCAAGAAGGCGACGGGTGGTTTTGACCATGTCTTAGTGGCTATTGACAAGTTCACCAAGTGGATCGAGGTGAAACCAGTCAAAAAGCACACAGCAGCCAAGACCATCGAATTCTTCATCGACATCACTCATCGCTTCGGAGTTCCAAATCGTATCATCACAGATAATGGTACGAACTTCGTAGCACAGGAGTTTAAAGACTGGTGCAGCGAGAGGAATATCAAATTATGCCCTGTATCCGTGGTGCACCCAAAGGCCAATGGCCAGGTCGAAAGAGCCAATGGCGAAATAATAAAAGCACTCAGGGCCCGTATATTCAAGAAGCTAAAGCAGTACGATGGCCGATGGATCAAGGAGTTGCCCGCTGTAATCTAGGGGCTGCGGACCCAGCCGAGTCGTGCCACGAAGCAAACACCGTTCTTTCTGGTTTATGGCTCGGAGGCTATCCTACCAACGGACATCTCATATGGCTCGCCCCGAGTAGAATTCTATGATGAATACAACGCGCAAGTGGCGCGAATCAAAGACCTCGATAGGATCGAGGAGAAGAGGTTGGCCGCCCAGATCCAAGCCGCGCGTTACGCTCAGGTACTTCGACGGTATCATAATCGAACCGTCAAACAGAGGTCTTTTGAAGCTGGCGACTTGGTTCTGAGAAGGAAGAAAGACACCAAGGGCGCGCACAAGCTTGCGTCTCCCTGGGAGGGACCATACATCGTGAAGAAAGTGAGTCAACCAGGCTCATATCGCCTCATGACGGAAGACGGAGTGGATATCCCAAATCCATGGAATATCGAGCACCTACAGCGTTTCTACCCTTGATTCAGTTATGTATTAATCTCTTACTTCTTTAAGATATTTTTCACGAGTGGTTTTTGTGGATAATCATCCCCAGTTTCGACTCGGCAGATTTATAAATGTCATACGAATTATCAATAAAGTTGATTTCATCTTCTATCTACATTATGTCTCCTACTCGAATTTCTTCTTTCGCATGACGCACATAAAGTACGAGTGGAACAAACTTTAAATCGTGGGGGAAAGTACTCGCCAAGTCAAAGCTCTACACGCACGATAATACTCTGCGGCATGAGACTAAGACCAACGAGGCTAATCTACTCCGTAATAGGTCAACCACTCGGAAATTACGGCTAGCGTAGAAAGAAAGGGAGTAGCACCTTTAGAAAACTTATATGCAAATACAAATGATTAAACATTGTTCAAAGTACTCCTACCACCAATACTACAGATAAATCTACCAACATTAATTTGCAGGATCACCACCACCAGAAGGACCAGCATCATTAGTTTCATCGACAACGTCCTTGAACAGAACATTGACGATTGGCTCCAGTTCAAGCAGCAGCCTGCTCACGTCCTCCTCGGAGGTGCCAGCAGCATACCCCCCCCCCCCGAGTGGCTCCAGATCGGACGATGGGAACATCGACTTAAGGATCGCCAAGACATGACCGCAGCTGGCTTGGCTGATGGAGCGAAGTTGACGCCGAAAGAGACGTGGAAGCGCCCGAGTGCGGTCGAGGATAGAAGTTGAAGGTGATGCTGCCTCCGGCTCGATTTCCTCCGCCACCACTCGAACAGCACCTTCCAACGTGCACTTCTCGATGTGCAGCGCCTCTGCCTCGCCTTCCAGGCGAGTCACCTTAGCAGTGAGATCTGCAAATTGGGCCAACGTCCGGACCCGGTAATCTAAAGCAAGTCATATCTTGACAGGATGTTCACGTCTGACATAAAAAGAATAGTATACCTCTAAGCTCCTGTGCGGCTTTGGCCTCGTTGAGCTTAGCCTGTTCCACTTCTCCGCGAAGATCGCGGACGGTGCGCTGGGCTTCCTCCAACTCGGCCTTGTGTTGGGACACAATGGCTTCAAGAGCTGACATAACATACTTATCTTAGGTATGTTCAGAGAAACAATAGTGCAAAATAAAATGCTAAGCCTAACTCATACCCTGCGTTGCCTGAGCTAGCTCAATTTCGAGCTCAGCCACTCGAGTCACCAGGAAGTCGGCCTTAGCTGCTGCAGGAACGAGCTTTTGAATCTCCAAGGTTTTGGCCTCGGCATCAGCAGTTATTTCCTGCAAACGACCGTCAGAAAACACAGCAAACAAATGTACCACTCGGTACTTTACTTGAACAGGAAAGGTGGCTCAGGAATACCTCGGCCATCAGTCCCAGGCGACGAAGGAGCGACTTGAACTCCGCCATGGGCGTCATAGTGGCACCATCACCCGGAGTTACGTCCGTCACAGGAGTGACTTCGACCTCTGCATCTTGGGGCGCCTCCATTGTCACAGTCTGCTCAATTATAGGAGCAGGCTGGGGGCTGCTCAGGGACGGAGTAGGCAGTACGGTTGGTGACTCCTGAGCAGGACTTGGCGGCGCCGGAGTTGGTGCGCGCGGTGATTCTTGTGGCAGCTCCACAGGCTTATCACCAGGAGGATCAGCCAAATGGGAAGTCTCTTCTGGTGCTTGGATCTCTGGGATCTCTGTCTCGCTGACTGGTCGCGGCGCAGAATCCGCAAAAGGAATATCAGACGGCGTGCTGCACGACAAAGCACATAAGGGACAATTAAAAAAATAAAAAATAAAAGTCAATAAAATGTTGGCAACAACTCTTACCGAGTAGATACGCGCACTTTCAGGCGCTTTCCTTTCCGAGTCGGGGAAGGAAGGTCCCTTGGACTTGCGGAACGCAAAGGTTCGATGGCAAGGGGAGAATGCTCCGAGCTAATAAGTGAGGGCGGGATCGACGACCCGGCATCACCACCTTCGTCATCATCCGAGTCTGATGACTCGGTGATGATGAGTTGGCGACAGCTCGGCGCGTTCCCAATTATGATCCCGGTTACAGCAGAGCTCTTTCGCTTCTTCGGGATGATGGCCGCTTTGCCACCACTCGGCGACAACACATCTGGAGAAGGTGAGGATGACAGACTTATATCCGAGTCGTTCAAGTCATCCTCGGCTCCTCCGAGTGCTTTTTCAGCAGTACCGGCTCCGCGTGTCACCGGCTGGTCCACTCCCTTTGGCATCTCAGGCAGGAGGGGGATTGATATATAAGCAGCTCGACCCTGCATTTCAAAGTTGGGTTCAGTTTTTCATCGAGATTACACCCAATGGGTGGAATTGAGTACATAAACGGCAACAAATCGATTTATTACCTCAGGGCGAGGATTAGACAAGTTGTATGCTGGAGGGCCATCAGAAGTCTTCAGGGAAGTCCCCGTTGCAAAAAATTTGGCAATCCGGGCTGCGGCTTGACTTTTATCAACACGCTCGGGGGCTTCACGTGTGTTGTCCCCCTCGGCGTAGTATTCATATGCTGGATGAGCCCGCTGCTTGAGGGGCTGGATCCGGCGTAGCACGAAGTTGGCTGCCACTCCTACGGCAGTCAACCCTCTGCTCTTCTGCTCGGCAATGAGGCTCAGCAGTTCCCAAACTTCGTTCATCTCACTGTCTTTGGGGAGAGAGCTCCAGGACTTGGAGGGGACAGGACGGGAATCTATTTCGGAAGAAATGGCAGGCGAGTGGTTCCCTATGTACAACCACTCGGATTGCCACCCCTTATTGGTGGAAGAAAAAGGAATTTCAAAATACTCCTGGGCTCGACCCTCGCGAAGTTGGAACCCGGCGCCTCCAACTACATGCGGGCGCTCGGTGCTAGGGTGAGGCTTCAGCAAGAAAAGATAGAGAAAAAGATTGAAGTGAGGCTCTATCCCAAGATAGGCCTCACAGAGGTTGATGAAGATAGAAATGTGAAGGATGGAGTTCGGATTCAATGCGTAGAGACTGATCCCGTAGAAATGGAGCAAGCCGCAGAGAAAAGGGTGTGCAGGAACACCAAATCCGCGTAAAAGAAAGGACTCAAACACCACTAAATCTGTGGAATTAGGGGTGGGGAAGGACTCACCAAATGCCGCGCGCCATTCGGCGGTCTGCTGGTCCGGGAGAATGCCGTCGATGACAAGCTGCTCGAGACGCCTGGTGGAGGTAGAGGACTTCCTCCACTCGGCGGCGCGGTCCACGGAGGCATCGATGGTGGTCTTGGCCCTGACCGACTGCTTCTTCCCCGGCGACGTCTCCTTCCGCTTCGGCGCCATAGCCGCAACAAACAGAGATTGGGGATTGAAGGTGTGAAACTCTGAAGGTGGATCTAGGGTTTGCGCTTGAGCGAGAAAAGAGAATTTAAATGCGGTGATGCGGTGAAGGCAAATGGCAAAGAAAGAAAGAAGATTGCGGCGGGGATGGCTTATAATGGAGTAAACCGTTCCTCCTGCGCGTGGCGCAATGCTAGTCTTGGGAACTCAACTGACGCTGGCACGTCGCGTCGCTTTAAATTTAAAGATACGATTTGGAGTCGCGATATCTCGTGATATTCTGGCTTTATAAGGCAACCGTTGGATTCCCTAGGAAACAATGGGCTTAACAGGATTGATGGGCCTAAATGGGCTGGTTTAAGCTTTTGATAGGCTAAATAATAATGACACGACCTTTCGGTTCTATTAGTTGACAATTATGTGGGCTTTTGAGCAAATGCTCAAGGGCAGAAACCACTCGGTCGTGAGGCTAAAATTGGTCGACGGCCAGGCTTATTTTTGCAATTAATATTGCAACCTTGCAATTGATCTTTACTTAATGCATGCGATACTATCGCTAAATTGACTCGGAAATCCGGGTCAAGTGCTGATAAGTATAAATCTTGTGAGAAGGTGATTTACCATATAGTCAAGCTGGGTCGTGGAACACGACTCAGGAGTCACACCGAGTTCAAAGGACTCGAGAAAAGATTCCCTATAAAGGGGAAATTATAAAAAATACCCTAAAAGGAGGAAATTATTCGAAATCCATGTCCAGAGGCATGGGGGCTAAAAGATTCAGCCAGGATTCACAGCTTTTAGAGTCTTGACACGATTGTGCCGAGTCGAATCAAGACTCGGGGGCTACACACAATGGGTGCACCAGGAGGTGCACGCCATTGATGGATTAAGTTCAAAAAGAGCTTTATAAGATTCTATTTTTGACTCTCGACCAGACTATTCTACTCTGCTCAAGGCTCGGGGGCTACACCCAATGGGTGCACCAAGAGGTGCACGCCATTGAAGATCATGATTTTGATGGAGAAAAATTGAAGACCCTTGGCCAATTTTATACTAAAATTATCCAAGGCTCGGGGCTAAGTGTATACACTTCGCTTTCGCGTCGTGAAAAAGAGCACTTCTTCCCCTCACTAAGGCTACAATTAAAAAATTGTTTTTAGGAACGTTTGAGCATGCACTCGGATCTTCCTCGAAACCACTCGGATGAAGTCCTACACTACTCGGAAATCTGATCGAGCATTCTGGCAAAGTTTCGGAGCACTCGGATCATGCGAGAAAAAGGCAGATCAATTGTAGCCATCGATCGGCCAAGAAGTGCTCGGGGGCTACTGTGGGGAATATGGTCCCCGGGTACCTCACGAGCAGGCCTGGCAACCCTCCAATAGGGGATGGCCCGGCCCACCGTTCTGGACCTGATAACGTATGGGACAAGTCGGCGCATGAAGGAAGGACCCGGAAGGAGAAGTTCTAATTAGAATAGGAGTTTTTGTAAAGAAGGAAAGGATTCTTAGAGATAGGCTCGGCTACAAGCCGACTTGTAACCCTGCCTCCCCGATATATAAGGCGGGCAGGGACCCCCTCCAGGGGACACGACAACGACCCAATCTACGATCCATGCAATACAACACCCCCAAACAGGACGTAGGGTATTACATCGAGTTGACGGCCTGAACCTGTCTAAATCCTTGCGTCTGTCCACCCTAACCATCTAGCTCTCGATCTTTGCGATCTTCTCTCCATACAAATCACTTCCATGGGCTACCCCGTGGAAGACTGCCGGAGATCATATCACCGACACCCATTAACACTCGACAAAGGCTTTGCTGAGTGTAACACTCGACAAAGAGCGCTGAGTAAAAAAAACTCGGCAAAGCACTCAATGCCAAGTGTTTTTGTTGGGCACTCAGCAAAGCTTTAACGGAGGTGACATGGCATGTCACCCTTTGCCGAGTGCCTTGTCTAACACTCGGCAAAGCTCTAAAAGTTTGACTAGTGTTTTCTAAAAGTTTGCAAAAACACTCGCTAAAGCTTCCACAATCGGCAAAAATAGCACTCATTGTAGGTGATGAGCGGGAGATCTGACCATCTTGCGCCGTCTTAGTGCTGCAGAAGAGCTTGTGTACATCGCCATGGGATGACGGGGACGCACCTGCGAAAGACCTCGCCGCCTACGATTGTGGCTGCAAGCTCGGATCTCTGGCGAAGCTGAGCCTTGCGCTTTGGGATGCCGACGGCCACTACTGCAGAAAACATTAACCTAAGCGGCACGAAAAACTCATCCGCGCCGGCGCCGACGCTGCTTCCCTTTTTCCGATGCCAATAAGGGGATCATCCTAAGCGGTTATTTAACCGCTTCCAATGACTTATTAAACATGTCGGCGTGCTGCGCACCGCTTAGAATGACTTCTTATTCGAATCGGTTTGTTCAGCGCCGAAGCGTTTGACTATGTATACTAATCGGTTCATTAAGCGCCGCATAGTTTTATTAACGTATTGCTACCGGTTTAGTTAACGCCGGTTAGGATGATGGCACGCACATTAAAAAACGCTTTTGTTTCAGTCAATTGATCTCGAATGAACACTAGCTAGTTATGGATCGTTATGAACGAATTGTACACACAACATATTCACATTCAACAGAATGTAACGTGTACGTGCTAGACATTCAAAACAAACACAGAAGCTAGCTGATAGGTACCCATTCAAAATCAATATATAATTCAGTTCATCACTTAACAGTTCATAACTAGATCAAGACTTCATCAAGAGTTCATTAGGTAGCACTATGACTTCGTCACTAGAGAGTCTAATTTACATATACATAGTAGTGCTAAAAGGGTTGGGTGGCACTAATAGGCTTAGAAATATTCCTAGGATTTTTGGGTATTTTTGGGGAATTTTTAGAAGTGAAGAAGGGCTCTAACTAGAGCTTTGTGTACACTTATCGGGTGTACCTAGCATTTTCCTACCGGCTGACGCAGGGGGTGGGGTCCGCCAGCAGCACTGTTCCGTGCACCGGGGGCGTGGGCGCGGTAGACCGCGGCCGTTGGGCCGCCGGTCCCGTGGACCGCGTCCACCCAGCCGGGGCGACCATCGCGCCGTGAACAGGCCGTGGGCTGGAGCGCCCCCCGGGTCTTCGGTCCATGTGGACCGGGCGCACACAATGGACAGGCGAGGGCATGACGAAGAGGATGATGATGTTGTTGGCTCCCGGGCCCGCCTGTCGGGTTATGTATAGAGAGAGCATGACGGCGGGGCGGATGGCGTACCGCTTCGTCCGCCAGAGCGGAGTGGCACCGTCGCGTCCCCCATGAGCGCCGCCGTGGGCTCGCCGGAGAAGCGTCGGAACGGCGCTACGGCTCGCCGGCGGCCCTGCGGTTTGCACGGGGAGAAAGAGGGAAGCAAGGCGAGCTTGCTGGGCTAGCAAGGAGAAGAAGGAGAGGTAGGGTAGCGCGGTTGCGCGCGGGGTGGAGGAGGAGCTCGAGCTTGAGCTCGGTACGGTGCTGGGGAGGGCTGCATTTTATTGGCGGAGCGGGCGCGCGGAGTGCGGCCACGTAGCACGGGGGAGATAAGGGCGGCCGTCGGAGCGAGACGCACGGTGGCATTGGAGGTGGCCTGAGGTGTTGGGCGCCGGCGGCGGGGACCTTGGCCGGGGTACGGTTTGGGGTGGTCGGCGCCTTCGTTTGGGCGCGGTAGGAGCCGGGGGTGGCGACACGCGTCGCATCTGCCCTCCTCCGGTCGATCTCGACCGACGGACGTGGATCAAGCGGCGGCGGTCCGTTGCGGCAGCGCGGGAGGAAGAAGCAGGGGAAGAGGAAACGGATCGGGTGACGTCAGCTCCGGCAGAACGCGGGCCACACGCGCTTGGGCCGCGCGAGTGGGAGGACGAGCTGGGCTGCGGAGGAGGGACACGGGCCGCTACGGGAGGCTGGGCCGGCAGGGGCGAGCTGGGCCGTAGACAGGCCGGGAGAGGGAAAAAGGTGGATAGGTAAAGGAATTCAAGGGGAGAAATCAGACTTCACTGGTGGGCTGGCCGGATGAGCCGGGCTGAAAGCGGGGTTTTGGCCCAATTAACATTCTTTTCCCTTTTCTATTTCTTTTGAGGAGTTTTGAAAAGGAGTTTGAATTCTAGTTTGACCTTAGGGTTTTAGAGACATAATTTAGCACTCAAGTTGTGGAGCATCCCTTTATTTCCCTTTAGTTATTTATAGTTTATTATCCATATTTACTTCTTTTAGGTCCTTAATTATTCTAATAAATCTAGTGATTAATTTAATAAATCCTAAATTAATTCTACTTAATTTGGGAGGGTGTTACACATGCCCCGTGGGTGTCGCACTTATTATTTGCTGATGATTGCCGACTATTCACTCAAGCTAGTACTCGAGGAGGTCAGCGTTTAATGGACATTCTGAACACATATCAGAGGGGCTCAGGCCAACTGGTGAATGCGGCAAAATCTGCAATGTTTCTAAAAAACAGGCAAAATCTACATTGACACAGAAGCAACCCGAGAATATAGGCATTGCTATAGAAGCTCTTGGTGAGAAATATCTCGGTTTGCCGACGGCTGTTGGACGAGGTACTAAGGAAGCCTTTGAGCATATTCCATCAAAAATCAAGGGGCTTGTGGGAGGTTGAAGCGAACGACAACTCTCCTGCGCTGCTTGAGAAACTTTGCTCAAGTCAATTGAACAAGCGATCCCAACGCACTCCATGGGCTGTTTTCTCCTCTCCCTAGCAACATGCAAGCAGATTACCTCAGCCATGTCAAACTATTGGTGGGGGAGTGCAGTTGACTATTGACGGCTGTTAAGTACCAAATTAAGGCCGTCAATCACTACATAAAAGACATAAAACAAGTTCCATGAGTGTCGATGAATATTTGTATGCAGGTCACTTAACCATGGAAATGAAGTGGAAATGCATCAAAGTGGCACAACTAGCCAAACTCAGCCAACCAGGGGCTGCCACATCACCTTCCCACGGATCCAAAGGCACACCTAGCAATGAAACACAATCTCGACCAATCACGTGCAAGCACACGGATTGAAGGGCTCACAACCGAGAGCTAGAAGTACCATTTCACCCCAAGCACACCCATACCCATATATGGACCCACAGGGCAGTCGCTGTCCCAAGGACGGTTACAAAGGCGGTTGAGCTGGGTCGGCCGAGCCCCTGGTTCGTCCGAACCAGGGGTGGGCCCTCTCGTCTCCAACCACCATGTGTCCACTCCTACGTCGGTTCGAGGGAATATTCTCTGGTGGATGCTTCGGTTACCGACCATCTCAGGCCTATAAATACTAGAGGGGGGTGCTCCAAATGAGACCAGCACTTCCTACTTCAAGTTTGCACCTCTCTTGAGTTGAAGAGCTCTGTTGCATAGGCCTAGAGCTGGCTTAGATAGTGCTAAAGTAAGGGAGAGAGTGAGGGGTAGTTTGGTGAGGAGAGTGAAGGTGTTGGCACTCACCTCTCTTGCTTGTACCTCGGGGAATGATGCTATATCTCAGGTAGAATAAAGTGAGTATTCATGCATATTCTATTTAGAGTATAGTCTTGTTCTTCATTCCTTTGTTTAGTTCTCACTAGAGTGTGAGTCTAGAGTGTGTGAGTTAGAACTCCCACTCACGGGTTCGTCGTCCTGTCTTAAGACGGGTGTTGTGGTGCTGTCACGGGGGCCCCAATCTGTGGCCGGATCACAGTAGAGATCGGTTGGTAGGCGTGGTGCTTAGCTACTAGTTACGCGTTGTTTGCGCATCTTATTCCACGGTTTGGCCGGGGTAGTTTGCAGGTGGTGATAGCCCTGTATTTCCTTTGAAATCCCCCACGTTCGGATAAGTCGTAGAGCCGTTAGCCGGAGTCACTGTGGATGCAGTGTAAGCCGGTGCCCGAAGCGAGTGACAAAAAGGTAGTTCTAGTTCCTCACTGCGAGAACTATTCAATAGGAATACTCTTTATCCTTAGCCTCATAATAGGAGTGTATCCTTGGGCCTGTTAGCCTATAGATAGAGATCACACGTTCCTTAGATTCGATACACTTGGAATACTCTTAGGGGAGAGCTACGGCGATATATGTGCGCTTGCAGATTTCTCTGTGAACATTAAGAAATGTCAACATTGACAAGAAGAGCATGCACGGGAGGAGATGGCCGGACCTTACTATGCCCAAATGCCATGGTTGAATGGGATTACGAACTAGTAGAAAAATGACCTATGGTCCCTATGCATTTAGTCCCGGATGCTTTGAAACTGGTACTGATGTTTTTTTCATGACACTTTAATACCGGTTGATAAAAATGGTCTCCGGAGGCACTTTAGTACCGGCTAGAAACATCTGAAGCGGCCTTTTAGTACCGGCTGATGTCTCGAGTCGGTACTAAAATACTCTGAGATCATTTCGTCTCGGTTTCTAACCTCAACCCGTACTAATTCGGCGGGGTCAAAAAAATTCTGACGCGTGCCCCCACCCCACCCACCAAACCAACGACCTTTTCTCCTCTTCCAATCTTCCTTATCTGCAGGAACCCCTTATCTACTACTCCCTCCGTCCTAGAAAGAATGCATTTCTCGCTTCCTGAGAAATTTCAGAATCTTATGTTTGACCAATTATAAATAAAAAAGTATAAATATTTATGATATGAAATATATATCATTCGATTCGTTTCTAAATGTAGTTTTTTTAACAAATTTATTTAGAGCCATAAATATGAATATAATTCGCTAGAAATTTGGTCAAACATGAATCACTCTAACTGGCACGAATCCCAGACATGCATTCTTTCTGAGACGGAGGTAGTAGCTCCTAGGGATTCTGCTCTCCCCCTTCTCTTCCCTCTCTTATTTTTCTCGTCTCCTCCATCTCTAACCTTGTCTCTTGGATCCTCTCTACAGGTGGCGGCGGCGGCGCCCCAGCAGCGGCACGGCCTGGCTCAAAGGCGAGCGCGGCCCGGCGCGGTACGGGGTCAAGTGCGCCCCGCGGCGCAGGGTCGAGCGCGGCGCGGAGGTGAGCCCGGCCCGCGCGGGGGCGAGGGTGGCCTGGCGCGGCACGGAGGCGAGCCCAGCTGGCATGGAAGTGAGTGCGGCCGGCATGGAGTTTTGTTTTCACTGTGTTCTTGAATGTAATGTGAAGCCTTTTTTTGTTTCTCTGTTCTTGAATGTAATCCATAGATTAAATGCAATTTTGGGTCTTTGTATCTCTACATTGTTTCTGTGTTCTTGAAGAAGTGAAGAACTTAAGAACACAAGGGAAGAACTAAAGAACAGAGGGGAGAGAGGGGAAAAGGAGACAGGAGAGAGAAGGAGGAGCACATGGCCGAATCGTGTTCTCTCCATTTGGTACCGGTTCGTGGTTCACACCGGTACTAAAAGAGGCCGTTCAATTTAGTGATGCTTGGGAAGCAAGGATGGAGGTTGATGACCAACTCAGATTCACTCTATTCAAAAGTGCTTAAAGGAAGATATTTTCCACATGGAGGCTTCATGTCAGTGGGGTAAAAAAGAAATGAGTCACATATGTGGAAAGCCATCCGCGCTGGACGCCGAGTACTAGAGCTAGGCCTGATCCAGGGGATTGGAAATAGGGAGACGACAAACGTGTGGAATGATCGCTGGATTCCAAAGGGCATTTATCTCAAACCCGTCTGTAAACAAGAGGGAGCATCGATGACTCGAGTATCGGACCTGATGATGCCAAATGGTCGGGCTTGGGATTATGCCGTGCTGAACAGTAACTTAATTCAGATGGATGCTCAGGCTATGAAACAGATCCCGCTGGGGCGTGCTCGAGAGGACTTCTGGGCATGGTCTGCTGAAAAGCATGGTACATGTTTAGTGAAATCTGCATATCGTTTGTTGGCTTAGTGGGAGGCGCAGAATGGTGATCATGATGCTTGAAAAACCTCACACTCATCATCAAATGATGATCCTCGCTGGAAAAAGCTTTGGAAGCTCAAGGTTCCACCCAAGGTGAGAGTATTTTGGTTGCGGGTGTCAAATGAATATATTCCATCCCGTGCAAACCTATACCGCAGACATATTGAACCTTTGGGAACTTGTGAGACATGTGGATGCGACCAAGAAACTAGATTCCATGCTCTTACAGAGTGTACTCGATGATGCCCATTGTTGTGAAAATGAAAGGGGAATTATCCTGTGTGGTATGTGGTCATTATGGTGCTCTAGAAATGACAGGCGTCATGGAAAAAAACCAATTGAGCACAGGTTGGCGATAGATTGGGCAGTGGAGAGTTGTTTCCATCTCATGGCAGAGTCAAAGGACACACGGGATCCGCTCCTAATGTGCAAACAGAAATGTGGACGCCTCCACCGGCAGGTGCGATTAAACTGAACTCCGATGGTGCGTTCAATGCTGGTGATACGATGGGAGCAATAGGCGCTATTGTCCGGGGAACCGATGAAGATTTTCTGACAGCAGTGTCGAGATGGCTGCCTTCGATGGGATCAGCGTTGATGGCCGAGGCAGAGGCCCTCCGCCATGGAGTGCGGCTGATTGATCCAGGAGAGCAGGGAGCGGTACTAGCAGAAACAGATTCACTGGAACTCGTCGTCCTGTGGAATGCAATGCGAAGTCACCGATCGGATATCTCGGTGATACTGGAAGACATTCAGACATTGTGGCAGCCTTTGCCTCCTCCTCGCTTGTGCATGTTAAAAGATCGGCAAATACAACTGCACACATGTGCGTCCAGTTTGCTTTTGTTGGCGCCTTTTTAGGGCCAAAAACGCGCGGAGGAGCTCCTTGCAGCACCTCTGCACAAAACCGATCAGATTGGTTTCGAAACCAATCAGAACGGTTCTGAAACAAATCGGAACGGTTTTGAAACCAATCAGACCGGTTTCGCCGGAGAGCACGACAGGTAGACCGACGAACGCTCGCCCGAGAGGGACCCTGTTGGAGGTACGACCATGGGCCCACAGGGACCCATGGATTGTCTCCAGACAGAGTCGTACCAGGCGTGAAGAACACGAGTAGAGTACTGCAAGGACTCTTCTCGTTATGGAAACTAGTCGTATGACTTGTAAACTACTCGAATTGCCTTGTAAAGCACTCTCCAAGTAGTATTTGGTTAGGATTTTACTCGAAACCGACCTTGTAACCCTGCCCGCCGTGTATATAAGGCTGGGCAGGGACCCTCTCCAAAACACACGATCTCATCAATACCAATCACCACACAGGACGTAGGGTATTACGCCTTCTAAGCGGCCCGAACCTGTCTAAATCCTGAGTCTCTTAGCCTTTGCGTTCCTGATCTCGGTGAAACCCACCTGAAACTCTACTACTTCGGGATACCCCTTGGTAGGATCAACGGTAGAACACCGACATCTGGCGCGCCAGGTAGGGGTTTTCCTCGAAGATCCCATGGAGAACGCAATGGTGACCTACATTCAAGCTGAAGCGCCTCAGGAGGGCACAAAGTTCCACTTTGGCTCGTGGGTTTACGTCGCCGACGGCTCGGGTGGCTTCTACAGCTATTTCGAGACACCTGCGGAGCTGAAGCAGGAGCAAGCGCCCATCATGGAAGATTTGGCCAAGCAACTCGGCGAGATCACGCTCGCGGACCTCATCCGCGGGCAAGAGTCCGAGTCGATCACGACTTCGGAGAAGCAAACAACCCTCCCACCCCAATTCCCGTTTGGACTCCGTAATTCGACCCACGCATACTGTGAGACGTTACAGGCCCAGTTCGAGTCCGTCAAGGACTCGAAGCGGGACGTCCCAGTCCGAGTCATGGCAGGACACGCCAACTCTCTGAGCCAAGCGGTCCCCGAATGCCACTCGGACTCGGACGATGAGACACTACAAGACGATGGCGAACACGACCTCATGATCTACGCCACGCCTGAAGGAAGATCAGTCTACCAAAGAGACAGGATCCCACGGGACGTCTCCGAGTCCCGCCAGATCTTTGTACTCTTTGGGTCTGAAGCTACTGACGACCTGCCGTTCCAGCACGGCACACCGCTGCTGCCAGAAGAGGAAAGCTCTACAGAGCTCGTCACCCCAAGCTCCAGCGACTCTGTCGAACCCAATCGACAAGTCTTCATGGCTGGCGCAGCAGCAGCTGGTGACGTCGACAACGACCCGCGCTACGCTTTTGAGCTAGAAGGAGATATCTCTGCGAATGAAGACGCACCCGCTGGCGAATCCGCTCAAGCGGCCATGGACAGAGAAATCCGGAACAACAAGAGGGCTCAGCGCCGCCTAAACGCTCGCAATCGCGTCATGGCCGGGCGCAACCTCGCTCAAGAGTTCGCACGAGTGGCACGCTACGACTCTCCTATGGCTAACGCCATGGAGATTGCCTACCACGTCTGCAGCCTGCCAAGAACTCCAGAGACGGCAGCTGCACTCGAAAGGATCAATGACATGATCCGCACTCTCAACAAGGCCATCGCCGCCGCACCATCGCGCAGCGAAGAAGTCGAAAGCAGCGGACGTCAACCTCCCTGCGACAAGCATCGTCCACCAAACCCCAGCCGACTGGGAGAGGCCAACCGCGCAGAAGGCGCACCCCCACACCGACCAGAGGATGATCGTCAACGAGGCGGACGCACTCATCGCAACGACGCTGCTACATCATCCCACGGGCCGGCACACAGTGTCGACCTCCGGCAAACCATCAACACTAATCGCGACGCGCGCTCCATCCTTGAATCCAAGAGGCGTGATGAAGCCCGGGGGTACAAGGAAGAAGACGACGAGTACCCAATGTTCTCCAGGGACATCCGGATGGCGGTTTACCCGCAACCATTCAAACCAGTCGGCTTCGAGAAGTACAACGGTAAGACCTCCCCTGAGTCGTGGTTGCGTATCTACTCTACAGCTATTGAGTGCACGGGTGGCAACAGCGCCAACAAGTGCAGATACTTCCCAATGGCACTTGAGCCCGCTCCACTCACATGGTTTGAAAACCTGCCACGATGCTCCATCGACTCCTGGGAACGCCTGAAGAAGATCTTCGTGTCAAACTTCCAAGGCACATACAGTCGCCCCAAGACTCGACACGACCTCGCCATGTGCAAGCAGCACAAAGGAGAAAGCGCACGCGACTACATGCGCCACTTCATTGAAATCAAGACTCTGGTCGTGGACGTCTCTGATCGCGACTGCATCGACTTGTTCCAGAACCGCATCACCAACAGGTTCTTTGACAGGCAATTTGGCCTGCATCGACCAAGGACTCTGGACGCCCTGCGTGATCAAGTCGAGACGTGGTCTGAGCAAGAACACCGTGACCTCGAGAAATATGGCCCTACCCAGGGTAGGGAGAGGCAAAACAACAAAGGCCAGCAGGGCTCCCAGAACAACAAGCGCAAGCCAGACGACACAGTCGCAACTCTGGAGACTGGCATGCGAAGCCAAAAGAAGAACTACCCCGGCAAGAGCGACATTGAGAAGATCATGGACAGGTCGTGCCCAATGCACCCAAAGCATAAGCACACCATGGGCCAATGCTATGATCTCCAATGCATATACGCCGAGGATGATCGAGAGAACAAGGCCAAGAAGAAGACAGCAAGGGAACCACTCGATCCTAAAGCCAAGAACAAGGACAGGGCTGACGACGAAGAAGAGGACGACGACGAGGACCAGACGCCCAAGTTCCAGAAGCCCAAGAACGTACTCATGGTCATCATGGGAGGCGACTATGGTTTCCCCACTCGGAGGAAGCATAAGCTCGCTCTGCAGCACATCATGGCAATTGAGCCAGCCGTCCCAAGGTACCTAAAGTACTCGGAGATTCCAATTACCTTCTCCAGGGCAGATCAATGGAACAGCTACAACAAACCAGGGCAATTGCCACTCGTCCTGGACCCCACGGTGGCAGGATCACAACTCACCAAGGTGCTCATCGACGGCGGGGCGAGGCTGAACGTGCTATTCTCTGGCACCCTGAAGAGGATGGGACTCGACATTGAAAAAATGTTGACTCCCACCGATTCCCCGTTCTATGGCATTGTCCCTGGTAATGGCAGTCTTCCCCTCGGCCACGTCACATTACCAGTCACATTCGGCACGCAGGAGAACTACAGGACTGTCGGTGATATTATCTCCGGCAGTCTTCCACGGGGTAGCCCACGGAAGTGATTTGTAATGCAGGGAAGATCGCAAAGATCGGAAGCAAGATGGTTAGGATGGACAGACACAAGGGTTTTATACAGGTTCGGGCCGTCGACTCGACGTAATACCCTACGTCCTGTTTTGGGGTGTTGTATTGCGTGGATTGTGTGTTGAGAGATTTCGTCCTGAGACTTGATGTCTTGGAGTTGTTTTGGAGGGGGTCCCTGCCCGCCTTATATATCGGGGGGCAGGGTTACAAGTCGGTTTGTAGCCGATCCTATCTCTAAGAATCCTTTCCTTCTTTACAATAATTCCTATTCCAACTAGGACTTCTCCTTCCAGATCCTTCCTCCGTGCGCCGACTTGTCCCGCACGTCATCAGGTCCAGAACGATGGGCTGGGCCGCCCCCTTTTGGTGGGCTGCCAGGCTTGCTCGTGAGGTACCCGGGTACTATATCCCCCACAGTAGCCCCCGAGCACTTCTTGACCGATCGATGGCTGTAATTGATCCGTCTTTTCTTGCATGATCCGAGTGCTCCAAGTTGTCTAAGACCTCTTCCGAGTGGTTTCGAAGAAGATCCGAGTGGTTTCAGGAAGATCCGAGTGAATACTCAGACGTTCCTGAAAACGATTCATCAATCATTGCCATAGTGAGGGGAAGGAGTGCTCTTTTTCACGACGCGATAGCGAAGTGAATACACTTAGCCCCCGGGCTTCGGGCAATTTTAGTTATGAAATTGGCCAAAGGCCTTCAACTTTTATCCATCTGTATCCTGATCTTCAATGGTGTGCACCTCCAGGTGCACCCATTGGGTGTAGCCCCCGAGCCTTGAGCAGAATAGAATATTCTGGTCGAGGGTCAAAAAATAAAGTATTGTAAAGCTCTTTTTGAACTTAATCCATCAATGGTGTGCACCTCCACGTGCACCCATTGGGTGTAGCCCCCGAGTCTTGATACGACTCGGCACGATCGGGTCAAGACTCTGAAAGCCGTGAATTTTGACTGAATTTTTCAGCCCCCATGCCTCTGGACATGGATTTTAGATAATCTTTTCCTACTGGAGCTTTTTTGTTTCCCCTTTATGAGGATTCTGTCCTCAAGTTCTTTGAACTCGGCATGACCCCCGAGTCGTGTCCCACGACTCAGCTTGACCATATGGTAGGCCACCTTCTCGCAAGATTTATACTTATCAGCACTTGACCCAGACTTTTGAGCGAATTTAGCGATAGTATCGCATGCCTTACGTAAAAATCAATTGCAAGGATGCAATATTAATTGCAAAATCAAATCTGGCCGTCGACTAATTTTAGCCTCACGACCGAGTGGTTTCTGCCCCTGAACACTAGCTCAGGAACCCACAAATTTATTAGCGTAACAGAACCGAAAGGTCATGCTACATTTCAGCCCATTTAGGCCCATTAATTCCATAAAATCCGTTGCTTCTTTAAGAAGCTTAACGGTTGCCTTACAGAAGGCGAAATATCGCGAGATATCGCGACTCCTTACCGCATCTTTGAATTCAAAGCGACGGGACGTGCCTGCGTCGGTTGAGTTCCCGAGACACGCATCGCGCCGCGCGCGGGAGGAACGGTTCATTCCATTATAAGCCATCCCTGCCGCAATCTTCTTCCTTTACTCGCCATTTGCCTCCCCAACGCTCCAGTTCTCCTCCGCGTGCAAGAGCAAACCCTAGATCTGCTCCAGCCGCTCTTCCTCCTCGATCTTCCGCCCCGCTCATCGCCATGGCGCCCAAGAGGAAGGAAGCCGCGAAGCGGAAGGAGAGGTCGCCGGGAAGGACCCGGTCGTCCAAGGCCAAGGCCACCGTGGAGGTCGCCGTGGATCGCGCCGTCGAGTGGAGGGAGTCTATCACCACCACCAGGCGCCTCGAGCAGCACGTCGTCGACGGCATCCTCCCCGACCAGCAAACCGCCGAGTGGCGCGCCGCCGCCGGTGAGTCTTTCCCCACCCCAAACTCTTCTGATTTGGTGGTGTTCGAATCTTTCTTTCTCCGTGGCTTTGGCGTGCCCGCGCATTCTTTCCTCCGCGGGCTGCTGCATTACTATGGGATCAGTCTCTGCGCACTGAATCCCAACTCCATCCTTCATATCGCCATTTTCATCAATCTCTGTGAGGCCTATCTTGGGATAGAGCCTCACTTCAATCTTTTTCTTCATCTTTTTCTTCTTAAACCTTATCCCCGAACCGACTGCCCACAAGTAGTCGGGGGCGCCGGACTCCAACTCCGCGAGGGTCGAACTCGGGAGTATTTTGACATCCCTTTCCTTACTTCCAATAAAGGGTGGCAGTCCGAGTGGTTTTACGTAGGAAACCACTCGCCTGCCATCTCTCCAGAAATTGATTCTCGTCCTGTTCCCTCCCAATCCTGGACCACTCTTCCCAAGGAGAGTGAAATGGATCAAGTTCGGGAACTCCTGGGTCTGATAGCCCAGTTGAAGGACAATGGGTTGTCTGCCGTCGGAGTGGCAGCCAACTTCGTTCTGCGCCGGGTCCAGCCACTCAAGCAGCGGGCTCATCCGGCGTATGAATACTACGCCGAGGGGGACAACACGCGTGAAGCCCCCGAGCGTGTCGACAAAGTCCAAGCCGCAGCTCGGCTTAGCAAATTCTTCGCGACTGGGACCTCCTTGAGGACTACTGACTGTCCTCCGGCGTTCAACTTAGGGAATCCACGCCCTGAGGTATTTAGTCAATCTGTTGTTGTTTTATTTCAATTCCACCCATTGGGTGTAATCTCAGAACTGAACCCAACTTTTGCAGGGTCGAGCTGCCTTTGTGTCCCTCCCTCCTTTGCCTGAGATGCCGAAGGGAGTGGATTATCTAGCTCGGCGCAGGGCCGTTGATTCTGAAGAAGCAGTTGGGGGAAGTGAGAGTGATCTGCGCGACTCGGATATCACTCTGTCATCCTCTCCTTCTCCCGATGTGCTATCTCCGAGTGGTGGGAAGGCTACTCCTGCTCTGAAGAAACGGAAGATCTCCACTGGGATCGTGTTTAGGGAGGCGCCAAGCCGGCGCCAACTCCTTATCTCTGAGTCGTCTGACTCAGAAGAAGATGAAGCTGGCGTCGCCGAGTCGTCACTCCAGCCGCCAATCACAAGCCCGGAGCAGTCTCCACTTGCAGTAATGCCTCTGAGTGCTGCAAGTCCGAGGGACCTCCCTTCCCCTACTCGGAAAGGAAAGCGCCTGAAAATGCGCATTTGTACTCTGTAAGTATCCTTATCATCTCTTGATTTCCTTTATGTTCTTCTATTAGTGATCCATATATGTTTTATCCTGTAGCACGCCGTCTGAGGTCCCCTTCTCGGGTCCTCCGCCTCAGTCGGCGGTTGAGACCGAAGCCCCATCAATCAAAACTCCAGAGGTGCCGATCCACTCGGCTGATCTTCTCAGCGATCAGCCTGTGGGTCCGCCACCAGAGTCGCAACGGGAGCCAACCCCGCCACCGCCGAGTCCTACACCGGCGTCGCCGACCCCGCCACCAGTTCCTCAAGGCAGCCCCCAGCATGCTCCTGTGGTTGAACCGACTGCAGCAGTGGAGGAGCCCCAGACTGCGGCGGTCGAGATTGCTTCTGCGGCGGTCGGCGTTATGAGTGGTGGTGCTCCCCTGACTCCTCTGGAGGAATTCATGTCACTCCATCTTCGCATGGGCCACATAGCCAAGGTATTTCCCGAGCTACTTATCTTGTTGATATCAAATACCGAGTGGTACATTGATTCATATCGTTATCTGACTTGTTTTTGCAGGACTTAGCTGCTGATGCCGAGGCCAAAGCCTCGGTTATTCAAAAATTATCTTCAGCAGTTGCTGAGGCCGACTCTTTGGTGGCCCGAGTGGCTGAGCTCGAGGCTGCCGCGGTAGAGCGCCAGGCTGAGTTGGAGGAAGCCCAGCGTACCACCCGCGATTTATGCGGGGAGGTAGAGCAGGCTAAGCTCAACGAGGCCCAGGCCGTGCACGAGCTCAGAGGTATGTTCTTCCTTGTTTGTTTTTTCTGTCAGACGTGAAAATATTATTCAGATCTAACTTTCTGTAGATTATCGATATCGGATTATGTCCCAATTCGCAGAGCTTACTGCCAAGGTGGCCCGGCTGCAAGGTGAAGCTGAGGCGCTGCGCACCGAGAAGATAGCGCTGGAGGACGCTATCCGAGTGGTGGCGGAGGAGATCGAGCCGGAGGCGTCATCGTCTTCAGCTTCCATCCTCGACCGCGTTCGGGCGCTCCCACGCTACTTCCGGCGGCAGCTCTGCTCCATCAGCCAGGCCAGCTGTGGCCATGTCCTGGCGGTGCTCAAATCGCTGTTCCCGGCGTCAGACCTGGAGCCACTCGGCCGCGGGTATGCTGCCGGCACCTCTGAAGACGACGTGGGCAGACTACTCCATGAGGTCGAGCCCATCGCCAATGTCCTGTCCAAGGATGTTGTTGATGACTCGGATGAAGCGGCCCGGTCTGGTGCTGGTGATCCTGCAATGTAAATAGAATATTTGTAGTATTTGGTTGAACCAGTATTGTTTGAACAATGTTTGAATTGTCATTATTGTATATAAGTTTTTATGGAGCTACTACTCCCTTTCTTTCTGCGCTGGCCTTAATTTCTGAGTGGTTGACCTGTTACGGAGTAGATTAGCCTCGTTGGTCTCAGTCTCATGCCGCAGAGTCTTTGTCGTACGTTTAGAGCTTTGACTTGGCGAGTACTTTCCCTCTCGATTTAAGGTTTGTTCCACTCGTACTTTATGTGCGTGACGCGAAAGAGGAAATACGAGTAGTAGAAATAGATGAAAGATGAAATCAACTTTATTGATAACTCAATGTGAACATGCTGAGTCGTAACTGGGGGTGACTACCCTCCAAAATCACTCGGAAAAAATAAATTTAAAATAGAAAAGATAAATACATAACTGATTCAGGCGTAGAAACGCTGTAAGTGCTCGATGTTCCATGGATTTATCGATGTAGGCGTTCTATTGCGTCCAGAGTCAATTGATCCATACGCGCTTGAATTGTCCTCTGGTAGATCGCGCCGGCGTTTTTCAGACCGAAGGCCAAAGGAGCACCGAACGACGTGATGAACGAGGTCTTTATCTGATCGTTAGGCTCTAGGCCTGTCTGGTAATAGCCTGGATAGCTGTCGAGAAAGCAGAGCAGGGCAGAGCCTGCCATGGAGTCTGACTCTGCCCCGATGATGGCCGTCTTCTTTGGGTCGTCCAAGTCCAGAGAGATCCTCTTCAGCTCCGTCTCCTTGCTTGGCGCAATGGCTTCTCTTGCTGGCTTCTTGGTGGGGATCTCTAGAGCGTCCTTGTCCACCTCCTATGATGCAGCCAGTACTTCTTCCATGCGTTTGGACATGTCCAGGGCGGCTGCCGCGTTGAGAGTTTCCTGCTCGCATGTGTATGCGACTCGGACGTCTCCCAAGACGGTAATTACGCCTTTAGGTCCTGGCATCTTAACCTGCAAGTAGACGTAGTGAGGAATTGCCATGAACTTGGCGAGCGCCGGCCTCCCGAGGATAGCGTGGTATGCAGTTTCAAAGTTCGCCACCGTGAACTGCATGTGCTCGGTTCGGTAATTGTTCCGGTCTCCGAAGGTAACGGGCAATGTGATGTGCCCGAGTGGTTCTGCTCCCTCTCCCGGTATCAAACCGTAGAACGCGGACTGGGGGGGACTCAGGTCGAGAGTAGTCAGGCCGAGCTCCTTCAATGTGTTAGCAAAGAGGATGTTCAGGCCACTGCCACCGTCGACTAGTACCTTGGTGAGCCGAACGTTGCGAATCGTCGGGGCTACCACCAAGGCATGGGACCCGGGCTTCGGTATGAAGTTTGGATGATCCTCCCGGGTGAATGTGATTGGAACTTCCGACCACTTGAGGTACTCAGGTACCGGTGGCTCCCTTGCGTGCATGACCTGGCGATGGGTGAGCTTCTGCTGGCGCTTCGACTCGAACTCTGGTCCGCCATAGATCATGCGGACCACTCGGTCGGCTTCCTGAAAGTCATCGCCGGGCTCGTCGTTTCGCCTGTCGTCTCGCGGGGAACCATCGTTCCTCTTTCTGTATGGAGGGCCTCTGTTGCCCCCGGTGAAGGCTCGCTTGAGCCCGTAGCACTCTCGCGCCGAGTGCTTGTGTTTGTGGTAAGGGCATTGCTCATCGAGCATGCGCTGGAAGTCCTCTAGAGTTACCCGGCCTCTGGACCGGTCCAGGGCGGCGACCATGTCTCCCTCGCTCTTCTTCTTGCGAGGTTGGCTGTCATTGCATCGATGGTCGTCGTGTCGGTCTTCGTCCTCGCGGCGGTCACGTTTGCGAGTCGTCTTGTTCTCTTCTTCCCAGCGGCTCCTGATCTCGCTGAGTTGTTCTTTTTCTGCGATCTCTGCATCCGCCCACGTGCTAGCAACCCGGAACATGTCATTGACAGTCGCGGGTGGCTTCCGAGTCCACTTGTGGATCAGTCTCCCATCGGAGATGCCGCGCTGGAAAGCTGACATCACCTCCTGATCCGTGACGTCCGTGATGGAGTTGCGCTTTTCTGAGAACCTGCGTACGAAGTCGTGCAGGGTCTCGTTCTTGCGCTGCCTGATCTGACCAAGGAGTCGCTTGCTCCCGGGCCTCTCCCAGGTGCCGAGATAATTACCGATGAAGAGTTCGGTAAGCTGCTCCCAGTTGTCGATGGCGTCCTGCGGGAGTCCTGCCAGCCAGTTGCGGCAGTCCTTGGTGAGCATGATGGGAAGATAGTTTGCCATCACGTCCTCGTCGCCGCCGGCCGCTTGTATGGCGGTGTAGTAGATCTGAAGCCATTGAGATGGGTCAGATTTCCCGTCGTACTTGTCGATATCCGACAGCTTGAAGCCTCTGGGCCACGTCACACTTCTCAAGCGCTCGGTGAACGACTGGAATCCGCCGATCCGACCTCTAGGGCGGGAATCGCTCGGACCCGATCCGTCAGCTGCTCTTGGGGGTGTGCTGTCCCTCCTGCGATCCCGGTCCCTGGGCGGGGAACGGGTCCTCCGATAGTTCCGAGTCCTGGGCAGAGTTCGGTCCTGTCGGTAGGTTCTGCTGCGCAGTGAAGTTCGATCTCTTGGCGGAGTCGGTCGCCTGGGTGGTGGAAGCACTCGTCGTCGTGGCGGAGTGCGACCGCCGTTGTTGCCGCACCTTGGGCTACCGGAAGGGTCAGAGTAGTCTGACTCCGTCGAGTAGCCGCTCCTGTTGGGGTTACGACGGGGGTTTCCATGATCCCGATCGTATTCTTCGCGCCGTCGGATTTCCTCACGGTGGCGCTCTTCGGTGCTGCTGCGGATGACGTCCCTCGCATCTCGATCTCTGTTGATCGTGGTGCGGAGGTCTTCATCACGACCCGATCCGCCGCCGGCCCGGTGTCGAGATGGACCGGGCTCAGGAGCGTCCGTGGTCGTTCTGCCTTGCATCTGGTGAACCTGGACGGAGGCGGCCTGCACGAGAGCCCTTACCTTTTCCAGGCCCGGAGTGTTAGGTGGCAGCCGATTGATTTCCTCGTTGATAGTAACGAGGTTCTGGACCGGTGTTTCGTAGACGTCGTATCCGTTGAACTCAAACATGCCGTCGCGCATCAAGTTCCGGGTGCTCCTCCGTCCGTGTTGATCCCGTTGGCGACGATGATCTTCAGAGTGAGGCTCTTGGAGTCGAGCAGTGCCAGATCCTGACGCGGTGGCTCCGTGCGGTCGTGCGGCTCTGCGAGTCGCCCGACTGGCATTGCGTCCTCGACGCTGGTTCCTGGCTTCAGTCGTTTCCTCCGCAGGAGTGACCTCATCTTCTGAGACAGGATTGGTTGGCGTTGCTGGCGCCACCATGTAGCAATATGATCCGACTCCCTCTTGCGCGAGGTGGTCTTCCTCGGACTCGGAGAAGTCGGATGTGGGCGTATAACGCTCCAAACTACTCGGAGTCAGTTCTCCGAGTGATCCTAGCGGTTCCGGCTCTGTAGAGGCATCGGACACTGTGTATCCTTCCGGCAGATCGTCCAGGATTGAAGGTCCTTGTAGATCTAACTCGTAGGAGTCGCTCCCAGAGAAGTAATCATCCGTCTGGACGATGTCCTTCATCTTCTGCTTCTGAGCAAGCGCGCAAAAGCCAGGGGTCTGGACAGTAATGACCTCAGGGCTCTGGACGCGTGCTGGTCGAGCGTTTACACTCTGCGATGACTTGGCGACGCGACTCTCAGGAGCCGGATCAGAACCGAGTGATTGTAGATCTGTTCCCGACTGGTCTGGCCTCGCGTTTTGCGATGGACTCAGCGAGGTAGAGTCGGCACGACCAGATGCGATCGGACCGGACTGGGCCGTGATGGCCGAAGTCGGCGCCAGAGAGGAGACCTCCGTGGCGACCGTAGCTCCTGCCGCCTGGGTATCCAAAGCGGCGGTGATGACATCCCCGAACTGGATCTCGACTTCGTCGACGTCCGGGAGGTTGCAGCTGTCCAAGATCTTGACGCGATCCATCGAGCTTACCAGACTGATCTCGGCGATATCCCCTACCTGGCGCGCCACTGTCGGTGATATTATCTCCGGCAGTCTTCCACGGGGTAGCCCACGGAAGTGATTTGTAATGCAGGGAAGATCGCAAAGATCGGAAGCAAGATGGTTAGGATGGACAGACACAAGGGTTTTATACAGGTTCGGGCCGTCGACTCGACATAATACCCTACGTCCTGTTTTTGGGTGTTGTATTGCGTGGATTGTGTGTTGAGAGATTTCGTCCTGAGACTTGATGTCTTGGAGTTGTTTTGGAGGGGGTCCCTGCCCGCCTTATATATCGGGGGGCAGGGTTACAAGTCGGTTTGTAGCCGATCCTATCTCTAAGAATCCTTTCCTTCTTTACAATAATTCCTATTCCAACTAGGACTTCTCCTTCCAGATCCTTCCTCCGTGCGCCGACTTGTCCCGCACGTCATCAGGTCCAGAACGATGGGCTGGGCCGCCCCCTTTTGGTGGGCTGCCAGGCTTGCTCGTGAGGTACCCGGGTACTATATCCCCCACAAGGACGGAATACATCAAGTTTGAGGTGGCGGACTTCGAGACTTCATATCAAGCGATCCTTGGACGTCCTGCATTGGCCAAGTTCATGGCCATCCCGCACTATGTCTACCTCGTCCTCAAGATGCCAGGACCCAGAGGCGTCATCTCTATCCGTGGCGACTTGCGACGATCTTCGCTGTGGAGTTTGCGGCTACCACTCAGGTACCCAACGCCATGGTCCAGATCTTCGCAGCGGCTCAGAAGCTGAAGCAGACAGAGTATGAGGTCCCCAGCAAGGAGCCTAGACCACACAAGGCGGCTGTCCCTGAAGACGTGGCGACCAAGGACGCACAACTACTGGAAGGAGACCAGTCGAAGATCACCAAGATCGGGGCCGGCTTAACCCCGAAATAGGAAGGCGAGCTCGTCAGGTTCCTGCAAGCCAACCACGACATCTTCGCATGGAAACCTGCAGATATGCCAGGAGTGCCAAGGAACCTGATCGAGCACAGCATTAACGTTGATCCCAAAGCTACACCCAAGAGGCAACGGTTGCGACGGTTTGCAACCGACAAGCGAGAGGCGATCAAGAAGGAACTGGCGAAACTACTCACCACAAGATTCATCAAGGAAGTCTTCCACCCCAACTGGTTGGCAAATCCAGTTTTGGTGAGAAAGAAGAACAACAACGAGTGGCGCATGTGCGTCGACTACACTGATCTCAACAAGCATTGCCCCAAGGATCCCTTCGGGTTACCGCGCATCGACCAGTTATTGATTCCACGGCTGGCTGTGCCTTACTTTGCTTTCTTGATTGCTACTCGGGTTATCATCAGATATCTCTGAAAGAGGAGGATCAAATCAAGACAGCATTCATCACCCCTTATGGTGCTATGCTTACACCATGATGTCATTTGGGCTGAAGAACGCTGGTGCGACTTACCAGCGGGCGATCCAACTCTGCCTTGAGAAGCAACTTCATCGCAACGTGGAAGCCTATGTCGATGATGTGGTCGTAAAGACCAGAAAACCTGAAGAACTCATCGCTGATCTGGAGGAGACCTTCGCATCCCTGCGAAAGTGGCAATGGAAGCTCAATCCAACCAAGTGTGTCTTTGGAGTACCCTCTGGGAAACTACTCGGGTTCATCATCAGCCACCGCGGCATCGAGGCCAACCCCGAGAAGATCAATGCTATCACAGCAATGGAAGCTCCAAAGACGATCAAAGACATCCAGAAGCTCATTGGGTGCATGGCGGCGCTACATCGATTCATCTCGCGACTTGGAGAGAGGGGCCTCCCCTTCTTCAAGCTACTCAAGAAAGGAGACAAGTTCCAATGGAACGAAGAAGCGGCAGCAGCATTGGCGGATCTCCAGCAACATCTTCAAAAACCGCCAATCCTGACTGCTCCGCAGGACGACGACAAGGAATTTCTGCTCTACATCGCAGCAACGACTCATGTGGTGAGCACTGTATTGGTGGTCGAGCGCGCCGAGGACAATCTTGCATATCCTGTGCAGAGGCCGGTTTACTTCGTCAGTGAAGTACTCACGGAGTCCAAGGTTCGATACCCAGCAGTGCAAAAACTACTCTACGCCATACTCATCACATCCAGGAAGCTGCGCCACTACTTCGACACGTACACCATCACGGTGGTGACAGAGTTCGGCTTGGGCGATATCTTACATAACCCGGACGCGACCGGGCAAATTCCAAAGTGGGCCGTCGAGCTTGGCGCCCTCAGCATCGAGTTCAAACCCAAGAAGGCCATCAAGTCACAGGTGCTGGCAGACTTCATGGCAGAGTGGCGCGATAATCAAGTGGACATCCCCGTCGGCAGACCAGAGCACTGGATCATGTACTTTGATGGCTCCCTGAAACTCGAAGGCGCCGACGCGAGAGTACTTTTTATCTCGCCCAAGGCTGATCAACTCAAATATGTCCTACAAATCTTCTGGAAGGTGTCCAACAACGAAGTTGAGTACGAGGCCTTGCTACATGGCCTACGACTCGCAATTTCTCTGGGAATCAAGAGGCTGATGGTGTACGGCGACTCCTCTGTCGTCATCAACCACTGCAACAAGGATTGGGATCGCCAGAAGGAGAACATGGACGCTTACTGCGAAGCTGTGCGCAAGCTAGAGAACAAATTCTCAGGGCTCGACTACCATTGGGTGGTCCATGATGACAACGTCGCTGCTGACGTACTCTCCAAGCTCGGATCCACTTGTGCAAAAGTTCCAGCAGGAGTCTTCGTCTAGGAGCTCCACAAAAGAACCATCGACTTCGAAAAATCTACACCGTCACACAATGACGACCACGGACCAGATAGAGAGGTCTTGACAATCGAAGAAGACTGGCATGTCTCGTTCATCGAGTACATCAAGAACAAAACCCTGCCGTTGAACAAGACTGAAGCTGAACAAGTCGTCCGGAGATCGAAGAATTATCTACTCATCGGCGATCAGCTCTACAGGAGAGGACTCTACACTGACATTGCCATGAAGTGTGTCCCGAGAGCAACAGGCAAGGGTATCTTGGAAGAAATTCACGAAGGCGCGTGCGGGAATCACACAGGATCACGAACAATGGTGGGCAAGGCATTCAGAGCAGCTTATTATTGGCCCACGGCTCTGCAAGACGCGGAAGAGATTGTCCGCAAGTGCCCCGGGTGCCAATTGTTCGCTAGGCAGCAACACGTGCCTGCTCACAACCTTATTGCTATTCCTCCCTCTTGGCCGTTCGCATGCTGGGGGCTCGACATGATTGGCAAACTTACGACTGCTCCAGGAAACTTCACACATGTGCTGGTTGCGATCGACAAGTTTACCAAGTGGATAGAAGCCAAACCAGTCAGAGACATATCTGCGGCTAAGGCCAAGGGGTTCATTAGTGATCTGATGGTCAGGTATGGCTGTCCTCATCGTATCATCACAGATTTGGGTTCCAATTTCAACAGCCACGAGTTCAAGGACCACTATGAGAGGAACGGCATTGAAGTAATTCACGCATCAGTAGCTCACCCCAAGGCCAATGGACAAGTCGAGAGAGCCAATGGTTTGATCCTGGATGGCCTGAAGAAGCGACTGTACGAGCATGACAAGAAATATGGAGGCAAGTGGATCTACGAGTTGCCACAATTAGTCTGGGGGCTTCGAACTCAGCCTTGCAAGCCAACCGGCCACTCTCCATATTTTCTGGTGTATGGATCTGAGGCTATCCTGCCAGTAGACCTGATCTACAAGTCCTCAAGAATAGAACAATACGACGAAGGAGTTGCTGATGACACAAGACGACTGGAGCTTGATCTGATCGAGGAGAAACGCTGTGCAGCTTTGTTAAATTCTACTCGATATCTCCAGGGGGTTCGGCGCTATCATGACAGAAATATCCAAGAGCGCTCGTTCAACATCGGCGACTTAGTATTGCGAAGGATACAGAAGACCACGGGTATGCACAAGCTTATGTCCCACTGGGAAGGACCTTTCATCATACACAAGGTGACTGGACCCGGGTCGTATCGATTGAAGAACGACGAAGGAGTCGAAGAGAAAGATTCATGGAACATCTAGCATCTACACAAGTTCTATGCTTAGGATCTTTATTTGAGTACGTCAAGAGTCTGTACAATATTTTGAAGATTTCATCAATAAAGTGCAGTTTTCTCAGTACTCGATCCGCGATCTCTCGGCTTCATTCATGCTTTGGTTGTCTTATAAGACTACCCTAGCTCCTAATACTTCCGGAGTTCCCTTTGATACTTGTTGATTCAACAAAGTATACATCGGTCAAAATCCGAAGAGTAGCTCACATGACTACTTTACAGGATCCCTGAGTACTTAGATTTAACTAAGACCAGGCTGAACACCTGTAGAGGCCAGCTAGCCTTATAAAGCAACTACCCACAAGTGGTAATTTCAAATCTTTGAGTACTTATTTGAAAGTACTACAGAGTCTACTCCACAAGATGAGTAGTAATTTCAAATCTCTGAGTACTTATTTGAAGGTACTCCAGAGTCAATTCCACAAGATGAGTAGTAATTTCAAATCTCTGAGTACTTATTTGAAGGTACTCCAGAGTCTACTCCACAAGATGAGTAGTAATTTCAAATCTCTGAGTATTTATTTGAAAGTACTCTAGAGTCTACTCCATAAGAAGAGTAGTAATTTCAAATCTCTGAGTACTTATTTGAAAGAACTCTAGAGTCTACTCCACAGTATGAGTAGTGATCTTCAAGTACCAGTTATCAAGTGCTTTGAAGTGTAACTCGCAAAATGAGTACAACTTGCTGGGGGCTTCCAGAATACACTGCAAGAGTGGTTTGGATGACTCTTCGGGCGCATCATGATCAATGGAATTCACCAATGTGGTGGTCGCCTCAACCCGTTGCAAGTTATCAAGTCAAAGCTTGTTGGCACTCCTTAGCCTAACTAAATCCGCAAGCACACGGAGTACATTGTAGCCTTTCACCAGGAGAGTAGAAACCTGGATGTCAAATCCAAGGAACGGTAGACGCGACTAGTCTAGAACTTTCCTAAACGGACCCACCAGGGGAGAAAAGGGTAAAGGGTGTAGAGAGCTTAACCTTAGTTAGCCACTCATTACCCCAGACAACCTATCTTAATCTAACATGATCTGCTTCGACGGCTAGAACGGGAAGAACTCAGAACGGGGGGAGAGAGGGGTTCTTCCGGGCTCAGCACTACTGTTATGAGTACACCCGAACGTGGTGGAGTACAAAGGACGGACAGGGCTGTCACCACCTGCCGCCTACCACTGCAGTTCTGTGGGGTGCAACACAACCTGAGGTGACTAGCCAGCACAGGCACCATGCCTAAGCTTTCAGCCACTGACCTCCACCCAACGCGAAGGGCTATAGAGGAAACCCTAAACAAGAGTCGCTGTCACTCGCGCAGACTCAGGTACCCGCAGATCATAGATAGCCAAGATAAATTGCTGAAAGTAAAGAGTAAACTAGCGAGGTACTAAGGCAAGAGACCGAGGAACTTACTGAAGATATCTCTGAAGCTTTATTCCTCGGGGGCAGAAATGTTGAGACGAGACCGAGGAAGAAATCCCGGACTCTCTCTACAAAGCTCGGCTGTCACCCGAGCAACTCACCCACTCTCTCTACTCTACTCAACTCTAAGATAATAGTGGACTACATCTTGAGCCTTCTCTTCTCTTCAATGGATGGTGTGTTGAGTGGGGGTGAAGGGCGCCTTTATAGCCTCCCAAGGGTGGAATCCTGCTTAGGAGTGACGCACACCTCCTGCTTAGCATCCACGCGAAAGAGGAAGCGTGGAAGCCACGGTGGGAGGCCGGTCGGCCTAGTGTAGGCCGACCGGCCTGGCCCTGGTGCCAAGTGGCACCGACTTTTGCAGGGACGGCCTGGATGATGTCCTGAAGTCAGTAGTTGTTGCGTTCACCTCAAGCTCGACAGTTAGGGGCCGGCCGGCCTAGGGTAGGCCGTTCGGCCTGGCCCTGGCCCCTCTCAGCCTTCCGTTGCACCGACTCGCTCATCAACGGTTGCATGTTGTCCCTTGAGGCAGTTTTGGTTGCGTTGAGTTGAGGTTGTCCGAGAATCCAAGGTAGGTGGACCCTCCAATCCATGGCTAGGCCTTTCGGGTCCTCGGATCAAACCGACATCAAACTCACGGCTCATGATCATCCTTGGTGTGTTAGATAGCTTGTGGATCAAAACTGTGGCCAGAAGAGGCAGAAGGGGGCCGGTCGGCCTGGGCTAGGCCGGCCGGCCTGGCCCTGTGCCAGTTTGGCCTCCTGTTTTTCTTGTTTGTTCCTTCACTCACAAATTGCACAAAACTTGTGGAACTCATTAGTATAAATGATATTAGCATGATTATCACTATATGAGCATGAAATCCAAAGAAATGTTGGCGATAAAAGTCATGGATATCGACCGCCAACACGCCCCCACACCTAGACTTTGCTCGTCATGAGCAAAGGGTTGATTTAGATCCAGAGGATCAAGCAAAGCCTAGGGTCATGAAATCAAGAGTATGCATAAGAATTATTTCAAAGCTTCCCTCATACCTTGGATTCCAGGTGGCTAACACCTTCACTTTCACCTATTGAACCTCAGAATAAATCAATGGAGAGCCTGATTCCTCCTTCTCAGTACTTGGAGATTTTTTTTTCAAAAATATGGAGGCATACTCTCATTCTCTCAAGCCACTCAGTCGCTCAAAGTGTTTGATCCTCACTAAGGCTTTTCAAGTAGCCTCACCTACCTCTACAAGGTTATATGTGGGGCTCAAGGTAGGGATCGATAGAAATGCTTATCTCTTCCATCTATGTTGCGAGATCAAATAACTTGTCTCCGAGAGATCATGTCAACCATGAACTTTGGTCAAGTGCAAGTGAAATTGGATGATGGATGATGAATGTCCTTGAGTGGTATTTGATTCTAGCTTCTTCCATCTTTCCCTTTCTTCTCTCTCTTTTTTTTTATTACTCAAGTAGGACCTCCCACTCATCATTTTTTTCTTCACTTTTTTTTCAGGGTGATGAAGAGCTGCTTGAGAACCACTTTTGTTGGACTTTTATTCTATGATGGACTTTATTTGATGAAACGTGTACGTGAATGACCAAAGTGCAAGGAAGAACATGCAAGTCTCAGAAGGCACGATGTTTGATCAAGCTCAAAATGTAAAGATAGCTATGTGGAGTTTCAAAACTATGTCATGTATGATATGGCTCTGGATGGGACTTGGCAAAGTTGAGCATGAATGAGAGTTGCCTCATTTTTTTATTTATTTATTTTTTGTCATTTCAAAATGAAATTCTCCAAGACTTTGAATTAGAAAAGAACAAGCCTCTCATGTCATTATATCGTAAGAGTCAATAAGCGAAAGATCAGGTGATCCTATCATAAAGTTCCAAAGGCACATCGGTACTTGCAAAGGAAATAAAGCTTATGCACCTTTGATAAACATGTAGGATTCCCATCTCTTTCTAGATATTTCATTCAAATTTTAATTGTCATGAACTCATGCTCATATTTGAATTAAAACCAAGAAAGGAAACGAAAGAAAGGATTTCAAACCTCCGTGCGTAGTTGAATCTCAGCAGATGGCTGCCATGTGGTTATTTGGGTACGGGTGAAGACTGCTCGTCGATGTGTTGCTCGTCCTGTTTTCTGCGCACTTAGTGTAGAGTTAGAGCAGGGGTGTGGTTGGTACACAAGTGTGCACCAACCACTCAAGGCATGGTAGAACAAGGCAACACTTTATTCAAAAGGGAAATATGGGGGTGCTATTGAAAAATAAAACTTTGGAAAATCAAAATGAAAAGGGAAATTTTAGCACCCAAACCTATACTAAGATAATGGCACATTTTAGGTCTCGCCATGACCATGGACTATGGTAGTAACTCGGATACTCGTAGCAGTCCATAACTTCGAGTTCCGGGATGTCGGACTTGAGGAATATTTTCAACTGAAAACATCCCTGCCATTGTCCTGGAGAAGAAGCATAATGGAAAACCTTCCTTCTCCATCCTCCAATTCAGCCATTTGATTTCATCATTTGGACTCTGGCTGATTGGGGGGTCTATGTTTCACCTTTTTGATCTCCTAATGGGAATGATGTTTCGTGTGCACAAAGTGTCTCGGGTGATTGCCTTTCCATCCCTTCTCCATGTCAGATTGTTCATGATATTCTGTTAATGTTTCTGATTGACTATCTGAAGATGGTACGGATTTGCGACCCGGTGATTTACTTCCAACCCGCTAGTGCACTTCTAAGGATGGAGTGTGAGTCTCCATGTCCTTACCACAATATGAAGTGCTTCAGCCAATATGGACATCTGGTCCATGATCATCAAGATGCTCGTCAGTCGAGTTAACTGAAGTTGACTCGATGAGTATAGCACCATGGGCTCCGCAACGACTCTTAGCGTGTTGTGCTTTGGTTAGTCAGGTGATCAGTCTGTCGAACCTTAGCACAAGGTTTATACAGAAAAAATCTGTAGTCATCCTATATGAGGAGTTCATTCTTTATGAGAGAAGCGGAAACACGCAACGAGTGTCCTCGACGGCGAGCGCGATACGCAAGACACGCCGTCGAAGGACTTGGAGTCTTGTGGGTCTCATCACATGGTGGTTGTAGCGGTGGAGTAAACCAGTACGATAGAAATCCCTTAGGTGGAATCTAGTAGGGTGAATGAATTTCTTCTCTCTAAGGGTGTTAATCCAAGTTTGTAAAGCTACCCTTGAGAGAGTATCATCTCATATGATTGAACTTGTATCCTTGGGAGATGATATGCCACATATTTATTTGCTCTCTTCTTCTTTTGATTCGTGAAGCGAATTCATGAAGGAGCAAGAATCCAACGGATGAGTGGTGGCTTGTCATCCTTCTTGGTCAGGTGATATCTTGGTGTAGCATGGTCCGTGTGCTAACACTTTGACATCGACCAAGTATGGTCTGAACTTGTCATGGGTGAATACCACTACAGACAGTTCCTTCTCCGTTGTTTGTCGAACTCTGGTCACTGCTTTTGATAACGATGATTTCATGCATTGATCCAGCTCTGTCCCGATTGTATGGTTACTAGCGTTGCACACGATCTTGATAGGAAGAATCCAATCAGGAGGTTGTATGATGGGGGCCTTCTCAGCTGACACTTCTCCCAATTTGGGACAAGGTGGAGCCTTTGGGAATTCTCACGAACTCTATCCATATCCGCGAGGCATAAACCAAAGGTTGTCCATGGACTGAGACATCATCAAGGAATTCCTCCATGATGTTCTCGACAAGGACAAAGGATGTCCTTGATAATGGGAGAGAAGGCTGATATCATACACCTCTGTTGGTGCATTGCATAGACCAAACAATAAAGACAGGTGGAGGTAGATGAAAATTGACTAGTGTCTCACCACTTAAAGTGGGTGCTTACATGGGGTAAATAATACCCACATGCAGGTGTGCCTACCTCCCTCATCGCATCATTCAGCCAAAAGGCTTGTTTGTCCGGTTCAAGCGATATGATGGGTGTTGGGGTTGATCCCCGTCTAGTCTGTAGAGAATACCTAAAAATGGACCGGTACTTCTCTAAGACTGTTGCAGCCGCCGAGCCTCATTCTCTGTCAGTTTATCACTGATGATGATGGGCGTGCTGCGATTGTCGTGAAGAGGTAAATATCTCTATTCCAAGTGGAAGAGAGACATGTCTCAATCCAAGTGGCAGCAATCAACAACTCTAGTGGAGGAGGCTGTGGTTCTCCATCATGTCGAGCTTGACTGCCCGGTTCTGCCCCTGGGATTGGGTAAGCATCTGAAAAAATATGCCCACTGATTCTTCACGGGGTCTGTCTAGCCCTTTGCGATAATGATCGTGCAAGGCTGAATTCACTGATTGTGCAAGGTCGATCAGGATGTTTTCTTTGTCAACTTTGAGCTCGATCGAGATTAAGTTAACAAGACGCTCTATTGGCTGATCCAACAAGAAGATTATGTCACCTTCGAGGATATCTAAGATGTGGAAATCTAGGATCACTCTATTGTGCCCCTCAGGCACAACTCGGATAATTCCTTTGTTTTCCAACATCTGGCCGTTGATCCCTTTCAAGTGCTTATGAAAAATCATCGACAACTTCTTGTGTGTCAGTCCCCTCAATAGGTGGAGGGCATTAAAGCTAGGGTCGACTAGCTTCTGCTTCCTCCGTCATTCCTTGCTCGTAACCGCAGATAGACCCTTGGTCTGCGGTCGTGACTTTCGGAATGAATTACTCAGACCTTGAGCGTGCACACCTAACGTGGCAGATCCTTAAGGGAATTCTCTTGGTCTGGGGGTTTTTGTTCGCTCACGTCGTGTGGTCGAAGGCGGTGGATCTAATGAAAGAGTGAGGATTTGCTGTTTGGTTCATGGGAAAGTCGGTGGGAGGGTCAGAAAACTGATCCTAAGGATGAGCACTATGTCTCAATCTACCAACGTTCGTTGTATGAGCACCATACCAAACTTCTCCCAGGTTGCTCCAAGTAGCTCATCTCTGAGCTTTGGGGATGGGATAGACAAACAAACAAACTTTAACCTTCACTTTGATCCAATCTCCTCCAACTCCTCTTGCACTCCGATTGTACCAAAACTTTGCTTCCCCCGTCAAAGAAAAACAGGAAGAGTTCCGTCTTGGTTTATCCCGGGAATGTTAGGAGAACAGTTCTCCTCATATATTGCAAGGAGTGTGAACAAACGATGGCAACGAGATTGGGGCGGATCATGAAGCCATCAGATAACGGGGTGGAAGGATGATGGCAATTCCAAACACTCGCGAAATGGAACTGCCGGATAACTAGGAGAAAACTCCATGTGGTAGATGGTTATGGGGTAAAGTGTACGGCTAAAAAAAATCCTACACTAGTGTTGCTACCGTTCCCCGACAACGGCGCCAGAAAAGCTTGTTGGCACTCCTTGGCCTAACTAAATCCGCAAGCGCACGGAGTACATTGTAGCCTTTCACCAGGGGAGTAGAAATCTGGATGTCAAATCCAAGGAACGGTAGACGCGACTAGTCTAGAACTTTCCTAACCGGACCCACCAGGGGAGAAAAGGGTAAAGGGTGTAGAGAGCTTAACCTTAGTTAGCCACTCGTTACCCCAGACAACCTATCTTAATCTAACATGATCTGCTTCGACGGCTAGAACGGGAAGAACTCAGAACGGGGTGAGAGAGGGGTTCTTCCGGGCTCAGCACTACTGTTATGAGTACACCCGAACGTGGTGGAGTACAAAGGACGGACAGGGCTGTCACCACCTGCTGCCTACCACTGCAGTTCTGTGGGGTGAAACACAACCTGAGGTGACTAGCCAGCACAGGCACCATGCCTAAGCTTTCAGCCACTGACCTCCACCCAACGCGAAGGGCTATAGAGGAAACCCCAAACAAGAGTAGCTGTCACTCGCGCAGACTCAGGTACCCGCAGATCATAGATAGCCAAGATAAATTGCTGAAAGTAAAGAGTAAACTAGCGAGGTACTAAGGCAAGAGACCGAGGAACTTACTGAAGATATCTCTGAAGCTTTATTCCTCGGGGGCGGAAACGTTGAGACGAGACCGAGGAAGAAATCCCGGACTCTCTCTACAAAGCTCGGCTGTCACCCGAGCAACTCACCCACTCTCTCTACTCTACTCAACTCTAAGATAATAGTGGACTACATCTTGAGCCTTCTCTTCTCTTCAATGGATGGTGTGTTGAGTGGGGGTGAAGGGCGCCTTTTATAGCCTCCCAAGGGTGGAATCCTGCTTAGGAGTGACGCACACCTCCTGCTTAGCATCCACGCGAAAGAGGAAGCGTGGAAGCCACGGTGGGAGGCCGGTCGGCCTAGTGTAGGCCGACCGGCCTGGCCCTGGTGCCAAGTGGCACCGACTTTTGCAGGGACGGCCTGGATGATGTCCTGAAGTCAGTAGTTGTTGCGTTCACCTCAAGCTCGACAGTTAGGGGCCGGCCGGCCTAGGGTAGGCCGTTCGGCCTGGCCCTGGCCCCTCTCAGCCCTCCGTTGCACCGACTCGCTCATCAACGGTTGCATGTTGTCCCTTGAGGCAGTTTTGGTTGCGTTGAGTTGAGGTTGTCCGAGAATCCAAGGTAGGTGGACCCTCCAATCCATGGCTAGGCCTTTCGGGTCCTCGGATCAAACCGACATCAAACTCACGGCTCATGATCATCCTTGGTGTGTTAGATAGCTTGTGGATCAAAACCGTGGCCAGAAGAGGCAGAAGGGGGCCGGTCGGCCTGGGCTAGGCCGGCCGGCCTGGCCCTGTGCCAGTTTGGCCTGCTGTTTTTCCTGTTTGTTCCTTCACTCACAAATTGCACAAAACTTGTGGAACTCATTAGTATAAATGATATTAGCATGATTATCACTATATGGGCATGAAATCCGGAGAAATGTTGGCGGTAAAAGTCATGGATATCGACCGCCAACACAAGCTCGACTTCAGCTTGTGCCGCGGTACTGCCGCATCGACAATGTGCTCGTGATGAACTCAAACTAGTCGGAATCAACTCTGACTAGTCCGCTTCATCGACAAACGACAACAAACAAGCTAAGTTACTTGTTTCAATTATTTTTATTTTGTTCTAACAAGATTGGCCAAGCGCCGAGTACTTTGTTTGGATGACAACTCTCTAGGCTGCACAGCATGCTATCATATCTTCGCCAGCTTCCAGGCTCGGGGGCTGACTCTAAATTACAACTCGGTTCGCCATCAGGCTTACCTAGTTGTCTTTCTCCAGCATATTTGAGTCGCCAAGTACCAATGATGGGGCCTCGACTACATTGGCACCTGACTCCTGTTTCTGGGGAGATCGCGGCGTGACAAGTCAACCACGACCTCCTCTGTTCTGCTACTCTATTGAAGGTGGCTATTTCGACTACATACTACTTGATGCATCTCCGCTGGCTCCTATGCTCGGGGGCTGGGTACAAGAAAACCACTCGATTGACAAGATCCGATGTGACCATTATTTCTGGGCGCAAATTACCACTCGGATGATGATCTCCAAGATGATTCGATGAACACTAAGCTCGCTGGACCCTTGAATTGATCATTCTGAATCGTTTCAAGGCTCGGGGGCTGATAGGGTATATACAGCGACTGCTAATTTTATTTTTTCTGAAGACTGAAGACTTAAATCAAGACCCTCGGCTTGATTCTTTGATTCAACCCAAGGCTCGGGGGCTACTTGATATCAAGTGCAATTTTTCCAAAATTGCACATTTCAAGAACAAGATGAAGATTCAAGATTCTGTGGACCCTCAACCTGATTCTTCAATTCAACTTAAGGCTCGGGGGCAACTCCATATGGAGTGCGATTTTTATCGCACACCATATAATATTTTGAAGGCTACTGATTTGATCAAGATAAACGGGGCTTAAGCACCTCATGGCCTCGTGACAACCAAGACCTGTCCAAGACTGATCAAGCACTCGAAGAACTCGAAAAGGCACTCGCTTGGCTTGGCAAGCACTCGGTTGACGATACTCGACGATGAAGCGCTTGGGGGCTTGTTGGAGGCACGACCATGGGCCCACAGGGACGCATGGATTGTCTCCAGACAGAGTCGTACCAGGCGTGAAGAACACGAGTAGAGTACTGCAAGGACTCTTCTCGTTATGGAAACTAGTCGTATGACTTGTAAACTACTCGGATTGCCTTGTAAAGCACTCTCCGAGTAGTATTTGGTTAGGATTCTACTCGAAACCGACCTTGTAACCCTGCCCGCCGTGTATATAAGGCTGGGCAGGGACCCTCTCCAAAACACACGATCTCATCAATACCAATCACCACACAGGACGTAGGGTATTACGCCTTCTAAGCGGCCCGAACCTGTCTAAATCCTGAGTCTCTTAGCCTTTGCGTTCCTGATCTCGGCGAAACCCACCTGAAACTCTACTACCTCGGGATACCCCTCTGTAGGATCGACGGTAGAACACCGATAGACCCCGTCAGGGCAAGCACACGCAGGGGTGTTCTATAATGGGCAGGCCACCTAGAATGTTCTCAAACGCCATAGCGATGAAGGAGAAACAACATATAAGGTTGGAAGAGATTAGGGTTTGAGAGACATAAAGATAAAAAGATAAAGATAATTGTGTTTGATCGATTGGATGATCCTCAATCGGCCGTGGCCCTTTATATTTATAGGCAGGGGAGGTCTTGCCCCATTAGGAGTCGAAACATCTACAAATTACGTGAAATATGCAACTCCTAACTCGGACTCTACAGACCAAAACCGGTCTAATCGGTTTGGAAACCGGTCGGACATGTTTGTCCAGCTGTAGATCTTCCCGAAGCTATAACTCCCTCGTCCGAAATCCGAAATGGGTGATCCACATATGCATCTTGATCATCTTGACGAGAGCTTCGCAATGGTGAAGTCCAATATTCCTTTTGAGCACTTTGACCAGACCGGTCTGATTTGTTTAAGAACCGATCTAATTGGTTTGCCCAGACCTGCCAGATTTGAGTGTGAACATATGCCCCCCTATTTTCTAGCAAAGCATGCGTGCTAGAAAACAATATACTGGTCCAGAACTATCTAAAGAAGATGATGATCAATGCAAAGCCCATATACATGATTTCTAAAGTTATTATGCACACCAAAATAGCCGACATAAAATCTAAGCAAAGTATGACATGATTGAAACTACTATGTCAGCTTTTCATCATCTCGACATATCAAATAATAGAAAGCTTGTTGCAACCATGGCGACTGATCATACAAATTAGAGCTCCTTGGTGACACGTGAGCATAATATTGATAATCATATAATAAAGACCAAGGATTATACCAAAACCATGGATTATAGTTACATATACCTGAATATGCATTCCATGGCACATGCATCAATGGGATAAATAATGAAGATCAATTTGACATCCGTTGATGTTTCTTTGCTCTTGGTGATGAAGAATTCCAACTTTGATCATCTCTTAACCGATTATTTTTCTTTTGCTCGGCTATATTATGATATTTATGCAGTAATTTTTCAAAGCTTAGCTTATTCTTCATCACCTTGCTGCTTGATCTATTATTTGCAATTTTAGCAGACTTTCTGGCAAAACCAATCTGATCGGTTTCGAAACCGATTGGACCGGTTTTCTTAGAGCCAGTCCCTTTGAGATCATCTTGCTCCCTAGCCGAACTTGATTGTTGCTCAGCTTTATTATTTGAAACATTCTCATAATTGGGGACAATTTGATCAACAGAATTAGCTGATATATCTTCAATAGTCGGCTTTTTGTCAAATCTGAATTTTGATTCAATCTACCATCCTTTTTGACACGGTAAACTTGCTTGATCACCTTATGCTTCTTCTTATGCATAGACCGATCCTCTTGATGAAAACGGTCATTATTTACAGGTGATAGATCATTAATTGTCAGCTCTCTATAGGTAATGTAATCTGGAAGCAAATATCTAGGAGCAAACGACATGTGTGAATTATAAAACCATGGCGAATAATGATGAGGCATGTTGCAATAAGGTCCACATGGTACTGGTGTAGAAGATCCATGTGATGGAAACGACTTTGGTGTAGAATAGATATTCCGTAGCCGATTTTGATCATGAAACTTTTGTTTCGGAGGAGACTTTGAATGTTTGGAATTTGGCTGACTAGCATCATTGACATTCTTTTGTCATTGAGACTTAGCCAGAACTCTTTCATTAGACTTCGGCTTTTCTCTTTGATGCTTGTTACGGCCTTTGGATTCAACAGTTTTCCAAACACCAATCTCGGGTTTCTTAGGTTTCACCATCTTAGGTTTAGAGTTATTTGGAAAACCCTTGGAAGAAGCGGTTCGACCGACTTGAGAAACGGTCAAACTGGTTGCAGCGCAACCGGTACCTTTGCCTTTGTTTTGTTGCCCCCCCGAGCATTGGAGTGCTAGATGCAATTTTTATGCTCTTACTAGGGGATTTTAGGTGGACAACTTCGGCTAGAGACGGCCAACGTGTCTCTTGACCAATAACATCACAAGTTGGCAAATTATTGCAAGGATTATTAGCCGACTTTTCAATAGCTGACCTTGAAATTACATGAGTTTGACCAACACTATTCTTTTTTCTAATTAGATCATCCACAAATCTAAGTAAAGAACTTATAAAATTGGACTTACTATGCTTTTGTAGATCATACGTCCTCAATTCATTGATGGCAGATATATTCATCATGATGACGCCTTGTTCAGCTACCTGATAACAATGAGAAACCATTGTCTCGTTGATGACCTTGAGTAATTCTTCAGGTAATCCTTCAAGCGCCATCATATTGCTAGGGCTTGATGGGTCGGCCATGATAGCCAGACTCTTCTTCCCCAGTGGAGTCACCAATTTGTTGGTGCCTTTTTAGGGCCAACAACGCGCGGAGGAGCTCCTTGCAGTACCTCTGCACAAAACTGATCAAATCGGTTTTGAAACCAATTGGAACGGTTTTGAAACCAATCAGACCGGTTTCGCCGGAGAGCCCGACGGGTAGACCGACGAATGCTTTCCCGGGCGGGACCCCGTCAGTGCAAGCGCACCCAGGGGTGTCCTACAATGGGCAGGCCACCTAGAACATTCTCAAATGCCACAGAGACAAAGGAGAAACATCATATAACATTGGAAGAGATTAGGCTTTGAGAGACATAAAGATAAAAAGATAGATTAGGGTTTGAGAGACATAAAGATAAAAAGATAAAGATAATTGTGTTTGATCGATTGGATGATCCTCAATTGGCCATGGCCCTTTATATTTATAGGGAGGGGAGGTTGTTGGCACTCCTTAGCGTCACGTTTTAGCAACGCTTCAAGAGCGCGTAGATATATCGTTGTATGCAAATGGATTCTGCAAGCGCACAGAATATATCTCGTTGTAGCACTTCACCTAGGAAGTTATCCCAGGGTATCGTATTTATATTTCCGCATGGAAGTAGAGTGGTTAAAGTGTATTGAAGAATGAAATGATATATCTGGCCAGAAATATCAAGCCACTAAACCCAGGGGCACAAACTCTAAGATTTGGGATAATGGTCAAATAAATGACAGTATAGAAGGTCTAAAAGACCAGCGATACAGGAGCACCTAAATCTATAGAAAAGGAAAGATGTTGGGTGAGACTGGACCTAGACACTTCCTACCTCGGTGCAAAAGACACTCTAACCTTAACCTAGACTCTAGCTTAGATACCGGGAACAGAGCTCGCTTCGACGACTAGAACGGGAGAACCTCAGAACGGGGTGAGAGAGGGGGTTCTCTGGGCTCAGCAATACTGTTATGAGTACACCTGAATGTGGTGGACTATGAAGGATGGACAGGACTGTCACCACCTGCCGCCTACCACTGCAGTTTCGTGGGGTGCAACACACTTCCTAGTTAATCAACAAGCCAGACACCACGTCTGCACTCGATGATTAAGATTTCTCTTGAGGCCTATCAAGAGAAATCCCTGTCTTCCCTAAGCCGTCTTACGGCCCGGTCAAGGCGAGCAAACCCGCGAGATAAAACCCGGTAGAGCTAAACTAAAGAGCTTCCTTCAAGTATCAACTTGAGAAGTGTGGTGTGTGTCTCCCAAGGTGGATGAGTTATCCTTTTATAGTCTTCAGGGGCGAAGCTCGGCGTCATTAGCAAGCTAAGGACTTGCTAAAGCTTCACGCAAAGGGGGGCACGTGGCGCCAAACGGGGGAGGCCGGTCGGCCCCCCTTAGGCCGCCCGGCCCGGCCCTAGTGCCAAGTGGCACCGCCTTTCGCTGTGACGGTCCTGATGCTCTCTTGAGGTCGATAACGGTTGCGTTCGGTTGAGGCTGTCCAAGAATCCTAGGTTGTGGGCCCTTCAATCCATGTATCTCCCACTCTAGGCCTTTCGGGTCCTTGGATCAAACCGACATCAAATGCACGTCTCCTGATCATCTAGGATACTTTGCTTAGCCTGTGGATCAACGACGTGGCCAGAGGTGGCCAGTGGAGGCCGTTCGGCCTGAGGTAGGCCAGCTGGCCTGGCTCTGTGCCAGGTTTGGCCCTGATTTCACCTGATTTGTCCTGCTAGCAAAACTCATCCAAAACTTGTGGAATTTGTCAGTAAAAACATATTTATGTATGGATCATGGTATGATCATCCTCATTTTACCGAAATGTTGACGGTCACTACAAGATTATAATGGCCGTCAATAGAGGTCTTGCCCCATTAGGAGTCGAAACTCTTACAAATGCAAAAATGCAACTCCTAACTCAGACTCTACAGACCAAAACCGGTCTAATCGGCTTGGAAACCGGTCGAACATGTTTGTCCAGCTGTAGATCTTTCCGAAGCTATAATTCCCTCGTCTGAACTCCGAATCGGGCGATCCACATATGCATCTTGATCATCTTGACGAGAGCTTCGCAATGGTGAAGTCCAATTTGCCTTGAGCGCTTTGAGCAGACCGGTCTGATTGGTTTAAGAACCGATCTAATTGGTTTGTCCAGACCTGCCAGATTTGGGTGCGAATAGCTTCTCCGGCCCAAAATAATCAAGTCTGGGTGCATACACCCCCTAGTTTCTTACTGCAGTGCTTGCAGGCCGTTTGTAATCGCAACACTTAGATTAATGAAGAAGCTATGTGTCTCAAAAAAATTACATTTCATGTCAGTTGCACTTAAGTTTGTTATTTTATTCTATCTTAATCCCATGTTTAAACTCTCGTTAGTACTCAAATCTGGCAGGTCTGGGCACTCAAATTGGTTTGCCCAGACCTGCCAGATTTGAGTGCTGCCAGACGAGCAAGAGTTTAAGCTCTCGTCAGTTACATTTCATGTCAGTTTGTTATTTTATTCTATCTTAATCCTCATTTTACCGAAATGTTGACAATCACTACAAGGTTATAATGGCCATCAACACACCCCCAAGCTTAAACTCTTGCTCGTCCTTGAGCAAGGCTAAAACTCTAGGTTCGACAGGGTCAGGAGTTGCTTCAAAGTGTATACCCTTTAGGTACCTTGCGCTTAAGCCAAAACTCAACAAATCATTTGAATAAGTTGGCATAAAAGAGAACTCATACCATGGTTCAACATGGGGCTGCATAGAGTTCACGTCTTGGGCTGTTGAGAGCCTGAACGGTCATTTTCAAAGTAGTTCCTGCAGCTTTTCAGGTTCCATCTCGAAGATATGAATTTTTTTCAAAAGATGGTTTGAATCATTCCCTGATGGTACTCTCGAGTCACTCAAGGTGTATAATCCTCACTTTTGGTCAAGAATGACCAACTCTTCCTTTTCTAAGGCTGAAGTGGAGATTCTAGGAAGGCTCAAAGTGGCATACCTTGGTTACTTTTGTTGTCGAGTCGAAGAGTGGTTCGCGAGAGATGGCACTCGTCAAATCCCGGTCTTTGGAATTCATTGGTTTTCAGGTGGAGAGGGAGAAGATGGTTATGCTCAAAGGTCTTGGGACTCCTTGTTCTCTCTCTCATAATTTTGAGATGCTTTTCTTTCTTTGTTGGAGCATTGGTCTCCAACTCTCTCTTCTTCTTTTTTCTAATGCATCTCTTCCCACATTTTGATAGCAGAGAGGATTTCAACTTTGTATGAAGTATTTGAGGACCTTTGGTATGGGCTTTGTAATGGAGATGTTGCGAGAGTGTATGTCAATGACGGTGGACATCAACCCCAGAATGGGAAATTGATTAGTAGGACATCTTTGATGCCAGCAATGAGGTGGACGTATGCTGAAAAGACCAGTAGACGACAAGTGCCTTCTGCAAGCGGACTTCACCATTCCACAAGACTCAAAGCAACTCAAGATAGCATATGGTAGCTCATAAGATATAACTGTTTAGGCTCTGGATGGGACGTTTAAACCATCGGGGAAGATTTACCATGCAACATTTTTATAAAATCTTCCGAGAGGTTCCTTACTAAGCATACAGTTATACTTCGAAGCAAACCATATCAACACTCACAACAACTTAAACAATAACATATGCTCTACTCCCACAGTTTAATCATGATGGATCCTTAAATGCCAACGAACTCAAAAACTCAAAGAGTAAAGGATTAAGAGCAAGGCACTTAGAGGGCACAAACAGAGCAACTATTCATCATTCCCAAGGTTGTCAACCATACTTCCACACATAAAGACTTTTTGGAGCTTTTATTCAACATTTATTTAGGCTATTTGTTTTTTATTATTATCATGGCAAGGCAAGGCAAGGCAACTGACAGGGGTACTACCGAACTTACCAGGGACTCCCCCAAGCTTCGACGAAGCTCACCGGTAGTGCTGGTCGGGGTCGTAATGATGTAGTTGAAGAAGCCGTCAAGGTCGGTCTGGAGGGATGTGGTCATCCCCAGTTCTGCTGGGTGAGGTCGGTATTATAGCGAGATTATCGCTTATCTCCTTTTGTTGTAGGCTCACCGTGTCCAGCCTGGCACTAAGCTTCGACATTCCCCGGGCGACCGGGTTCTCATAGTCATACCTGGCGGACGCAGTTGGTCCGACCTGCGGGCCATATCTTGTCTCCTGGTAGTAGTCGTACGTTCCCTACTGCTGCTGCAGGTACTCGGTCTGCTGCTGGTGGTGGTACTCTGTCTGCTACTGCTGGTGGTACTCGGGCTGAGGTGCGGTAGATGTTCCGGCTTCGCTATCGTGCTTGGTCCGCCTGCCACGTGTCATGGGTCATGTGACACTGTGGCAAGCGGGTTCCTTCCTCCTGAGCTGCAAGGTTAGACTTTTCGCTGATTTCAACAAAAGAGCCAGGCACGGAAGCTCGACTTCGACTTCATGGATGAATCCGGGTTAGCACATAAAAAGAGTATGGCCAGGACCCTCGCACATCAAGTGACCCTGGGTGAAATGGTCTAAACCGATGCAAGATTGATACTCCAGCGAAGTGGGTAGGAAGGAAACTTGAGCGCCCTGCAAAGCACCAACATGGGTGGCAATGCGGGTGACCAGCGAGGTCATGTCAATCGTGGCTCGACCAGTGACTAACCTCTGCTAGTCGTCGAGCATGCTCATGACAGGCGAGAAACAAATTTTCTTTACCATGGCATAGAGGCACTCCAAATCAGGCAAAAGGCAAAGACGCAAATCAGTGCGCGGGTGGACTACCATGGCAATCCACTTTGCCAGAAAGCGAAGCGTGGGGTTATGGATAGAAGTGATGCTGTTTTTCCCAGAGAGAGGCTCACTTGTGATGCTATCCCACCATTGGGCACGGTTGTACCAGTGGTTAGTCACCAAAAGGTTAGCGTCAATGATGCATCTCTTGTAGAAACCAAGAGCCTCACTGAGCTATTTTGGGCTCAAGATAAAATCCTCATTAAAAAATTGAAAATGGATGTTCGTCTCAGTGGGAGGAACCTCAACTTTCAAACTCATCAAAAATTCCATAGTTAGAAAATGCGAACCTGTTTCTGAGACGGGGTAGAAATTTTGCCATCCGTCATTGTTGAAAGCCCGTTCCATGTCTCCCCCGAGACCGGTCTTGATTAGCAGCATGGTAGTCAAAGTACTTAGCATGGCTGAAGACACGGTTCTGGAGCTTGTCAAGCACCACTCTCTCTTCCTCGGACCTGGCGATGATGTGCTCGACCCGGTCATGATCCAGATACGGAGCCTGCTCCAGGGGCACCTCTTGCCTCTCGCTCTCCTGGAACACCTGTGTCCTGTTGAGACTGAATCAACAGACATAGTTTCCTGGAAGTAGAGGAGCTTCGAGATCGTCCCTGAACTCGAAGAGCCTAGCTTGGTCACCACTCCCCGTGCCTTCCTTTTGCTAGTCCACATGATTCCTGCAAAAGATTAGTTCTACAATACCCGAAAGGAAATCAGGGTTAGGCAATCAGCAGTTAGGCGTTCTTGTGGGAGGTTAATCACCACAACTCGGTTAGTCAGTTCTTGTGGGGAATGAACCACCACAAACATTCTTGTTCAGTCGACAGGGGGATTGTTCTTACAAGAATTTTAAAGATGAAGTTCAACAGAATTTTCTCGTGGTTGAACCCTAATCTTGCTTAGAGATTTTCGAGAGTTTTTAGAACAGAGAAAGAGTGCAGCGTTGCGGAAGCTTGCAGTACCTGCACTTGGAGTGAGTTGATGAAGTGCTGAGCACCGGCTTTTATAGAGGCGCAGCAGGGGAGGTCGGCCGGCCTGTGTGAGGCAGTTCGACCTGCACATGGCACCGGTCGTGCCCATCCTTTGTCGGTTGTCACCTTGCAGCTCATGGTGCTGTTGGTTGGTGAAGATGGGACAGCAACGGTGGAGGGAGGCCGGCCGACCTGGGTGGAGCCGCTCAGCCTGGTGCCATCCCCAATTTCCTCCATCTTCCTCATGTTATGCCCTTGCACGATTGCTAGTTGCCTGTTGAGTGATCTGGCCATTGTTGCTGACAAGTGGGGCCGGTTGGCCTAGGTGGGGCCGGCCGACCTAGAATTTTGGCCGAATTTTTTTATATTCTAAGTAATGCATAAATGAAATATGAATGCGTGTTTCAAAAATTAAATATGCCATGCTAATTGAAAGAATCAAAATGCAATGAAAGGGAAAACTTATTCTCTATGCAAATGCATGTATGGATACGTACCATATACCTTATGGCGAGGGCTCAATTTTACATCCTGAGCGGAACTCTCTGAATCTTCGTTCGGGTCTGCTTTTACCCGCCATTCCTTTCGGACCGTACAAGGCATGGATTCAACATCCTTATCGTGCTTTGCTTGCTCTTCCAGAGCTTTGGCTCTCGATATCCTCCACCGTGCATGATAACGGTCATGCCTTGTCTTTTCTTTGGCAGCAAAGGCTTCCACCATTCTCATGAGTGATTTATGGTTGGCATCCTGGGATTTCTGGGTACGATTTCTCCGACCATATTGACTTGTTGAGGGGTTTCTTTAGGACGGAAGGAGAAATTTTCGGTTTCTCCGTTGATCCTAAGTTGAATGGTCCCTTTCCCCACGTTGATGTTTGCATTCGCAGTACTCAAGAAGGGTCTCCCAAGAATGAGAGAGTTCTTGGCTTCGGCTTCCATGTCAAGAACAATGAAATCCACAGGACAAAGAAATCCCTGATCTTGACCGGAACATTTTCTGCGACTCTGAGGGGGTAGCGGACCGATTGATCCGCGAGCTGCAAGCACATGGGCGTAGAGACAACCGAAATGTGTTTAAGGTTGTTGAAGACTACCTTAGGCATCACGCTGACGCTCGCCCCCAAGTCACATAGGGCATTGTTGAAATCTTGGCCTCCAATTGAGCATGAAATCGTAGGGCAGCCAGGATCTTTCTTCTTCTTTAGGCGGGGCCTGAGTATAGCGGAGCTATACTCCTCGGTTAGCTGCACCGTCTCCCTTGTGGGTAGAGTCCTTTTATTGCTAAGTAAATCCTTGATATACTTGGCATATGTCGGGACCTGTAAAGCATCAAGAAGTGGCATATTGATATATACTTTCTTGATTACCTCGACGAACTTGTCAAATTGCTTGTCGGCCACTAGTCTTCTCCTCCGTTCTGGGAATGGGAGGAAAGTGGGATCACGGCTGTCGCTAAAGGCTTTTGGTGCCTCGTTCCCCGCCTTCGAGACAGGGATGGGTTCCTCGTCATCTTCCTTTTCGGCTGCTAGCTCGGCATCGCTAGCTTTCTCTTCTACTGGGTACCTGCATCTGGAGGGTAGTGTGGATCCTGCGAGGACTTGCCAGTCTGCGTGGTCACCGCACTAACATTCTCCTTAAAGGGGACATCCGGTTGCCCGAGTAGCTTTCCCGCATTGGGATTAGAACAAGATGCAGCCAGCTGAGCTACTTGAGTTTCAATCATTTTGTTGAAATTCAGCTGGTTCTTAACGGCGGAATTGAAAGCTTCAATCTGAGAGGCCATCGACTCCATAACTTTACCATTAGCAAGAAATTTCTTGCTAACTGCTATCGTTAATTTGTTTTTGGCCGTACCAGATGTCTTTTAAAGATGGCTGAAAACCGTTGTTAGAGATATTACCTTGCTGTTGGCCGAAGGGGAAGTTGGGCTTGGAATTCCAACCTTGTTGAGGACAGAAGCCTGAATTATTATTGTTTCCAATAAAGTTGGCTTCCTCTTGCGTCATCGGGCAACTATCACCCGAGTGTCCTGTTTCTCCGCATGTTTCACATGTGATTCTTCCCTCCATGATTTGATTCATCTCCTTACTAGGAGATTCCATCATTTTCAAGAGGAGGTCCATCTTAGCTGCTAGCATATCGACGGAGTCAATCTGATGTACTCCCTTTGTGTGAGGGGCTTGTCTCTCTCCCACCCAACTCTGGTGAGAGGATATCTTGTCGATCAATGCCTTAGCTGCAGTCTACATCAAGCGAGAGGAAGGCTCCTCCCGCAGCTGCATCCATGAGCTTTTGCGATCGACGACTCAGGACTATGGAAGAAGTTTTAAGTGATCAACCACTCTTTCACGCCGTGGTAGGGGCAGGCTGCAATGTACTCTTGCAGCCACTCCCAATCTTCTAGGACTGACTCTCCGTCTAGCTGCTGAAAGCTAGTGATTTTTCCTCAGAGTGCATTGGTCTTCCCCACCGGAAAATACTTGGTCAGAAATGCGTCCGTGCAAGTCTGCCAGCGTCCTTCAAAGATGCCTTGTTGGCATAGAACCACTCCTTGGCTTTCCCAAGCAAGGAGAATGGGAAAAGTTGTAGGCGGATGTTGTTGATCGGTGTGCCATTGGGATTAATTGTGCTGCACACCTCCAGAAAGTTCCGAAGGTGAGCGTTGGCGTCCTCAATCGCCTTTCCGCAGAAAGGGCTGGCCTAAACCATATTGACTAGGCCAGACCTTAGCTCAAATGCCCCTTCCTGTGCATTCAACACTCCCGGGAAGTGGCTGCTTGACGGGGCTGAGAACTCACAGAGCGTTTTCTTCGGCTGAGCCATTATCTCTAGTGACTCTAGAGCTGAATAGTATGATGAACCTAAATCTGGTTCGGACTTGGAGTCGGATGACGACTCGATTGTGTTGCTTGAGCTGAGGGAAATTTGAGGAAGAACATATCTCCTTCGCACTACTCTTCCAATGTGTTCTGGATTAGGATCAAAATTTGATTTTAGGTTGAAACTAGTCATGGACTACCCTACAAACACATCAAAGATAGATGAATATTCCAGTGCTGAGGTCACTAAGGTTAGTGGTTGGTAAATCTGTAAAGATTATCAAATAATTCAACAATAACTTTAGCCAATTGCTTCCCCGGCAATGGCACCAGAAATGCTTGTTGGCACTCCTTAGCGTCACGTTTTAGCAACGCTTCAAGAGCGCGTAGATATATCGTTGTATGCAAATGGATTCTGCAAGCACACAGAATATATCTCGTTGTAGCACTTCACCTAGGAAGTTATCCCAGGGTATCGTATTTATATTTCCACAGGGAAGCAGAGTGGTTAAAGTGTATTGAAGAATGAAATGACATATCTTGTGAGAAATATCAAGCCACTAAACCCAGGGGCACAAACTCTAAGGTTTGGGATAATGGTCAAATAAATGACCGGATAGAAGGTCTAAAAGACCAGCGACACAGGAGCACCTAAATCTATAGAAAAGGAAAAGAGACCGGACCTAGACACTTCACATAGCAAAAGATACTCTAACCTTAACCCAGACTCTAGCTTAGATACCGGGAACAGAGCTCGCTTCGACGGCTAGAACGGGAGAACCTCAGAACGGGGTGAGAGAGGGGGTTCTCCAGGCTCAGCACTACTGTTATGAGTACACCTGAACGTGGTGGACTACGAAGGACGGACAGGACTGTCACCACCTGCCGCCTACCACTGCAGTTCCGTGGGGAGCAACACACTTCCTAGTTAATCAACAAGCCAGACACCACGCCTGCACTCGATGATTAAGATTTATCTTGAGGCCTATCAAGAGAAATCCCCGTCTTTCCTAAGGCGTCTTACGGCCCGGTCAAGGCGAGCAAACCCGCGAGATAAAACCCGATAGAGCTAAACTGAACTCTACACTAAGACTAGAGGGAGAGAACTTTACTCTAAAAAGAGCAAGATCTTTACTCTAAAAGAGCAAGACTGAAAAGACAAAAGATAAACTTAAGCTCTGAAAATAGAAAAGGTTAAATGTATTGATAAACTCTTCAAATGAAGGGAAAGGATACAAGAGCTTTACCAGAACTCCGGAGACTCCGAAGATCCGAGCTGAGCTCGACTCGACTCTACTCCCAACTCTAATCCTAATCTAAGAAATGGAAAGGGTACAAGAGCTCCCTTCAAGTATCAACTTGAGAAGTGTGGTGTGTGTCTCCCAAGGTGGATGAGTTATCCTTTTATAGTCTTCAGGGGCGAAGCTCGGCGTCATTAGCAAGCTAAGGACTTGCTTAAACTTCACGCAGAGGGGGGCACGTGGCGGCCACAGGGGGAGGCCGATCGGCCTCCCTTAGGCCGACCGGCCCGGCCCTAGTGCCAAGTGGCACCGCCTTTCGCAGGGACGGTCCTGATGCTCTCCTGAGGTCGGTAACAGTTGCGTTCGGTTGAAGCTGTCCGAGAATCCTAGGTTGTGGGCCCTTCAATCCATGTCTCTAGGCCTTTCAGGTCCTTGGATCAAACCAAGATCAAATGCACGTCTCCTGATCATCTAGGATACTTTGCTCAGCTTGTGGATCAATGACGTGGCCAGAGGTGGCCAGTGGAGGCCGTTCGGCCTAAGGTAGGCCGGCCGGCCTGGCTCTGTGCCAGGTTTGGCCCTGATTTCACCTGATTTGTCCTGCCAGCAAAACTCATCCAAAACTTATGGAATTTGTCAGTAAAAACATATTTATGTATGGATCATGGTATGATCATCCTCATTTTACCGAAATGTTGACAGTCGCTACAAGATTATAATGGCCGTCAACAGAGGTCTTGCCCCATTAGGAGTCGAAACTCTTACAAATGCAAAAATGCAACTCCTAACTCAGACTCTACAGACCAAAACCGGTCTAATCGGCTTGGAAACCGGTCGGAACATGTTTGTCCAGCTGTAGATCTTTCCGAAGCTATAATTCCCTCGTCCGAACTCCGAATCGGGCGATCCACATATGCATCTTGATCATCTTGACGAGAGCTTCGCAATGGTGAAGTCCAATTTGCCTTTTGAGCGCTTTGACCAGACCGGTCTGATTGGTTTAAGAACCGATCTAATTGGTTTGTCCAGACCTGCCAGATTTGGGTGCGAATAGCTTCTCCGGCCCAAAATAATCAAGTCTGGGTGCATACACCCCCTAGTTTCTTACTGCAGTGCTTGCAGGCCGTTTGTAATCGCAACACCTAGATTAATGAAGAAGCTATGTGTCTCAAAAAAATTACATTTCATGTCAGTTACACTTAAGTTTGTTATTTTATTCTATCTTAATCCCATGTTTGTTGCTTTTGTAATGAAAATGGGAGAGGCCTCGATTCAACAAAAAAAAAGGTCCTGGCACACAGGCACAGAATCCGCGAGATGGTTCCAAGACTCAGGAGTGGATCAAGACCAGCCGGCCGGCCTTGTCCCATTACATGTATCTAGCACTAAAGAACTTAATCGTGGCAAATGACATACATTTATGTAACAGTTGACATATTTAAGTGACATGGTAGCAACTCTCATCATTTTGTTTGTACGGACGAGCTGAGGACCCTTTCCTTGGCTTCGATAGCCTAAATTTGGAATCAAGAAAGCACATCAATTCATTAAGCTGCACGGTAACACATCAATGAAAAACTTGTACTAGATGAAAATTGTCACTTACTTCATTATCCCAGTTTGTGCGTAGTGTAATCCACAGAAGCAACGCTAGCTTGCTGATGCTTCCCCACACAATGCCAAGCCAAAGACCCTGTGAAGAAACAGAACATATTCAGACCAGGAGGTTTCAGTAAGAAGCAGAACATAAATCTCTCACATGCGCGTCACTGGAGTAAGAGAGAAAGCAGTTACAACAATATGTTGAGCATAGGAGAAAGGTAATAGAAATATCGTACCATTCCATTTAGACCGAACACAAACGCAAGCAAAACCCCCAGTGGAATGCCGACCAGGTAAAACGCGCCGAGATTGACGCGAGCGCCAATTTTCTGCTTACCACATCCGGTGATTACCCCTGGAAAGTTACGAAGCACACTTATCAAATTATATACAAAGTCCAGAGTATTACAATGACAGCACTACAAACACACACACACAAATCGGATGGTGTACGTCTCCAAATTAAGAGATCGACATTTATTACCTGAAAGAGAACCATTAAGGCCGTCCACAACGAACGACACCGCAAGAACGGGAAGCATTCTCGCAATGTATGTCACTATTTCCTTCTCGCTACTGTATGCGTATCCCCAAACGTTACGCAGAAGAACCATTATTGTTGCGAGCACCACGCCTTGAGGCAAGGTCATACACACCACGACTCGAGCTGCTAGCCTTGCTGCCGTGAGGGTGCCCAGCACCGAGTTCGTTGGAAACGCGTGTACTAGGGAGAAGAGTAAACAAGCCAGTGGCAGGCCAGTTAGCAAAAGAAAAGAAGAGCTGCAGTACTACTGCAAATACTAGGACAGCAAATGTGAACATCTCTTCTTACTTAGAGACGAGCTCTAACCTTGTAGAACTGCCAAGGCCAAGTGGTACCATGTACAACAGAGTAGCAGTGTTGATGCTACAAAACCAAGCAATGTTCAGTAAAATACTAAAATGGTAACAAAGAAAAACAAGTATTTGTACATCAACTATTTGTTCCATTATTACCATATAGACAGGACGGAAGTCTCCAGTTTAGGATTTGGCAAAATCGCAGAGAGCAGGATGAGCAGTTCAAACGAGCACCACTCCAGGCTGCAGAGGAGAAGAGGCAATTAAAAAGTGCAAAGTATGAAGTCATCAACACTCCAGAACATATATATGCACTCCTCAGTCCTCACTGAAAAACCCAAATGAAATAGCCTTACCAGGTCATCATCGCCGACGGCAAGGCGAGCTTCGCAAACTCCCGCAGCCCAGTGAAGGCCTCCCTGGAGAACCCTGTCCATGTCTTGTTGCACGCGCCGGAAACCCTCACGTAGAGAGCAAGAATGGTCAGGTTGGTGGTGTACGAGACGGCGGCGCTGAGCGCGGCGCCTCTGCTCCCCATGCCAGCCTTGAACACCAGCGCGTAGCACACGAAGACGTGTGCCAGGGCCGTGACGCCGGAGCTGGCCATCATGGGCACCACGATGCCCTGCGCCTGCAGGAACCTCGCGAGGCAGGTGAGCGGCACGTACGGGGCGAGCGACAGGATCAGCCACCGCGCGTACGCGCCGGCCTCCGCGGCGACGGCGGGGTCCTGGCCGGCGGCGAGCAGGGCCCGCTCTGCGAACGCCCAGGCCAGCGTGACGGGGGCGCAGGCGAGCGCGAGCACCGCCATGGCGCGCTGCTGGTAGACGCCGACGAGGCCGTACTGCCGCGCGCCGAAGGCCTGCCCGCACAGCGTGCTGAGCGCGCCCGCCATGCCAGAGAGGAAGCTGAAGCCGGTGACGTTGGCGATCGACGCGGCCAGTGAGGCGCCGGCGAGGGGGAGCTCGCCCAGGTGGCCGACGAACATGACGGACACCAGCTGGATGGCGTTTCTGAGGATGAGGTTGACAACCAGCGGGCACGCGAGCCACAGCAGCCGCTTCGCCTCGGCCACCGCCTGACTCCGAGTCGCCGCTAGCGGTGGGGCAGTGGCGAGAGCAGCGGCTCCTCTATGCTTGGCTCCTCCATGACACTCGATTACTATAGCTGAAACAGCTTCTCTGATGAGCTGAGTTTTTGATTTCTTGCAAGGTGATGAAGCATCAGGGAGTGTAGTGTGAAGCTACTTATATGGTGTTAGCTAGTTGCCTTTGAACATGTTCGGAAGGATCCAACGAGAGAAATTTATCACGTGCTTAGTTATTATGTTGATGCATGCAACGCCTTTGTTTTGTTTATGTCGACCAAAAACGTGGCTGCCAAGAATCACTAGTTTGTCAAGGTCTTAACATGGTCAGAATCAAGCGAGTCAGCAATTTTAATCTGCCCCAAAGAAATCTAAAAGTCTCTGTACCTTGGACTCCACGTTCAGACCCCAAGTCCCCGGTGGTGATATGGATGTGCTTGGCAAAGAATGGAAAGGGCCTAGCAACTTACCGGCTTATCTACTTGTGTTTATTTTTTTCTGTGTTCATGCAGTACTTTTGTATTGTTTATGCCGCCCTATGCTGGCTACCAAGGAATACAAGTGGAAGTTACTACCTGATACAGACTGTCAAAAGGACTGACAATTTGGTACGGAAAACACCAAATTTGTTACAGTTATCAAGACATTTTCTGTCGAACAAAAAAAAAGAAAAACAGGCAGGGGACAATCTTGAAATTTGACTTCTTTTTTAATAAATTTAGAAACTAACTGAAATTTGTTCAAATTGTATTCCACCATATCTAAGATTAGTTTGTCAAAATTTCGAAAAGATAATAGCACTAGAATTATTACCAGCAAATGACATGGCACACACGACAACTTAGGGGTGCAACCAGATCATTAATTCCTTGATGTACCACTTTGCTAGATATTTGGCAGTCATAGCTGTCAGCTCCCACTCCCTGCTGCATGTGTGCTTGTTCACAAACTTATTTACCATGAAGCACTTATTAGCTCTACTTGTCGGTGTTTTACCGGCAATCCCATTGAGAGGTATCACAAGGTAGTAGAATTTTGCTGGAGTGTTCGTAGAATCATGAACTCGATGGTTACGTGACATTAGATTTATACAGGTTCGGGCCGCCAACTACGCGTGATACCCTACGTCCTGTTGCTGATGTTGTATTACGTAGTGTGGAAATGAGTACAAGGTCACCCTATCGATCTTGTGTATTGATCAATAAAACTCGTTGAATCTCCAATCGGTGTTGGATTGTTTTAAGAAGGGTCCCTTCCCAGCCTCATATACCAGCGGGTAGGGTTATAGGTCGAAAAGAGTGGAATACTAGTCTAGTTCGAGTAGTAACTCGTACAGATCTTGCTATGCGAGTACTTTCCATTTATAGCGACTAGTTTCCTTGTATTGTAGAGTCCTATGCCGCTCTGCGCCACGGTCTCTACTCGTTGCCATATCCTCCCTTGGAGTCTTCCTGCGTCCGTGTGGGCCCTATGCCTCCATGTCTGACAAGCCCCCGAGCGCTTCAAAGCTGAGTTCTTTCACCTTGAGAGTGCTAGCCAACTGGTTCGAGTACTTCCTGAGCTTCCTTGAAGGTCTTCGAGTACATTTTTTACTGCATGTCTTGGCTGAGTATGAGGCAGTGAGGTGCTCAAGGCCCATCACGTTCTTGAGTTTTGGAGTGCGTTTTAAAATCACACTTCATATGAAGTAGCCCCCGAGCTTTAGGTTGTATCAACGAGTCAAGCTGAAGATCCTGAGAATCTTAAATCTTGGGTAAAAATTTGAAAAAACTTCATGTTTAATGATTAGATGTGCCCTGTAGCCCCCGAGCCTTGAACCATAGTTTGGTGTGGTAAAAAGGATCAAAGATACTCGTGGCTAAAAGTTCTTTTAAAAATAAATAATGGTCGACCTCGAATTTTGTAAAAAAAATTTTGCAAGAATTTTTATCTTTGAGACTTCTCCCAAAAATAAAGGATTCGAGCAAGGTTTTTTTTTCCAAAAAATGGATAAAACCACTTATTGAGGATCCGGTGTGTCCGAGGACCGGTGGATGATCGCTTCCTGGTGTGATGAGTGATTGACAACGTGGTGTGGATTAACGTCGTCGTCAAAGAAGTCTAGGTCCTCCAGGGATCCTATATGACGCAAATACAAATAAATAACGACAACTACTAGCAAATGAACACCAAATGAGAACCATTAGAAAGACAAATAACAACAAACTCTATTCTGTCGTGTTTGTCATGATTTTAGAAAAATACTGAAACTGGTTTCATAGTTTTCTGAGCTACGGTCGATTTATTATGAATTTCCTGAAGTTTAAATCCTTTTTCTAGGCTTTTAAATAATTCTGAAAAGAAAAAGAAAACAACCAGGGTCTTAATTGCAAAACTGTGAAGTGGAATGACCTATTTGGAAACTACTAGAGACCTATTTGTAATTATGGAAAAGGTCAGGGACCTAGCTGCATAAAGTGATGTCGGATCGGGTCTGCTGACGTCATCGTGCGCCTGGATGACATAAGCGTTGACCGGTCAATGGTCAAGGTCTGCAGGCCCCACATGTCGAACGATGGGTCCCGTCAGTCAGCTGGTCCAATGATTTTTTTTCCAAAACTATAGTTTTAGACCCAAAAAAGGCCGACCAGGGGTTTTGTGTAAAAGCACAGAGCTGGAAGAACCTTTCTATGATTTCTTAGAATCCTAGGGGCTATCTGCAAAAGTGCATGGGCCTAAATCAAAAGGAGGCCAGCGGCTGCTGACTCTGGCGATTGCGTTAGCGTGCGCATGGGATCCCAGTGCGGCTGGCAACCGTGTGGCCGCCGATGCAGCTGCGCTTGCGATTTTCTACGGCCGGATCTCACCGGCTGGATCGTGCAGCTCCACTCTTGATACGACGCGTGGCGGCGGGCGGAGTGGTACGCACAAGGTGCTCGACAAGGGGTCGAGGCGACGGAGCGCGCACACAGCGGCGGAGGCAGCTCTACTGGTGCTCCGTCTTCACCCTTTTCCTGTGACAAAGGACATGGATGGGTGTCTTAGGTCGTCGTACGCGCGTTCAAGATGATAAAGTTGAGGCCTTTGGCTCCTAGGGTCAGCTACGACTATGTTAAAGTGAAAGTCACGTCCATCACGCGTTCGGGGTTCAAGGCTTCGGTTTGGGCTTGGTTCGATGGGATTCTGCATAAGAGTTGCTTGGCTCAAAGGCCAAGTCACAGGCATCGAGAAGGGCAAGATCTTGGGAGAGTTTGGGTCACGACGGAGGTTGGTGTCGGCGCAAGGTGCTCTTGAGCAGCGGCTCGTCGATTTCCTAGTAAAAGGGTGGCACGAAGGCCACTAACATGGTGAGCACATGTGCACGGGTACAGGCTACCCTAAGCCGCGGCGTGGCCGTGATGGGTGTGCACGGCCGGCTCCGGCGTTCATGGCGGCGAGCAGGAACAACGGGGAGGTCGCGGGCTCACCTAGCGGGAAGGAAGGCGAGGCTGGGCTGGCTCGGTGGAGTTGGCGGTGAGGATGTCGTTTAGTCAAACGAAGAGCCGCGATAGGGATCAACGCCGGTGGAGGCGGCACTCCGGCGGTGGTGCTTCGGCATCGGCGTCCCGGCGGCTCCGGCTCCGGCATCTCCTTCTTCTCCCTCTTTCTTCTTCTCTTCACCTTGTTCCTCTCTCATGCGGCGGGTTGGTGATCTTGGCATTGGCTTGGGCGAAAAAGTGAGGTGGTGGCAGCGCGGACAGGGACGGCAAGAGAGGTGGCGGTGCCCGGTATTTATGGAAGAGGACGACTAGAGTTTGTGGGTGAGCTGGCAAGTGGACTGGGTGACACTAAACAGCAGGGCAGAGCGAGGTGGCACGACGATGTTGGCTGGGCAAGGAGCGTTGGGGCGCTGCACTGGAAAGGTGAAGAGGAATAGAAACGGGGACGGGTGACGCTGGTAGGCGGGGCCCGCGTGTCTACGATAGAAGGAGGGGGAGGTGCGGTAGGTGGTGCTGGGCCGAGCGGCTTAGGTGGGCTGCAGTTAGTTGGTTTCGGCTGCGCGGAGGGAGGAGGTTAGTGGGCTTATGTTTGTTGGGCTGCGCGGTTGGTTGGCAGACCAAGCTGGTTAAGCAGGCCGGGCCGGTTAGGATTGTGGCAAGGGTAGGCCGGGTTTGAAGTTAGAGGTTAGCTTTTAGACTTTGGTTTTTGTGGGTTGGGCTTGTTAGTGGGTTAGACCCTAGTTCAGTTTGATTTGAATTTGAAATACCATTTCAAATCCAAATCACACTCAAATAAATCCAATAAAATTTCGATAAAATCCAAATATTCACACTTTGACAAATACAACCTAGCAACAAATTTTAATTTATTTTATTATTTTCTAGGAATTTTGGGAGAGATTCATAGAAGATACTTTATGGTTGCTTAGCTGGTAATAAATCCATGAATTTTTTATTTAAATCCACATTTTTGCACTTTTAACATTCCGGACAAAATTCTGGGATATTACAACTGCGCATGTCAAGGAGACCTATGATTTCCTTTCTAACCAGGCGCTTGCTATTGTGCGATCCTTTTATCTAGATGCCAACCTGAAAGGTGTTCATCAAGGCAAGGTGAAGGATTGTTCTGAAGAGAAGTTCAAGCAGCTCCTAGAGGAAACTGAGGCCTTTGGAATAGGAAGTTGTAGAGGAACTCCAGCTTTGTTAAGAGGACGTGTAGTTATAACACTGTGCCCACTACTGAATGTAATGCTAGTACTCTTTTGTTTGTCTTCAAGTTATTTTGCCTTCCGGACTTTGGGATAACTCAAGAACAAGGGGATAGAAAACAACTTGGACAACTGTTGGTGTGGTACATCTTATCGATGGATTAATTAACCCATTCACCATTTTATCAATGTTGTTTTATAGGCTTAGACATGGTCTTGTCTCTAGAAAAGAATGCAGTCTCTAAGAGCCTTTTTTGAGTTGTGTTTCTCGTTTGGGCATTTATTTTCTGAAAGAAGCACTCAAAAACCTCGATTGTGATTTCTACTAGGGTGCCCTTTTGATGGCTGGCTCGACTTACTCGAGAACGAGCACTTTGTAGACACCTGAGTTTGTTTTGTGAACGACCGAGCCTATTCAGGATATATCCTTTCGCTTGGACTTGTTTTCTTGAACCAAGTACTCAAAGGGCCTGAAAGAGTAGTTAGTGGTGCTGTTGTAAGGTCAGCATACCTCATCGGGAGCAAACCTCTCGCTTGAACCGTTTCATACTTGTGAAATGAGTACTCGGAGGTCCCGGAATAACCACTTTGTCCAACATTCTTGTTTGTATAAAGAATTTGAGAAAAATAGTAGTCGGTAATCCATCACTGATGACGAGAAAACTTAATTCTACTCTGGATATGTGGTATTTACAACTATCACTTCTATTTTCAAGCGTAGAAGCCTTGTAGATGCTCTATGTTCCAAGGTTTTGGTTCTTCGACTCCTACATGCGTTTGAAGCCTATATGATCCTGGGATAGTGACCTTGGATATAATGAATGGTCCTTCCTATCTAGATATTAGCTTGTGTAGTTCTGCGGTCTTTTGAATACGTCCTAAGACTAGATCACCGATTTTGAAAGATCTTTGTTGGACATTCCGGTCATGATAACGACGAACTCCTTGAGTGTAGCGTGCTGATCGGAGTAGCGCAGCACATCGTTCATCTTCGACTAGATCTATTTCTAGTTGTCTTGTCTCATTTGCAAGTCCCTCGTCATATGCTTCCTCTCAAGAAGAGTTGAACATAATATCCACTGGAAGGATTGCTTCTGACCCGTAGCCCAAGTACTACGGGGTTTATCCTGTGGGTTTGTAGGGTTGAGCCCTTAGCCCAAAGAAAACATGAGGTAACTTGTTGATCCACCTTCGTCCATATTTTTTGATGTATTCGAACAGTCTTTTCTTGAGTCCATCGAGTATCATCCTGTTAGCTCGTTCGACTTGTCCGTTGGCCTTTGGGTGTGCTATTGATGCTTGCTTGACTTCAATTCCGCTTCTATCACAAAAATCCAGGAATTCGTGACTATTGAAGTTGGATCCCAAGTCTGTAATGATACTATTAGCCATGCCAAATCTATGCATGAGCTCGATGATAAAGTCGACTACTTTTCTGCCTATGATGGTTGTAATTGGCTTGACTTCGATCCATTTTGTAAATTTGTCGATGGCTACCAAGACGTGACTGAAACATCCTGGTGCAGTTGTCAGCTTACAAACCATATCAAGCCCCCAGCATGCAAATGGCCATAACGGAGGAATCGAGATAAGGTTATGAGCGGGTACGTGTTGTTGTCTACCGAAGAACTGACGCCCTTGGCACTTGTGTACTAGATCTTCTGCATCTGCTAGAGCTGTTGGCCAATAGAATGATGCTCTCAACGCTTTTCCAACTAGTGTTCTTGATGATGCGTGATTTCCACAGATTCCTGAGTGTATTTCCTGTAGGATTTCTCTTCCCTCTTGTCTGGTGACACACTTCATTGCGACTCCAGAATGTAATCCTCGTCTATACAACTCTTCTCTGATCAATAAATAATGTTGTGACCTCCGAACGAGCTGTTTTGATTGAGTCTTGTTGGCTGGTACTGTTTGTTCTTCATATATTCAATGAACAGTGTCCGTGAATCTAATTTGGTGGCCATAATTATTCGATCTGGACTAGGTTCGGCATCTGTAGTTTTTATCTTGGAGTCCGTATTCCGTTTGTGCAATTCTTTTCCGAATACTCCAGAAGTGACTTGAGCTCGAGTAGATCCTAGCTTGGATAGGACATCGGCCGCTGAATTTGCTTTCCAGTTTGCATACTTCTACGCAATATGCGTCCATATTTTCCTTGTGACGATCCCACTAAGAGTCGCCATAGACTAGAAGGCGCTTGATGCCGAGTGACATTGCGAGGCCCAGTCCATGTAGCAGAGTTTCATATTTTGTTTCTGTTGACGCAAAAATCGGGCAGTGACAGATGCGTTAACACACGAACGAAGGCGTGGCCTTGAAATCCGAGGCGTGCCAGTCAATCTGACCTGTTGATGGACAAGGATAAAATCGGACGTTAAGAAACAGCTGAAGAGGCGATTCTTTGTTAGTGAAATCGAATGTGATAAGACCGATTCGATATGTAGTGAAACAGCACGAGGAGCCGATTCTGATAGTCAAACAGCTGATAGCCGATTGATGACTAAGCAATAAGAGATGACCGTAAAGTGATCCGATACAGCTTAGTAAAACAACACTTAGAACTGAATTAATCAGCTATTAAGTAGATTTCAAGGTTAATACTTTGATAAAGCCGATTAGACAGAATTCTAAGCTGGATAGATGGTGATAAAAGCTAAAACAACAAGAATAAACTTGAAGAACTAGCAAATATCGATAACTGTCGAATAAATCCTAAACGAAGCAACAGCGATGCGCCCGATGCTAAAGCTCAGATGTTACACAGTAAAAGCAGAACTCACGAGCAAGCCTTGGAGATCTGGATCGCCTTGACTAGCTCAGGAGAACTTGTGAAAGAGAAAAGCTTGACGAAGTTGCCGACTTGAAAGTAAATTGCGAAAAGTAGATGCAAGTAGTAAAATTTTGTTGTATTGATGTGTTCGTACCCTGTTCACGACCCTCAGGGTTTATACTTATACCTTGGAATTACAGACTCCTAGTCGATCACGACATGAACAAACTTGACAGCAAAAGAAAGAAACTACTTCGACTAAGACTCTAAATAACAATAAAAGGCCAGCCCCTTATGGCCCACTTCAGCCCAAAGCTCGCGACGCCTTCAATTCACTTTTCTCGAGTCCGATCCAATTTTGAAATCTTGAATCCGATACTGACTCTTCTTATGGAAACAAATCCGATCCAAATAGTATCTTCAATTTTAACCCAATCTTTATTTAAAATTCCTTCAAGGCGCCGGCTCTGACACGTGTCCAAAAACGTCTTCAACACATGCCCCCCAGTTTCGGGATAAAATGTCCATATTATCCCGAAATTCTCGGGCCCTTTCAATTTGTTACCGTTTCTCATGAAACCTTGATTTTTACTTGACCATGCGAAATCTCTCATTTACCCCCGTAGACAAGGCTTATAAATACTTCGCCTCTTCCTCCTTCCTTCAGCCGCCGTTTCATCTTCACCATCGCCGCCATTTCAACAGTTCTGAAGCGCAAGTCTTCAAGAAACTCACCGACGACCAGTCCTTGCCACTTCTCAACCTCACCAATCTTCCTTCAAGCGGATCTCTCAACTTGCAGGTTGCAATGGCTTCAAGCTCTTTCGCCCCTAAGGTAACAGATGAAGGACCGAAACGGCGACCAGAGAGGGGGGGAGTGAATGGGAGCCGATAAAAATTCTTTCCAACCGATCCGGCTATTCTCCCAAAACAACTCCGAGACCTCCGAGAGCAATCTTGCCAAGATCACGTAGCCACTGTCAAGCTACTGACCCTAGGAACAAGAAACAAGCAGCGGAAAAACCGGGTCAGGGGGCGGTTAAACCGCCCAGGCCTGGGTGGCTCGGGAAAAAGTCAAACCAAAAGTGCATCTCCCAAACCGCTTGAGCTCTTGAGGCGAGATTTTGGTCAGATGATCTAGACCTCCAGTGGAGTGTTTTCCCAAAAGATCTCGGCCTCTAACTCAGTACAACTCCCGGAATCGCAGATCTCGCGAAGAACACCATGACCTCAAGTTCATCCCGAAAATCTCAAATCCAGATCGATTCTCGGCGTTTGGGGGCAAAGGATCACCAGCAAAAGAGGCACAAGGCACTCATACGTGAATCCCCCAAGAAATCCGAGAGAAAACGCCCTAGAACAAGAAGAACAAAAATCCCCCAAAAATAGCTCCGAAAATACCCACGAAAATAGAAAAGGAAGAAGGAGCTCGGGATATCAAATCATGGCACAAAGATGAGCAGTACAAACTCCATCACATAACCATGAATTCACCTATACAAAACTAAGAAAGATTCAAAGTAGTTCTCGGTGGAGGGGATGAAGGGGAAAACTAGTTCAAAGGAAAAACTAAAGAGATAACCAAAGAGATAGCAGCCACCAGCCCTGGGAGGGGCTATTAGTAGTCCAAGTGGTGGAGATCTAAAGACTAAACTACCCCTAAGTGATACATACCCCTCAGGGGCAAATTTGACATTTGATCTTCAGATATTTTCCGGCTCGGGCACCTTCCACTGCAAGCTAGCTTCCCTCCGACGCAAGCCTTGCAGTCACGCCGCGTGTCCACCGGATCGAAGCTCCTCGACGCCGTTCTTGGGCCAGCCCAGGGGGGGCGGTTAAACCGGCCCTGGGGGGCGGTTAAACCGCCCCTGGCTGGTCACCTCAGCCCAGCTGCCCAAACTTCGCCTCGTCGAGTCCTCGGCCTTGGTTTTGAGGCCCAAACCAAGGGAAACCGTCCACCGATGATTTTGTGGCCAAATCACCAAACCCCGCGCGCAAACTTCGGTTGTTAGCCGCTACCTTGCGCCGGCTTCACGTCCGCGTATGAGCTTCGGTTGTGAGCCGCTACCTCGCACCGGAACCACGTCCCCTTGCTCGTTCTTGCCAGCATGTGAACCGCACTTGATCCATCTGGCCACCGGGTCCCTCGAACCAAGCCTACTTGTCTCTCCGCTCCTCGGAGGCCGCCATGGCTAAGACCTTTCGCGCCTGTTCTTCACCTGCACCAATGCAACCAAGCCGCATTCTACACCTGCAATACTTGAGCCAAGGGAACGTCAATCCACACCACGTTGTCAATCACTCATCACACCAGGAAGCGACCATCCACCGGTCCTCGGACACACCGGGTCCTCAATCTCCCCCTTGATGAGTGCATTGACAACACACACATAGTAACCAATGATATAAAGAAAATATAAAAGAACTCGAAAACAAGACTCAAGCAAGTGACTAAAAGCAAGAACAAGCTGAGAACAAAGTCACTCTGCAAGAGAAAGCTCCAGAAACGCCGACCCTTCAAGAAGAAGCGAAAGGGCTCAACACCATCGGCAAAAGAGCAAAAGCACAAAGCACAAATCACAAACTTCAAAACCTCCAACTCACTTTTCAGGGCACTCAAAGCACTCCCCCTGCAAAGATGCAACTCCCCCTGAACAAGTGAACTTGTGCGTGCGAAAAACACTCGAAAATGGCTCAAACTATCAGATGACCAAAGTGAAAAGTGCCAAAATTGCACAAACAAACTCGCAATGAAGCCGTTCCAACTTGAAAACCTTCCAAATATGCCCAGCAAGATATTCCAATGATCAAACTCTCAGAAACTTCACAATTTTTTGAAAACTCTCACTTTGGCAAAACTTTCAAACTCTCACACAAATCCAACAACTTCTAGAGCAAAAGCTTTCTTACAAATTCAGCAAAGTCTCCCCCTTGCAAAATGCTCCAGAAATTCTCCCCCTTGTTGACAATGCACACATCAAGGAAAAATGTACAAAATGCAACTACAAGCTTCTCAAATATACAATGATCAATACAAAATGCTACAAGTTAGAGAAGAGGCAAACAAGATAGTTCATCATGTCACACGGGCATTGCCATCAAGAAGGTGAAGACATATATCCAATTGACAAAGCCATGAGCAAGTTGTGTAGTTTTATCAAAAATGTCACCACATGAGCAAAGTCCTAACCATGGATTGTTCAAGCAAAAATAACTTCATCTCACCAAAAGCATGAAAGGACAAGCATTCTTGACAAAAGATCATCATAAACTGCCCAAATTCTACCTCATGTCATGTCAAAGCACGGAGCCATGTGTTCACTTCTCATGGGAGACTTCTCCGGCAAACAACATGCAACCGCTTAGCACCCATGTGTGTAAGTGTGTGCAATGGTGAAAGCATAGAGACATGAGCATAATTTTCTGCAAATATATCTTTTTCTCATCTTTCTTCTTTCATGCATAGACATCTCATTTTTCAAGTTTTTCAAATTAAGCATGGTACATGAAATGTCTTTGCGACAAAAAGAAGCTTATGCTCATCCACAAGATAAAGCATGGGCTAAACATTTATAATGACAAAGATCTTTGACCCAATTGAAAAGAATATCACATCCTAGCATGATCTTAAGCAAGATATAGCCATTTCGGCTCAAACAAGACATGCAAAGGCATTTACTCATGGGTGAAGAAGTTTAAGTTCAGTTTGTCATTTTAATTCAAAAAGAGACTATCTCAATAGAATATATATCAAAACCATCAAGAGCATAGCCATCCATACAATCAATCCCTAGCCAGCCTGCCTAAACTCTAAAATGTAGCAAGTTGTACCAATCACTGCATATAGGAGAAGCTCATCCTAAGATATGATACAAAAGATGAAATCAAGATACAAAAGCAAGAAAAAATGTTCATCAAGATACAAAGATGGTACAATAGTATACATATGCTACAAGAGAAGCCTCCAAAACTCAGCTCAGAAAACCGCACACACACCAAGTTCTCCTCGCAAGCGGGTGAAGGTAACTTGGTCAAGTGGCTTAGTGAAAATGTCTGCAAGCTGGTTTTGGTAGAAACATGGGCAAGCTCAATATCTCCTTTCTCCACATGATCTCTCAGAAAGTGGTACCTCACTTCTATGTGTTTGGTTTTGGAATGAAGCACGGGATTTTTGGCTACGCTTATGGCACTGGTGCTATCACAAAGAAGTGGAACATGGGACATATCTAAGCCAAAGTCTCTCAAGGTGTATGTGATCCAAAGCAACTGAGAACAGCAGCTAGCAGCAGCAACATACTCGGCTTCAGTGGTGGATTGGGCTACACTAGACTGCTTGCGAGAAGACCAAGACACAAGAGACGAACCAAGAAACTGACACTGACCAGAAGTAGACTTGCGATCAACACGACATCCAGCAAAATCCGCATCAGAAAAGCCATGAAGTACAAGAGTGGAATCGACAGAATACCAAAGACCCAGCTCAGGAATAAACTTGAGATACCTGAAAATCTCTTGACGGCCTGACGATGTGAAGTCCTCGGTGAAGCCTGAAAACGAGCGCACAGACACACGCTGAACTGTATGTCCGGCCTCGTCGCCGTCAAGTAGAGGAGGGAGCCGATCATGCTCCGGTACTCCTTCTGGTCCACTGGTTCTCCGTCCTCATCCGCATCCAAAGCTGTAGTCGTACTCATCGGCGTAGTCATCGGCTTGGAGTCGCTCATGTCGAATTTCTTGAGAATGTCCTTGGTGTACTTGCTTTGGTGCACGAATGTCCCATCCTTGGTTTGCTTGATCTGCAGCCCGAGAAAGAACTGCAACTCTCCCATCATCGACATCTCAAATTCCCTGCTCATATCGTCTGCAAACTTGGCAACAAGATCATGAGAAGAGCCACCAAAAATGATATCATCCACGTAAATCTGAACGATTAAGAGATCATTGCCATTTCTCAACAAGAAGAGCGTTTTATCAACCTTCCCCATCACAAACCCCTTGCTAAGCAAGAACCCTCTCAACCTGCCATACCACGCTCTGGGTGCTTGCTTTAGGCCATATAAAGCTCGGTGGAGTTTGTACACTCGGTGTGGGTATCTCTCACTCTCAAAACCCGGGGGCTGCCTCACATACACTTCTTCCTCGATCACCCCATTCAAGAAGGCACTCTTCACATCCATTTGGTACAATTTGAACCCTTTAGCAACTGCAAATGCTAGAAGGATCCGAATTGCCTCCAAACGGGCAACAGGAGCAAATGTCTCCTCATAATCTATCCCCTCCTGCTGCGAAAACCCCTGAGCAACCAACCTCGCTTTGTTCCTCACAATCTCACCACTCTCATCCCTCTTGTTCTTGAACACCCACTTGGTTCCTATAGGATGGCAATTTGGAGGTGGTTCTACTAACTTCCACACCTGATTTCTCTCAAAGTTTTCAAGCTCTTCATGCATGGCATTGACCCAATCAGAATCAGATAAAGCGTGTCCAACATTTTTGGGCTCAAAAGACACGACAAAAGCAGAATGAGCATAATGAGAGATGTTCTGTGACCTCGACCGTGTAGTGCGTTCATCCATGTTCCCGATGATCTTCGAAGGTGGATGATCCCTCTGTACCAGCTGGGGAGCTTCTCGCCTCGAGATTGCCTCCCCCTCAACATCAGCTTCCACTTGAACTCGATCTGGAGCGCGACTCGACGAAGGTGTAGCAGAGGGGCCGTCGTCGAACGTCGTGGTAGTAGTGGAAGTAGAAGGTACACGATCTCCACACGGTGCCTGAATTTCCTCATCATCTTCATCATCAGGCTGTTCTTCCTCAAAGATGGGCTGTCCCAAATCATCATCACCTGCACACTCAAAAGCAGAAGAGCTACACGGAATAGTCTCGTCGAAGGTGACTTCGCAAGTCTCCATGATTTGGTTAGTTTCAAGATTGAGCACACGATATGCTCGAGAATGATTAGCATAACCAAGAAAAATTCCATCCATCGAACGAGACTCAAACTTGTCCAAATTTCCTTTCTTCAAGATGAAACACTTGCAACCAAAAACCCGAAAGTGACTCACACGGGGGGAACGACCATGGAAAAGCTCATAGCCAGTTTTCTTCTTGAAAGCACGAAGGAAAATCCGATTTGAAACATTGCAAGCTGTGTTCACCGCTTCTGCCCAATACTTCCTAGGAGTCCTATGCTCATCTAGCATCGTCCTAGCCATCTCACAAAGTGTTCGATTTTTCCTCTCAACAACACCATTCTGACAAGCAACATATGGCGAAGAGTATTGATGTTCGAGACCAAGATCACGACAGAAGGCATCAAAACGAGTGTTCTTAAATTCCGTACCATTGTCGCTACGTATAGCTCTCATGGCACCACCATTACTCTCGTTTTTCAACCTCAAAATCAGATCTCAAACAAAATCAAATGTCTCATCCTTCGACGCCAGAAAGAACACCCAAGCATACCGAGAAAAGTCATCCACAACCACAAGAACATACCACTTCCCACCAACTGAACGAACGCGAGCGGGGCCAACCAAGTCCATGTGCAAAAGCTCCCCTGGACGCTCAGTCATAACATCTGTCAAAGGTGGGTGGGAAGCAGCAACCATTTTTCCATGCCTACAAGGTGCACAAACCAAATCTTTCTCGAACTTGAGCTTGGGCAATCCTCGGATAAGGTCAAGAGCACTCAAACGTGTGAGTAGATCAAAGCTCACATGACCCAACCTCCTATGCCACTTCCAAAGCTCAGAAGAAGTACCAGCGATCAAACACCGTGAGGGACCAAAAGATCGAGAAAAATCAGCACGAAAAATCTGTCCCTCGGGAATGATCATACACACAAGGTCACCTCGAGAATCAAGAATTTTCGAATCACCACGCTTAAATCGAACCTCATAACCCTCATCAAGAAGCTGAGAAACTGAGAGCAAATTGAAACCAAGATTCTTGACAAGAGCAACCCGCTTCAGCATGAAAGTATCGCTCACCTGAATAGCACCCTCAGACAACACTCTACCTCTACCTTTATCCCCGAAAGTGATGTACTGCCTGGACACCACCGGGGTGAGACTGGAGAACCACTTCCCATTACCTGTCATATGTCTCGAGCAGCCAGAATCCATCAACCAAAAGTTCTCCAAGCGTCCCACCTGCACAATCAGAAACGAGAACGAGAATGAGCGAATGACTCGACACTGGGGTTAGCACAAAACGAGTCAAACCAGTGTCGGGCCATCTGCTCAAAAGAGGGGTTAGCAAAATCAACTCTACCACGCGAAACCCTCTCGTCTCTCATCATCGGACCTCTAGCACCACGCGGGGGAAAACGTGGCCTAGACTCTCTCCTAGCCTCAAAGCTACGGTCGAACCTCCCTGAACCAAACTGACCACGAAACGGAGGTCGCCTAGCAAACTCACGAATAGCTGAAACACCACGACTGGCAACCACAGGAACTGTGCGCACAAAGGCGTCGCCTCTCGGCCAGGGTGAACGAGACACAGGCACACTACGAGAAGAGTAGTACCTGTCCCTGTTCCCCACCTCCTTCTCTCTTCTCACCTCCCTCTTCTTCCTCCAACAGAACTCCTCAAGGTGTCCATCCCTTCCACAATGCTCACAATGGAAGCGGACTGGCTTTGGCTTTGGGGTTTCTCTCGGCTGTGCCCTCTCTCTCGGCTGGTAAACCCCACTCCTCATAAAGGTCACTCTCCTCTGAAAGTTATCTGTCTTCGGTGGAAACTTGGGAGGATCTGGAGTGGTGTCAAGCTTGTTTAGCAGGTGGTTTGGTTTGGGTGTGAAGGTGTTCTTGAGAATGGCTTTTGGTGGGTTTGTGGGAATGTTTGCGGTGGAGCTCTCTGGATCTCTCTCTCTCACCACTACTCTCACCAACCTTCTCAGAACCAAGACCACAACCATCAGCTCTCTTAAAACTAGCAATCAACATCTTAAGCTGAGGCTCGCGACCCGACAACCAACCCAAACACTGTCTCAGCTCATCATTCTCATCTTGCAAGCGATTCACACACTGCTCTAACTCAACATTCTTCAATGCAACAACATCACAAGCAGAGCATGAATTTGCAATGGGAGATTTAAGTTGTGCTTCAAGTGAACTAATCATGGTGCGTGATTCAAGCAACTGAGCATGCAAAGCAGGACAAGAAGTACAAGCACCTAGCAAGGATGACCTAGACTTCAACTCAGCAAGCTCAACCCTAGCACCCTCAAGTTCATCCAAGCAAGTCATGTGTTTCTCCTTAAGCACAACCAAATCAGCAATATGCACATCACAGAACGAGCATTCAACTTCATCAGACACAAGAGGAGCATCTTTCAACATGGCAATCTCAGACTCAAGCTTAGCTGCTCTCTCCCTAGACTCGCAAAGCAAAGACTCAAACTCCATAGCCTTCTTTCCAGTCTCAGAAAGCAAGGTCTCAAGCTCAGCCACTCTATCCTTGGACTCTCCTAGCAAAGACCTAAACTCCCTCTTCTCCTTGTTGGTCTTTCTAAGCACATCATCGCGGTTATCGACCAACTGCTCTAATCTAGCAATCTCCTGACGCAAAGAGGTGGGATCGGTCAATACCTCATCCTCGGAGTCGGAGTCGGAGTCGTCCTTGCTCTTCAAGGAGTCGTGCGCCATGGTGCAGTAGTCGACGGCGGCGAAGGAGATGCCGTTGAAGTTGCGGTTCAAGCTCTTCTTCTCCTTGCGGTGGTCGCGTTCTTCATCTTCACTGCTTGAGCTTGACGACGTGTTGGTGGAGCTTGTGTCGATGTCGCTCGCATCTGCCACCATCGCTCGAGATCTGTTTTTCTTGTGTCCACCATGCTTGTTCTTGGACCTTCTCTCGTCCTTGTTCTTGTGCTTGGAGCGGTACTCGTCCTTAGGACGGTGCTTGTGGTCGTCTCGCGGGCGGTGCTTGCGGTTGTAGTCGTTCTTGATCTCCTCGGGGCACTCGGCGATGAAGTGGCCCATCTTCCCGCATCTGTAGCACGTACTCCCGGCACGCCTCAAACCCTTCCGGTTCTGGTACATCCGCTCGAATCTCCTCGTGAGCAACGCGAGATCCTCCTCGCTCAGCACCTCATATTCTTCATCTGGAAGAGACACAAGAGAAGACAAAGCAAAGTGTCTAGGAGAGTTAGCATGTCCATATCCAGAGCCACCGACTAGAGCCAGACTATGAGGATCAGTCGGACTCTTAGCCTTGGCAAGCAACTGTCTGTCCACCTCAGAAGTCTTCAACTTCGAGAAAAGCTCATCAACAGACAGAGTCTCATAGTTTGCTGACTCCATGATCGCCTCAACCTTGGCACCCCACACGGATCTATCAAGTGCTTGCAGGAGCTTGATAGCTCGGTCATGATCCGAGTATGGGAGCACGGTAATGTTGGCTTTCATGTTGTTGACAATAGAAGTGAAACGCTGAAACAAAGCATCAACAGACTCTCCTGGCAAATGAGCAAAATTCTCATATTCTCTGCGATACATCGAGAAGAGCCTAGCCTTGACATGGCTATCACCACCGTGGGCTACCTTGAGCTTCTGCCAGATCTGGCTAGCTAGGTCCTCGCCCAAAACACGCTCAAACTCCTCGGCAGACAAAGCACGGAACAAGTAGTCAACAGCTCTAGCGTTTGCCTCAAACCTATCCTTTGCATCCTGGGCATCTAAGTTGGTGGGATTGACATAGTTTTCATCTTTCGTCACATCCCACAGCAACTTTCCTTTGCCTCGCAAGAAAGCGCCCATACGCGCAACCCAGTTCGGGTAGTTCTTTCCATCGAAGTGCGGAGGCCCGGAACCCCGATCTTGGTACGCCATCTTTGGATCTTAGACTGGTTAGAGTCGCAAAGACCCGTAACCGGCTCTGATACCAATTGAAGGACCGAAACGGCAACCAGAGAGGGGGGGAGTGAATGGGAGCCGATAAAAATTCTTTCCAACCGATCCGGCTATTCTCCCAAAACAACTCCGAGACCTCCGAGAGCAATCTTGCCAAGATCACGTAGCCACTGTCAAGCTACTAACCCTAGGAACAAGAAACAAGCAGCGGAACTCGAATCAATCGAAACAAACACCAAAACGACCCGAAACACGACTCGATCCAACACACCCAGGGGGGCGGTTAAACCGGGTCAGGGGGGCAGTTAAACCGCCCAGGCCTGGGTGGCTCGGGAAAAAGTCAAACCAAAAGTGGATCTCCCAAACCGCTTGAGCTCTTGAGGCGAGATTTTGGTCAGATGATCTAGACCTCCAGTGGAGTGTTTTCCCAAAAGATCTCGGCCTCTAACTCAGTACAACTCCCGGAATCGCAGATCTCGCGAAGAACACCATGACCTCGAGTTCATCCCGAAAATCTCAAATCCAGAGCGATTCTCGGCGTTTGGGGGCAAAGGATCACCAGCAAAAGAGGCACAAGGCACTCATACGTGAATCCCCCAAAGAAATCCGAGAGAAAACGCCCTAGAACAAGAAGAACGAAAATCCCCCAAAAATAGCTCCGAAAATACCCACGAAAATAGAAAAGGAAGAAGGAGCTCGGGAAATCAAATCATGGCACAAAGATGAGCAGTACAAACTCCATCATATAACCATGAATTCACCTATACAAAACTAAGAAAGATTCGAAGTAGTTCTAGGTGGAGGGGATGAAGGGGAAAACTAGTTCAAAGGAAAAACTAAAGAGATAACCAAAGAGATAGCAGCCACCAGCCCTGGGAGGGGCTATTAGTAGTCCAAGTGGTGGTGCTCTAAAGACTAAACTACCCCTAAGTGATACATGCCCCTCAGGGGCAAATTTGACATTTGATCTTCAGATATTTTCCGGCTCGGGCACCTTCCACTGCAAGCTAGCTTCCCTCCGACGCAAGCCTTGCAGTCACGCCGCGTGTCCTCCGGATCGAAGCTCCTCGACGCCGTTCTTGGGCCAGCCCAGGGGGGCGGTTAAACCGGCCCTGGGGGGCGGTTAAACCGCCCCTGGCTGGTCACCTCAGCCCAGCTGCCCAAACTTCGCCTCGTCGAGTCCTCGGCCTTGGTTTTGAGGCCCAAACCAAGGGAAACCGTCCACCGATGATTTTGTGGCCAAATCACCAAACCCCGCGCGCAAACTTCTGTTGTTAGCCGCTACCTTGCGCCGGCTTCACGTCCGCGTACGAGCTTCGGTTGTGAGCCGCTACCTCGCACCGGAACCACGTCCCCTTGCTCGTTCTTGCCAGCATGTGAACCGCACTTGATCCATCTGGCCACCGGGTCCCTCGAACCAAGCCTACTTGTCTCTCCGCTCCTCGGAGGCCGCCATGGCTAAGACCTTTCGCGCCTGTTCTTCACCTGCACCAATGCAACCAAGCCGCATTCTACACCTGCAATACTTGAGCCAAGGGAACGTCAATCCACACCACGTTGTCAATCACTCATCACACCAGGAAGCGACCATCCACCGGTCCTCGGACACACCGGGTCCTCAACAGATCTCAACTCTTTCCCTCTGTTCTTCGCTATTCTTCATCTTCCCCAAAAGCACTCTCATACTTTTTATAGATTTAAATTTCTTTTTTCTCACTTTTTTCTCTAGGCACCTGTGAATGAAATCACAATCCCCATCCCAGAGACTCCTGTCCTATTCATTTTGGGTCTGATTGGCAACAAAGATCCAATCGATTTCATCAACCTTGAAACCAATCGCCTTCCCTTCAAGCAGCTATCGGATCCCCTCTCCTCATGGAAGGATGCCTTCAGATCTTGGCCAACAGTAATCTCAGGATGGAGGAACTGGTACCTCCGCATGAGCAGCAAGCGAGCTGATTGGGAAACCTATCAAATCGGCCAATGTCTCTCCCTATCTTTATCAGATATCAAAAAGAACGAGCCGCTTTTGATAGCCGCTTCTCACTTCTGGTCTGATGCTCTAAATGCATTTCTTTTCGGCCATGGTCTGATGGCGCCTTCCCTCCTTGATGTAGTTATATTGACAGGTTTGAACATCACCTCAACAACTAGATTCGACAGTCTCGCTAAACCCAGTCACATTATCAAGGTGGCCAAGATAGGCTAGAAAGATTATATCTCTACTTATTCAAAGAGACAAGGACCGATCGACCACAAGGAATACTCAGCCTTCCTTCTGATGTGGCTGGAAAAATTCGTATTATGTGGAAAGGCTTTTGCCCCTTGCATCAAATACCAGAAAGTGGCCGAGCATCTGGCATCGGGCAACCTCCTCCCCTTGGGCAAGTATCTTCTCGGATCGGTCTACCAGCTACTGCACGAGGTATCAATCCGATTAAGGAAAGGAGAACCGATTTCCTGCCTCAGTGGCCCTTGGTGGTTCATAAACCTATGGTTAAACTTGCATATGCACAAGGCCTGGAAAGTAGATCTTTTCAATCAAAGCTTTCCATCGGATCAAATAGAAGGAAACAAGATCATCCCCCATCGATGCACATCCTTTGGGGAAGCAGCTGCAGTCCTTGACGGCGACAAAATGTCTCTGAATCGGTTGGCCGCATACTTCAACTGTTTCTACAACGGCCTCAGCAAATCGACTCTGATCTGGTTTGCTTATGAAGTCCCCAACAATTCCTTTGAAAATCCGGTCATCTTTCAACTGGATTCAGTCTTATCGAACGACAGCATGAAATCGATCTTTAAAGAAATGATCCGTCCGAATATTCTTCCAGTAGCTTGTGACGAACACACCTATGAATTCTACTACCCCTCCGTGATGGCCAGGCAGTTGGGTTTCGTCCAAGCTCCAATCAAGCTATTCTTTGTCGATTCGATTACATATCGAACAAATGTTGAGAACGGTCTTGCTTTCTGCCGCCTTCTAGACCGAGTCCCTGATCTAGATATGTCTGATCTAGATACATGGAAGCTGGTAGGCATCACCTCTATGGCCACATCGGCCTTCAAGAATTGGTGGGTTGAGTGGTCACAACATCTTTTCTGTGAGCCGGCTTCATCATACTACAAAATATTTGATCCGAACTTCTCGACCACACTAAAGGTATTTATAGTTTCCATAAAAATTTCTAACCTTTGATTATTTCGATTATTAATCCCTTTCATCCGCAGGAGAAGCGATTCCCTCCCCCAAAAACCAGCAAGAGTGGCCAACCGATCAAGTATGCCTCTACAACCGATACTCCCCATATCGGATATAACGCTCCATCAGCAAGAGATATTCTTAAGGGGAAATCGGCCAATCGTAAGACTGGTACTTCTTCAAAGAAGACAACCAAGAAGATCAAGACTACAACAGCTAACACTCAACTAGCAACTGATCTGCTCATCGGTGCATTCCAAGATACAAACCCCCACCTTTCTCCGATAGTAGGTATCGATTTCTTTTCTTACTCCAAATTCCCTTTTTTATTCTTAACAATCAAACTTGCCTCACGCGTTTTCCACAGAACAAGAAAATGTAGGACCGACGCCTCCTCCTGTACTTCGTCAGAACTCCCTAGCTTCATCATCATCGAACCATCCCGAGCTTAACACACCAGGTAACAATCTTTCTTAGCATGCGTCCGATATCGATTCACCCTTTTTAATATGACAATTGCTTTCTTTCAGAAAAAGTGACCGATATACAGCTAGAAGAATCGGTGGTTCAGACAACCGAAGGTCACCTTCAACAAGAAATGGAGATAACAATTCCTCAGCAAACACCGGTAAGCTCACTTTGAATTCATTTAGAATGTCCGATCCTACTCATAACACCTTTTTCTTTAGAACGACCCAGCTGGAACCCCCTCCATCGCTGAAGAACAAGTTCAATCGGAACCACCTCCGATTTTGCCGCCAAGGCAGCCCACTCAATTTGACGAAATCAACTTGAAGCAGGTTATTCATTACTTCATCATCCGATTCTTACCCTTCTTTCTAGTCATTAACACAAATTTTTCTATCTTCTAGGCGCAAGATTCGATCGACAACAGCTTCTTTGATTTTGCAATCAAAGATCTTTTGGACGACGATGAAGTACAATCGGCCGAAACAAGGATCTCTCCAACCGCGGTCATCCCATCAACTAACATCAGTGCTCCATCGCTTCCAGAAGATATCAAAAACAAACTGTCGGACCTCCAAGTTCTGTTGGAACAAGACACATTCGTTTTAGTTCAAGACGTCGGGCCGATCCGATCGATCCTTCACCAGTTACGGTCACACCTTGATCGTAAAGCACAAGCGGCCATCATTCCTGCGGCCTACATCGAAGGTCGCCAAATCGAATTCATTGAAGCTCGCCAAAAAATAACCGATCTTCAGAAACGGGAATCCTTGATAAAGGAATCGGAAGCGAAGAGGGATCTAGCCAACGCCACTAAGGATAGGATCCGATTCCTTGAAACAAGTCGTCCTTCCATAGTAGCGAAGATCGACGAACTGAAAGCTCGCAAAGTAGAGCTGGCGAACGAGCTCCGATTGGTTAGTCAACAACTCAAGGAAGAGGAAACAAGACTGCAGCAGCTTCCATCCATCATCGAAGATCTCAACAAGACCCTCAAGACCCAAGCATCCGAGGCCTTTAAGCTCCATAAAAGCATTTCAGCGCAGCAAGGCTCCATCGAAGCTCACCAACGCATCATTGATGACATAGATCAGATACGCCTGCGAGCGTTAAATGTAGTCCGCTCCCTCATATGATGACTTGTAATCTGAGCACATTTATTGGCTCATAATGAATATCATTTCCTGTAGATTTGACCCCTGCTCTCTATTTCAATTTATGCATGACTCCTCGATCGATTCTCCGATCTCTGCTATCAACCTGCATTGATGTCATAGCTTATTCACAAGCTTTTTCAAACCCTCTGAATCGAGAGATTCATTACTGTCTCATAAATGCTCCCAACCGAAAGCCTCTATAAATACCACACCATCTCCCCTTCATATATCACATACACCAACTCTTTGCGAAAAATGGCTCCCTTTCAACAGTGAACACTTCTTTCTTAACTCGATCCATCACTTCTCTTCTCAATCTAATTTTCTTCTCAAATATTTCAGAGGCTTGACAACATCATCACATCGCTCCAAGCTGGTAATCGTCTTTCTACAGGAGATGAATACTTCCTTGAGAGTCATGCTGAAGAAATCAAAGAAAGACTTCCAGTAGGAATCATCTCCGTGCTTCATTCAATCCACATCAACACCATGCCCCCCGGCGGAATCAACCAAGTTCGTCATCAGATCCAAGCTCTTTAACTTTCTCTCTCCCTTCTTGAAGAACAACTCGCTCGCCTAGAATCAAGAAGAGACCTGATAATCGGCGCAGAGAATCTGATAAACTCGACCCGCATCTCAAGGGACGGAATGATAAGACTCCTTCACGAACAGCAAGAGATTGCCCCATCCTATGAGCAGCATGAGAGTCACTGCAGGGCAATCGCGAAAATCCAAGAATATTTAGATTCCTTGTAATTTATTTTTATTTTTTGCACTAAGGGCGATGTTTACCACATCGGCCATGTATCTTCCGATTTAGATCAAATCGGATCAGAACTTTCGAAGCGGTTAAGAATCCGATTCGCTTGTCCTTGCATGTATTTTTCTGTATTTTCCGATCAGTAACCAGCTCATGAATCTAGCCAAATACTAGGGTAATACCTTTTCAAATATTTCCCATTCAAAGCCCTCGTAAATATTTCTCCTTCAAGTGTTTCTAAGATGTATGCATTACCCGATGCACAGCGATGAAGTCGATACGACCCCTCCCAAGTCGGAGACCATTTTCTGAATTTAGAATCTTTTGATCCGATTGGCAACACTAGTTTCCAAACGAGATCTCCTTCAACAAAACTCTTAATTTTTACCTTCTTATCGTACCATCGAGCCACACGTGCTTTATCCTTTTCGATATTACTTAATGCTCTTAATCGATGACTAGCCAAATCTTATAATTCTTCTTTCATCAAAATAGCATAATTTTCAGCTGTTAATTCATCTTGAAGGTCGATATGCCGAGATCCAGTTTTAATTTCCTAAGGCAAAACGGCATCATGACCATAAACCAACTGATAAGGAGATAATTTCGTAGCACCATGACATGCCATCCGATATGCCCATAAAGATTAACTTAACATAACATGCCACCTCTTAGGATTCTCTTCAATTTTTCTCTTTATCAACTTGATTATCCCCTTATTTGAAGACTCAGCTTGACCATTGGCTTGAGCATAATAAGGAGATGAATTCAATAACTTAATCCCCATGTTTGACGCTAACTCTTCAAATTCTCCAGAAATAAACATAGTTCCTTAATCGGTAGTTATAGTCTGTGGAATACCAAATCGGTAGATGATATGTTCTTTAACGAACTCAATCATATCAACCGATGTGACATTCTTCAGAGGTATAGCTTCAACCCATTTAGTAAAGTAATCGGTCGCCACTACTATATATTTATGATTTTTACTAGACGGCGGATTAATCTGTCCGATCAAATCGATTCCCCATCCTCTAAAAGGCCACAGCTTAATAATCGGACTCATAGCCGAAGCTGGAGCTCTCTGAACATTACCAAACTTTTGACAATCTTGGCAACCTTTATAATATCGAAAGCAATCTTCGAGAATAGTCGGCCAAAAATATCCGTTTTGTCGAATCATCCACTTCATCTTAAAAGCCTACTGATGTGCCCCACAAACACCTTCATGAATCTCGCCCATCAACACCTTAGCCTCTTCAGAACCGACACATTTGAGTAACACTCCATCAACAGTTCGATAGTACAACTTGTCATCCATCAAAACATATTTAATTGCTTGCAATCTTATCCTTCTATCGGTTCTTTTAGACGGGTCCTTCAAATAATCAAACACTTCCTTTCTCCAATCATCATCAGCAAAACCCGATTCCAAAATGTCTTGAATCGGTCGATACCCTGAAGCATTCTGAGCCAATCGATTAGCCTCATGATTATGAAGTTTTGGGATATGTTCGATTGTTAACATCTTAATTCTTTCAATAATTGAAGACACTCATCGCGATATCCTAAAAGAATATCATCATTGCATTCATACTCTTTAGATAATTGTTTCACAACTAACATCGAGTCTCCAAATATTTCAACAGCATCGGCCTTAACCTCTCGTAATAGTTGTAAACCTTAGAGAACTGCCCGATACTCAGCTTGATTATTAGTGGCAGTCTTCTCAATCGGTATCGCAAAGTTGAAACTTGCCCCCCGGGGCGAGATGAGCACTACTCCGATACCAGATCCAACCCCGCAAGCCGATCCATCAAAGGAAAGTGACCAAGGAACTGGTTCTATCATGACTTCATCCGATCCAAAATGTTGAGTAACAAAGTCAGCCAATACTTGTCCTTTAATAGCTTTAGCAGATTCATATCTCAAATCAAATTCTGAAAGAGCCAAGATCCACTTACCGATTCTTCCATTCAAAGTCGGCAAAGATAGCATATATCGGACTACATCATCTTTGCTTACAACAATGCACTCAGCCGATAATAAATAATGTCTCAATTTGGTACAAGAGAAATACAAGCATAGGCATAATTTTTCAACTGGAGAATATCTTGTTTCAGCATCCAATAATCTTCTACTCACAAAATAAACAACCTGTTCTTTTCCTTCGAATTCTTGAACAAGAGCAGATCCGATTGCAGTTTCATTAGCCGATAAATATAATTTAAACGGCTTACCTTTCTGTGGAGGAACTAAAATCGGAGGAGAAGTCAAATACTCTTTAATTTTATCTAGAGCCTCTTGTTGCTCCTTTCCCCATACAAACTCTTGATCGGTCTTTAATTTTAAAAACGGAGTAAACGGCTTAATCTTGCCAGAATCTTCTGATAAAATTGATTTTTCCGATCAACGACTGAAGTTCTTTCTTATTTTCAGGGGCAACCACTTTATTAATTGAACTGATACTCTTTTGGCTAATTTCGATTCCCCTTTCATGAACCATAAACCCCATAAATTGTCCAGCCGATACTCCAAAAGCACACTTGATGGATTCATCTTAAGACCATGTTTCCTTGTACACTCTAATGTGGGTCGTAAATCGGCTAAATGATCATCATAACTCTCCGATTTAACCACCACATCATCAATGTATATTTCAACAATCTTTCCAATTATCTCATGAAAAATATAATTCATGGCCCTTTGATAGGTAGCACCAACATTTTTAAGTCCAAAAGTCATCACGACCCACTCATATAATCTGATGTGTGCAGGGCATCGGAACACAGTTTTATGAATATCTTTAACTGCCATTAAGATTTGATTATATCCAGCATTTCCATCCATGAAACTAATAACTTTATGACCTGCTGCCGCATCAACTTGCACATCGGCGATCGGCATCGGATATCCATCCATCGGAATCGCTTTATTAAGATCCCTAAAATCAATGCAAACTCGAAGCATTCCATTTTTCTTATAAACAGTGACGATATTCGAAATCCACTCGGCATACCGGCATTGTCTAATAAACTTAGCATCTATGAGCCGAGTAATTTCTGCCTTAATATCATCTAAAATTTTAGGATCACAACGACGAGACGGCTGTTGATACGGCCGAAACCCTTGTTTGATCGGTAACCTATGTTCAACAACTGATCGGTCTAATCCAGGCATCTCAGAATAATCCCAAGCAAAACAATCTTTATATTCTCTTAATAAAGTTATCAATTTATGTGAGATCATGTGTGATGAAAAATTGGTTTATATTGAAATTGGCATTGCAAAGTGATTAACATAATGACATAGGGTGATATGCATGTTTGCTAATGTGTTGCACTTGTGGTAGCGTGTTTTAGATATGCTCGTCATAGCATGTTTGATGGATACACTCGTGGTAGTATAGGTTTTGGTATTGATGTGACACACTCGTGTGAGTTGTGTTGCGTGGACTAATCTTGAGTCAAGTCGTGGACTTGTGCTTGTACGCGGTTGCATGTTTGTTCATGTGCAGGTGTTACTTGAGGCGGAGCGTGGTCGGTGACGGACTGAAACTAGGTTCAGGAGGAACTGAGGTTTCGGGACTAAGTTCAGGGAGGAACTGAGGTCCTATTGGTCAAGATGTCACGCGGGACGTTCGGGCTAGAGAACGGTGCATATGAAGACTTGTCGATGCGCGAGCATGTGTCTCGGTGTTGACGGGTGATGGTGATCGGAACGGGACTGCCAACGTTCTAATCGAAGAAGAAGCTAGCAGTGTCTAGCGACGGCGTGGCCGAGGATTAGCTGACGTGCATGGCCGAGCTGTGATGCTGGATATGTACGTGGTGTTTGGTGCTGCATGCGTATGGTATGAGGTGCTTGTGTGCACAAAGGAAGGTGTGTTTTGGCTAGTTAATTAGTGTAGATTAATTAATTAGCTGAATGGCCGAGGTCATGTGTGTGTCCATGTTGGACACGAGATGCTAGCTGTGCATTTGATTAGGAGGAGCAAAAGGCGTGGTGGCCTGCATGCACGCGAGAGGCTTGTGCATGGTTTGCTGGTTGGTTTGACTAGGCTCGGATCAGGTCATGTTTTGCGTTAGGCTGACATGGACCCACAAGGCAGGTGGCCTACGGAGGATACAGCTTGGCAAATAAAAGGAGTCCGAACCTGGAAGGGTTCGGTGGACAGAGGAGACGACGGCAGAACGACGGCGAGGAGACGTCGCTGGTTCTGTTTTTCCTAGAGAGGGAACTCATCTAGGGTTTTAGGATCTCGTGGAGATCTTTGTATGGATGCTTGAGTAAGCGTCTTTTGAACACATCTTTGATGCAATAAAGATTAAAGTTTCGTAAGTGATGTGTTGGTAACCTCGCTTCCCTCTCCGATCATTGCATTGCATGCTCATTCATGTTTACGGTTTTGGTTTTAGATTGGTTCATTGATCAATGTGATTAGTATTGTTTTAATCCATCCAAAATCGTGCTAGGGTTTCAAGGTACTGATCTGAGAAGTTGTATTGGTTAGCCCTAAGTAGCTTTTGTTTAATCCCGAAATTAGGGCTTAGCTAATTCGCGACACCATCCGACGTTACATGCTTGTTTATTTTATATCTGGAGTTATAGACCTCGGATTGACATGATTCCAGTTGGGTTGGCTTCACAATTTCATATGTTATGTTCTGGTAAAATATCAAGAATTTAAGAGTTACAGTTAGAGAGCGACACACGATTTAGTGGACTATTCAGAATCTGTTTTCAGGGTGAAAAGTTTTCCGCTGCGAGTATTGCTATCATTCACCCCCCATCTGATAGCTATTTTAGAGGGCTTCGATCCTACAATTTAGCTTTAAACTCATGATCTAATTTAGCACTTACATACGTCGGCCTAGGCTTGCTACCATCTCCTAAATCGATTTCTTCCAATTTATCAGCCGACGTAAACCCATAGCCTAGTTTTCCATCATCTTCTACATCATACATCCATTAAGACAATTCTTCAGGACCGACTGCTTGGATCAGTTGTAGACCAAAATCGAACATCTTGAGGAAGTCGAGATCAATAGCCTGTCCCGATATGCAAGTCACCTCATAGCTCCAAGGACACACTTCAGCTGTCGCAATATTAAATAGAGCATCGGCTTTCACCACCTCTACCGAATCTCAAACCCATTGAATTACACATTGATGCATTGTAGATGGAATACAACAATTAGCATGAATCCAATCCCGTCCCAGGAGCATATTGTAAGAACTCTTGCCATTGATGATAAAGAAAGTAGTAGGCAAAGTCTTACTCCCGATCGTCAAATCAACGCAAAGTGCCCCCCGAGCAGGAGAAGTCTTCCCTTCAAAATCTCTGAGCATCAGATCGGTTTTCATCAAATCGGACTCACCCTTACCGAGTTTTCTCAACACGGCATATGGCATAACATTAACAGTAGCACCACCATCGACTAACATTCTAGTCATCGGGGTTCCGTTAATATATCCCTTTAAAAATAAAGGCTTTAAATGCTGTCGGTCCTCTTCCTCTGGCTTCTCAAAATTAGCAGTTGCTGGATCGAACGTCAATTGAGCAACTCCTTCTTCAACATCCGATTCTCTGACTTCATCGGATGCCATAAATTCTCTTGGCAAAATAAATGCCATAAGCACATCCGCAGCTGGAGCATCGTTTTGATTTTGATCTTGAGCCTTTACACGCCAAACTTGATTCCGACTGCCCTTGTTATTATTACGACGTTGTTCCTCCAGCTCGATTTGCCTCAATCTCTGAACACGTGTTTTCTGTGATTTGGTCAAACCCTCAGGACATCATTGGGGTTGTGGTTCTTTGAATCGGTGAAACGGCTGTCGTCCATGAACCGATTCCCTTTCAGGATCCCTTCGCATGATTTCATCATCAGGGACACGATCATTAGCCATATCTTCAATTTCTTGGCTCATATATGACTTCTTTCCTAATCAATCCCTTATATCGACCCTATGGCCAAGTCTTTCATGAATAGAAACACGCTGATTTGAATCTCCTTGTCGATCCCTATCATCTAACCGTCGATCTTTGAACATTGATCGATCCTGATTTCCCTGGTTTCGGTTATCCAACCGATTAGGTTTCTCTTCGACGCACGGCCTCTTATTTGGCCGAGTGTTCCAGCCTTGCCCATTGCACTCTGGACAATTTTCAAGAGTCGGTAATTTAATTCCTTCCTCCCAGCAATAGATAAAGAAGGGACATCTCTGATGATCAGCATTGCTTTGTCTCATTTCCTCTTTAAATCGAATCCGTTCATTCTCCCTTCGGAACTTACTGATCAATCCTTGAGAAGTAACCCGCCTTTCTTGACTCCTAGAACTTCCAGATTCCTCCGATCTTCCTTTTCCCTTTAGATCGGTTATAGAAACTTAAACTTTAGGATCAACGACCCCTTTTTCTATAGCCAGCTGCGAAGTGAGCATTTTCTTAGGAACACATCTTCTCTGGATACCTCTACCATATTGATGGGAAAAGGATGTTGATCAATTTTCATCGGCTTTGTAGGTTTCTTAGGCAATTCAAACTTGATCTTTCCTTGCTCAATGGCCGATTGTAATTGTTGACGGAATACTTTGCAATCATTTGTATTATGAGAAGTAGCATTATGGAACTTGCAGTAAACCATCTTTTTTAACTCTTCTTCTGAAGGAATCCTATGATAAGCGGACAATTAAGCAATCCTTATTTCAAAATCATATCAAAAATTTTATCGGCCTTTGTAATATCAAAGCCGAACTTTTCAGGCTCCTTTTTAGCTAAAGGGACTGAAATCAGTTTTTTATTCTTAACCCACTCAGCAAGACCGATTTCTTCTCCTTCATCAGATTCAGAATCAGAACCATAGCTCGCATAGTTGACCCTTTTTTGAAAATTTCTTCTCGGCTCATACGGCCGATTTTCATGTCCAGACATCCTTTGCACAATTTGGCTTATACTTTCGAACTACTGATTAGCAAACTTCTCTTTTAAGTATGGAAACAATCCATCGAAAGCTACCTCAGCCAATTGTTTGTCAGTCAACATCAAGCTAAAACATTTGTTTCTGACATCTCTCAATCGAGCGATAAATGTGGAAACTGATTCATCGTTCCTTTGCTTCATGTTGGTCAAATCGGAAAGTTTCTTCTCATGAACTCCAGCAAAGAAGTATTGATGAAATTGCCTCTCCAAATCGGACCATGTGACCACAGAATTAGGCGGCAACGTCATGAACCAGTTAAAAGCTTAGCCAGACAAAGAACTTGAAAACAATCGGACCCTTAATGCATCACCGTTAGCAGCTTCTCCACACTGCATAAGAAATCGGCTAACATATTCAACAGTTGACACATCATCTTGACCAGTAAACTTTGTAAACTCAAGGATCCGATATTGATGAGGATAGGACATCATGTCATAATGCGTGGGATAAGGAGGACTGATAAATGACATTCTGCACCTTTGGCTTCAAGCCGAACTGATTCTGAATCACATCGGCTATTTGAGATGACCAATCAATCTGTTTTTGAGGAGATTGTTCTGCAGGTTGATCATCCGATTGACAATTTGGTGGCCCTCTTGATTGAAAGTTGGTTGGTGTTGTCGGGGCTGGAGGCGCCATTGGAGCAGGCGGTGCGGGAGGAGCAGAAGGTACATAAGGAGCAGGAGGCGCATAAGTTTGAATCAGCTGAGAAGCCGATACACTTGTCTGACCATGTGGCACCATCTGCCCATACTGCTGACTATCGAACGGCGAAAAGCTGGCTGGTACTTGAATTTGCTGTATGGTTCTGTGATTACTATCTACAAGAGACCAAGTTTCTCTGTCGCTATGTTTGACCCAAGCAGCACCTTCTCCTGACGTGACATTTTCTTCTTCTTTCTTCTTCCCAAAATCAGGCGGCATGCCTCAACCTGTCTGTGGATTATACGTACCAGTTCCCAAACCTTTAGAAGTTGTCTGATGTGAAGTATGTATACCTGCCATCTGAGAAACTGATTGTCCTGATGAATCAACAGGCATGGTATTTGCAGTAGTTACTCCAATCGGCTGATTGTCTGATTGATTCTGAGAAGACATAGCACTGGCAGAAGAAGATTCTGGAGCCGCTGATGGCGTAGTTGTAGCTGGAACTGATGCACTGATATTGGGTGTTGTATGTGGAACCGATGTAAAAGCTCCTGCAGCAGCACTAGATGCAAACAAAACAGATCCGAATGCTGGAGTAGCGGGAGATCCATAAAAAGGGGGAATACCATAGTAAGGATATGGAGCATGATATGCTGGACCTCTGAATCCTGCCAGTGTTGGATCTTCATGCAGTTAAGCCAATACGGCATTACGAACCGTATTTGTCAGTACAGGTGATTGGTTAATAAAAGCATGATGAATAGAATTGTCAACCATCTCCTGAAGCTTCCCTGATGATTCAGCAATAGTGATTGTACGTGGAAGAGGAAGTGGAGCTTTCTTAATGGCTTCCCCTTGTTTAGTAGAACTAAACAATTTGAGACACTCATTACGGTACTCCTGCTGATGAAGATCAAATTCCTTTCTCTGCTCTTCATTCAGATCATCATATGTTACATTAATAATATATTCATCATGAATATCAGAGCTATTGTGCTCCTTAGGATCGATTGGCTTCTTCGGAGGCATCGTGAATTTTCTCTTCGGGTCCCACTAGGTGTGCCAAAAGTATGTTGACGCAAAAATCAGGACGGTGACAGATGCATTAACACACGAACGAAGGCGTGGCCTTGAAATCCGGGGCATGCTAGTCAATCTGACTTGTTGATTGACGAGGACAAAATCGGACGTTAAGAAACAGCTGAAGAGCCGATTCTTTCGTTAATGAAATCGAATGTGATAAGACCGATTCCGATATGTAGTGAAACAGCACAAGGAGCCGATTCCGATAGTCAAACAGCTGATAGTCGATTGATGACTAAGCAATAAGAGATGACCGTAAATTGATCCGATACGGCTTAGTAAAACAACACTTAGAACTGAATTAATCAGCTATTAAGTAGATTTCAAGGTTAATACTTTGATAAAGCTGATTAGACAGAATTCTAAGCTGGATAGATGGTGATAAAAGCTAAAACAACAAGAATAAACTTGAAGATCTAGCAAATATCGATAACTGTCGAATAAATCTAAACGAAGCAACAGCGACTGCACCCGATGCAAAAGCTCAGATGTTACTCAGTAAAAGCGGAACTCACGAGCAAGCCTTGGAGATCTGGATCGCATTGACTAGCTCAGGAGAACTCGTGAAAGAGAAAAGCTTGACGAAGTCGCCGACTTGAAAGTAAATTGTGAAAAGTAGATGCAAGTAGTAAAGGTTTGTTGTATTGATGTGTTCGTACCCTCTTCTCGACCCTCAGGGTTTATATTTATACCCTGGAATTATCGACTCCTAGTCGATCATGACATGAACAAACTTGACGCAAAAGAAAGAAACTACTTCGACTAAAACTCTAAATAACAATAAAAGGCCAGCCCATTATGGCCCACTTCAGCCCAAAGCTCGCGACGCCTTCAATTCACTTTTCCCGAGTCCGATCCGATTTTGAAATCTTGAATCCGATACTGACTCTTCTTATGGAAACAAATCTGATCCAAACAGTATCTTCAATTTTAACCCAATCTTCATTTGAAATTCCTTCAAGGCGTCGGCTCTGACACGTGTAAAAAAACGTCGTCAACAGTTTCATTGTTTGATACTTCCCAAAAGATTTGTAGGACGTATTTGAGTTGTTTGCTTTATGGTAATGTAAATAGGACGCCTGCGCCGGCCCCATCAAGCTTGAGGGATCCGTCGAAGTACATGATCCAATGCTCGGGCCTGTCGGCTGGTGTTTCGACTTGATTTTCTCGTCATTCAACCATCAAGTCGACTAGTGTGTGCGATTTTATGGCTTTATTTGCTTTGAAGTCAAGATTGAGTGCTCCCAGCTCCACTGCAGACTGGAGATTCGACCTGTGGCGTATGGATTGTGTAACACTTCTCCAAGGGTGTAGTCCGTGACGACTAGTATCTTGTGTGAATCAAAATAGTGTCGTAGCTTTCTTGATGTTATGAGCAAGGTGTACAGTAGTTTCTGCATTGGGGCATATCGAAACTTGGACTCCGAGAGTACTTCGCTAATGAAATACACCGGCGTCTGCATAGGGAATGCATGGTTGTCCTTGGGTCTCTCTACGAGCAGATCTTCTTCCACGGTAGCGTTGATATGTATAAGAGCAAATCTTCTTCCACCTGTGGAGCTGTTATAATTGGTGGTGATTGTAGATGCTTCTTTAAATTTTGTAGTGCTTCATCTGCTTCTTCCGTCCCTTGAAAGGTTTATTGCTTCTTTGAAAGCTTGATGAAGGGTAGGCCCCTTTTTCCAAGTCGAGAGATGAATCTGTTTAGAGCTGCCATGTGTGACGATCTAGGTCCTTAATTAACTTAATCATCTGCTAAACAATTTGTATTAGCCTAATTAGGTTTATCTTAGGCCCACCTAGATTCTCACTTAAGGGATCACACCTGAAATCGCAAAGTTCCTTGATGAACTTTTGACCTTTCTTGGTTGGCATGATTCAAATTTGACTTTTCACTTAAGAACATAAAAATTGGCCAATACAAAAGTTGTTCAGTTTTTAACGGGACATATTTTTGTCAATCGGAACTTTTTGAGATTTTGAGTGTAACATGCCCAAAAACTCAGTCAAAGTCAGTCAAACCCTAGACATTCACCATGGCCGGCACCCAAGTTTACGCTGTTTTCTCCTCAAATTTTCCGTTGATCTATATACTTATCCTACGGTCATCCTTTGTGAAAGTTGTAGCCTGCACTTGGGAACACAACTTTCCTTTTTGGAGATTTTGAACTTTAGTTCAAAATTTTGGAGGAAAACGCGTTTCAACAGACAGCTGTTCGATGAAATGACGTTCGCGCTCGCACAGTTCTGAGCAATGCCGCCGCTCGCTAATCCTCGACGACGCCTCCTCCGCCATGGCACGAGTGCCAGGAGGTCGCCCAACCAGCGCGCGCACCTTGCCTCCTCCCCCACAACATCGCCGCGCCGCCTGCCCTGGAGCACCACGTGGCCACCGGCCATTCCACCGCCGCGTCGCCCAACCCACGCGCAGGCTTGGCCTCGAAGGCTTGTCTTCTTCGCCCTATAAAACCCCATCCCCGAGACCGACTTGGCTGCCACCCCTCCTGCTCTTCTGCTCCTTCTCCAAGCCATCGGGAAACTCCCCCTTCCGGCCTTCCCTGTCGCCACCCAGAGCCACCAACCCCTTCCCGTGGTGTTGCTCGACCTCCCCCAGCCCTCAACCAAGCACCATCGCTGCCCCTCTCGCCGGCGCACGAGAAGACTCATCTTCTCCGCTCCCTCCCACGGCGAGACCTCTCCTGGGCACCTCCGGCCTCGGCTCCTAGACCAAACAGGCCTGTGGTGAGCTCCTCTCCATCCCCGTGCCCTTCCCTAGTCAAGTAGAGCCCTCCTCTCGCCGGAATCCCTCTCCCAGATCGTCGGCCATCTCGAGGACCTCACGTTTAGAATTAGAAGATAGTCAGGGGTGTTCGTGTAAGTTGCAAGAACCTAGTTGTAAAGATCTGAAAAGTTCCAAGGGGTGCTCTGATAATCTGCGACTTTTGTTTAGATCCAAAATCTATTATAAAAACTATTAAAAATCACAGAAAAATCAGGAAAAAATGCAAACTCAATTTTGTTGAACTCCTTGTGATGAGCTCTATCTTTTATAGAAAGCATGTATAGGAGTTTTCTGAGTAGATTTCAAACTAAGTTCAAATCAGTTCAAACACGAATTTATGCATAGTTTGAAATCTACAACCTTGTTCGAATTGATCATTTTGTATGTTCTTTCTATTATCATGTTTAGGCTCATGTAAAAAGATGGCACTAACTTGCACACAAGAGTTTGAGTTATATTTAAATCTATCTTTCTGCATGAACTTTAATCTATGAATTTTAGGATTTAATCTGTGCATTAAATGAATCTCAACTTTTTGCAGAGGCTTTTTAACTTCATGCTATGCTTGCGGTAAAAAGTAGAGCTTAGTTCGATCTTCATAACATGCTTTTAGTCAACTAACACCATGCTGGGTCGAAATATATAAGTGTTTATAAAACTAATTTTCTCGAGAGATCCTCAGATCTTTTGAAGCTGATGTTTGGCATGGTAGCTTATCTCAATTAGTTATAGCTCTGCTAATTTTGTTAGCAATTATTTCTATTAGTGTGATTTTGTAAGGATTAAGCATGCTTTTAGTGTGTCAAACTTGTTTGATTTATCATGATTGATGTGCTTATCCTTTTGGTCTGATTTTTGGCCAGCAAATCTGTTGTGATGAAATCAGCACACTGTAATTTTCTCACAATAAAAATGTAAACAAATTGTTGAAGTTGCAATGCTTAAAAGGCTAAATAAAAGTAAGTCACCTCTTTAAACAAATTATTTTAGTTAAACGCATCACCCCACACACCCTTGTTGTTTTGTGATGAAATCAATTTAAATAATCTTAGATGTGTACACAATCACCATCAACAAACCCCAAGTACATAAAGAGTAACTAAAACCTTAATTAAAAAAAGGAAAGATGGGACAAAACTTATCTAGGTGGATGTGGTCACTAGTACACCCGGGCTTGTCGTGTTTAACGTGATGCTCGATAAAAGAACATACTCTTATGCATATGCGTCTTGTATAGAATCGACTCTCACCGATGGAGAATACGAGCTCGTGCCAACTCAAGGAGAAGGACCGTCCGAGGGACAGCTGAATGCCGTTGAAGCAAATCAAGGCCCAAACCAAGTTTTGAAAGATCAACCTACTAACTCTGAGTTTGAAGGTAAGCCCCGGAGCATAACCTATGTTTTTAAATTTATGCAACTATGTTTGTTTATGCTTGTGCATTTACGTTAAGGAATTGAATTGAAATCTTAGTTGCATGATCCTAGGTACCTATGTTTTGCAATACTAGTATGTCAGGTCGATAGTTGCCATGCTATAAGGACACGGTAAAAGTCGAGTGATTTCCTGTCACTCGCGAGCTTATAGGAGTCACCTGAATCTACTTATGTTGGGATCATAAGGATGACAGACGGAAATTTTGGTCATGTAGATGGCCCGTCTGTTTATTAAGAATTGGCTAAGGTCGGAATGTGTCGGCGATGTTGGTTAAGTTTTTGAACGTACTGAGCGCTTGTCGATGTCTATGGGCTCGGTAAAGTTTAGTACCTAAGTGAAGCGGTGCGTGGACTTTTTCCTACTTCTCCTGGGACTTATCCCCATGCCTATAACATGTGGCGCAAGACCGAGTCCGGCCGGCACCGCCACGAGATTCCGGATAGGCCTTGTATCCAAGGGAAGTTTGGCTCCAGACACAATCTGACAGATCGATGGGAACTACCTGGTAGCATTGGCCCTTTGCCGGAGTGCGATGATCCGAGTTGCTCAGGTGCAACTTGCAAGGTTAAGAAATTTGGTTTGAACTGTCTGTTTCTCGCAACTAATGAGACTACTTGACCTCTTGTCGCACTGAGTAATGAAAGTGGAACATGACGATGATAAACTTGATGCTTGCTCCACTTGCTTGGTTAGTATAGGTCACCTATTTAAAATAGTTAACTCGAAATAGAACTTGATGCTAAAATATTGAAAGTAAGGACCCACTCTTAGTCGCTCTTTGGCAAAACAAACCCACCAGCCAAAAGCCTTGCATGTCTAGGAATCGATGATGTAGTTTTCACCCATCGGGTAAGTCTTGTTGAGTATTAGTATACTTAGCCTTTCTTGTTGAATTGTTTTCAGGTAGTGCTCTCGAAGAGATGGTTGTCAGTTTTACTTGGCCGACCACCCTTCCTCTGGGTTGGACCGTTGTCTGGGACGAGGATACTTCTGAGTGATATCATGACGGCTTCACATGATATTGGCACCGTCGAATAATTAGTTTATCTTTCCAATGCTTTGAACTCTGAAACACCCTAACTTTATGAAAGAACTTGGTTTGTAATAAAGTACCTCAATGGGACCTATTATTTTAACTTGTGGAATTGTTGTAATATATGGGACTCACCTTCAAGTGAGTAATTGCATGACTGGTTTCGATCGAGCTAACTGTTCGTGGTTGCATCGGGCTTGACCCGACAGACTGTCATCTTACTTCATTTTATTAATTGCGTGATGACCAATGGAAGGTTAACGCACTTAAGCCAAATTAAGTTTAGCGGTTCTGCCACACCATGCACCTTGTGAGCTTTTGGATTTCTTTAACTGTCTTGGGTGCTTTCATGATTGTGATAGCATTGATCTTATCTGGATTCGCTTCAATTCCTTGGTATGTGACAATAAAACCGAGTAGTTTTCTAGACGCGACACTGAAGACGCATGTGGTAGGGTTAAGTTTCCATTTGTACTTCCATAGGGAATTGAAAGTTTCTTCGAGGTCTGAGATAAAATCATCTGGATTTGTGGTCATAAGGACCACGTCATCCACATAAGCTTGAACATTGCGATGCAACTGGTCTTTGAAACAGAGTTGAATAGCTCGTTGATATGTTGCACCGACGTTCTTTAACCTGAAAGACATTGTTGTGTAGGTGTCAGCTCCGTATGGTGTGATAAAAGCAATTTTGATCTGGTGATATCCAGAGTAGCAATCTAGGAAGCAGAGTAAGACTGAATCGGGCAGTAGAATCTATGACTTGATCAATTCATGGGAGTCCAAAGACCTTTATGAGGCTTTATCAGTCCCAGACTGTATGCTTTTGGTTAGGGTGCTACGGGCATTGTTGTTGTAAAGCTTTCTTGAAATCGTCGCTTTTCTTCTTTTGCCTGCGTGCTTTATTGTCGAGTGCCGCGATGATGTCATCTAGCTTTCTCTTCCTTGTCTGTCCCGGAAAATTGCTCTAGTTCTTATGGTCATTGTTGTTATTCTTTTTGTAACCCTCGAGGACTTCCAAATTTTTTGACTTCTCTGTCTTCTTGATATGCCTATTCTTCTATCATGATCCGTAGAGCTTGCACGGTTTTAGGGTGTTGATGACCAAAATCTGAGTGGACAATCCTGCTGTATATCCTGGCTTAAAACAAGTCTATGATGTCACTGCTCTGAGATATCCATGGCTATATTCTTTATGCCGAAGAAACGTTGCATGTACTCACGGAGCGACTCGTTCTGTTTTTGTTTGAACATGGAGAGCTCATGACGAGTTCCGGGACGATCCCACATTCCTTGCAAGTGGGCGATGAAAGTTTGCTTGAGTTGCTCCTAGGAATTGATTGAGTTTCGAGGAAGGTTCTCGAACCATGTTAAAGGAGCAGCTTCTAATGCCAGACTGAAATAGCGACATTTGATCACGTTGTTGCCTCCTACACATTCAATTACGGTAGAGAAGTTCGGTCAAAAATTGCAGTAGAAAAGGATTTTAGCCAAGATTCTTGAGATGTTTACCGTCATATTTGTCGAAACCGATTGGTTTGAAATTAGGAGGGTAGACAACAATCCTAATATCCCTTGTCAGCATTGGCTAGTGACCATCATCATCGTCACATTCTCTTTCTAGTCGTCGGGAGTTGATGATGGAGCAGGTGTCACGTTGATTGTTGAGATATTGTCAGACATCAGATTGTCAGTGCTACTCTGTTGTTGGCTCCTTGACTACGACTTCCAGCAAATCGACTAGGAGCATGACTTGGAGTAGCGCTCTTGCTTCCTGCAACGATTGGTTTTGCTTTGCTGTTCACGACTTGGCTCTTGACCGGAGCATTGATCTTGCTTGCTTCTCAGAGAGGACCAGCCGTGTCGAGTTGTTTGATCCATGGTCGTGACTTGTGCGAGAGCTTGCTCTACTGCAGCTGTCTTAGGCAACAATCTCAATTGGAACTGAAGTTCCATGGCATTGGCCAGAGGAGAGACGTATTGTCCATCTTGTATTGGCTCTCTTTGATGGTTGGTTGCGGCCAGTCGACGGTTGCGAGCATTGAGACGTCGTTGATGCCTCTTCATGTTATTTGCTTCTCTAGACGCGTTGTGTGCCTTGGTTTCTCCTTCTGGCTCTCTTGAATCTGCAGATATGTGATCTTCCAGTTCGTTGGTATAACGTTCATCATCATCGACTGAATTAGCCATAAAAATATCTCGTTCAAGGTCAAAACTAGCACCGGAGCCTGAGGTGGCGATCTCTGTTTTGCCTTCCGCTTCCGGTGCAAGAGGTGCGCCAGACTGATATGGCAAGTTAGATGTTAGAATAAGTATATGATGACCTAGAGATCCCTTCCACTTCTTTGAGCTTTCCTAATTGGGAATTGGGAGTCCGCCTTGGGTTTGCGTTGGGCCTGGATCTCCTTCCCTTTCGCCAGCCTGAAATCCTCCACACGCATCGCCCACCCTTCCTCTGCTGTCGCCCCTCTCCTCCCATTCCCCCTCTGCCTCGCGCGGCGCCGGCATCCACCGCCGGCTAGATTGCGGTTGATGCGGCGATGGTGGTCGCAACCGCATCCCCTGCGTAGGAGTCAAAGGTCGATGCGACGGCGAGGGGCCGAGGAGGAGGATGGACCCGGAAGAAGGGTTTCTCCATCTCTGGGCTCAACACCCTCTCCTTTTCCGCGACGAGCACTTCTTTCACAAATCTGCGTAACCCACCGGATCGACAAGGGTGTCTTCACCTTCGTGCAATTCGTCGAGGAGATGCAGCCCACCTCTGTTTCCATGCTTTCCAGGCGGCAAGACTCCACGATTCAGGTTCCCCCACCTTGAATTGGTATGATAATTTTTTTTCCTCTTTGACTGGCATGAATTACTATATATCCTTTAGTTTCCTTTCGCCAGCGATCGTCATTGTTTAGTGCAAAGATAATCATTATCCTGTTTCGACTCTGCATGCCTTAAAATTTTACACCCTGTTTTGGATGTTCCATATAGCATCACAGATTGCTGCCAGGAGGGGCATCAGCCAGCTCTTGAAACTTATTAGGATTATTGTTTTGTGCCTGTATGGATCAACATTGCGGAAATAAAGTAGGATGATTGATTTCTCTTTTTGCAGAGTTCAGTCATGTGGCTTCATTAGATTGAGGACATTGTCTGACAAGAAGGTCGGATGCAATCCAATATAAATAATTTGATAAATCTGACCAAATGGACATGGCAAGAATGCAAGATCCATTATACTTTTTTTATTACAGAATTTTGATTGTCTACCTATTTTATTAGGAAACAGTATCCTATGAGAACTCAATTCCCGTGAGAACTATGAGAACTCACATCTGGGCCACATGACCATCATGTGGCCCAGATGTGAGTTCTCATAGTTCTCACGGGAATTGAGTTCTCATATGATACGTTCCCATTTTATTACGCTAGCTCCTTTCAAAATGATTAGTTTGATGCGGTGCGTGCCATCCCTTGTTCTTACAGTTTTAGAAGTGGACAGTGGAGCTCTTAGAGCAGCCTTCAGTCTCCATGTTGTGAATGTCAAAAAAATTTTTTTCAGAATTTGTTGCGTAAGGGATATAAGCCACATGGGTGGTTGATTGTAGCTATTTTTATTACTAGCATCTCCTTAAATTCATCCTGCATAGCGATTCCAAAGAAATATGATTCCACTATGCAATTGTATATTCACACTAGGAAGTAATCCTGATTATTTGTCTCCATGCCGTTCTGCTTGTGTTATGGTCGGCAAAGTTCACCAGAGAAAGACCAAGCAGCGTGGCGGCTAGAACGTGGGAGCGTGCGATGGCAATCGGCGTCACGTAGTTGGGTTTTGTTCAGTTTGTACGCGTGTGTAGCAACTGGCGTGTGTGACTCTTATATGTACTGAAACATGTTATCGAAAGGGGGTTAGCTGGAGATTGAGTCAATCTCTTCAGCCATCGCACAACTGCCCTCTCGTCCCTCTTGCCTTCGTGCTCGACGTCGCCGTTCGCCTTCCCCTCGTCCTCCCACTTCCCACACTTACAATCTTCGATGTACAAGCTCCAACAATTTGGTATCAGACTTGCCAGGCACGATGTCGTCGGCCGCCTCTAGTGTCGCCACCGCCGGCATCGAGATCTCACCCACCTCCACCGCCATCGTTCCCCTCTCCAACACCACCATGCCGCTGCTTCCACCGCCACGCCCACCGCTCCAAACCAGCCCCTGACAGCTGTTCTGGCGACGGTCCTCGACACACTGACCACAGCCATCTACGGACTCTAGCGCCAAATGGGGCAACTCGCCGCGCGCATCTCGTCGTCGCCTCCGCCCGTAAGCTTGCCGCCGGTGTCTGTGCCGCTGTCCCTCGGCTTGCCCGGGTACGGTGGCATCCCAACTGCCCCGCTGACGACGGCAATGATCATGCACACCGGGGAACCGAGCCATCACATCCCGATCATCCCGATCGCCTTTCCCCACTCGCCGTCTCCGATCCCGATCATGCACGATCGAACGCCGGCACTACCCGTCGTGCCAACCGTTCCAGCAGAAGGCGTGGGCGTTCCGCGATTCCACAAGCTCTCCTTCCCCACCTATGACAGCAAGGAGGATCCGCTCAGGTGGCTCAACTGCTGCGAGCACTTCTTCCGTGCGCAGCGCACCCTCGACGACGATAGAGTGTGGCTCGCGTCGTTCCACATGACCGGTGCCGCCCAGCACTGGTACTACATGTTGGAGCGCGACCTCGGCGCCATTCCGTCTCTACTGCCAACAACGGTTTGGACCGGCCGTCGGCGTCAACCACCTCGCCGAGCTCGCCCGTCTCCCATTCGGCGGATCCGTCGATGTGTACCAAGAGGCCTTTTTGGCGAAGATGGCTCATGCTGGCGTGCTCACGGCAGACCAACAGGTCAGCCTCTTCACGGGTGGATTACCGGAGACGATCCGGATCGAAGTTGAACTTCATGCTCCTGCTGATCTGCAACGCGCCATGATGCTCGCGCGCGCGTATGAACGCCGCGCATCCACTGCCGCCCTCGCACCACCACGGCCGACGCGCGTTCCTCCGCGTCCCCAGCTATCCAGCAGTTCGTCAGCGGCACCTTCTTCGTCAACGCAAGTTCTATCGGCCCCTTCTCCGGTCTGCACCCCGTCGCGTCCGTTCAAGCGCCTCACACCAACGGAGATGGCGGAACGGCGCCGCCAGGGCCTCTGCTATAACTGCGACGAGCAGTACGTCCGTGGACATAAGTGTGTGTGCCTCTTCTATCTTGAGGTCGCGGACTTCGACACCGATGAGCCGGAGCAGACTGAAGACGTTCCCACCGACGACACGCCGCTCATCTCCTTACACGCCATCACCGGCGTCAAGACGCCTGACACCATGCAACTCCGCATCACCATGGGCAACCACGAGTTCACGGCGCTCCTCGACTCCGGTTCAACACACAACTTTGTGAGCGAGGAAACCGCGCGCCACATCAATCTGCAGTACAGCGAGACGCGCGGTGCCAAGGTGGTGGTTGCGAACGGCGACCGTGTCGAGTGCTCCGGACGCGCGCTCGACGTTCCGCTCCGCATCGGCCATGGGGATTTCTCCGTCGACTGCTACACGATCCCGCTCGACTGCTACGACGTAGTCCTCGGCGTCGCCTTCCTCCGCACGTTGGGGCCCATCCTATGGGATTTCGACGACTGGTGCATGGCCTTCTGGTGCCACGACCGTCGCGTTCAGTGGCATGGCATCGGTTCCTGCCACTCTAGTCCGTAGAACCGCCTCCACGCAGTGCACCACACCGAGCCTGCCCTGCTCGAGCAGCTCCTCTAGTCCTTCGATGACGTGTTTGCGGTGCCTGCCGGACTGCTGCCGGCGCGCCCATGCGACCACCGCATACACTTGAAGCCAAATGTCGAGCCGGTGGCCGTCCGGCCATACCGATACCCTCAACTCCAAAACGATGAACTTGAAGCCCAGTGTGCAGCGATGTTGGAGCAGGGCATCATCCGCCCAGTACATCCCCCTTCTCCGCCCCCGTACTCTTGGTCAAGAAACAAGACGGCACCTGGCGTTTCTGCAAGGATTACCGCGCCCTCAACGAGGCCACCATCAAGGACAAGTTCCCTATCCCGGTGGTAGAAGAACTTCTCGACGAACTCCACGGCGCCAAGTTCTTCACCAAGCTTGACCTCAAATCAGGATATCACCAGGTTCGTGTCCACCCAGACGACATCGCCAAGACGGCGTTCCGCATGCACCAGAGGCATTTCGAGTTCCTCATCATGTCTTTTGGCCTCTCCAACGCGACGGCAACGTTCCAAGCTCTCATGAACATGGTGCTACAGCCGTTCCTTCAGCGCAGCGTCTTAGTTTTCTTCGACGACATCCTCATCTACAGCAAAACTTGGACGGAACATTTCCAACACCTCCGGGCTGTCTTGTCGGTGTTGCACGCGAACGATCCTCCACGTCAAGCGCTCAAAGTGCTCCTTCGCCACGAACACGGTCGCCTACCTCGGACACATCATCTCCATCGATGGCGTCACGATGGATGGCGCAAAGGTTGAAGCTGTGGCGTCGTGGCCACAACCACGCTCGGCTCGTGGATTGAGAGGATTCCTCGGCCTCGCTGGCTACTACCGATGCTTCATCAAGGACTTCGGCACGATCGCGGCGCCCCTCACCCAACTTCTCAAGAAGGACGCCTTCCATTGGTCAGACGCGGCAATGACGGCATTCATCTCCCTCAAGAACGCGCTGACCGCGGCGCCCGTACTCCAACTTCCTGACTTCGCAGCCCCGTTCATCGTGGACTGTGACGTGTCCGGCTCCGGCTTCGGTGCCGTGCTACACCAGGGTGAGGGACCACTGGCATTCTTCAGTTGCCAGTTCGCCCCGCGTCACCTGAAGCTAGCGGCCTCGTCCAAGCCGTGCGGCACTGGCGGCCCTACCTCTGGGGACGACCGTTCATAGTGCGCACGGACCACTACGCCTTGAAGTTCATGCTAGATCAACGCCTCTCCACGATCCCACAACATCAGTGGGTGAGCAAACTTTTTGGATTCGATTTCAGGGTGGAGTATCGACCGGGGCGTTTGAACACTGTCGCGGACGCCTTGTCTCGCCGTGACACGGAGGTCGTGACGCTGCACGCCATCTCCACGCCAACATTCCAGCTGTACGACGACCTCAGGCGTGAGATCGTCGCGTCCGCCGAGCTGTCCGCTCTCCGGGACGCGATCACCAGCGGGGAGCGCGGCGCGCCATGGCTCATCAAGGACGACCTCATCGTCCGCGTGGGCCGCGTCTATGTTCAGCCCGCCTCGCCTCTCCTACCAACCATCCTCCAGCTCGTACACACGACGGGACATGAAGGGATCCAAAAGACGCTCCAACGACTCCGTGCCGACTTCTACATCGAGCACGACCGCCAAAGCGTTCGAGACTACGTGCGCGCTTGCGCCACGTGCCATCGCAACAAAACGGAGTCCTTGAATCCTGCTAGGCTCCTCGAACCATTGTCGGTGCCAACGAAGCTTTGGGCGGACATCTCCATCGATTTCATCGAGGCACTCCCAAAAGTCCACGGGAAGAGCGTCATCCTCACCGTCGTCGACCGCCTGTCCAAGTACGCCCACTTCATCCCATTGGGCCATCCACACACTGCAGCAACTGTGGCGCGCGCGTTCTTCGACAACATGGTCCGCCTCCATGGATTTCCAGAATCCATCGTCTCCGACCGCGACCCGGTTTTTACCGGCCACGTGTGGTGCGACTTGTTCAAGCTCGCCGGCGTCACGCTGAAGATGAGTACGGCATTCCACCCCCAGACAGACAGCTAGTCTAAGCAACAAACAAAACCATCGCCATGTACCTTCGCTGCACCACAGGCGACCGCCCCCGCGCTTGGCTCGACTGGCTCCCATGGGCAGAGTACTGCTACAACACATCTTACCACTCCGCGCTCCGGACAATGCCGTTCCAGGTTGTCTACGGCCGCGCACCTCCTGCTCTGGTGCCGTACCAGCTCGGGACTGCACAAACGGACGCCGTCGACATCATGCTCTCCGACCGCGACACGTTCCTTGCCGAAGTCCGCACACGCCTCGTACAAGCGCAGGACTTCGCCCGTCGCCACTACGACGCCCATCACCGCGCGTTGGAGTTCAATGTGGATGATTGGGTCTAGCTCCGCCTTCTCCATCGACCCACCTAATCACTCGAGCCAGCAAGTCGAGGCAAGCTCGAGCCATGGTATGCCGGTCCCTACAAGATCGTCGAACGCATCGGCGACGCGGCCTATCGACTTCAGCTTCCCGAGCACTCCCGCATTCATGATGTCTTCCACGTCGGCCTCCTCAAGCCCTTCCATGGCGTCCCTCCTTCATATACAGCGCCACTACCTCCACTCCAGAACGGCCGTCTTCTTCCACAACCTGAGAAGGCAATGCGGGCATGTCTACGCCGCGGCACTTGGCAGGTGCTGATCAAGTGGATTGGTCTTCCCGTTGGCGATTCAACCTGGGAGCCACTCGACGACTTCCGTGCTGAGTACCCTGCCTTCCAGCTCGAGGATGAACTGTTTGTCGAGAGGGGGGGGAGAGATGTTATGGTCGGCAAAGTTTACCAGAGAAATACCAAGCAGCGTGGCAGTTAGAATGTGGGAGCGTGCGACGGCAACCGGCGTCACGTAGTTTGGTTTTTGTTCAGTTTGTACGCGTGTGTAGCAACTGGCGTGTGTGACTCTTATATGTACTGAAGCATGTCATCGAAAGGGGGTTAGCAGTAGATTGAGTCAATCTCTTCAGCCATCGCACAACTGCCCTCTCGTCCCTCTCGCCTTCGTGCTCGACGCCGGCCGCCGCCGTTCGCCTTCCCCTCGTCCTCCCACTTCCCACGCTTACAACCTTCGACGTACAAGCTCCAACAGCTTGTTTCTGATGTCAGGATGTGCTCTATTGCTCCATTTGCAGTGTTTTCTATGGTATCTAGGCTCGAGTCATCAACGGAAAAGGAGCAGCACAATTGTAGGTTAAATCCTTTCTTTTTGCACCAATATCATGCAATTGGCTTCTGTGCATAACTGTGATAGGCCTACAATATCATCAATTGGAGAGCCCCCTGTCCATACTACATGTATCATTCCTCTAGAAAACTCAAACTGGTGGCTGAACGTCACTTGGTGGAATCCTTCTATGTAACAACTACATATTCTCTATGTTGTTGTTGCCTACCACTTGGCTGTGACAATGTTTGAATTCTAATCTCAAAAGACTGACACCTTTTCTATTATTGTTAAAACTTTTAGGCTCAGAAGCTATTTATGCAGATCTTAAACACTTCTCACAATCATCAGTTATGAGATGAGTCTGATACAACTTACAAGAACTTGGATTTGAATTGCTATCCACTATCAATGTTATTCCTGCACAATTTTAATACTCTAACTATGTGTCTGCCTAATTTGCAGAGTTTTCAGTTTGTGGTCTAAGGGAGCAGTTCCTAGGTTCAGAATTCAGTATGTTTTTTTATTATTATATGCCTTTGGACCGTCAGATATGGGATGAGTTTGTACTGCAAAATGAAGCTTTTGAAATTGTATTGCATGAAAATGTAATGCTGCTGAATGTGGAGTAATCTAACCATGTGGCTCTGCTAAGATTGTCCTGGAGAGGTAGAGCAGAGTGGCTGTGTTGATGCCTGCACATATGCAAAATAATTAAGTTCAGGGTTTGAAAAAATAATGTTGGTTCTCATAGCTTGCATCTCCCTGGTTCTTGTAAAACTTTGATTAATATTAAAATGCACGTTGCTTAGTGTAGGATAGGTGAACCTTACAAAATGCAAGCGTCCTTCCCCATCAGAAGCTTGTACCTTCGTAGTTTTTTAATGCCCACTGTTAGAATCTGATACCCCTCGTTATGCGCAGCAACCCTCGGATCTTGAAAGGATATTGCGAGTACGACACGAGCTTGCACGGTATCAAGAACGAAGTAGACGAATCTCGTAGAAAACCCTAGTTGACAACGTTGAAGCAACCACGACAAGAGAATAGGATTTGGCGAAGTCGACCGCAAATTCTTTAAGCACAACTCCGAAAGAGTACAAGTGATTGCCGCTCCCTCACAACTCTACTTGACCCTCTAGGACCCTCGGATTCTTGCCTCATACAAGAATCTAGTGCTTATAGAACTATCTAGCCTATTCCTCTTGAGCGCTCCTAATTGCTTCTCACAAGCCTTGGATGAGACCTTGGTGTTTGCCCTTGGCTTGATTGACTTGATAGAGCCTCTACCCCTTGTTTATATAGTCCCCTCCAAAGTCCCATACATGCAAGTAGGAGTCCTACTCCTAGTAGGATTCATCGCTCAAGTCCTAGTAGAACTAGAAGTCCTAAAGCACACCCCTATTGAGTCCTAATCCAAGTAGGATTTGAGTCACAATACAACAATCTCCACCTTGACTCTAATCCATTGAAGTCATCATGCTCCTCCAAGAATTCGCTCCAAATCGGCTTCTGCGTGGTCGTCGGTCCCACCACGTCTTCCTTCTTCCAACAGCTTGCAGCTTCACCTCTACGACTGTTAGATTTTGCAACCACCTTTGCCGCCTTGCACTTGACTGCAACTGAGATTTGAGTACCTGCTGTTGACGAGACAGCTTCCTTCTCCTGATCAGGATTTTTACCAAATCTCCCAATGGTTGCACCGCCATTAAGATTTCCTATCACTCGGTATCCACCATTAATCCAAATACTTTTCATGATTACCTGCCCTTTGCAAGTAACTCGCATAACTCCACCTCGAAGTGATAAGCCACAACCTTGGAGTTCTAGCGACCTTACAGATATTAGATTCTTTTTCAAACCCGGGATATACCGAACTCCCGTGAGTGTGCAATGTGTTCCATTATGCATCTCCAATGTAACTGTTCCCACCTTGGCGACAGCATACTCCTTGCAATCCGCCAAGTGAACAATTCCATTCGCCGGGCGTTGAGATCCTTCGTCAAACATCTCCCTTGCCGAACATACATGGAAACAACTCCCTGAATCTAATATCCAATCATGAATAGTCCCTGGTTGACTGACGATAAGTATATCACCTTCATCCTCACTTGCCACCGAGCATGCTCCTCTCATATTCTTCAAATTTGGACAATCCTTTATCATGTGACCCTCTTTGTCACAAAGATAGCATGTACGGCTGCCCTTGCTCTTGCCTTTCTTCTTCCCGCGATTCAAGACTTTGCCTGCTCCACTTGAAACAATCAATGCTTGATCACCCGAGGATGAAGATTCCTGTGGCTTCTTCAAGGACTCCGCCTCCAACAGGTATGCAACTGTCTCGTTGAAGTTGAGAGTAATTTTCCCGACGAGAATATTCATCACCAATTGCTCCCATGATGGTGGTAAGGATGAAGCCAGTATGACGACTTTATCGTTCTCCTCAATTTCCTCATCCACACTAACCAGCTGCGTGACAAGTTTGTTGAAGACATTTAGATGGTCAACGAATCGTGTGCCTTCCTCCATGCGCAACCTGAATAGTTGACGCTTCAGCACCCACCGATTTGTCAGCGACTTTGCCATATACAATTCTTCTAAGCTCTTCCATAATTTCTTCGGGGAATTCTCCTTGATTACCGAGTACTTTACCTCATCGGAGAGACATAGTCGAATTGTACTGACAGCCTTCCGCTCCATCACCTTCCAGTCTTCAGCGGTTGTGCTCTCCGGTTTGGTCCCCTCAAGAGCATCAATTAACCCTTGCTGGACAAGCACATCTGTTACCACACACTGCCACACGCTGAAATTCCCTTTGCCATCAAATTTCTCTACTTGATTCCACATCCCTGACATCGTCTTGATTTCGTGCACCCTAGCACTGCCGACCTTCTCACAAAATCAGCTCAATCCGACCTTGGCTCTGATACCACTTGTTAGAATCTGATACCCCTCGTTATGCGCAGCAACCCTCGGATCTTGAAAGGATATTGCGAGTACGACACGAGCTTGCACGGTATCAAGAACGAAGTAGACGAATCTCGTAGAAAACCCTAGTTGACGACGTTGAAGCAACCACGACAAGAGAATAGGATTTGGCGAAGTTGACCGCAAATTCTTTAAGCACAACTCCGAAAGAGTACAAGTGATTGCCGCTCCCTCACAACTCTACTTGACCCTCTAGGACCCTCGGATTCTTGCCTCATACAAGAATCTAGTGCTTATAGAACTATCTAGCCTATTCCTCTTGAGCGCTCCTAATTGCTTCTCACAAGCCTTGGATGAGACCTTGGTGTTTGCCCTTGGCTTGATTGATTTGATAGAGCCTCTACCCCTTGTTTATATAGTCCCCTCCAAAGTCCCATACATGCAAGTAGGAGTCCTACTCCTAGTAGGATTCATCGCTCAAGTCCTAGTAGAACTAGAAGTCCTAAAGCACACCCCTATTGAGTCCTAATCCAAGTAGGATTTGAGTCACAATACAACACCCACACTGAAGAAACAAGATTATTTGATTAATGGTTATGGAGGAATCATCAGCATCTAAAATGGCTCACATGGTACATTAAGCCAAAAGGCTTCATCAATTTTGATTAGTTGATTTGCTATCATATAATTGCAGTCAGGTTTGACTAATGCCAATGCTATAGTTTTTTTTTCCCTTTCCAAAGATGGTGGTCGACTAAGATCATTTGGTTGTGCAGTTAATATGTTCTAATTCTAATCCTGTGCAGATCTGTTAAATTTATTTTTGTACCCGTCATGAGGTAGAAAGTAGATACATGTTGCTTGTGACCACAGTATCTATCTGATTGCATCTGAGGTTATATGTTGTATGGGTGTGTCATCTATTATTTTGGCTTATATGAAAAATAGGAATGTTGTGTTTTTAAGAATTTTAGTGCTTGTGGTTTTATCTGTGTTATATTTTGCTATGCGACTACTCCATCCAATGAACTCATTGGACAATGCTTTATTTTGCAGGTCAAGCTTGATGAGTGATGACTCCAGGTTTATGCTCACCGATTTCATCTTTCTTTTGAGTGGGACAAGGTGCCCTGGTGTCTCCTGGTTGAAGTTTATGAGTTTCACTCTTATGCATAGTTGCTCATGCCCGGCGGAGGTCGATGCTTAGAAGAGCTTGAATCCTGACTCCTTAGGAAGATAGGCACCAACAGTCCATTTTAAAATTTAGCTGATGTAAAATATATATTTTTTAAATCCTTTGAAAGTTGGATTTATTTTAATGGAGTCGTGGCAATGTAAAATAGTTGAAATGTAAATTGGATTGTACATCACAAAATAAATAATTTGCAGCATTTTTTAAAACATATCATTTGGTTTTGGGCACTTTGTTTTTTCGATTGCACTTTTGCATTACTTATGAAGGGTATGGAAAAATGACATTATTTTCGTGGTTTAGTTCAATACATTTTTTTTGTTTATTAAAGCTGACATTCAAGGAATGGCCACACATGTGGAGCAAACTTTCGCCATGGATGTACTTCGCATTCTGGGTTTTCATATGCTAATTTCTTTTTTTAATCTTGCAAGTGATTAGTTGATTTTTTTTGTTAGATAATTTTAATCTGTGTGATGCTTGTTATTTATTAAATTTTTATTTACTAGATTTTTAAAACACGTGCCTGTGGCACGTGCCAACTTACTAGTATTAGGTAAAGATGAGGCTCCAGCTCTAAACAGTTTTATCTAACTAGTCATCTTTAGGTCTAGAAATATTTTTATATAGAGAACCGCGAGCGAGTTTTGAACAATTTTGCCATTAGGGTATTAAATTCTGAATATAATTAATCATGACATACAAAAAATCAGTATTCAACTTTCTAACATATCATACAGCATAAGCCTTAGAATTATGATCTCACTAAGGTCACATAGTTATCATAAATCATAACAGATGTTAGAGTGAAAGCCTCTCTAATCTACTTATTGCTTAGAGGGGTGAATAGCACGGTAGCACCAGTAGGCCCGGGTTCGATCCTTCGCAGGAGCGGATTTACATGATAGTGTTATATGCCGGCGTTGGGGGATTTTCTAGACAAAAAAGGTTTACTTTTAAGAATTTTATAACGGATGTTAGAAAAATGCATCATGCATTATTATTATTATTATTATGATAGGACAAAATATTTAATAATTAATTGGAGCTTGAGATTTTATGGAAATAATGATGAAAAATTCAACTTGTGTGTGGAGAACAAGAAAAGAAAAACAATTATTATGGGTAAATTGAACCAAATGGCAAAGTTTTTTTTTGGAGGTGGACAGTAAATTGAACCAAGAAGTAGTGAAGGAGTTATCCGGACTTTGGGTGCACCTATGGGTAGTAATTTGGACTTATTTTTCTTATGTTTGAAACATAGGACTTCTATTGATAAATTTATGATCATTACTGATTGATATCAACTAAATATGTTTTTTAGTTACACAAGGCTAAGTATGCTATCTAGTTATTCTAATACCTGATTTGATCCATATGTTTTGAAACACCACAAGAATCTTATGATGAATATCGCAATTCCTAAAGATTTACATTAAATTAGGTTGATGCCCGTGCGTTGCAATATGAGTAAAAAAATTATATGCAATATGTGTAGCATGTGTCACATTGAGATTCACGAACACCAACTTTGCATAATACTAGTATGCAAGCTTGCATATTAAAATAGATAATTCAATTAAAACTCGACCCGCGGGGGTAACACAGCCCACGGGCTTTTGCTATGGGATAATTGAATTAGACAATTTTAAATAGATAAAACAAGCTACATGCCTACATCATCATGATATCTAGATTTACCACTTTCTTTTTCGAACCATCTCTTGCCCGTGATGTGAGATTGTTGCAACAAACACTTCTACTCGTGCAGATACCGACACCACACAGGCAAGAAAAATCAGTGCATGCTATCTTGTTGCCTTCATCCGAATCTAAATGTTGGCATTCACATAATACAGAGTAGATGATTAGTTTTGGGCTGGTGCTCGTGACATGGAGAAGAAGGGTTGTTGGGCTTGTTGCGCAATTGATCTAGGTCGAAATGATACTCACGCGAGCAAGAGCCTCGCTCACTACACTCCATCAATCGCTAAGGCCAATGTCACCACTGCTGTTGTCGTGCTCATTGCTTACCGGGGTAATACTTTACAACTGCGTTGCGCGTGGTCATTGTCTACCATCGTGATAAAATGAGCTGATTAGGATTATGGAGATGGAGATGTTGAGATGTTGGTGCGGCGGGACATATTCAGGTCAAAACCCCTACACGTTCGAGTGACGGCATTTTCCTGTTGGGGTGTCGCTTCGGAGTCCTTGAGAGGGCCATACCACAGTCTCTTTGGATTGATGGTGGTGTCCGGTTGCTTCCAACGTTCTAAGAGGTGTTGGAGTTCGTGTTAGAGATCAATCCAATGTGGTTTCTAGGCAATAGGGATTATCGAGTAGCACTTGATCATTGGGCAGGATTCCTAACATCAAAAGTTTCTAAGAAGACAACGAATGTGAGGAGTTTATTGTCGTAGAAGGATGAAAGCAAGGTTGAAGAAGGGCATAAAAGAAGTTTGAAGGTTAGTCTTTCTATAATTTTCTTTTTCTTATTTTTTGTTTTTCTGAGTATGATGTTGGAGTCTAAGTACTCGTATATCTTTTGGTTATGTGGCCATGTTTATTTCTGTGTGATCGTAGACATTCCTTAATCTAAAAAAAGAGATGGAGATGCTAAGCTGCATGCTTTCAAAAGAACAAACAAAGGGGAAGATCATATTTAGAATTAATCTCACTCATCTAACGATAAGATATAGATCGATGATGTTGTAGTGCTTCCCATCATGGAACAAGTTTGCATATGCTATCAATTTTAAAAAGCTGACCAATGCGAAATGTTCATCACCTTATTTTCCTCTGCAAAGTATTGCAGCAAGCTATATACTTACATTATGAGAAAACCGCAACTAGTTGTTGGCCCCCTTTGCAAAAACACAAAATTAGTAGCTGAAAGAAAAAAAAAACACATCTCACATCTGATTGAGCTTATGTGGGGAATGTCAACAAACTGGAGGATAAGTATCAAAAGAAAAAAAAACTGGAGGATTATGCAATTTTACCAAAAAAGAATGCTGCCAGCCCAATCAGATGTGAGATGCGTTCGTGGGCTTTGCTGGGCCGTATGACGTTCTCGTCAGGCCTCAGCCCACCACATGCATCATGGGTGCCGCCCACGCCCCGAGTTACTGGAAGTCTGGAACCTATCTGCCAGCGCGGCCCCACGTCCAGTCAGCGATAAACCCCTTGGGTCCCTCAAGATAAGCAGGCGGAAACGAGAAGGAAGAGGGGAAAAGCGCAGCGAAGCAACGAAGGGAGAGATGGCGGCTCGGCGTGGGCGCGAGTGGGACGGGAACGAGCTGGGCGGTCCGCCGCCGACGCCGCTCGCCGCGCCGGTCGTCTGCCTCCTGCGCTCCGCAGGGGACCTGGCCGCCGGTGCGTTCGTCGGCTCGCTCGTCGGATACGGTACTGCCTTCTATTCCCATCTCATAGACCGTTCCAATTTGGGAACCCTCACCCCTCCGCCCTTTCCATTTCCAAATTACGTAGCTAGGACGTGCTGGTGTCGGACTTGGCTAGTTAGTCTGGGAGACTCGGGTGCTAGCCGCGCGTGGTGCCTAAAACTGGGACCTCTGCTGATTTGCTGTGACAAGGTTATGTACGTCGCTACGAATGGGTTCGATTTGTGGTAGGATAGGATGGAAGGGGAATGCAATTGCTATTATTATGTATCGAAGTTTTTGTTCCAATCATCAATATAAGGTTTGATTAGTCCTTATAAGCAATTATAACACTGCCATATGAGGATCTGTTTGGGTTTTTAGGTTGTAGTGAGTGATTGAATTTTTCCCCCCTCCTAACCACACTGGAGAATCCTAACAGTGAGAGGGAGTGCATTGTTAACAGGTTCAGAAGAGGCGGATAGTTTGTTGGACATGAGGTTAGTGTCACAAGAATGGTGATGACACATTTCATTAAACAGAGATAGCTTTGCTAGAATAAGGCCTTACCATGGTCAGTTCACATAGTCTCACCTCCAACCCCATTCTGGAGCTCTCCTCCATGCAATTGTATGGTTCTATGGAAATGGGTTCTCGTTAGTTATCTACGGACGTAATAGTCAACTGCCAAACTATGGAAGAATGAAAAAACATCCAATTTTCTTTTTCTGAAAATATATTGTTAGAAGAAATAGAATTATTCCAATGTACCAGGACTTACCTGAAAGGAATAAACGAGTTGGTTAATTTGGTGCTTGTAGCCTTGGACAAACTCTGAGCACTTTACATATCCTGTTCTACATACCCAGCAAAGCTTCACTTTTCATGTGAACCTCTTTCATTCCATTAGTATAGTTTGTGCTAAGGTTGATAATATGGACAGAAATCTAGTGATCTGTTAGACTTTACAGTTATTTGTATTATTTGATTTCTTTTTCAGGGAAAGGTTTGATCACTAACCAAGGTATGAAAGCTTCACTCAACAATGCTGGATCATCTGCCAAGGTTAGTGGACCATAACGTTCGTGAAAATATTTTGGATAGAGAATGTACAGTATCGAGTATCCTATTCAACGGGAAGATTGCTCATGTGACCTTTTCTTCGTATTAGACTTTTGCAGCTCTTGCTGGTGTCCAAAGTTTCATCATGTGCTTGTTGAGAAGACTGCGAGGGAAAGATGACAGTCAGTACTTCACGTTAAATTTATCACTTTGTTGCCATATAAAGATGCAAGTATGCATTTTTGACGAATACTATCCATTGCAGTGTTCAATGCTGGTATGGCTGGTTGTTGCACAGGCCTTGCTTTGAGCTTTCCAGGTACAACTATGTGCAACCATAGTTAATAATTGTTTTGAGTCTTATCTTCAGGAAATTATATTGTTGCTCCTACTTTTTGAACTACAAACAGTACAATTGATGCTAGATGATATATTTATACATTTTTAGCTGATCTGTATGATATTTCTTTCATCTCTTTATTTTTTTCTCTTATCCATGTTGCCATTGAATTAATTTTTGAGACACTACTTGTGGCCTAGAGGTTCTGGGTTTGAACCAGCCTCTTTGCAGAAATTTTAAAGAATTTTGCAAGAGTAAGGCAATCTAGGAATTCCCTTCCCAGACCCCACCTTGTGTAGGAGCTTTCTCACCGTGCACCGAGTATGCCATTTTTATATTTTTGGCTTATCGCCTTCCTCACTGTTTGTTATCCTCACATCTCTGGCTATCTTGGTTTGTTGAAGAATATTATTACTTTTTATCCTTTTATGGAACATTTTAAAATGTCTAATTTGGTTCCATGTTGAACCACAAAAAATTGCATTCTGCAAGTATTCATTATGGACTTTTGTTGTTTTATCATCAATATCCTCATGTTTATGTAGGTATAGAAATATTAGTGTCTAGACAATTGTTGATAGAATAGCAACCTTGTTTAGTGAACATGTTTGGAAGACTATTTGTGCAATATAGTTCTTATTCTTTCAACACAGATAATTTCTGAGACTATTTGAAACTATTTTCTGTTGGTTTGAAGTTTGCATTGTAACTAGAGCAGCATGCAAATTGATAAGAAAAGTTGTAGAATCAATTAATAAGGAATAAATCCGATTCTGATCATGACAAGTTGAGTCAAAGTATTGCAAAAATTCTGTACTAAAATCTTGCAAAGGTTACATTCGTACAAATGCTTCCATTTTGTATCCTTGGGAATCCTTTGATGGATCGGGGACAGGCACAAACTTGCTGTACTCGCCATGTTCTTTAAATGCTGAATCGTCCTATGCGGAATTTGAAATTAAAGGATATGCCAAGCCCCCCTGTGTTTATTTCTAACAAAGGTGTATAAAGGTTAATTAAAGCATCCAATCATGAAATATGTGTCGGACTAATCTGATTTAAGATGATTTTCTTGATTTAGCTCTTATGGAGAACCTTAACATTTGAAGTATTATTTTTATGAATATCTGTTACAGTAAAATGAGTTTTTTTCTGCTGTATTTCATTCATAATCATGAATTGTTCATGTAGAATGCATTTCTTACTTGCAGTCACCATTTTGGCTTTTGACCTCATTTAAGCATTTTTTTAGTATGCCGTGCTTTCAGGTGCAGTCCCCTATCATACACCAACATGAAGTGGACTATTTTCTTCAGAAAAATCCATTAGAAAGTTTTTTAAAAATGAATTAATCAGTATCAAAGAAGTTTGTTCATCTGCAACTACATAAAATCTCTTGGTCATGGGTTGTCACCTGGAAAGTGTTTCTTGGTCGAGGGTGTCTCTGAGCAAACAAAAGAAAGACATGTATTGTTTTGCTTGGTTCCCTCTCAGGCATGATAGGACCATTTAAAATCTGACAGTTGTTAGCATAATTAAAATTATTCACGAAAATTGACTACAGGTCCATCAAAGTGTGGCTATACCTGAGGCATACCTTAAAATCAATATTTTGTCGAATGTAAACTACATCATCACTGTCATTTGGATTTTATATACACTTCAATATCATGCCATTGAATATTTTTTTTTTGAATCAAGAATTTGGAAGATTTTGTATATATGTAAAAAGACTTAATTACCTCTGGCTTGGAACATGTTTAAGAATCAACTCATGACTCTTTTAAGATATCGTGGACTTGGACTTGGCATCTAAACTGGTTTAGAATCAAAAGGCAAACAGGGCTTTTCTTGCCGTATCCTAGTGGCTTGAATGGCAGTGTGTTCAGACAAATGATCTTGTTTCTGTAGTGTTTATCTGACACTTTTGCAGTCTATTAGTACCAGTATCATTTAGAACATTTATAAGATACATAAAGACATTTAGGCTTAGTCACTCTAGCTCTTTTAGTTATTATTTTAAGAAATATGAACCATATAACTTTTTTTTGGCTTTAGGATTTATCAAATTCAGGTCAATGGTAGTGGTTAGGTAGTAGTCTAAATAAGATTTTGTTGACCAAACATACATGTATTAAACTGGAAGATACCGTAGAGAGACAAGCACACGTACAGGTACGTTGAGGTAGGATACAGAGGTTACCTGTTCCACCAGACCAATTGCACAAAGGCCCCTAAACAACACAAAAATTACGTTCGGTTCCTTGGAACCTTTGTGAGCCAGATTCCGCCGCCGCCGACCACCGCCAGCAATCTCCAGAATCAAAACGCCACCAACCCATGGCCAACCGGAACTCCATCGCTATCAAGCTTTGAAAAGAGCTGCAGTATAAACTCGCCACCATGGACAAGATAAAGCCAACGCCGGAAGTCCATCGGCCAGGGACACACCCGAGCTCTGGTGACCGAGGAACCAGATCCGCCGGCAACGACCAGAGCCACCGCTGGATAGTAGGACCTGCTCCACTCTCCTGACATCCGCAAGACCCCAAGCAGCTTCTCCATCGAACAAAAGGCCAACGAACTCACCACCCTCCCAGGAGTTGTTAACTCCTGTACAAAGGCTCCACGGCGAGAGCACCACCTCCATGGACCTGCCTATGGCACTGGAGTGATGCACCAAAGGGACGAGGAAGAGCCCGAGAGGACTTATTCCGTCGCGCCGCTGCCGCCTCCGCCTCACCGACGACGCCTGCACACCAAACCCTAGATCTGTTAGGACCTAATCTACTACCCGCACCGTCCAGCGAGAGCCCAGTGGTCTCCGCCGCCACCTGATCAGAGACGGAAGAGACTGCCATCTCCGCTGGCGGCGACTGCAGCACCATTTTCCACCTCTCTCAACTGTAGCTGCTTAGAGAAGCTCTGCACTTTTCAATTGAAGAAAAAACAGAGATAGGGTTGTCCTTGGAAAAAACAATCAAGGTCTCAAGGATAGCCTGATTTTTAACATGCCAACATGAACTGAAGCTGTGTAGCTAATCCACGATGGAGAAAACAAAGAGCTCATAGGGAGAATAGTATTTGGGGTATTTTATCTCATTAGCTTCATCTAGTATGATGCCATTAATTCTGTAGCATAGTCATCATAGTTATTTAGATATTCAATTAGAACAAGTCAGCGGACATTTCTTCATTGGTACTGAATAGCAACATTATACAATATGTTGGTCTTCCCAGAGGCTTTTGATCTTATAGTATGATTGTTGTGACAGACATAGCCATCCTTGATAAGTTACTGTTAGAAGGGTATTCCCAGTCTCATTCCCATATGTCGAGTGTGTTACATTGTACCCACATGAAAATCAATTTGGAAATGCACATTTCTGGAACTATCAATTCTAAGGTATGTCAACAATGTTCTTCCACCATTAACTCTTCAGTCTTTTTACTAAACCAGGTGCGCCCCAAGCAATGTTCCACAGCTGTGTCACCTTCGCAGCATTTTCATGCATAATGGATGGGCTCAACAAGCAGCAGGCCGCAATGGCGCTCACATTTGATGGGAAATCTTCATCTGCCAAGAGTCAGGAGGCCGGTGTTCTCCCTCCATTCACTCTTCCTCCACTTCTGGAGGCTTCAGACGCTTTAGCTTCATTCTGCCAGACCATTGTTAGGCCCAAGCACTAGTCTTTGATGAAGTCTGATCACCAAAGGAGAGAGCTCCATAGGTTCTCTATGCGTGCTTCTTTAGCATTCTGAGTTTCTGGCCAGTGATGTAGCTCCATTTCGGCGTTGAACTTGGTCAGGTTTGGTAACTATAGTGGTGACATAGCGCATATGGCCAGTTTTTGTATTTAGTATCCATGATGCAGTTGTATGAAGCGCACTGAAGAGATAATTACTATATTCAGTGCTTAGGCTCTGTTGCGATGTCAACCTCTTGTGCTATCCTCTGCATCTTTAACCAGTCAGCTCCAGCTAAATCACGTTAAATAAAGCCTGTTACCATTATCCTGATCAGATCTATCAAAGATTCAAAGGTACATCTATTCAGTGGCTCACCCATTGAGCTTTATACAAGAGGGATGCACTGAGGACTTCAGGAGCTGTTCTAGTTGACCTGTCATCGCTGGTCACTCATCACAAGTACTGATAGAGGTAGAGTCAGACTATAATTATATTCCCCAGTGCATCAAATAATTGTGTGGAATCAGTCGTTCCTGCCCACCCTGCTAAGGCTACTGGTGCTTTCTCCACCAGTTGCTTTCTCACCCTCCACTTGGGAAAAATGTGTGCTTGCCTGCTTGGGGTGCCAGGTGCCACACACATCCATGTCATTTCAAGAAGCAAAATCTTTGCGTAGAGTTGAAACTGAGACGGAAGAGAATATTCTGACCCGGTATGCATGTCCGTTTTTCGTCCTATCTTTACTGCGTGTGGTCTTACTATTCTACGCTTATACAATTTTCTTTTTTTTTTTAGCCATCTACAAGCAGTCAACGTAAAATCCTTCTTAGCACATGGCAATAGTTTTTATCTTCGTTTGCTATTCGCATTCCTGGCCGAACCAGATTAAGCGGTCGAATGGGTAGGGTGGAGGTGCTCCGCGGTAGTGATTTCTCAATGCAAGTAGGCACTGCTATACAGTAAGCATTTGTAGTGACCGTTCATAAAAGTACACAATTTTTGGTTCAAGTTTTATGTCTTCCAAAAAAAATGCTACAGGTAGATGTAGCGGAGATAAAGTAGTTGTAGACAGTGGAAATGACAAATTAACAAAGTAGCAATAAATTGGTTCGAGATCTTGCAAAACTGTTCGTGGAGATTACACTAGTATAACGGCAATTAGTTCCTTTAATATATGGAGTAGTTCGTGAGTTTATCTGATACTCCGTAAGTATGAACCACTGTGGCACTATTCACTCTACCTAGAGGTGGTAAATGGTCTAATAATTCAACCTAACAATTTTAAGGATTGGACACGATAAGGGCCAGACCAAAGTAATACTATCTCCGTTTCAAATCATAAGTCGTTTTGACTTTTTTAAGTTTAGAATCTTTGTTATGCAACTAGATAAACATTATGTCTAGATTCATAGCAAAATCTATGAATCTACAGAACTCAAAACGAATTTGGAACGGATGAAGTACCATGTATCTTTTTGAACTAAATTAATTAGGGCCGTGGTGGATTCTAAAGGAATCATAAGCGCCACAGTGTATTACCACCCCAAACTATGCCATATGCCGCCACACATGCACGCAGACATCCGGCTAAACCTCCTATGAAAGTTAAAGCAGACATATAAACATGATGATGTCATTATCACCATTATCTATATCTGACAAGACTCGCTTGTTCACTCAATTCAGTTTGGAGAAATTTTGCAGAAGGGAGCCACCCACCAAAGAAAAAGCTGTTCATGTTGACCTGCCATGCGTCACTGCTAAGGGCGTGTTTAGATGGAGAAAAATGAGTAGAAAGTACGGAAAAATAATATTTCTATAAAAACGTACATAGAGATAGAAATAAACTGACATGCCTCTTTAGGTGGATAACTTTTCATGAAAAGGGAACGATTCTCTTGGATCTAAACAGAGCCCAAGTGCTAACACACTACTCATGTTTAATTAAAGAGCATATCGGAGACCGCAGTGCGTCAAATAATTGTAGAATCAGTCTGTCTGAACTATCGCTATTTTAATCGCCTGTCTGATCTTGGCCCCTAGTGGAGCCGTGGAGGCCGTTCTCTGCCGACCATGTTCTTCGCTTTCTGACACTGTTCCAAGGTACACCAGGCGGAAACACACAGACAACGGTTATCCATTTAAAGAAAGAAAATGTTCTACTGTCACTGTCCTGTTGCCACATGATAGGTTTGCATGAAAAAGAGCACAAGGGGCTGTTTATGGCTTTAAGCCACTGTTTTTCCTCCTTCTTCTTCTCTCTTTTTTGTTTTTATTTTCGTTTTTTTACTATTGCTGAAACAATCAAGTTGGACACTCGCAAATCGCATAGCCATGAATTTTTTCATGTTCTGGTTATAACCTCGTAAGTGACTATTAATTTCCCAAATTTTTTGGTCAGTTGTAGATATACTAGCTTTGTTGTAACCTGTGGCGGAGCTCACGAATTTGAACGCCTAGGGCCACTTTGACAAGCGCTTAAACTATTCAACATCGCAGACTATCCCATATAGCGACAATCACAATAGCGATAGTTCGTATAAGTGATCAATTGTCCTCCACGCCCCCTTGAGTGTCCCCTAACAGTTATTATATCCTCCATATTCGGTATGATTATATTGTGCTTGAGAATCTTATAAATTACAATGTTTGATTAAAACATATTGAAATTGGAGAATATGGTGGATTGGAGAAAAAACAGACCTAGTGCCGCGCCCTTCCGCCTGCAGAGGCACCGAGCCAAGCCACTGCGCCGCCAACCGCTATGGTTGCCGAGGCTTCGAGCAGAGGACGAGGAGAAGTGGCACGATTGATGAGCAAGCGTGGCCAAGGGCACAGGACGCGGCGTCCGCAATAGTGAGTAGTCGACAGGCCGAGTGTTGGGGAACACGACTTCGGAATCAACCCCCCTGGCGGAGTCTCTGTTATTATTGTCTCTTAACGGTGTTTTCCTTTCAGTACATTAGGATTTAGCAGTTACCATGCACGGAGTCCGACGACAGGAAGGGATCGCGAAGGTGATCGCAAGGCTTCGGGGTTGATCCATAAGCATTTGTGGCACGCGAAGATTGCCAGAGGTCTCGAAGAGGAGGACGCAAGGCTCAAAGATCACAAGGGGTCGCGAAGTGGGCGTGGCGCTTCGCGAAGAAGGACGGTTCGAAAGGCGTGCGAAGTGAAGAAGACGTCAATAAGCAAAGGCTGGCTTGATAAAAGTGTGCCGGAGTGTAAAGTCGTGACGTGTAAAGTTACAGCTGTAAAGCAAAAGGAAACGAATTTTAGGCCCCAGGAATATTCCGGGAATGTAGCAGTTGGAGGGGTAATCCCTAGAAATTTGTAAAGTGACCGCCCTATGAAAGGGAGGCTACTGTACTGAAAAGGGGATCGACTTTTGAGGGGAGAAAGTGCCTTATACTCAACGAAGTGTCTCTGGTTATTATTTGGGTAGTTTTCTTGTCTCATTTGTTCAGTAGCTCCTTGGCTGTTGGCTAGTCTTTGGGCTGGTAGATCTTTTATCCCAATAGTTTTGGAGCCCCCGGCGAGCGTTCTTGCCTTTTCGTTTCCGAAGTTGTGTATGGCTCTTCCGAAGAAGAAACCACCACCACAGAACACCACAGAGGGAGGTCCCCCGGAGACTTCTCGTCCACTAGATATGGTACTCAGTCCCACGCACGAAAGAGACACGAGCAGTGAGGGTCGAGTGGACTTAGTAGCGGAGGGGGAGTTGAACATCAATCTCATGGATCAAGGCATAGAAGATGAAGACTTGGAAGCTCTGAGAAGGATAGAGAAGAAGCTCGAGCATAAGTACAGGCAGGCGCCCCAAGCGACTTCGCAAGTGCAGACAAGAGCACAAGTGGAAGCAGCCTTAGCCAAGGGCAAGTCCAGGCAAGCAGACGCCGAAGATGAAGAAAGACTGCGTGTCCAAGAGCTTCAGAATCAAGTTGCAAGAAAGAGGCAGGTGCTAGAGCAGTTGCAAGCTGAGCAAAGGTGGAGTCAAGTTCGTCGTACCACTGCGCAGCTAGAGCAGATGTTGCACTCCATTCAGGCCAAGATACAAGCATTGCAAGCTCCTGAACAGTTGTTGCAACAAGGTATGCCGTTTCACGAAGAGCATGATGACTCCGAGGTTGGTCGTTTGAATGAAGACCACTGGTTTTTGGGTGATGAGGCGTTGGCAGAACGTAGACCGTCTGAAAGTGCATCTAGGCCCCTAAATGTGTTTTGGTAATTAATGACAATCATCATGGACTAACAATTCTATTGAGATGATGAGATTAGGTTAGTCCGGATGAATGGATGAGCTTCAATGATTGATTACGATATATCGCCGTATATTGAAGCAAGAGGATGCTAAAGGAAAAGGTAAAAGATAGGTTGTTTTCTTTTACCGGTCCTAAGGTGTTTTAGAGAAGAGAATTTGACCGGATTGATAGGCTAGATAGCCGTACTATTAAGAGGGGTCAATTGTGGTTGCTTGTTATGATTCTAGTGCCAACTTGCTCAAATAGTATAAGTGCATGCATGAGAGCTAACTTCGTTTTCAAAAGTTAAAGGGAATTCAACCTTGCTGATTTTGGTCAGGCGGACGGTCCGCCCTTGGGATGGCGGACGGTCTGCCTCACATCTGGTTGAAGGAAAATCGGCTAAGTGTTGGATTAAGGGGCCATGCCGTCTTTCTTAGGCGGACGGTCCGCCGGGTACAGGCGGACGGTCCGCAGGCTATTTTTGCATGAGGCGGACCCTTTCGCGGACCGTTCACGCAGAGACGTTTTCTGGAGGTTCCAGGACACTTTTATAAGGCGGACGGTCTGCCTTTGTGAAACGTAGTCCTTAGTCGTGTGGTGATCTTTTTCTAACTAAGAGGCGGACGGTCCGCCCCTGTTGGGCGGACGGTCCGCCAACCCCGTAACGGTCACTTCTGACACGTTTGACTTTTTGAAATAGTAGCCGTTGGGCTCGGGCGGACGGTCCGCCCCCTCTTAGGCGGACGGTCCGCCAGTGCTCTGTTTTCACGAGTTTTACACATAACGGCTAGTTGGAAAGGTGGGGAGTATATACTCATCCCACAGGTTTGGGGACACTCTCTTGGCCATTCTGAAAGCTCACTTGACCCAAGAGTCCCCTCTCTCATTTCTCTCTCACTCATTTGCTAAGGGATTGCATTCTTGTGAGTGTGAAGAGTTCTAGTGCATTGCTTTGGATTGCATTGAGCATTGAGGCACTAGGAGAACATCAAGCAAGCGTCATTGGCTTGTTACTCTTGGAGGTTGCCGCCTCCTAGACGGCTTGGTGTGTGATTTCCATTGAGCTCTTCAAGAAGATTGTGAAGAAGCCTTGGAAGATTGTGAGAGGTCTTGTGCTCACCTCACCGGAGCGGTAAAGGGCAACTCTAGTGGAATCGAGGTTTGGAGAGGTTCATTGCATTCAAGCCGGCTTATACATCAAGTGTGACTTGATAGAGAAGCGGTTGAAGCTTTGAATCCACCTCAACGTGGATTAGGGGTGACCGGCAAGTCATCGACACCACGGGAAAAATTTCGGTCTCTTGTGTGATTGATCATTCCTTCACTCATTTACATTTTGCTATTTGTCTTGATCATTTACATTCATAGAGATTGAATCATACTTGTCACCCTAGGTTGCAAACCTTGACCTAGCTTAGAATCAAGTAGAAATAGGTTTTCTCTTGTGTTACTAATAATTTTTATTAGTGCTTTGATTTTAGTTAAAACCGCCTATTCACCCCCCCTCTAGTCGGTATCCTAGATCCTACAAGTGGTATCAGAGCCGTGGTCTCCAATTTGCAAGGATTTAATCATCCCGGAGTAGGATAAATGGCTAGTGATAGCAAGAATCATGCGGGGAAACCACCCTTCTTTGATGGAAGCAATTATGACTATTGGAAGACTAGAATGATGGTCTATATCAAGTCAACTAGCAAGAAGGTGTGGGAAATCATAGAGGAAGGATATGTCATACTTGATCCCAAAGATCCTTCCCCATCGGATAGTGAAAAAGAAAATCTAAATGATCAAGCATTGAATTTGCTCTATAGTTGTCTTAGTGTGAATGAGTTCAATCGGATCAAGAACCTCAAGACGGCCTTTGAAGTTTGGGAAAGATTCAAGGAAATTTATGAGGGAACCACCACCGTGAAGGGAGCAAAACTCTTTGTATACAAAGGAAAATTTAGTGAGTTTGCTATGAAGAAAGATGAAAGTGTTGATGAAATGTTTGATCGATTGAACAACATTGTCAATGAGCTCAAGTCTCTCAACTTTGATGTGCCGGATCAAGATTTCTCTCACAAGTTTCTTAGGTGTCTCCCGGAGAAGTATGAAACTATTGTGACTCTCTTGGTGAGGGAGGACTTGAGCAAGATCACCCCAAGTGAAGTTCTCGGTGAAGTGCAAACACATGACATATTCAAGAAGTCACAACGAGAAGCTCGTGGTTTGGCAAATGATGATGAGAAGAAAAGCATAGCCCTCAAGGCAAAGACTACCAAGGAAGACAATTGTAATGAGGGAAATGAAATTGGTGAAGGCTCAATGGAAGAAATGGCCCTCATTGTCAAAAAGCTAAACCGAATGATGAAGAACAAGAACTATGGCAAGAAAGGGCAATCATCAAGCAAGAATCCATTTGAAGACAAGAAATGCTATGAGTGTGGTGAAATGGGTCATATCATCATAAATTGCCCAAACAAGAAAGACAAGTACAAGAAAAATGATGACAAGAAGAAGAAAAGAAAGAAATTCTTCAAGAAGAAGAAGAATGGTCAAGCTTACTATGTTGAGTGGGATTCCGATGCTAGCTCCGACTCCGATGATGATGATGATGATGAGGATGACAAGCCATCAAAGGGAGTAGCGGGCATCGCCATCAAGAAGGCTCCATCACTCTTCTCTTCTCCTTTTTGTCTTATGGCAAAGGGTGAAGCCAAGGTATCATATAATGATGATGATGATGATTTATTTGATGATGATGATGAACTAGATGATATTCCTTCATATGATGATCTTGTTAGAATGCTTAACAAGTCTAATGACTACATGTGCAATGAGAAGAAAAAGTTGACGGATTTGGAGAGAAAATACTCATCTCTTCAAAGTTCCTATGAGGAGCTAAAGACTACTCATGAAAATCTAAAAGAAACTCATGAGAAGCTTAAGGAAGCTCACAACATCTCTCTTGCACAAGGAGTCAAAAGTCATGTGAGCATAGGTGTTGGTTGTGATATCTTGAATGATAGATCATGTGCTCCTAGTTCATCTAACCCATCTTGTAGCTCAAGCAATACATCTTTCATGAATGATGGATTCACATGTGATACCTCTCTTATGATTGAGAATAAATTGCTTAAGGAGGAAGTTGATAAATTGACCAAGAAATTCACCAAATGGTTTGAGAGTCATTCGGATTTCACTAAGTGTGTGGAAACCCAAAAGGTTCCAATCAACAAGAATGGGATTGATTATTCTCCCAAGAAAGGGAAAAAGGCTTTCATTCCCAATAACTCTACCTTTGGCAAGGCTCATGTACGATATGAAGAGGAGAATTCATTCAAGTTTTGTCAAACTTGCAAGACTAGAGTTGAGCCATCTCACAAGTGCAAGGGCAAGAAAGATGTATCCTTTGATGCTTCATATGTGCTTAAGAAAAATGTTAAGGGTAAAGTATTTGCTAAGTTTGTTGGTAATCCTAAGAATAACACTAGAAAGATAGCTATATGGGTACCTAAGGTCTTGGTCACTAACATGCAAGGACCCAAGCAAGTTTGGGTACCTAAAAACTAGTAATCTTCTTATGTAGGTGGATTACAAGTCCGGAGGAAGACATTGGGTACTTGATAGTGGTTGCTCTCAACATATGACCGGAGAAGCTAAAATGTTTACTTCTATTGATGATGAAGCCGCCGGTTATGATAATATCATATTTGGTGATAATGGTAAAGGTGAAGTGAAAGGATTAGGCAAAATTGCTATTTCAAATGATTACACTCTCTCAAATGTCTTATTGGTCAACTCTCTCAAGTATAATCTCTTGTCTATTACTCAACTTTGTGATCTTGGCTACAAATGCACCTTTACTAGTGATGGTGTTGAGTTGACCACTCTTGATGGAAAGAATTGCATTTTCAAGGGTTTTAGGCATGAAAATTTATATCTTGTGGATTTCTCATCAAGTCATGCAAATTTAGTTTCTTGTCTTTTCACTAAGTCATCAAAAGGTTGGTTGTGGCATAGAAGGCTTGCTCATGTTGGCATGAAACAACTCAACCGATTATTGAAATATGATCTAGTTGTTGGATTGAAAGATGTGAAGTTTGAGAAGGATAAACTTTGTAGTGCTTGTCAAGCCGGAAAGCAAGTTGCTAGCCCTCACTCATCCAAGAGTATCATGTCTACTTCAAGAGCATTGGAATTATTGCATATGGATTTGTTTGGACCAACCACATATAGAAGTATTGGTGGAAATTGCTATTGTCTTGTGATCGTTGATGATTTTACAAGATATACTTGGGTATTCTTTCTTCATGACAAGGCCGACACGTGCGACATTTTCAAGAAATTTGTGACAAGGGCCGAAAATGAATTTGAGCTCAAATTGAAGAAAGTGAGGAGTGACAATGGTAGTGAATTTAGAAACACAAGAATTGATGAATATTGTGATGAAAAGGGTGTAAAACATGAGTTCTCATCCAAGTACACTCCGGAACAAAATGGTCTTGTGGAGAGAAAGAATAGAACTTTGATTGATATGGCAAGGTCAATGCTCTCGGAATACAATGTGTCGGATTCTTTTTGGGCCGAAGCCATCAACACCGCTTGTCATGCATCAAATAGACTCTATTGCCATCGATTCTTGAATAAGACTCCATATGAGCTACTCATTGGAAGAAAACCAAATATTTCATACTTTCGGGTCTTTGGGTGTAAATGCTATATTCTTAGGAAAGGCTCACGGTTATCAAAATTTCAAAGTAAATGTGATGAAGGATTTCTTCTTGGGTATTCATCTTGTAGCAAGGCTTATAGAGTATACAACAAGACTCATGGCATAGTAGAGGAAACATGTGATGTAAACTTTGATGAATCAAGTGAGTGTCAAGATGAACTAGATAAATCAAGTGATGTAAGAGATGCTATCAAGAATATATCAATTGGTGATGTGAGACCAAGAGAGGAAGATGAGGATGAGGATATGGATCCGAATATTTCTATTAGAGTGAACCCATCAACATCTATACAAAATGATCAAGTTGAACAATCAATTGAGCCTAGCCATGAAGATGCTACAAATGATATTGCTCAACCGGAACCAATTACATCTCCATCTACATCAACTCAAGAGCCGGTAGTTGAAACAAGGGTCCCACACGCCATTGCAAAGGATCACCCCATTGATCAAATTGTTGGAGATATAAGAAAAGGTGTTCAAACTCGATCTCGTGTTGCTTCATTTTGTGAACACTATTCATTTGTATCTTTTCTTGAGCCAAATAAGATAGATGAAGCACTTCAAGATCCGGATTGGGTGAATGCTATGCATGAAGAATTAAACAATTTCACCCGGAATGAAGTTTGGGAATTAGTTGAAAGGCCCAAGAATTACAATGTGATAGGCACTAAATGGGTGTTTAGAAACAAACAAAATGAAGATGGCGTAGTGGTGAGAAACAAGGCTAGATTGGTTGCACAAGGATATACTCAAGTTGAAGGGTTGGACTTTGGTGAAACATTTGCTCCGGTAGCTAGATTGGAAGCTATTAGAATTCTATTAGCATATGCTTGCTCTCACAACATCAAGCTCTATCAAATGGATGTGAAGAGTGCTTTCTTGAATGGCAAAATTAGTGAACTTGTCTATGTTGAGCAACCTCCCGGTTTTGAGGACCCAATGAAGCCGAATCATGTGTACAAGCTTTCCAAGGCTCTCTATGGACTTAAACAAGCCCCTAGGGCATGGTATGAGAGGCTAAGGGATTTCCTCATCTCACAAGGCTTCAAGATTGGGAAAGTTGATACTACCTTGTTCACTAAATGCATTGGCAAGGACTTATTTGTATGCCAAATCTATGTGGATGATATCATCTTTGGATCAACCAATCAAGATTTTTGTGAAGAATTTGGAGAAATGATGTCTAATGAGTTCGAAATGTCTATGATTGGGGAATTGAATTACTTTCTCGGTCTTCAAATCAAGCAACTCAAGGAAGGCACATTTGTTTGCCAATCAAAATATGTGAAGGACTTATTGAAGAAATTTGGCATGGATGATGCTAAGCCAATCAAGACACCCATGGCTACAAATGGACATCTAGATCTTGATGAGGGAGGTAAACCGGTAGATTTAAAGCTTTATAGATCTATGATAGGTAGCTTGCTTTATCTTACCGCATCTAGGCCCGATATCATGTTTAGTGTATGCATGTGTGCTAGGTTTCAAGCCTCACCTAGAGAATGTCATTTGACCGCCGTCAAACGTATATTGAGGTATTTGAAATTCTCACCCAATATTGGTCTTTGGTATCCCAAGGGTGCTCAATTTGAGTTAGTTGGATATTCGGACTCGGATTATGCCGGTTGCAAGGTTGATAGGAAGAGCACTTCCGGTGGTTGTCAATTTCTTGGAAGGTCACTTGTTTCATGGTCTTCAAAGAAACAAAATTCGGTGGCTCTTTCTACCGCCGAAGCGGAATATATTTCGGCCGGAAGTTGTTGTGCTCAATTGTTATGGATGAAGCAAACTCTTCTTGATTATGGTGTGAATTTCAAAGAAGTGCCTCTCTTATGTGATAATGAAAGTGCCGTGAAGATTGCAAATAACCCGGTTCAACATTCAAGAACAAAACATATTGATATTCGGCATCACTTTCTTAGAGACCATGTGAGCAAGGGAGATATTAAGATTGATGGAATTAGTACAAATGATCAATTGGCGGATATATTCACCAAGCCATTAGATGAGCAACGGTTTTGCAAGCTAAGGAATGAACTAAATGTCATTGACTTATCTAATGTGGCTTGAAACTTAGCTTTCTTATCATATCTAATTTATTATGCATTTACTTGCTCATTTTCATAAGTACATTCATATCATTGCATTCATTCCATGATTTTTGGCTCTATGATCACTCAAGGACAATTGAAAAGTCTCAAAATTCCCAAAAGAATCAGTGCTAAAAGATACAAGAAGAAATCAAAGAAAGAAGTGCAGAAAAACAGAAATGCAAGGAAATATTTTATGGTACGGCGGACCGTCCGCGGGTGCAGAGCCGGACCGTCCGCGGGTGCCTGACCGTCCGCGGATGCATGTGGCAGACCGTCCGCGCGACCTGAGACGAAATTGGAACCGAGAAACTGGCTAAGTCTTAGGCGGACCGTCCGCGGGTAAGAGGCGGACCGTCCGCGGCGGGCGAGAAAAGGCGGGCCCACATGGTTTTTGGATCTAATCTCCCAGGGCACCAGCCTCCTCATCCCACGCCCAACCAGAGCGCCGCAACCCCTCTCTCTCACGGTCTCTCTCAAGAGAAGAAGGAAGAAGAAGCCATTGATCTAGGGGGAGGATTTGGTGACTCGCGGACCGTCCGTGATCAACCCCGGACTGCTCAAGAACTCCTCCACCATGTCCTCTCGGTATTTCATTGATTCATCCATTGGTTTTCTTGGATTTCACACATGAACTAGATTAGGGTTTGAGATGGGGATTTCAATTTTACCCATGGATTCTTGCAAATGCTTTTGGGATTGAGTTGGTAGAGTCATGGGCAACATATTGTAGTGATTTGACGCAGTTTGGTGGGGTAGAAACTGAGATCGATCAATGGATTTGAGGGAAGTTACTGTTCCTGTTCGTGGGCGCAGTGTACCGGCGGACCGTCCGCGCCCTACCGGCGGACCGTCCGCCGCTCACTGTCGACTATGGACAGGACAGTAGCCTATTGTTGGTTGGATTAATCTCAGTTTTATCAAAGATTATTGCTTATATATATATCATTTATTCATGACAGCAACACTCGGATCAAGAAGGGAATGTCAAAGCCTAGCTCATCAAAGAGGGCACGAATTGTTGATTCAGATGAGGATTTTGAACTCAGTGACTCCATGCAAGCACTAAGTGACACGGAAGTTGAGGAAGAAGAAAGTGAGGATGAGCTTATTGATGTGACCATCAATCATCAAGGTAGAAGGTGGAATGCTGCTACCTTTGCATCTCTCAGGGCACCCTATCAGTACTCATTGCCTCGTGACACCGCAAATCTTTTCTTTCATACTCGTGTGCAAGAAGATGCATTCTTTGGTCACCTACTCAAGAAAAATGTATTCAAGCACCAGAAAATTGACTTCAACTATATGACCACACAACCCGTGATGGTTGGAGTTGTGAACAACTTTGTGAATATAGAACTAAGGGATTTCCTTGAAAATCATTGTGATTGGAATGAAACTATCATTCGTCAGTTTTATGCCACAGTTGAAATTGATATGACTGAGAAGTCTCTTGAATGGATGACTGGCAAGAGGAGGTACCAAGCCACATTTGCTGAGTTTGCAGCCGCAAATGAGATCAACTATGAGTCTATCACCTGATAACACGAGCTATGATGTGGTTGAGGAAAATTTCTTTGAGCTTCATGACATCACCGGTTTCTATGAGCCAAATAGAACGGGGATTGCTAGAGTCTACACCACTATCACAGGATTGAGGCACCATCCCGCTCTCATCAACAAGATCATCCGTGCCACTATTCTCCCAAAGAGTGGATACAAAGAAAAGTTCATTGGATGGGCTCCCAACATTGTGCATCATGTCATGAGCAATGAGAAGATGGATGTCGTTAATCTTATAATGTGGCAGATCTTGGAGAAGAAGACCAACATTGAGTATAACTTGTACTTTGCTCCATACATAATGGCACTCATTCTCACAAAGACCAAGTTCAAAGGGCAATGCAATGAACGTCATCTTGTGTACAAGCCTTTTCGGAATGACTCAGTCTTTCTCACACGGCCATTGACTCCTTACCTTCCAGGAGATGACAATGAGGCATATGTTAATGCCGAAGTTGGAGCAGCAGCAGCAGCAGGGGGAGCAGCCCCAGAGGGTGCAGAGCATGTACAGGCAGAGAATGCAGATGCTCAAGCCATGCCTCCACCACCCCCTCCTCAGTCTCAGCAGTATCAGTGGGCACCTCCTGCCGGGTATTTTGACCCATACTTTGCTTCATTGCAGCAGTCCATGACTTCTCAGTTTCAGGAGATGCAGCTTGGTTACACATCCCACTTTGAAGCTTTTGGGCAGCAGATGCACAACTCCCTTCAGACCATGCAGCAGGGCTTTCAGAGGCAGCTTGACGATCGTCTCACTCAGTTTGGCACTCATCTTCAGCAAAATGTATACACTCCCATGATGAACAGGATGACTACCATGAGCACTAATCTCGATAGTGCGTTGGATGCACTCAACGAGAGGTTTGATGGGATTACAACTCATGAAGAGTTTCAGACTGTGATTGAGAGGCAGGAGCACCTTCAGCAGGATTTCGACGCTTTTCGGGGTCACTTTCACTCTTACTTCCCGGCACCTGCGCCGCCGCCAGAGTTCTACCCCCACCAGCCATATTTTCCTCCTCCGCCGCCGCCCGAGCAGTAGCTCCCCTCTTTCGGTTCTTGATGACAAAGGGGGAGAAGTCACTTGGAGGAGTGATCATGGAACTTTGCATTGTTTATTAGCATGGCATGCATGAGTGTTTTATTCTTGCATTTGTGATAAGAACTATGTTGGCTTGTAATAACTTTAGTACTTGTGTGGCTTGTGGTTGTGGAACTAGAACCCGGTTGAAGTTGTCATGCTCTAGTTAAAATTTCTTTGTGGTATTTGTTCTAGTTCCTATGTTTTCTTGAGGCTAATCTACAAATGTTATCTTTCTATAAGCATAAACATATATATCTTGTGTAGCCTCGGTTGCCTTTTTGTAGGGGAGACTCCGTCAAAATCTCTATCTATACATATATGAGAAGCGAAAATTCAATATTATATGCATATCTGTAGGGGGAGTTATTTCCTACAATGAATTTTGAGATCACTTATTAAATCTTCTATCATGATTCTATTGAGATAAGTAAGTGTTTTCAAAACTCAAAAATCTCTCATATCACTCCTTTAAAATGGTTGTCATCAATTACCAAAAAGGGGGAGATTGAAAGTGCATCTAGGCCCCTAAATGTGTTTTGGTAATTAATGACAACCATCATGGACTAACAATTCTATTGAGATGATGAGATTAGGTTAGTCTGGATGAATGGATGAGCTTCAATGATTGATTACGATATATCGCCGTATATTGAAGCAAGAGGATGCTAAAGGAAAAGGTAAAAGATAGGTTGTTTTCTTTTACCGGTCCTAAGGTGTTTTAGAGAAGATAATTTGACCGGATTGATAGGCTAGATAGCCGTACTATTAAGAGGGGTCAATTGTGGTTGCTTATTGTGATTCTAGTGCCAACTTGCTCAAATAGTATAAGTGCATGCATGAGAGCTAACTTCGTTTTCAAAAGTTAAAGGGAATTCAACCTTGCTGATTTTGGTCAGGCGGACGGTCCGCCCTTGGGATGGCGGACGGTCTGCCTCACATCTGGTTGAAGGAAAATCGGCTAAGTGTTGGATTAAGGGGCCATGCCATCTTTCTTAGGCGGACGGTCCGCCGGGTACAGGCGGACGGTCCGCAGGCTAATTTTGGCATGAGGCGGACCCTTTCGCGGACCGTTCACGCAGAGACGTTTTCTGGAGGTTCCAGGACACTTTTATAAGCCGGACGGTCTGCCTTTGTGAAACGTAGTCCTTAGTCGTGTGGTGATCTTTTTCTAACTAAGAGGCGGACGGTCCGCCCCTGTTGGGTGGACGGTCCGCCAACCCCGTAACGGTCACTTCTGACACGTTTGACTTTTTGAAATAGTAGCCGTTGGGCCCGGGCGGACGGTCCACCCCCTCTTAGGCGGACGGTCCGCCAGTGCTCTGTTTTCACGAGTTTTACACATAACGGCTAGTTGGGAAGGTGGGGAGTATATATACTCATCCCACAGGTTTGGGGACACTCTCTTGGCCATTCTGAAAGCTCACTTGACCCAAGAGTCCCCTCTCTCATTTCTCTCTCACTCATTTGCTAAGGGATTGCATTCTTGTGAGTGTGAAGAGTTCTAGTGCATTGCTTTGGATTGCATTGAGCATTGAGGCACTAGGAGAACATCAAGCAAGCGTCATTGGCTTGTTACTCTTGGAGGTTGCCGCCTCCTAGACGGCTTGGTGTGTGATTTCCATTGAGCTCTTCAAGAAGATTGTGAAGAAGCCTTGGAAGATTGTGAGAGGTCTTGTGCTCACCTCACCGGAGCGGTAAAGGGCAACTCTAGTGGAATCGAGGTTTGGAGAGGTTCATTGCATTCAAGCCGGCTTATACATCAAGTGTGACTTGATAGAGAAGCGTTTGAAGCTTTGAATCCACCTCAACGTGGATTAGGGGTGACCGGCAGGTCATCGACACCACGGGAAAAATTTCGGTCTCTTGTGTGATTGATCATTCCTTCACTTATTTACATTTTGCTATTTGTCTTGATCATTTACATTCATAGAGATTGAATCATACTTGTCACCCTAGGTTGCAAACCTTGACCTAGCTTAGAATCAAGTAGAAATAGGTTTTCTCTTGTGTTACTAATAATTTTTATTAGTGCTTTGATTTTAGTTAAAACCGCCTATTCACCCCCCCTCTAGTCGGTATCCTAGATCCTACACCGTCCCAAAGAAAAACTGTTTGGCATTATCTTCAGGAAACTGCAGAGTTTGTAACACCATTATCCATAGAGCTGGAGGCAACACCGTGGCCAAGTCAGTTTCGGCTCCCATCGTCCCTGCCAGAGTTCGATGGTGAAGTCGATCCTAGAGAGTTCTTAATGCGTTTTGAAGCAATGACATCAGCAGCCGGAGGAAAGGGTCTAGAAAAGGCAAAGTCACTCCTCATGTCCTTGAAATGATTGGCTTTGAAATGGTACACTTCGTTACCAGTAGGGTCTGTCCACAGTTGGGAACAGCTCAAGGCAAAAATGCTTCGGAACTTCAGGGGATTTCAACAGCAGGAACTGACTTCAGGAGACTTGTATCACATCAAGCAAGTGGTAAAGGAGCCATTACAAGATTACCTACGAAGATTTATCAGGGAGAGATCAAAATCACCCAATGTTCCCGAAGTCACAATCATCGAGGCTCGCATTGCAGGATTGAAGTTAGGCCCTTGCCGAGAGTACCTAGACAGGCGAAAACCCAGAACGGAGACCGAGTTATACGAAATTATTCATGAATATTGCAAGTAAGACAGGGGCCGAGCAAGAAGACTCGATGACATGAACAAAAGAAAGCGCGAAGATCAGGGCAAGGATGTCGATAACTTCGCAAATGGGTCCAATCATAGACAATTCAAGCCAAATCAGCAGAGACATAACAATGATAGGGCAATCAATAATGTAACAACTGAGAATCGTCAGGGGCAGTCCGAAGGGGTCGCATCGGCCTCTAGAGGAAGGGGGCGCGATCGCTTTGATAGAGGCAGAGGAGGTCGTGGACACGACAGAAATAGAGCGCCATTTTGTTGGATACATGGAGAAAATGCTGGCCACTGGACCAACGAATGCCAAGTAGCATTACAAGCGAAGAAACAAGAAGCAGAGAAGAAGGCATTGCAATCTAAAGAAGCGAAGTATGTAAATCACACTTTGGAGTCGCGACAAGCGTCTACACAGCCTTCAGCGCAGATGAACTATTTGCTCGCCCAGCCGTATATGGCATCTTATCCGCAGTTGGCAGCACCTCAGCAGTGGAGTCATTATCACGGAGTACCACCATATGATCCATCAAACTATCAGTTGTATTCGTCTTCGCGGGCCGAGAAGGTAGTCACACCCAGAAAGTTGAAATCCCGAAGAAAGAAGAAGACAATGAACCTCGAGTCAATGTCATCAATGCACCAGAGCTTGAAACCAAGAGACAGAGAAAAGATTACATTAGAAATGTTGCGAATGTTTCATCAGGAATGCATTTCCGAAGTGAACGGTCCCATATACCAATCGTTTTTTCGGGGCAAGATATGCATTTGAAAGAGTTCCCTTGTGAAGACCCATTAGTCATACGAGCAAACATGGGTAAAAAGTGAAATATCTGCTGGGTAGTGATGTGGGAGGCATCTTGGTGGACAATGGAAGTTCTGCAGACATAATCACTTACAAGCTGTTTCAGAGTCTGGGTTATGAAGATTCTCAGTTGAAAGCTACGAACAAACTGTTGTATGGATTTGGGGGAAAAGAATTGAAGCCAGAGGCATAATCGAGATGAACGTGTCCTTCAGAGAAGGGCCACAACAAAGAACAAAAATGATAACTTTTGATGTGGTAGACATCACTTACCCAAATCTCGCAATCTTCGGGAGATCTTTGATAAACAAGTTTGCAGCCGCAATCCATCAGCCATATTTGTGCATGAAGATTCACACATATTCTGGTGTATTGAGATTCTTCAGTAGTCAAGAGGATGCAAGAAGACGTGAAGGCAATACTGGATCTCATCAGAAGCCAGTTCATCTAATTCAAGAGGACAAAAATGTAAAAGAAGTTGAAGAAGATGTCGAGTCTTATCCCGAAGAGCAAGACCCAAAAGAAGATACCAAGATAAAAGCTCAAGAGCACACCAAATTGGTACCATTATGCGAAGATGTTATTGACAAAAAAGTAATAATTGCGAGAGATTTAGAAGAATGCGAAGAGGCAAGATTGTAGAATGCCTTAGAAACAATCAAGATGTATTTGCATGGGAAAAGTCAGACCTCAAGGGAGTGTCCCGAAGTGTGATTGAGCATGCGTTGAATGTGGACCCAAAATATCCGCCTCGCAAGCAAAGGTTACGTGTGTTGTCAGAAAAGAGAGAAAAGATGGCAAAGGGAGAAGTGCAAAAGTTGCTCGACGCCAGAGTTATCCGGGAAGTCATATATTCAGAGTGGTTAGCTAACATAGTACTAGTACCAAAGAAGAATGGAGATTGTCGCATGTGTATAGACTTCACTGATCTGAACAAGGCTTGCCCGAAGGATGATTTCCCTTTACCACGCATTCATGTGCTGGTGGACTCCACTCCTGGGTCAGAGAGGATGTCTTTGCTGGATTGTTTCTCGGGTTACCATCAGGTATGGCTCCGCAAAGAAGATGAAGACAAGACAAATTTCATAACACCATTCGGGACATATTGTTTTGTTCGGATGCCAGAAGGTCTTCGCAATGCTGGACCAACTTTCTGCAGAATGATTAAAATTGTATTGGATTCTTAGTTGGGAAGAAATGTGTCAGCTTATGTGGATGATGTGGTTGTCCGGAGTCTCAGAAAGGAGGACCATGTGCAAGATTTATGTAAAACATTTGCAAATTTTAGAAAATTTGGCCTTAAGCTAAATCCTGCGAAGTGTGTCTTCAGAGTCAGGAAAGGGAAGCTGTTGGGGTGTATGATATCAAAGTCTGGAATCCAAGCGAATCCAGAAAAAATAGAAGCAATAAGAAGAATGCAGGTTCCGAAGTCCAGAAAAGACATACAGAAGCTCACAGGCCGTATAGCAGCTTTGGGAAGGTTTATTTCGAAATCTGCAGAGCGAAGTCTCCCTTTCTTTAAGCTGTTAGGATCTTCCAAACACTTCAAGTGGGGATCGAAGAGCAAATGGCCTTTGATGATCTGAAGACCTATCTTCAGCAAACAACGGTATTAACAAGCCGTTCTCCAAAAGCAACCCTGTTACTATATATAGCAGCTTCGGAATCCGCTTTGAGTGCAGTATTGGTGGAAGAAATAGAAGTCAGTGGTCAGCCCATGCAAGTACCAGTTTACTTCGTCTCTGAGGCATTGTTAGGTTCCAAGAAATTTTACTCCGAGATGGAAAAAATGGCTTATGCAGTGGTCATGGCGTCAAGAAAGTTAAAGCATGTGAAAGGGCCTCTAGCCTACTGGTTAGAGCACCTGAGTAGCACCTAGCAGACCCAGGTTCGACTCCCTGTGGGAGCGAATTAATGGGTCTAAAATAAAAAATATGCAAAAAAATAGGTTGGGGCTTCCCCTGCCGACTTCGGTCAAAAAAAAAGAAAGCTAAAGCATTACTTCCAGAGTTTCTCGATAATTGTACCAACTTCGTATCCATTAAAGGACATATTTGAAAACAGAGAATCCTCAGGGAGAATTGGCAAGTGGGCAGCAGAGCTGGCTCAGTATGGAGTCACTTTTATCTCGAGGAAATCCATAAAATCTCAAGTCTTGGCCGACTTCGTGGCTGATTGGACTCCGGCGCCATCCCAGCAAAACAAATCAATAACAGATACTTATTGGGAAGTCATGAGCGATGGTGCATATTGCAAAGATGGGGCTGGCGCAGGAGCAGTTTTAACATCACCTTTGGAAATCACCTTGAGCTATGCCTTAAAGTTAGATTTCCTGGGAGCGACAAACAATGTCGCAGAAGGTGTTCTTCTGGCATTAAGGAAGGCACGGGCATTAGGCGCCAGGAGGATCATGATACGCACAGATTCGCAGTTGTTATCAGGACACATCGGTAAGTCTTATGGAGTGAGGGATCCGGAGATTTAGAGATATTTGAAGACAGCAGTGTTATCCTAAACGCTAAACGGTAAACAGTCGGTCACCCACCGTTTAGATCATTATACGGACTAAACGGCCAATTAAACGGATTAAACGGCCATTAAACGGGCTAAACGGATGATTAAACGGACACAGTTAGGCACTGTGTAGCGTTTAAACAGTGTGTAAACGGGCTAAACGGCCGTTTAGGCGAATAGTGGAAGACAGTGAGGTCCATGGAGAAATATTTTTTGGGATTCACAGTGAAGAGCATTCCAAGAGAAAGAATAAATGAAGCAGATAAATTGGCAAAGGCAGCAGCATCAAATACTTCGTTAGATCCAGATGTATTCTACGAGGTGCGAAAATACAAATCAGTCAATTCCGACGAAGAGCCAGTAAAATACAACTCACCCAGGGGGGGCGGTTAAACCGGGTCAGGGGGGCGGTTAAACCGCCCTGGCCTAGGAACCTCGGGCAAAAGTCAAATCAAAAGTGGATCTCCCAAACCGCTTGAGCTCTTGAGGCGAGATTTTGGTCAGATGATATAGACCTCCAGTGGAGTGTTTTCCCAAAAGATCTCGGCCTCTAACTCGCTAGAACTTCCGGAAACTCAGATCTCGTGAAGAACACCATGACCTCGAGTTCATCCCGAAAATCTCAAATCCAAAGCGATTCCCGGCGTTTGGGGGCAAGAGATCACTAGCAAAAGAGGCACAACGCACTCATGCATGAATCCCCCAAAGAAATCCGAGAGAAAACGCCCTAGAAAGAGAAGAACGACAATCCCCCAAAAATAGCTCTGAAAATACCTCCGAAAATAGAAAAAGAAAAGAGAGCTCGTGGATTCAAATCATGGCACAAAGATGAGCAGCACAAACTCAATCACATAACCATGAATTCACCTATACAAACTAGGAAAGATTCGAAATAGTTCTAGGTGGAGGGGATGAAGGGGAAACTAGTTCAAAGGAGAAAACCAAAGAGAACTAAAGAGATAACTAGAAGAGATGGCAGCCACCATGCCCTGGGGGCCTATTAGTAGTCCAAGTGGTGGTGCTCTGTAACACCCTAAAAATGCCTTTGTAAAATTTCTAGTAATTAAATTGTATTTATCCAATTGCTCATAAAAATCATAGGGAAATAAAGCTTTTCGGAGAAATTAAAAAAGAATCAAATATAAGGTTTAGGAACATGTATGTTGCATTCATGCTGCTGCACAATTTTTGGTTGCTTGGGTTGTTTTGTTTCTCTTTTTGTTTTTCTTCTTTTTCCTCAAAGTCCTTCTTTGCCCCCTGCACTCTTTTCCCCCCTCCCCTTCTTTCTCCTTTCCCGCGCGCGCAGCCCGCTCCGCAGCTGGGCCGGCCCAGCGCCCCAGCCGCAGTCGCGCCTCCCCGCCTCCCTTCCCACCTGGGCCGCTGGCCCAACAGCCGCGCACGCGTCCCGGCCCAGCGCGCGCCGCTCCGGCTTCCGCCGCGAACGGTCGCCGACAGGCGGGCCCCGCCTGTCAGCCCCGCCGCCGCCCGCCTGCCATTGAAGGGAGGGGCGTTACCCCGCGGCCGCCGCGCCCCCTTCCCCTTTTTAAACCCGTCGCCCGCGAGCCCCGCCTCCTTTTCCACCCCTCTACGCTCGCCCTAGCCCTCTCCCTCGCCCTCCGCGCTAGCGCCGCCGCCCGCCGGACCAAACCGTAGCGCCGCCGCCCGCCGGACCAAACCGTAGCGCCGCCGCTCGCCGCCGACGCCCCGACGGCCCGAAGCTCGCCGTCGACGCCTCCATCGTCACCGCGGTGAGCTGCTCGACCTCCCCGTGCCCTCCGCGTCGACCTCCGCGAACCGCAGCGCTCACGCGAGCAACCACGGCCCCGCCGGCCATGGCGCCGCCGCACGCCGGCGACCGCCGTCGCCCGCCGTCGCCCGCAGCCCCTCCCCGCCGCTGGATCCGGCCGCAACGGCCTGGATTAGATCCAGCCGAAGCGGTACGCGGCCGGCGCACCGTGGGCCATGGACCGTGGCCGCCGCGCGGTCCACGGGCCGGTCCACGGCATAGTGCGCCGCGCCGGCCCCGCCCCCCTGCTGACGCCAGCAGACGGCGTCGGGCTGACGCCAGCCAAGCGTCAGCCGGCCGTCAGCCGCCCCGCCGCCGTCAGCCGTTTTGTGCTAAGGCCCCTGAGTTTCCTCTGTTTCGCGCATAGGTCCAGCGCATTTTTAGTTTTCTCGCAGTTTAGTCCTTTTTTATCGCGTTTAGGCCCTGGTAGTTCCTGTTTCTTGCCAGCAAGTCCCTGTGGCTTGTTTTTAGCGTAGTTTTCGCGTTATAGCTCCGATTAGAGTGATTCTTGCGCTCATGTGTTCGTAGCGAAGTATAGAATAGTTTTGTAACCTTCTTTTACCTTTTTGCTACTGTTTGGTGTACTGTTCTAATAGAATATCATTGCTTGCATGTACTGGTTTGTATGGATGCTTGTATGGTGAATCGTGTGGCAGCCGGTGAGCCGTTCGAGTCCGCCCCGTTCGAGTTCGCGTACGACCAGGGCTACGAGGAGCAGGACCCGCAGCAGCAACCCTTCGGGGAAGGCAAGTGTAGCATGGACATTCCTTGGTTCCTATTCACCTTATTTAATATGTCATATATGCATGTGTCTAATTTTGCCAAACCCTAAGGTTGTACCTAGTCTTTACCGTATTCCTTGTTACCCGGGGTTATGCATCTATGGGTAGCTTTTGCTAGGCGCAGCCACGATCACCTTTAATTAAATGTTAATGTTGGCTAATGGTTCACTTTAACGATGATGTTAAAAGATGTCTTTTTTTTAGCAACATGGCTCAGAGAGTTAGAGCAAGTACAGTGTGTTTTGCAATAACGTCTCTCCGTAAGGACCGGTTCTTAAAGCGGCAACCCAGGAACTTGTTCGCCGCCGCCGGAACTATTATGGCTCTGGTCTTGGTCCATTAGCTTGTACGGCCCTAACTCGCCAGTGGTTACCGAAAGGCGTATGTGGGGAGCTGCAGTGCAAGCATGGTTTCGATCCATCGAGGACGGGAATCCGTCGGCTATGTCTCGTTAGGCACAATCCCGTGCTGGGAGTGTCCATGTTCTCGCCCTGGATACCCCACACGTCGCGCTTGATGGACTCACGTTGCGCCCTGAGGTCTGCGCTCTGGATGCCATTGATCCCCCTCACGTTGCGCCCTGAGCGACGGTCGATCTCGATGCCTTGGGGCCATGTGCTGCAAGTTGGACCAAAACGGCTACTGTGCTTGTTAGGGTGTCTTGTGAAAAACCTTGTAGCGTCCCTATGCACTCACACCTCGGAAGTGTGGTACGTGCGTGGTTGGGTTAAAAGCTCCTTGAGCTTTTACGCTAACGGTTGGGTAAAGGGCGAAACCTCTGCAGAGTGTAAATCTATCATGATAGCCGTGCTCACGGTCACGAGCGGCCTGGATCCTTTTGGATTAGTGTTTCCCTGTTTTAATATGATGTTTATTCTTGTAATCATTTTTTTTTGTTTTAACCATCTAATGGGGTTCTCAACTGGGTTCTCACTTATCTTGTAATAACTTTGTGCATACTAAAGTATTTTCAACTAAAAGTGCTAAAAGCAGTTGAACCGTGTCAAGCCTCTTTAAGCCTTTCATGTACCCGTGCTATGCTTGCTAAGTATGTTGAGATACTTACACTTGTAAACAATCAACAAAATCCCGGACGGGTAACAGATGGAGAAGCAGTGAATGACGCCGCCCTCGCGGACTTTCTGGAGGATCTTCCATACTTCTGAGCTGGGGTCAACCAGTCGGCGTCCCTGTGGAGCACGGCGCCTTTAGTTTCCCTTTTCGTGAGAGAGTTGAATAAATAGACTTCCGCTGTGACATTGTGTAAGACTATGTCTTTGCTTTGTACTCTGATGTAAACCCTTTTAATTCGAGCATGTGTTCTCTGTTTTTACCATATTTGTATCGCTATATGTGTTTGTGGACTTCCTGGGCACACATATGGCCGCATTCGGTTTTTGTATAAAATCGGGTGTGACATGCTCTAAAGACTAAACTACCCCTAAGTGATACATACCCCTCAGGGGCAAATTTGACATTTGGTTTTCAGATATTTTCCGGCTGGGACACCTTCCACCGCAAGCTAGCTTCCCTCCGACGCAAGCCTTGCAGTCACGCCGCGTGTCCTCCAGATCGAAGCTCCTCGACGTCGTTTTTGGGCCTGCCCAGGGGGGGCGGTTAAACCGGCCCTGGGGGCGGTTAAACTGCCCCTGCCAGCCACACTTGGCCCAGCAGCCCATCTTCGCCACGTCGAGTCCTCGGTCCTTGGTTTTGAGGCCCAAACCAAGGGAAACCGTCCACCGATGATTTTGTGGCCAAATCACCAAACCCCGCGCGCAAACTTCGGTTGTTAGCCGCTACCTTGCGCCAGCTTCTCGTCTGCGTACGAGCTTCGGTGGTGAGCCGCTACCTCGCACCAGAACCACGTCCCCTTGCTCGTTCTTGCCAGCATGTGAACCGCACTTGATCCATCCGGCCACCGGGTCCCTCGAACCAAGCCTACTTGTCTCTCCGCTCCTCGGAGGCCGCCATGGCTAAGACCTTTCGCGCCTGTTCTTCACCTGCACCAATGCAACCAAGCCGCATTCTACACCTGCAATACTTGAGCCAAGGGAAACGTCAATCCACACCACGTTGTCAATCACTCATCACACCAGGAAGCGACCATCCACCGGTCCTCGGACACACCGGGTCCTCAATCTCCCCCTTGATGAGTGCATTGACAACACACACATAGTAACCATTGAGATAAAGAAAATATAAAAGAAATCGAAAACAAGACTCAAGCAAGTGACTAAAAGCAAGAACAAGCTGAGAACAAAGTCACTTCGCAAGAGAAAGCTCCAGAAACGTCGACCCTTCAAGAAGAAGCGAAAGGGCTCAACACCATCGGCAAAAGAGCAAAAGCACAAAGCACAAATCACAAATTTCCAATTCACTTTTCAGTACTCTCAAAGCACTCCCCTGCAAAGATGCAACTCCCCCTGAACAAGTGAACTTGTGCGTGCGAAAAACACTCGAAAATGGCTCAAATCTCCACAAATCATGTGCACTCAGCACAGGGGCGGTTAAACCGCCCAAGGGGGGGGGGGGGGCTGGTTAAACCACCCCTGGCAGATAACCAAACTCAAAAGTGCCAAAATTGCACAAACAAACTCGCAACGATGCCGTTCCAACTTGAAAACCTTCCAAATATGACCAGCAAGAAATTCCAATGCTCAAACTCTCAGAAACTTCACAAATTTTCAAAAACTCTCACTTTGGCAAAACTCTCAATGTCTCACACAAATCCAACAAATTCTAGTGCAAAAGCTTTCTCATAAATTCAGCAACTTCTCCCCCTTGCAAAATGCTCCAGAAATTCTCCCCCTTGTTGACAATGCACAAATCAAGGAAAAATGTACAAAATGCAACTACAAGCTTCTCAAATATACAATGAGCAATACAAAATGCTACAAGTTAGAGAAGAGGCAAACAAGATAGTTCATCATGTCACACGGGCATTGCCATCAAGAAGGTGAAGACATATATCCAATTGACAAAGCCATGAGCAAGTTGTGTAGTTTTATCAAAAATGTCACCACATGAGCAAAGTCCTAACCATGGATTGTTCAAGCAAAAATGAACCGCATCTCACCAAAAGCATGAAAGGACAAGCATTCTTGACAAAAGATCATCATAAACGCCCAAGTTCTACCTCATGTCATGTCAAAGCACGGAGCCATGTGTTTACTTCTCATGGGAGACTTCTCCGGCAAACAACATGCAACCGCTTAGCACCCATGTGTGCAAGTGTGTGCAATGGTGAAAGAATAGAGACATGAGCATAAATTTCTGCAAATATATCTTTTTCTTATTTTTCTTCTTTCATGCATAGACATCTCATTTTTCAAGTTTTTCAAATTAAGCATGGTACATGAAATGTCTTTGCGACAAAAAGAAGCTTATGCTCCTCCACAAGATAAAGCATGGGCTAAACATTCACAATGACAAAGGTCTTTGACCCAATTGAAAAGAATAACACATCCTAGCATGATCTTAAGCAAGATATAGCCATTTCGGCTCAAACAAGACATGCAAAGGCATTTACTCATGGGTGAAAGAGTTTAAGTTCAGTTTGTCATTTTTAATTCAAAAAGAGACTATCTCAAAAGAATATATATCAAAACCATCAAGAGCATAGCCATCCATACAATCAATCCCTAGCCAGCCCGCCTAAACTCTAAAATGTAGCAAGTTGTAGCAATCACTGCATATAGGAGAAGCTCATCCTAAGATATGATACAAAAGATGAAATCAAGATACAAAAGCAAGAAAAATGTACATCAAGATACAAAGATGGTACAATAGTATACATATGCTACAAGAGAAGCCTCCAAAACTCAGCTCAGAAAAACTCACACACACCAAGTTCCCCTTGCAAGCGGGTGAAGGTAGCTTGGTCAATTGGCTTAGTGAAAATGTCTGCAAGCTGGTTTTGGGTAGAAACATGGGCAAGCTCAATATCTCCTTTCTCCACATGATCTCTCAGAAAGTGGTACCTCACTTCTATGTGTTTGGTTTTGGAATGAAGCACGGGATTTTTGGCTACGCTTATGGCACTGGTGCTGTCACAAAGAAGTGGAACATGGGACATTTCTAAGCCAAAATCTCTCAAGGTGTAGGTGATCCAAAGCAACTGAGAACAACAGCTAGCAGCAGCAACATACTCGGCCTCTGTGGTGGATTGGGCTACACTAGACTGCTTGCGAGAAGACCAAGACACAAGAGACGAACCAAGAAACTGACACTGACCAGAAGTAGACTTGCGATCAACACGACATCCAGCAAAATCCGCATCAGAAAAACCATGAAGTGCAAGTGTGGAATCAGCAGAGTACCAAAGACCCAGCTCAGGAGTAAACTTGAGATACCTAAAAATCTGCTTGACGGCCTGACGATGTGAAGTCCTCGGTGAGGCCTGAAAACGAGCGCACAGACACACGTTGAACTGTATGTCTGGCCTCGTCGCCGTCAAGTAGAGAAGGGAGCCGATCATGCTCCGGTACTCCTTCTGGTCCACTGGTTCTCCGTCCTCATCCGCATCCAAAGCTGTAGTCGTACTCATCGGCGTAGTCATCGGCTTGGAGTTGCTCATGTCGAATTTCTTGAGAATGTCCTTGGTGTACTTGCTTTGGTGCACGAACGTCCCATCCTTGGTTTGCTTGATCTGCAGCCCGAGAAAGAACTGCAACTCTCCCATCATCGACATCTCAAATTCTCTGCTCATATCGTCTGCAAACTTGGCAATAAGATCATGAGAAGAGCCACCAAAAATGATATCATCCACGTAAATCTGAACGATTAAAAGATCATTGCCATTTCTCAACAAGAAGAGCGTTTTATCAACCTTCCCCATCACAAACTCCTTGCTATGCAAGAACCCTCTCAACCTGCCATACAACGCTCTGGGTGCTTGCTTTAGGCCATATAAAGCTCGGTGGAGTTTGTAAACTCGGTGTGGGTATCTCTCATTCTCAAAACCCGGGGGCTACCTCACATACACTTCTTCCTCGATCACCCCATTCAAGAAGGCACTCTTCACATCCATTTGGTACAATTTGAACCCTTTAGCAACTGCAAATGCTAGAAGGATCCGAATTGCCTCCAAACGGGCAACAGGAGCAAATGTCTCCTCATAATCTATCCCCTCCTGCTGCAAAAACCCCTGAGCAACCAACCTCGCTTTGTTTCTCACTATCTCACCACCCTCATCCCTCTTGTTTTTGAACACCCACTTGGTTCCTATAGGATGGCAATTTGGAGGTGGTTCAACTAACTTCCACACCTGGTTTCTCTCAAAGTTTTCAAGCTCTTCATGCATGGCATTGACCCAATCAGAATCAGATAAAGCGTGTCCAACATTTTTGGGCTCAAAAGACGCGACAAAAGCAGAATGAGCGAAATGAGAGACGTTTTGTGACCTCGACCGTGTAGTACGTTCATCCAAGTTCCCGATGATCTTCGAAGGTGGATGATCCCTCTGTACCAGCCGGGGAGATTCTCGCCTCGAGATTGCCTCCCCCTCAACATCAGCTTCCACTTGAATTCGATCATGTGCGCGACTCGACGAAGGTGTAGCAGTGGGGCCGTCGTCGAACGTCGTAGTAGTAGTGGAAGTAGAAGGTACACGATCTCCACACGGTGCAAGATTCTCTTCCTCATCTTCATCTTCAGGCTGTTCTTCCTCAAAGATGGGCTGTCCCAACTCATCATCACCTGCACACTCAAAGACAGAAGAGCTACATGGAATGGTCTCGTCGAAAGTGACTTCGCAAGTCTCCATGATTTGGTTAGTCTCAAGATTGAGCACACGATATGCTCGAGAATGATTAGCTTAACCAAGAAAAATTCCATCCATCGAACGAGACTCAAACTTGTCCAAATTTCCTTTCTTCAGAATGAAACACTTGCAACCAAAGACCCGAAAGTGACTCACACGGGGGAACGACCATGGAAAAGCTCATAGCAAGTTTTCTTCTTGAAAGCACGAAGGAAAATCCGATTTGAAACATAACAAGCTGTGTTCACTGCCTCGGCCCAATATTTCCTAGGAGTCCTATGCTCATCTAGCATCGTCCTAGCCATCTCACAAAGCGTCCGATTCTTCCTTTCAACAACCACATTTTCGCAAGCAACATATGGCGAAGAGTATTGATGTTCGAGACCAAGACCACGACAGAAGGCATCAAAACGAGTGTTCTTAAATTCCATACCATTGTCACTGCGTATAGCTCTAATGGCACCACCATTACTACCCGTTTTTCAACCTCAAAATCAGATCTCGAACAAAATCAAATGTCTCATCCTTCGACGCCAAAAAGAACACCCAAGCATACCGAGAAAAGTCATCCACAACCACAAGAACATACCACTTCACACCAACTGAACGAACGCGAGCGGGACCAACCAAGTCCATATGCAAAAGCTCCCCTGGACGCTCAGTCATAACATCTGTCAAAGGTGGATGGGAAGCAGCAACCATTTTACCATGCCTACAAGGTGCACAAACCAAATCTTTCTCGAACTTGAGCTTGGGCAATCCTCGGATAAGGTCAAGAGCACTCAAGCGTGTGAGTAAATCAAAGCTCACATGACCCAATCTCCTATGCCACTTCCAAAGCTCAGAAGAAGTACCAGCGATCAAACACCGTGAAGGACCAAAAGATCGAGAAAAATCAGCACGAAAAATCTGTCCCTCGGGAATGATCATGCACACAAGGTCACCTCGAGAATCAAGAATTCGAGAATCGCCACTCTTAAACCGAACCTCATAACCCTCATCAAGAAGCTGAGAAACTGAAAGCAAATTAAAACCAAGATTCTTGACAAGAGCAACCCGCTTCAACATAAAATTTTCACTCACCCGAATAACACCCTCAGACAACACTCTACCTCTACCCTTATCCCCGAAAGTGATGTACTGCCTGGACACCACCGGGGTGAGACTGGAGAACCACTTCCTATTACCTGTCATATGTCTCGAACAGCCAGAATCCATCAACCAAAAGTTCTCCAAGCCTCCCACCTGCACAATCAAAAGCGAGAACGAGAATGAGCGAATGACTCGACACTGGGGTTAGCACAAAACGAGTCAAACCAGTGTCGGGCCATCTGCTCAAAAGAGGGGTTAGCAAAATCAACTCTACCACGTGAAACCCTCTCGTCTCTCACCATCGGACCTCTAGCACCACGCGGGGAAAACGTGGCCTAGACTCTCTCCTCACTTCGAAGCTACGGTCGAACCTCCCTGAACCAAACTGACCACGAATCGTAGGCCGCCTAGCAAACTCACGACTAGCTGGAACACCACGACTGCCAAACAAAGGAACTGTGCGCACAAGGGCCTCTCCTCTCGGCAAGGGTGAACGAGACACAGGCACACTACGGGAAGAGTAGTACATGTCCCTGTTCCCCACCTCCTTCTCTCTTCTCACCTCCCTCTTCTTCCTCCAACAGAACTCCTCAAGGTGTCCATCCCTTCCACAATGCTCACAATGGAAGCGGACTGGCTTTGGCTTTGGGGTTTCTCTCGGCTGTGGCCTCTCTCTCGGCTGGTAAACCCCACTCCTCACAAAGGTCACTCTCCTCTGGAAGTTGTTTGTTTTTGGTGAAAACTTGGGAGGATCTGGAGTGGTGTCAAGCTTGTTTAGCAGGTGGTTGGGTTTGGGTGTGAAGGTGTTCTTGAGAATGGCTTTTGGTGGGTTTGTGGGAATGTTTGTGGTGGAGCTCTCAGGTTCTCTCTCTTTCTCACCACTACTCTCACCAACTTTCTCAGAACCCAGACCACGACCATCAGCTCTCTTAAAACCAGCAATCAACATCTTAAGCTGAGGCTCGTGACCCGACAACCAACCCAAACACCGTCGCAACTCATCATTCTCATCTTGCAAGCGATTAACACATTGTTCTAGCTCAACATTCTTTAAAGCAACAACATCGCAAGCAGAACAAGAGTTTGCAATAGGAGATTTCAATTGAGCTTCAAGTGAAGTAATCATGGTACGAGATTCAAGCAACTGAGCATGCAAAGCAGGACAAGAAGTACAAGCACCTAGCAAAGATGATCTAGACTTCAACTCAGCAAGCTCAACCCTAGCATCTTCTAGTTCATCTAAGCATGTCATGTGTTTCTCCTTCAGAACAACCAGATCAGCAAGATGCACATCACAGAATGAGCATTCAATTTCATCAGAAACAAGAGGAGCATCTTTCAACATAGCAATCTCTGACTCAAGCTTAGCTGCTCTCTCCCTAGACTCGCAAAGCAAAGACTCAAACTCCATAGCCTTCTTTCCAGTCTCAGAAAGCAAGGTCTCAAGCTCAGCCACTCTATCCTTGGACTCTCCTAGCAAAGACCTAAACTCTCTCTTCTCCTTGTTGGTCTTCCTAAGCACATCATCACGGTTATCGACCAACTGCTCTAGTCTAGCAATCTCCTTACGCAAAGAGGTGAGATCGGTCAATACCTCATCCTCGGAGTCAGAGTCGAAGTCGTCCTTGCTCTTCACGCAGTCGACGGTGGCGAAGGAGATGCCGTTGAAGTTGTGGTTCAAGCTCTTCTTCTCCTTGCGGTGGCCGCGGTCTTCATCTTCGCTGCTCGAGCTCGACGACGTGTTGGTGGAGCTTGTGTCGATGTCGCTCGCATCTGCCACCATCGCTCGAGATCGGTCCTTCTTGTGTCCACCGTGCTTGTTCTTCGACCTTCTCTCGTCCTTGTTCTTGTGCTTGGAGCGGTACTCGTCCTTGGGACTGTGCTTGTGGTCGTCTCGCGGGCGGTGCTTGCGATTGTAGTCGTTCTTGATCTCCTCGGGGCACTCGGCGATGAAGTGGCCCATCTTCCCGCATCTGTAGCACGTACTCCCGGCACACCTCGAACCCTTCCGGTCCTGGTACATCCGCTCGAACCTCCTCGTGAGCTACGCGAGATCCTCCTCGCTCAGCACCTCATATTCTTCATTTGGAAGAGACACAAGAGAAGACAAAGCAAAGTGTCTGTGAGTGTTAGCATGTCCATATCCAGAGCCACCGACTAGAGCCAGACTATGGGGATCAGTCGGACTCTTAGCCTTGGCAAGCAGCTGTCTGTCAACCTCAGAAGACTTCAACTTCGAGAAAAGCTCATCAACAGACAAAGTTTCATAGTTTGCCGACTCCATGATCGCCTCAACCTTGGCACCCCACACGGATCTATCAAGTGCTTGCAAGAGCTTGATAGCTCTGTCATGATCCGAGTATGGGAGTACGGTAATGTTGGCTTTCATGTTGTTGACAATGGAAGTGAAACGCTGAAACAAAGCATCAACAGACTCTCCAGGCAAATGAGCAAAATTCTCATACTCTCTGCGATACATCGAGAAAAGCCTAGCCTTCACATGGCTATCACCACCATGGGCTACCTTGAGCTTCTGCCAGATCTGGCTAGCTAGGTCCTCGCCCAAAACTCGCTCAAACTCCTCGGCAGACAAAGCACGGAACAAGTAGTCAACAGCTCTAGCGTTTGCCTCAAATTTATCCTTTACATCCTGGGCATCTAAGTTGGTGGATTGACATAGTTCTCATCTTTGGTCACATCCCACAACAACTTTCCTTTGCCTCGCAAGAAAGCGCCCATACGCGCGACCCAGTTCGGGTAGTTCTTCCCATCGAAGTGTGGAGGCAAGGAACCTCGATCTTGGTACGCCATCTTTGGATCTTAGAGTGGTTAGAGTCGCAAAGACCCGTAACCGGCTCTGATACCAATTGAAGGACCGAAACGGCGACCAGAGAGGGGGGGAGTGAATGGGAGCCGATAAAAATTCTTTCCAACCAATCCGGCTATTTTCCCAAATCAACTCCGATGCCTCCGAAAACAATCTTGCCAAGATCACGTAGCCACTGTCAAGCTACTGACCCTAGGAACAAGAAACACGCAGCGGAACTCGAATCGATCGAAACTAACACAAAACGAACAGAAACAAGACTCGATCCAACTCACCCAGGGGGGGCGGTTAAACCGGGTCAGGGGGCGGTTAAACCGCCCTGGCTTGGGAACCTCGGGCAAAAGTCAAATCAAAAGTGGATCTCCCAAAACGCTTGAGCTGTTGAGGCGAGATTTTGGTCAGATGATATAGACCTCCAGTGGAGTGTTTTCCCAAAAGATCTCGGCCTCTAACTCGCTAGAACTCCCGTAAACTCAGATCTCGTGAAGAACACCATGACCTCAAGTTCATCCCGAAAATCTCAAATCCAAAGCGATTCCCGGCGTTTGGGGGCAAGAGATCACCAGCAAAAGAGGCACAAGGCACTCATACGTGAATCCCCCAAAGAAATCCGAGAGAAAACGCCCTAGAAAGAGAAGAACGAAAATCCCCCAAAAATAGCTCCGAAAATACCTCCGAAAATAGAAAAAGAAAAGAGAGCTCGTGGATTTAAATCATGGCACAAAGATGAGCAGCACAAACTCAATCACATAACCATGAATTCACCTATACAAACTAGGAAAGATTCGAAATAGTTCTAGGTGGAGGGGATGAAGGGGAAACTAGTTCAAAGGAGAAAACCAAAGAGAACTAAAGAGATAACTAGAAGAGATGGCAGCCACCATGCCCTGGGGGGCCTATTAGTAGTCCAAGTGGTGGTGCTCTAAAGACTAAACTACCCCTAAGTGATACATACCCCTCAGGGGCAAATTTTACATTTGGTTTTCAGATATTTTCCGGCTGGGACACCTTCCACCGCAAGCTAGCTTCCCTCCGACGCAAGCCTTGCAGTCACGCCGCGTGTCCTCCGGATCGAAGCTCCTCGACGCCGTTTTTGGGCCTGCCCAGGGGGGCGGTTAAACCGGCCCTGCCAGCCACACTTGGCCCAGCAGCCCATCTTCGCCACGTCGAGTCCTCGGTCCTTGGTTTTGAGGCCCAAACCAAGGGAAACCGTCCACCGATGATTTTGTGGCCAAATCACTAAACCCCGCGCGCAAACTTCTGTTGTTAGCCGCTACCTTGCACCGGCTTCTCATCCGCGTACGAGCTTCGGTTGTGAGCCGCTACCTCGCACCGGAACCACGTCCCCTTGCTCGTTCTTGCCAGCATGTGAACCGCACTTGATCCATCCGGCCACCGGGTCCCTCGAACCAAGCCTACTTGTCTCTCCGCTCCTCGGAGGCCGCCATGGCTAAGACCTTTCGCGCCTATTCTTCACCTGCACCAATGCAACCAAGCCGCATTCTACACCTGCAATACTTGAGCCAAGGGAAACGTCAATCCACACCACGTTGTCAATCACTCATCACACCAGGAAGCGACCATCCACCGGTCCTCGGACACACCGGGTCCTCAACAACCTTTGAGTCGAGGCAAGCCTTTCATCTGCTGCTTCACTCCTCTTCTTCAGGTCTTCGATTGTATCAAGGAGAACTGCTGAACTTTCTTTTTCAGCAGCAAGTTCTTGCCGAAGCGATTCTTCACTGTTCGAGCGAGCCGGCGTGGAGCGATGCTTGGGTATACCAGCATTCTTCAAAAAAGTTGGGAGGTGGAGCTGTTGTAGGTGAGAACCTTGGAAACTACCTCAACACTAGTCATTGTCGGTGCCCCATCATTAGGTGGTTGTGCCATCATATTTTCCATTGAAGCCTACAAAATCCAAATATGAACTATATATAAGAGCACTGATTATAGTAAGGAGGATTATATTAGACAAATTGGATAATTGCTACTAAACAGTTTTAATATAATCCCTTTCTTAGGAAAGTAATGAAGACAGGGGCAACCATGAATGTTAAAAGTATGAAGCATGTACATACAGATAATTATTGGAGAAAGACACAGAAATGGAAGCAAGTGCAATGGCCACATAGACACGCGATTTTGGTACCAACTTCTTGAGCATGTGAACCAACAGAAATTGAAATATATACATCGAGCCAATAAGCTAAAAACTGGATAAGCATACAAGCATGTATTGGGACTTACAACTGCTTCTTTAGCCACCTCACTCATACCCCTAGAGCGGCTGGTAAGGCAGACCCTGAACGCTTCCACCACATTGATTTCTCCGTCAACATGATCGTGAACTCGACCATCACCTTGTTCCTGGATGCCATCCTCGTTTACTTCAATGGGCTGTGCATCCTGGTTTCTTTTCTGCCTCTGATGCACCAAAATGGCAGTCAGACAAACAGCAAAACTGACAATTCAAAGGCAATTTCGAATAATGGATAGAAATAACACTTAGCAACCATGACAATCAAGCAGACAGAACTGACAAACAAAGATTGAAAAGGCTACATTAGAAGGCAGTGGACACTTACATAGTCATGTAATTGTGCAATATAGCATCAAGATCCTGTTGCATGATGCATCTTCACCTTAGCCCGGTTTTTCTTGTTCTGCTCAGCAATTTCCTGATTGAGATGTATGGGTTAGTCTGGATCACAAGTGCCAGGTCCGAAAACACACCAGGAGATGTGGCTTTGTTCGATAGAAAATACCTTGCTCCTTGCATTTGACCACTTCTCAACAAGTTTGCACCACTCTTCATCTGTCATGTAAGATATAGGAAAGGTTGTCCTGATCTCATCAGCAGGGATGCCAACAAAGTATTGCTGCTTCAACTTATACCGCATCTGTCGTATCCTTGTCTTGAATACACTTTCACAAGCACTTTTTGTTGCATTGTCTTCTTTGTCAACTGCTAACCTCCCCCGTGGCTTAGAACGACCGGCGGGGTGTTGACGGCCATTATAACCTAGTATTGACCGCCAACATTTCGGTAAAATGAGGATGACCATACCATGTTCCATACATAAAAGTGTTTTTACTTACCAATTCCACAACTTTTGGATGAGTTGTGATTGCAGGATGAAACAGGTGAAACAGGGGCCAAACCTGGCACAGAGGCAGGCCGGCCGGCCTAGCCCAGGCCTACCGGCCTCCCCTAGCCAGGTCTGGCCACACCACTGATCAACAAGCTAAACTAAGTATCCAAGATGATCAAGAGACTTGCAATCAATGTCGGTTTGATCCAATGACCCGAAAGGCCTAGAGTGGAATGAACATGGATTGAAGGGCCCACAACCTCGGATCCTTGGACAGCCTCAATTGAATGCAACTGTTATCGACCTTAGGAAGCAATCAGGAGCGTCCATGACGAAGGCGGTGGCCAGGGGAGCCAGGTGTAGGCCGATCGGCCTACACCAGGCCCGTTGGCCCCCTGCTGCAACCTAACGCGACCATCTTCGGCGTGGAAGTTAAGCAGGTCATTGGCGTGACGGTTACGGTGGCTACCGACCTTGGGAGGCTATAAAAGGCCACCTTCTCTTTAATCCAAGACATACACCACACTTCTCAAGTTCATACTTGAAGAGAGCACTTGTATCTTTTCCATTTCTTAGATTAGGATTAGAGTTGGGAGTAGAGTCGAGTCGAGCTCAGCTCGGATCTTCAGAATCTTCGGAGTTCTGGTAAAGCTCTTGTATCCTTTCCTTCATTCGAAGAGTTTATCAACACAATTACTTTCTTATTTCAGAGATTAAGTTTATCTTTTATATTTTTCTCTTGCTCTTCTTTTTAGAGTAAAGATCTTGCTCTCTTTAGAGTAAAGTTTTGTCCCCCTTTAGTCGTAGTGTAGAGTTTAGATTAGCTCTACCGAGTTTTATCTCGCGGGTTTGCTCGCATTGACCGAGCCGTAAGACGCCTTAGGGAAGATGGGGATTTCTCTTGACAGGCCTCAAGAGAAATCTTAATCTTTGAGTGCAGACATGGTGTCTGGCTTGTTGATTAAGTAGGAAGTGTGTTGCACCCCATGGAACAGCAGTGGTAGTCGGCAGGTGGTGACAGCCCTGTCCGTCATCCACCACGTTCGGGTGTATTCATAACAATAGTGCTGAGCCCGGAGAACCCCCTCTCTCACCCTGTTCTGAGGTTCTCCCGTTCTAGCCGTCTGTTGATGGCCATTACAACCCAGTTTTGACCGTCAACAATTCGGTGAAATGAGGATGATCATACCATGTTCCATGCATAAATGTGTTTCTACTAACAAATTCAATAAATTTTGGATGAGTTATGGATGAAACAGGTGGAACAAGGGCCAAACCTGGCACAGAGCCAGGCCGACCGGCCTAGCACAGGCCGACCGGCCTCCCCTGGCCAGGTCTGGCCACATCACCGATCCAGGAACTCAAGCAAACACCCAGGATGATCAAGCACCATGCAATCAATGTCGGTTTGATCCAAGGACCCGAAAGGCTTAGATGGGAAACACATGGATTGAAGGGCCCACTTACCTCGGATTCTTGGACAGCCTCAACTGAACGCAACCGTTACCGACCTCAGGAAGCAATCAGGAGCGTCCACGACGAAGGCGGTGGCTAGGGGCGCCAGGTGTAGGCCGATCGGCCTACACCAGGCCGGCCGGCCTGCTGCTGCCTCCTCACGCGACCAACTTTAGCGTGGAGGTTAAGCAGGCCGGTGGCGTGAAGGTTAAGCTGGCTACCGACCTTGGAAGGCTATAAAAGGCACCTCCGCTTCACCCCAAGACACACACCACACTTCTCAAGTCTTTACTTGAAGGGAGCTCTTGTATCTTTTCCATTTCTTAGATTAGGATTAGAGTTGGGAGTAGAGTCGAGTCGAGCTTCGCTCGGATCTTCGGGGTCTTCAGAGTTCTGGTAAATGCTCTTGTATCCTTTTCTTCTTTTTGAAGAGTTTATCATAACAATACTATCTCATTCAGAGCTTAAGTTATCTTTCATATTTAGTTCTTGCTCTTTCTTAGAGTAAAGTTCTTAGCTCTTTTCAGAGTTAAGTTTTGTCTTCCTTTAGTTTTAGTGTAGAGTTTAGTTTTAGCTCTACCGGGTTTTATCTCGCGGGTTTGCTCGCCTTGACCGGGCCGTAAGACGCCTTAGGGAAGACGGGGATTGTGACACCCTCAAAAATTAATAAGGATTATTTATTTAATTATTAGATTAATTATCAAGTATATTAGACAATTATAGAGTAGAATAGGAATTTCTAGGAATGATAAAATATAAAATAATAACAGAAAAATAAAATAAAAGTTCTATAACTTGAGTGCTCTATAAGGACAAAAACTAGTGTCGGAAGCCCTAGGTTTAAACTAAAAGAAGTTGATTCAAAAATTGAATTCAAAAACCCTTTCAAAACCCTTTACAAAAATAAGAAAGGAAATCCTTTGATGATGGGCTGGCCAGCCGCGGCCCAAACTTCCAAAGTCTGTTGTAGGCCCCCCAACTCCCCTTCCCGGCTCGCTTCCGCGCGGCCCAGCCCAGCGCCTCTCCCCCTCAGTTCCCTCTCCGCGAAGTCCGCAACTGCCCCTTCAATTTCTTCCTTGGCTCACTCCCGCGCGGTCCGGCCCGACCCACACCGCCGTCGTCTTCCTCCCTCCTCCTCTGGTTCCTCCCCCCTCTCTCATTTCTCCGGCGTGGCGCCGCCGCGCACCCATCCCGCCACCGCATCGCCCCCAACCCTCGTGGCAGCCGCAGATCGACGCCACGCTACCTCTTCCATCCACTGCTCACGTCAAAAGGGCCATCCCGGCACGGGAGCCCCCTTCTCCCCCATCTCGCAGCGGCTGTGCCTTGCCGTCGCCGCCCGATTCCCCTCCTCCGGCCAGGATAGCCCCGACAAAGGCGCGCGGGACGCGTGTAAGTACCACGCGAGGCCACCGCACATGAAGTGCGGCGCCGACACCCCCCCTCTCCGGCCATCCGCACGAACGCCCGCGGCGGCACGCGTCGCATGCCGGCGAGCTTGCCGCGCCGCGTGTCGTCGTCCCGCTGCCCCGGTGAGCCCCCAGGGAGCACCGCTAGGCTGTAAATGGCCCTGCGGGCGCCCCGGATGGTGCTCATCCTCACCACAACCCACCTCACAAGCTCCACGGCCACGCCACCACCGCGGGCGCAAGAGCGCCGCCGCATCGCTCCGGCAATCCCGCCGCCGCCAAGCCCTCAGACCTCCCTCCGGCCGCCGCGACGCCACTTAGAGCACCCTGTGGCGCCCAAGACGTGAAGCGAGATGCCCCGGAGGACGCCCGCGCCTTGAAGAGCGCCGCCCGAGCTCCGCCGCGACAAGAGACCGCCGCCGGTCGACCCCGTCGCTGCCCCGGCTGTCCCTCCTCTCTGCCACCCCACGGTGAGCACCCTAGCACCACCACGGCCCCTTTCCCCATTCCTTTTCCCCTTCCCCAATGCTAGCCGAGCCACGGCCAGTTGCCGTGCGCGCCGCCGTGCCCCGGTGAGCCGCCGGTCGGCCTTGGTGCCCCTCCCTAGCACCTCTACACCCTAGCGTGCTCCCCAATGCCCCGCAGACGCAAACCACCTACTCTTAGCGGCTTAGAAACCTCCCAACCCCAGACTCCCCTCTCCACCGGCCGCCGCACAAGCTCCGGCGAGCCCGCACCGCCGCATCAGCCCCCAAACCTCGGCGAGAACATCATCGCCGTGTCCGCCGTGTTCCCCTGAGGCCATAGGTGCCTTTACCGCCGCGAGAGCCGCTCTGTCGCCGCCGGCGGCGAGCTCTCCGGCGAACTCCCCCTGCGGCCCCTCCGCGCCGCCGCGAAGCGCGGCAGCTGCGCTGGCGCCCACGTGGCAGCCACGCCAGCGCAGGGCCCGCCTGCCAGCCACCCGCATCGCCCGCGTCAGCCGCCACCTCCCCTTCCCCGCCTTGCGTGCACCTGGTCCGGTGGACCACAGGCTCATGGGCCGCGTGGTCCACGCGCCCACGAGCACTAGTCCACAGCACAGTGTCCTGCGGACTGGCGCCAGTGCTGGCGTCAGCTGGCCCCACTCGTCAGCCGCACAGCCCTAGGAAAAATGCTAGGTACACCCGGCTTAGTGCACCCAAGGAGTTATTTCTCCACTTTAGAAATTCCCAAAAATTCCCAGAAAATACCTAAAAATACTAGGAAAAATAATAAGCCATTTAGTACCATCCAAATTATTTATACCCATTTCTAGGACTTAGAATTAGAAGGATTCTTTTTTCAGCCTATAGGAAGCCTCCGTTAACGTACCCCGGTATATGCCTAATTTAAAATAGAGCCCCATAAATAGCCAATAAATTCCTAAAATTTATATAATATATTCTAAGGTTTTTCATAAGGTTAGATTTCCTAGAAGCCTTCCCTAAACTTAGAAATAGTTTATTGCCTCCCACCGACATTTCCATACCCCGCCAAACCCCGCGTAGACCCTGAGACACCCCGCGAAACCCCGGCAATCCACTGCTTAACTTAGAAACCACCCCTATGGCCATCCTCTCTCTAGCTTCTCGCCTTACAAGTAATTCATTCGCTGTGATGATTGATTAGTCATATACTTGTATTTGTATAGATACTCCGCCAGGAAATCTCGGGACTGCAGCTCCGGCGGAGACTACCACCGTATCAGGCAAGTCTTAGCAATTTCCTTGCTCATGATAATCAATTGCATTAACATGCTCTTCTCTTAGCTAAATGTCTGTAGTTGCATGGAGAGATAGCCACTCAGATGCCCCCAGCTACTAAGACACTACCCAGAGCCAGAAACCCTGGTTGCGAGAGGCACCCAGGGGGAAGAAGACGCGAGGTAGGGTGGACAGTCTCGGAGGAGCTCCTATCCAGAGGCCTACCTTGGTCGATTAAGGACCAGTTCTTGGGAAAGTCTTTCCAACGCCATGTACGGCTATACGGGCCAAAAAGGGCATAGCCTTCGGGAATGCCCTGTAATGTGAGGCCTCGACTCACACTCCACCAGCTACCTCTGGCCAAGCTACCCCAGGGGCCACGGTGGGCAACGGAAATGCTGGAGACAGCCCCAGACAGAGGGCTGGGACTGGTCGGCACGGGTCGCATGTGACAGGACTGGTAGGGTCCACGGGCGATGCATGCCCTAACTTATATGATGCATCCATACCCGGGTTGATGTCCCTGAGTGGACGTTTATGCGATCCCTGTTTAGACCCCAGTAGCATCCGTGGGTAGACCCAGATGGAAGCTGTCCAGAGATGGACGCCAGTGGATATGAGTCCCGTAGGGTGGCCCTACCGTTGGCCACGGGAGGGTCGCCTGACCGTATAGTTTCAAGAGTACAAACCTCTGCAGAGTTATCTAATCTATCGATAGCCGTGGCTCTCGGATATGAGCCCGTCTGGTTAAAGCTCCCACAGATTAGCCAAGAATAGCCCATAGGAGTGATAATAATGAGATGAAGGTGATTGCAGGATCGACAGAAGGATCCGGGCCAGAATCACCAGGGGGGACTGGTAGGGAGGTTCTTGCCCCTCCAGGAACCCAACACCGATTTATTAATCACCAGTCAACTAATAATGCATGTTTATACCTTCAATTGTTCTGTACTTGCTGAGTGCGGTGGTACTCAGACTTGCTTAATCTTGCAGCTCCAACGGAAGATCTTCCCTCCCTTCATCGGCTCTGCAAGTCGTCTTAATCAGGTCCTAGTTCCGATCTTTACTTTTCAATTCTGACTAGCCGCTGCCAACTCTTATGCAATTAATGTTTTCCGTTACCAGGAAATGACATTATTTCATGCTAGGTGGGCCCGCCGGGTGGCGGGGCCCACAGGGTTGGTATCAGAGCCGCGTTAAGCCGTAAAATACATCTTTAAATCCTACTTTAAGCACCCTGAGGGCTAGAATACGCGAACAAGTAGAATTAATCTTTTTCTCACCCGAATATGGCTCTCTCTTCTATCTTATTCTGCAAAGGAAGGAAATTTTCTAACCTTCCTTTCTACACTACAGGTAAATGGCAGAGGATCAGCGCTGGGATAGTTGGGACAATTGGGTCGATGAAGAAGGATGGACGCACGGGCACTACATCACGAAGCACGGATTTCCCCGAATTCTGTGGGATACTCTCCAAAGATTGGGTTACGGCCAATACCCAGAGTATTCGGGGAAAGAGACAAAAAGAAATGGAGTAAGGAGTTGCGAGATGTACCTCCGAATGCCCGGCATCCAAGCACATCCAGAATGGGTACCATGGGTAGAGCATGCCGAGGGAACCGAATTTTCAGATACGCTCCAAATTATAGCCTTCCGAACTCTTACCAAAATCCTTTCCCGACATGTGACCGAAACCGAACATACCCCATCCAAATACCTCCCCGTACTAGACCTCACAGATCATCGCTGGCTACAACGAATTGAACATCTACAGCTGGTCCAACCCACAGAACTCCACCACGTTCTAGCCACCACAACTCAATACGCAGTCTCTCTATATAACCTTCATACCCAGAAAGAAATGGATGCACAAACTTATCGCCAAGAGGCGGAAGAAGCACGTCACCGAGAAAGAAGTGCCCGATTCCGATTAATGAAGACCAAAGATCAAGCCGCTTTATCGGAATATCAGACTGAAACTGCTATGAGGAATATGACCTCTACCATAGACGAGCTCCAACTAACCGTTGAAAACCTTACCCAGACCTTAGCTCAACGACAGGAGGAAATTGAGGCACTTACTGAGGCATTAAATCAGGCTCAGCACGACGCTCAAAATCAGCAAAACCTGACTGAAGAAGAAGAAGTGGAAATAATTGACGAAGAGGAATCTTCGGAGGAAGAACCCACGGAAGAGGAAGTGTCAAGACTAGACTCTACCTCCACCATCCCCTCCGCTCATTCCCCACTGCGTTTCGAATCAGCGGGAGAAAATTCTGATAATCGATCCCCTGACCCCGACACCCCTGACCAAGCAGTTACCTCAAAACCCTACCCAAATCTAGGCAAAACCTACCTAGTAGTGGGACCGCGGGATAAGATGCTGGAAGTTCTCCACCGACATGGACTAACAGAAGAGGACTGTGGGCCCTTCTCGCCTGGGATCGTCTTCCCCATAGCTCGAGGGTAGTGCTTATACAGGAGAATGAAGAGGAAACGAGTGGGAATATGTACTTATGTACAGGAAATAAGGATTGTAAAATAGTTTGTGTAATAGGGGATGTTCCAAACCATACAGTATGCTTAAATAAAGGAATGTTTGTGCAGGAAAGATGGACCGTTGGAACGAGGTTCGGTTCTGCGGTGACCACCACCAGGGATTCCCAGCCTTGCTATGCCAATGTCTTCAGGATCTACGATTCGACTCACAACATACCCAGTTCTATGGAAGTATGTATGGGTTAAATCATGAGGAAGGAACTGCTATGATTACCCTTATTGTACCGGCTGCACCAGAGAATCCGGATCGTCACCCTACCAATGTAATGGTAGTAGAGAACTCACTTGATCTAGCTGTACAGTCAGCCGCTCAGAAAATGTTGGTCAACTACACACCGAAAACCCTGACCGCTTCGCAGATTCTCCATACCAATTACTGCCCAGAATGCTACATGGGCAAGGACCGGAGAACATCACGCGGATAGCCGAAGAAATGGAAGAAGCACCCGGCAATGAAGATGACTCGTGCAGTAAAGTCACAGGGCAATACGTCCTGGCTCAACACAAGCATATCCTGGCTCTAGAAGGACAGCGAAGAGGCTATAGTCTGCAGCTTGAGACTAGTGCCAGGATTCTAAAAGAACTAAGAGAAGACATTGGGAAAGGAGAATTTAGGCAGATGGTATTGAAAGGACAGACCGAGACTTATGAAAGAATGCTAGAACATCAAGGAGAACGATGCCGACGTTATCAGCAAGAGCGAGACAGCCTAAAGGAAAGATTACAAGTTTTGCAGACAGAATACAAGCAGTTACAAAACTCCTTCCATGAGCAGATTGGTACTCTGCAAAGCCAGGTAGAATCTTTAACCAAGACCGACACGGGAAATCAAGACAAAAGAAACAAGGAGTTGAGATATCGCTTAGGTCGCCAGCGTAGCCACCTGGCCGACAACCAAATCCATCTGACCACCCTGACTCAAAAGGTGATATACCTGCAAGACAAAGTGAGAAGAATGAAGATGGGATGGCAACAATCAGATACCGGAAGACTTCAAGAGATAGAGCAAATGCTCTACCAAGTACCTATGAAATTCAGGAAGGAGATCAAGCCGACCACTTACACCATCCCTATCACCACCCTGGATTTAGGAGCATGCGATGATGAAATTCACCCTGCACCTCCTCTAACAACGGAGGCACAAATGGCGGCTACCATCGCTCTTCGAATGATTCCAGGATCAAGGACTACATCCGAGAAAGATCGAATCATCCAAGAGATTTACCGTGACCCGGCTGAGGAAGAGTACCTAGGAGAAAGAGCTGAGACTCCCGAAGAAGAGGACCCGCTGCCAGATGAAGACATCTTCTACTCCATCTAGAGTAATAAACAGGATAATATGTAAAAATGTAAATAGGAAGTGCGAACTCTAAGACGCTAGAATAATGTACAGGCCTGGGTATATCCCGGATGTACAAATCTGTGTGGAAGGAAATTGTTCAAAATGTAAAAATTTCCTTCAATAAAAATTATTTGATGTTGAACTAAGGACCAACCCCATACGAATAAATCCACCCCTCGAAACACCTTGAAACCTTAATTCTCCTATTCATACCTACCTTTCAAAAATATACCCTAATCCAGTCACTCTAAGTGGGGTAGACTCAACCACAAAACTGATCAAAAGAAAACCCTTGATCGCCCTTACCCCCCCTTCCACCAAATTATTCCCTAACCCACATCAAACCCTATTTGTCCCAATCCAAAGAAGAATAACCACTGAATCCTTACAGAAACACCTCTCAGAACTTCCAAAAGAATCACCATACCAAAACAAAAATCAGAAGTGATTTTCCTAAAAGTACCTCGCCTCGAAAACCCAACCCCTAACCAATAGCCATCCTCCAATCTCGAGGACGAGATTTCTTTAAGTGGGGTAGATCTGTGACACCCTCAAAAATTAATAAGGATTATTTATTTAATTATTAGATTAATTATCAAGTATATTAGACAATTATAGAGTAGAATAGGAATTTCTAGGAATGATAAAATATAAAATAATAACAGAAAAATAAAATAAAAGTTTGAAGGACCGATTAGGCGACCAGAGAGGGGGGGAGTGAATGGGAGCCGATAAAAATTTCTCTCACGAATCCGGCTACTCCCAAACCAACTCCAAAGCCTACCAACCGATCTTGCCAAGATCACGTAGCTACTGTGAGGCTACTGACCCTAGGAACAAGATCAACACAGCGGAACACGAATCGAACAAATCCAACACGAATCGAACGAAAACCACACGAATCACCAACTCTCAGCCAGGGGCGGTTGCACCTCTCTCCAGGGGCGGTTGCACCGCCCTTGCTTGCCAGGGGCGGTCACACCGGTATCCAAGGGCGGTCGCACCGGTCTTGCCAGACAGCACGGGAAGAAGGTCAACTCGAGAACGGATCTCCCAAACGGCTTGGAGTTTTGAGACGAAACTTTGGGTAGATGATATACACCTCAAGGAGAGGCTATGTCCCAAAAATCTCGGCCTCTAACTCCCTAGAACTCCGGGGATTTCAAATCTAGCGAAGAACACACCCTCCACGAGTTCATCCCGAAAACTTCAAATCCAATCCGATTCCCGGCGTTTGGGGGCAAGGGATCACCAGCAAAAGAGGCACAAGGCACTCATACGTGATTCCCCCAAAGAAATCCGAGAGAAAACGGGCTAGAAAGTGAAGAACGAAAATCCCCCAAAAATGGCTCCGAAAATACCTCCGAAAATGGAAAAACGAAAAGGAGCTCGGGAAATCAAATCATGGCACAAAGATGAGCAGCACAAACTCCATCACATAACCATGAATTCACCTATACAAAACTAGGAAAGATTAGAAGTAGTTCTAGGTGAAGGGGGATGAGGGGAAAACTAGTTCAAAGGAAAACCAAAGAGAAAACTAGAAGAGATAACAGCCACCACCCCTAGGGGGTCTATTAAATAGTCCAAATGGTGGTGCTTGAAAGACTAAACTACCCCTAAGCGATACATACCCCTCAGGGGCGAATATGACATTTTCCGCGAAGATTTTTCCGGCTGGGACACCTTCCACCGCAAGCTAGCTTCCCTCCGACGCAAGCCTTGCGATCACGCCGCGTGTCCTCCGGATCGAAGCTCCTCGACGCTCACGGGCGACCTGCCCAGGTGGGACCGGTCACACCGCCCCTGGGGGGCGGTTGGACCGCCCCTGGCTGGCAGGCCGGGCCGTCGCTACGTCGAGTCCTCGGTCCTTGGTTTTGAGGCCCAAACCAAGGGAAACCGTCCACCGATGATTTTGTGGCCAAATCACCAAACCCCGCGCGCAAGCTTCGGTCGTTAGCCGCCACCTTGCACCGGCTTCTCGTCCGCGTACGAGCTTCGGTTGTGAGCCGCTACCTCGCACCGGAACCACGTCCCCTTGCTCGTTCTTGCCAGCATGTGAACCGCACTTGATCCATCCGGCCATCGGGTCCCTCGAACCAAGCCTACTTGTCTCTCCGCTCCTCGGAGGCCGCCATGGCTAAGACCTTTCGCGCCTGTTCTTCACCTGCACCAATGCAATCAAGCCGCATTCTACACCTGCAATACTTGAGCCAAGGGAAACGTCAATCCACACCACGTTGTCAATCACTCATCACACCAGGAAGCGACCATCCACCGGTCCTCGGACACACCGGGTCCTCAATCTCCCCCTTGATGAGTGCATTGACAACACACACATAGTAACCATGATAGAAAAAGAAAATAGAAAAGAAATCGAGAACAAGACTCAAGCAAGTGACTAAAAGCAAAGATAAGCCGAAACAAAGTCACTTCGCAAGAGAAAGCTCCAGAAACGCCGACCCTTCAAGAAGAAGCGAAAGGGCTCAACACCATCGGCAAAAGAGCAAAACACAAAACACAAGTCACGAATCTCCAAATCACTTTTCAGATCACTCAAAGCACTCCCCCTGCATTGATGCAAACTCCCCCTGAACAAGTGAACTTGTGCGTGCGAAAATGCCTCGAGAATGGATCAAATCCCAGAAAACCTCGTGCCACTGCACAGGACCGGTGTGACCTCCCTGGAGGGCCGGTTGCACCGCCCTTGCTCCAGGGGCGGTCACACCGCCCTGCAGGGGCGGTCACACCGCCCTGCCCAGTCAAAGCACAAAAATGCAAATCTCAGAAAAATGCTCGGAATGATGTCGTTTCAACTCGAAAACCTTCCATAAGTGCCCAGCAAGGTATTCCAATGCTCAAACTCTCCCCCTTGTTGACAATGCACAAATCAAGGCAAAAATGCAAAAATTTCAACTCTAAGCTTCTCAAATAGGCAATGAGCGATACAAAATTCTACAAGTTAGAGAACAGGCAAACTAGACAGGCCACAGCATCATAAGGGCATTGCCGTCAAGAAGGTGAAGATATATAGCCATTTGACAAAGCCATGATCAATTTGTGCAATTTTTTCGAAAGGGTCACCTCATGAGCAAAGTCCTAAACATGGACTATTTGAGCAAAAATAAACTTCATCTCACCAAGATCATGATAGAACAAGCATTCTTGACAAAAGATCATTATAAACGCCCAAAATCTATCTCATGTCATGTCAAAGCACGGAGCCATGTGTTCACTTCTCATGGGAGACTTCTCCGGCAAACAACATGCAACCGCTTAGCACCCATGTGTGCAAGTGTGTGCAATGGTGAAAGCATAGAGACATGAGCATAAATATATTCAAATAAATCTTTTTCTTATCTTTCTTCTTTCATGCATAGACATCTCATTTTTCAAGTTTTTCAAATTAAGCATGGTACATGAAATGTCTTTGCGACAAAAAGAAGCTTATGCTCCTCCATGAGATAAACATGGGCTAAACATTTACAATGACACCGATCTTTGACCCAAATGAAAAGAATGACATCCTAGCATGACCTTAGGCAAAATATAGTCCATTTCGGCTCAAATAAGACATGCAAAGGCATTTACTCATGGGTGAAAGATTTAAGTTCAGTTTATCATTTTAATTCAAAAAGAGACTATCTCAAAAGAATATATATCAAAACCATCAAGAGCATAGCCATCCATACAATCAATCCCTAGCCAGCCTGCCTAAACTCTAAAATGTAGCAAGTTGTAGCAATCACTGCATATAGGAGAAGCTCATCCTAAGATATGATACAAAAGATGAAATCAAGATACAAAAGCAAGAAAAATGTACATCAAGATACAAAGATGGTACAATAGTATACATATGCTACAAGAGAAGCCTCCAAAACTCAGCTCAGAAAACCGCACACACACCAAGTTCTCCTCGCAAGCGGGTGAAGGTAACTTGGTCAAGTGGCTTAGTGAAAATGTCTGCAAGCTGGTTTTGGGTAGAAACATGGGCAAGCTCAATATCTCCTTTCTCCACATGATCTCTCAGAAAGTGGTACCTCACTTCTATGTGTTTGGTTTTGGAATGAAGCACGGGATTTTTGGCTACGCTTATGGCACTGGTGCTATCACAAAGAAGTGGAACATGGGACATGTCTAAGCCAAAATCTCTCAAGGTGTATGTGATCCAAAGCAACTGAGAACAACAGCTAGCAGCAGCAACATACTCGGCTTCAGTGGTGGATTGGGCTACGCTAGACTGCTTGCGAGAAGACCAAGACACAAGAGACGAACCAAGAAACTGACACTGACCAGAAGTAGACTTGCGATCAACACGACATCCAGCAAAATCCGCATCAGAAAAACCATGAAGTGCAAGAGTGGAATCGGCAGAATACCAAAGACCCAGCTCAGGAGTAAACTTGAGATACCTGAAAATCCTCTTGACGGCCTGACGATGTGAAGTCCTCGGTGAAGCCTGAAAACGAGCGCACAGACACACGCTGAACTGTATGTCCGGCCTCGTCGCCGTCAAGTAGAGGAGGGAGCCGATCATGCTCCGGTACTCCTTCTGGTCCACTGGTTCTCCGTCCTCATCCGCATCCAAAGCTGTAGTCGTACTCATCGGCGTAGTCATCGGCTTGGAGTCGCTCATGTCGAATTTCTTGAGAATGTCCTTGGTGTACTTGCTTTGGTGCACGAACGTCCCATCCTTGGTTTGCTTGATCTGCAGCCCGAGAAAGAACTGCAACTCTCCCATCATCGACATCTCAAATTCCCTGCTCATATCATCTGCAAACTTGGCAACAAGATCATGAGAAGAGCCACCAAAAATGATATCATCCACGTAAATCTGAACGATTAAAGATCTTTGCCATTTCTCAGCAAGAAGAGCGTCTTATCAACCTTCCCCATCACAAACCCCTTGCTAAGCAAGAACCCTCTCAATCTACCATACCACGCTCTGGGTGCTTGCTTTAGGCCATATAAAGCTCGGTGGAGTTTGTACACTCGGTGTGGGTATCTCTCACTCTCAAAACCCGGGGGCTGCCTCACATACACTTCTTCCTCGATCACCCCATTCAAGAAGGCACTCTTCACATCCATTTGGTACAATTTGAACCCTTTAGCAACTGCAAATGCTAGAAGGATCCGAATTGCCTCCAAACGGGCAACAGGAGCAAATGTCTCCTCATAATCTATCCCCTCCTGCTGCGAAAACCCCTGAGCAACCAACCTCGCTTTGTTTCTCACAATCTCACCACTCTCATCCCTCTTGTTCTTAACACCCACTTGGTTCCTATGGGATGGCAATTTGGAGGTGGTTCTACTAACTTCCACACCTGATTTCTCTCAAAGTTTTCAAGCTCTTCATGCATGGCATTGACCCAATCAGAATCAGATAAAGCGTGTCCAACATTTTTGGGCTCAAAAGACGCGACAAAAGCAGAATGAGCATAATGAGAGATGTTCTGTGACCTCGACCGTGTAGTGCGTTCATCCAAGTTCCCGATGATCTTCGAAGGTGGATGATCCCTCTGTACCAGCCGGGGAGCTTCTCGCCTCGAGATTGCCTCCCCCTCAACATCAGCTTCCACTTGAACTCGATCTGGTGCGTGACTCGACGAAGGTGTAGCAGAGGGGCCGTCGTCGAACGTCGTGGTAGTAGTGGAAGTAGAAGGTACACGATCTCCACACGGTGCCTGAAATTCCTCATCATCTTCATCATCAGGCTGTTCTTCCTCAAAGATGGGCTGTCCCAAGTCATCATCACCTGCACACTCAAAAGCAGAAGAGCTACACGGAATGGTCTCGTCGAAGGTGACTTCGCAAGTCTCCATGATTTGGTTAGTTTCAAGATTGAGCACACGATATGCTCGAGAATGATTAGCATAACCAAGAAAAATTCCATCCATCGAACGAGACTCAAACTTGTCCAAATTTCCTTTCTTCAAGATGAAGCACTTGCAACCAAAAACCCGAAAGTGACTCACACGGGGGGAACGACCATGGAAAAGCTCATAGCAAGTCTTCTTCTTGAAAGCACGAAGGAAAATCCGATTTGAAACATAGCAAGCTGTGTTCACCGCTTCTGCCCAATACTTCCTAGGAGTCCTATGCTCATCTAGCATCGTCCTAGCCATCTCACAAAGTGTTCTATTCTTCCTCTCAACAACACCATTCTGACAAGCAACATATGGCGAAGAGTATTGATGTTCAAGACCAAGATCACGACAGAAGGCATCAAAACGAGTGTTCTTAAATTCCGTACCATTGTCGCTACGAATAGCTCTCATGGCACCACCATTACTCTCGTTTTTCAACCTCAAAATCAGATCTCGAACAAAATCAAAAGTCTCATCCTTCGACGCCAGAAAGAACACCCACGCATACCGAGAAAAGTCATCAACAACCACAAGAACATACCACTTCCCACCAACTGAACGAACTCGAGCGGGGCCAACCAAATCCATGTGCAAAAGCTCCCCTGGACGCTCAGTCATAACATCTGTCAAAGGTGGGTGAGAAGCAGCAACCATTTTTCCATGCCTACACGGTGCACAAACCAAATCTTTCTCGAACTTGAGCTTGGCAATCCTCGGATAAGGTCAAGAGCACTCAAGCGTGTGAGTAAATCAAAGCTCACATGACCCAATCTCCTATGCCACTTCCAAAGCTCAGAAGAAGTACCAGCGATCAAACAACGTGAAGGACCAAAAGATCGAGAAAAATCAGCACGAAAAATCTGTCCCTCAGGAATGATCATACACACAAGGTCACCTCGAGAATCAAGAATTTTCGAATCACCACGTTTAAAGCGAACCTCATAACCCTCATCAAGAAGCTGAGAAACTGAGAGCAAATTGAAACCAAGATTCTTGACAAGAGCAACTCGCTTCAACATGAAAGTGTCGCTCACCTGAATAGCACCCTCTGACAAAACTCTACCTCTACCCTTATCCCCGAAAGTGATGTACTGCCTGGACACCACCGGGGTGAGACTGGAGAACCACTTACCATTTCCTGTCATGTGTCTCGAGCAGCCAGAATCCATCAACCAAAAGTTCTCCAAGCCTCCCACCTGCACAATCAGAACCGAGAACGAGAATGAGCAAATGACTCGACACTGGGGTTAGCACAGAACGAGTCAAACCAGTGTCGGGCCATCTGCTCAAAAGAAGGGTTAGCAAAATCAGCTCTACCGCGTGACACCCTCTCGTCTCTCACCATCGGACCTCTAGCACCACGCGGGGGAAAACGTGGCCTAGACTCTCTCCTAGCCTCAAAGCTACGGTCGAACCTCCCTGAACCAAACTGACCGCGAAACGGAGGCCGCCTAGCAAACTCACGAACAACAGGAACACCACGACTAGCAACTGTAGGAACTGTACGCACAAACGCGTCGCCTCTCGGCCAGGGTGAACGAGACACAGGCACACTACGAGAAGAGTAGTACCTGTCCCTGTTCCCCACCTCCTTCTCTCTTCTCACCTCCCTCTTCTTCCTCCAACAAAACTCCTCAAGGTGACCATCCCTTCCACAATGCTCACAATGGAAGCGGACTGGCTTTGGCTTTGGGGTTTCTCTCGGCTGTGCCCTCTCTCTCGGCTGGTAAACCCCACTCCTCACAAAGGTCACTCTCCTCTGAAAGTTCTCTGACTTAGGGTGGAAACTTGGGAGGATCTGGAGTGGTGTCAAGCTTGTTCAGCAGGTGGTTTGGTTTGGGTGTAAAGGTGTTCTTGAGAATGGTTTTTGGTGGGTTTGTGGGAATGTTTGCGGTGGAGCTCTCTGGATCTCTCTCTCTCTCACCACTACTCTCACCAACCTTCTCAGAACCAAGCCCACAACCATCAGCTCTCTTGAAACTCGCAATCAACATCTTGAGCTGAGGCTCACGACCAGACAACCAACCCAAACACTGTCTCAGCTCATCGTTCTCACCCTCCAATCTATTCACACACTGTTCTAGCTCAACATTCTTTAAAGCAACAACATCACAAGCAGAACAGGAATTCGCAATGGGTGATTTAAGTTGTGCTTCAAGTGAACTAATCATGGTGCGTGATTCAAGCAACTGAGCATGCAAAGCAGGACAAGAAGTACAAGCACCTAGCAAAGATGACCTAGACTTCAACTCAGCAAGCTCAACTCTAGCACTCTCTAGTTCATCCAAGCAGTTCATGTGTTTTTCCTTAAGCACAACAAGATCAGCAATATGCACATCACAGAACGAGCACTCTACCTCATCAGACACAAGAGGAGCATCTTTCAAAACAGCAATCTCAGACTCAAGCGAAGCTGCTCTCTCCCTAGACTCGCAAAGCAAAGACTCAAACTCCATGGCCTTCTTTCCAGTCTCAGAAAGCAAGGTCTCAAGCTCAGCCACTCTATCCTTGGACTCTCCTAGCAAAGACCTAAACTCCCTCTTCTCTTTGTTGGTCTTCCTAAGCACATCATCGCGGTTATCGACCAACTGCTCTAGCCTAGCAATCTCCTGACGCAAAGAGGTGGGATCTGTCAATACCTCATCCTCGGAGTCGGAGTCGGAGTCGTCCTTGCCCTTCACGGAGTCGTGCGCCATGGTGCAGTAGTCGACGGCGGCGAAGGAGATGCCGTTGAAGTTGCGGTTCAAGCTCTTCTTCTCCTTGCGGCGGCCGCGGTCTTCATCTTCACTGCTTGAGCTTGACGAGGTGTTGGTGGAGCTTGTGTCGATGTCGCTCGCATCAGCCACCATCGCTCGAGATCTGTTCTTCTTGTGTCCACCGTGCTTGTTCTTGGATCTTCTCTCGTCCTTGTTCTTGTTCTTGGCGCGGTACTCGTCCTTGGGCCGGTGCTTGTGGTCGTCTCGCGGGCGGTGCTTGCGGTTGTAGTCGTTCTTGATCTCCTCGGGGCACTCGGCGATGAAGTGGCCCATCTTCCCGCATCTGTAGCACGTACTCCCGGCACGCCTCGAACCCTTGCGGTTCTGGTACATCCTCTCGAACCTCCTCGTGAGCAACGCGAGATCCTCCTCGCTCAGCACCTCATACTCTTCATCTGGAAGGGACACAAGAGAAGACAAAGCAAAGTGTCTAGGAGTGTTAGCATGTCCATATCCAGAGCCACCGACTAGAGCCAGACTATGGGGATCAGTCGGACTCTTCGCCTTGGCAAGCAACTGCCTGTCAACCTCAGAAGACTTCAACTTCGAGAAAAGCTCATCCACAGAAAGAGTCTCATAGTTTGCCGACTCCATGATCGCCTCAACCTTGGCACCCCACACGGATCTATCAAGTGCTTGCAGGAGCTTGATAGCTCGGTCATGATCCGAGTATGGGAGCACGGTAATGTTGGCTTTCATGTTGTTGACAATAGAAGTGAAACGCTGAAACAAAGCATCAACAGACTCTCCTGGCAAATGAGCAAAGTTTTCATACTCTCTCCTGTACATCGAGAACAGCCTAGCCTTGACATGGCTATCACCACCGTGGGCTACCTTGAGCTTCTGCCAGATCTGGCAAGCTAGGTCCTCGCCCAAAACACGCTCGAACTCCTCGGCAGACAAAGAACGAAACAAGTAGTCAACAGCTCTAGCGTTTGCCTCAAACCTATCCTTTGCATCCTGGGCATCTAAGTTGGTGGGATTGACATAGTTTTCATCTTTCGTCACATCCCACAGCAACTTTCCTTTGCCTCGCAAGAAAGCGCCCATACGCGCAACCCAGTTCGGGTAGTTCTTCCCATCGAAGTGCGGAGGCCCGGAACCCCGATCTTGGTACGCCATCTTTGGATCTTAGACTGGTTAGAGTCGCAAAGACCCGTAACCGGCTCTGATACCAATTGAAGGACCGATTAGGCGACCAGAGAGGGGGGGAGTGAATGGGAGCCGATAAAAATTTCTCTCACGAATCCGGCTACTCCCAAACCAACTCCAAAGCCTACCAACCGATCTTGCCAAGATCACGTAGCTACTGTGAGGCTACTGACCCTAGGAACAAGATCAACACAGCGGAACACGAATCGAACAAATCCAACACGAATCGAACGAAAACCACACGAATCACCAACTCTCAGCCAGGGGCGGTTGCACCTCTCTCCAGGGGCGGTTGCACCGCCCTTGCTTGCCAGGGGCGGTCACACCGGTATCCAAGGGCGGTCGCACCGGTCTTGCCAGACAGCACGGGAAGAAGGTCAACTCGAGAACGGATCTCCCAAACGGCTTGGAGTTTTGAGACGAAACTTTGGGTAGATGATATACACCTCAAGGAGAGGCTATGTCCCAAAAATCTCGGCCTCTAACTCCCTAGAACTCCGGGGATTTCAAATCTAGCGAAGAACACACCCTCCACGAGTTCATCCCGAAAACTTCAAATCCAATCCGATTCCCGGCGTTTGGGGGCAAGGGATCACCAGCAAAAGAGGCACAAGGCACTCATACGTGATTCCCCCAAAGAAATCCTGAGAGAAAACGGGCTAGAAAGTGAAGAACGAAAATCCCCCAAAAATGGCTCCGAAAATACCTCCGAAAATGGAAAAACGAAAAGGAGCTCGGGAAATCAAATCATGGCACAAAGATGAGCAGCACAAACTCCATCACATAACCATGAATTCACCTATACAAAACTAGGAAAGATTAGAAGTAGTTCTAGGTGAGGGGGATGAGGGGAAAACTAGTTCAAAGGAAAACCAAAGAGAAAACTAGAAGAGATCACAGCCACCACCCCTAGGGGGTCTATTAAATAGTCCAAATGGTGGTGCTTGAAAGACTAAACTACCCCTAAGCGATACATACCCCTCAGGGGCGAATATGACATTTTCCGCGAAGATTTTTCCGGCTGGGACACCTTCCACCGCAAGCTAGCTTCCCTCCGACGCAAGCCTTGCGATCACGCCGCGTGTCCTCCGGATCGAAGCTCCTCGACGCTCACGGGCGACCTGCCCAGGTGGGACCGGTCACACCGCCCCTGGGGGGCGGTTGGACCGCCCCTGGCTGGCAGGCCGGGCCGTCGCTACGTCGAGTCCTCGGTCCTTGGTTTTGAGGCCCAAACCAAGGGAAACCGTCCACCGATGATTTTGTGGCCAAATCACCAAACCCCGCGCGCAAGCTTCGGTCGTTAGCCGCCACCTTGCACCGGCTTCTCGTCCGCGTACGAGCTTCGGTTGTGAGCCGCTACCTCGCACCGGAACCACGTCCCCTTGCTCGTTCTTGCCAGCATGTGAACCGCACTTGATCCATCCGGCCATCGGGTCCCTCGAACCAAGCCTACTTGTCTCTCCGCTCCTCGGAGGCCGCCATGGCTAAGACCTTTCGCGCCTGTTCTTCACCTGCACCAATGCAATCAAGCCGCATTCTACACCTGCAATACTTGAGCCAAGGGAAACGTCAATCCACACCACGTTGTCAATCACTCATCACACCAGGAAGCGACCATCCACCGGTCCTCGGACACACCGGGTCCTCAAAGTTCTATAACTTGAGTGCTCTATAAGGACAAAAACTAGTGTCGAAAGCCCTAGGTTTAAACTAAAAGAAGTTGATTCAAAAATTGAATCCAAAAACCCTTTCTAAACCCTTTAGAAAAATAAGAAAGGAAATCCTTTGATGATGGGCTGGCCAGCCGCGGCCCAAACTTCCAATGTCTGTTGTAGGCCCCCAAACTCCCCTTCCTAGCTCGCTTCCGCGCGGCCCAGCCCAGCGCCTCTCCCCCTCAGTTCCCTCTCCGCGAAAGTCCACAACTGCCCCTTCAATTTCTTCCTCTGGCTCACTCCCGCGCGGTCCGGCCCGGCCCACACCGCCGTCGTCTTCCTCCCTCCTCCTCTAGTTCCTCCCCCCTCTCTCATTTCTCCGGCGCGGCGCCGCCGCGTGCCCATCCCGCCACCGCATCGCCCCCAACCCTCGTGGCAGCCGCAGATCGACGCCACGCTACCTCTTCCATCCACTGCTTAGGTCAGAAGGGCCATCCCGGCACGGGAGCCCCCTTCTCCCCCATCTCGCAGCGGTTGTGCCTCGCCGTCGCCGCCCGATTCCCCTCCTCCGGCCAGGATAGCCCCGACAAAGGCGCGCGGGACGCGTGTAAGTACCACGCGAGGCCATCGCACATGAAGTGCGGCGCCGACACCCCCCCTCTCCGGCCATCCGCATGAGCGCCCGCGGCGGCACGCGTCGCACGCCGGCGAGCTTGCCGCGCCGCGTGTCGTCGTCCCGCTGCCCCGGTGAGCCCCCAGGGAGCACCGCTAGGCTATAAATGGCCCTGCGGGCGCCCCGGATGGTGCTCATCCTCACCACAACCCACCTCACAAGCTCCACGGCCACGCCACCACAGCGGGCGCAAGAGCGCCGCCGCACCGCTCCGGCAATCCCGCCGCCGCCAAGCCCTCAGACCTCCCTCCGGCCGCCGCGACGCCACTTAGAGCACCCTGTGGCGCCCAAGACGTGAAGCGAGATGCCCCGGAGGATGCCCGCGCCTTGAAGAGCGCCGCCCGAGCTCCGCCGCGACAAGAGACCGTCGCCGGTCGACCCCGTCGCTGCCCCGGCTGTCCCTCCTCTCTGCCACCCCACGGTGAGCACCCTAGCACCACCACGGCCCCTTTCCCCATTCCTTTTCCCCTTCCCCAATGCTAGCCGAGCCACGGCCAGTTGCTGTGCGCGCCGCCGTGCCCCGGTGAGCCGCCGGTCGGCCTTTGTGCCCCTCCCTAGCACCTCTACACCCTAGCGTGCTCCCCAATGCCCTGCAGATGCAAACCACCTACTCTTAGCGGCTTAGAAACCTCCCAACCCCAGACTCCCCTCTCCACCGGCCGCCGCTCAAGCTCCGGCGAGCCCGCACCGCCGCATCAGCCCCCAAACCTCAGCGAGAACATCATCGCCGTGTCCGCCGTGTTCCCCTGAGGCCATAGGTGCCTTTACCGCCGCGAGAGCCGCACTGTCGCCGCCGGCGGCGAGCCCTCCGGCGAACTCCCCCTGCGGCCCCTCCGCGCCGCCGCGAAGCGCGGCAGCTGCGCTGGCGCCCGCGTGGCAGCCACGCCAGCGCAGGGCCCGCCTGCCAGCCACCCGCATCGCCCGCGTCAGCCGCCACCTCCCCTTCCCCGCCTTGCGTGCACCTGGTCCGGTGGACCACAGGCTCATGGGCCGCGTGGTCCACGCGCCCACGAGCACTGGTCCATAGCACAGTGGCCTGCGGACTGGCGCCAGTGCTGGCGTCAGCTGGCCCCACTCGTCAGCCGCACAGCCCTAGGAAAAATGCTAGGTACACCCGGCTTAGTGCACCCAAGGAGTTATTTCTCCACTTTAGAAATTCCCAGAAAATACCTAAAAATACTAGGAAAAATAATAAGCCATTTAGTACCATCCAAATTATTTATACCCATTTCTAGGACTTAGAATTAGAAGGATTCTTTTTTCAACCTATAGGAAGCCTCCGTTAACGTACCCCGGTATATGCCTAATTTAAAATAGAGCCCCATAAATAGCCAATAAATTCCTAAAATTTATATAATATATTCTAAGGTTTTTCATAAGGTTAGATTTCCTAGAAGCCTTCCCTAAACTTAGAAATAGTTTATTGCCTCCCACCGACATTTCCAAACCCCGTCAAACCCCGCGTAGACCCTGAGACACCCCGCGAAACCCCGGCAATCCACTGCTTAACTTAGAAACCACCCCTATGGCCATCCTCTCTCTAGCTTCTCCCCTTACAAGTAATTCATTCGCTGTGATGATTGATTAGTCATATACTTGTATTTGTATAGATACTCCGCCAGGAAATCTCGGGACTGCAGCTCCGGCGGAGACTACCACCGTATCAGGCAAGTCTTAGCAATTTCCTTGCTCGTGATAATCAATTGCATTAACATGCTCTTCTCTTAGCTAAATGTCTGTAGTTGCATGGAGAGATAGCCACTCAGATGCCCCCAGCTACTAAGACACTACCCAGAGCCAGAAACCCTGGTTGCGAGAGGCACCCAGGGGGAAGAAGACGCGAGGTAGGGTGGACAGTCTCGGAGGAGCTCCTATCCAGAGGCCTACCTTGGTCGATTAAGGACCGGTTCTTGGGAAAGTCTTTCCAACGCCATGTACGGCTATACGGGCCGAAAAGGGCATAGCCTTCGGGAATGCCCTGTAATGTGAGGCCTCGACTCACACTCCACCAGCTACCTCTGGCCAAGCTACCCCAGGGGCCACGGTGGGCAACGGAAATGCTGGAGACAGCCCCAGACAGAGGGCTGGGACTGGTCGGCACGGGTCGCATGTGACAGGACTGGTAGGGTCCATGGCGATGCATGCCCTAACTTATATGATGCATCCATATCCGGGTTGATGTCCCTGAGTGGACGTTTCTGCGATCCCTGTTTAGACCCCAGTAGCATCCGTGGGTAGACCCAGATGGAAGCTGTCCAGAGATGGACGCCAGTGGATATGAGTCCCGTAGGGTGGCCCTACCGTTGGCCACGGGAGGGTCGCCTGACCGTATAGTTTCAAGAGTACAAACCTCTGCAGAGTTATCTAATCTATCGATAGCCGTGGCTCTCGGATATGAGCCCGTCTGGTTAAAGCTCCCACAGATTAGCCAAGAATAGCCCATAGGAGTGATAATAATGAGATGAAGGTGATTGCGGGATCGACAGAAGGATCCGGGCCAGAATCACCAGAGGGGACTGGTAGGGAGGTTCTTGCCCCTCCAGGACCCAACACCGATTTATTAATCACCAGTCAACTAATAATGCATGTTTATACCTTCAATTGTTCTGTACTTGCTGAGTGCGGTGGTACTCAGACTTGCTTAATCTTGCAGCTCCAACGGAAGGTCTTCCCTCCCTTCATCGGCTCTGCAAGTCGTCTTAATCAGGTCCTAGTTCCGATCTTTACTTTTCAATTCTGACTAGCCGCTGCCAACTCTTATGCAATTAATGTTTTCCTTTACCAGGAAATGACATTACTTCATGCTAGGTGGGCCCGCCGGGTGGCGGGGCCCACAGGGATTTCTCTTGACAGGCCTCAAGAGAAATCTTAGTCTTCGAGTGCACACGTGGTGTCTGGCTTGTTGATTAACTAGGAAGTGTGTTGCACCCCACGGAACTGCAGTGGTAGGCGGCAGGTGGTGACAACTCTGTCCGTCCTTCGTAGTCCACCACGTTCGGGTGTATTCATAACAGTAGTGCTGAGCCCGGAGAACCCTCTCTCTAACCCCGTTCCGAGGTTCTCCCATTCTAGCAGTCGAAGCGTGCTCTGTTCCCTGTATCTAAGCTAGAGTCTAGGCTAAGGCGAGAGTATCTTTTACTCTGAGTTAGGAAGTATCTAAGTCCGGTCTCTCCCAACATCTTTCCTTTTCTATAGACTTAGGGGCTTTTGTGTGTTGCTGGTCTTTCAGACCTTCTATCCGGTCATTCATTTGACCATTATCCCTCAAACCTAGAGTTTGTACCCTTGGGTTTTTGGCTTGATATTTCTGGCATATTATTCTTCAATACACTTTAACCATCTGCTTCCCTGCGGAAATATAAATACGATACCCTAGGATAACTCCCGAGGTGAAGTGCTAAAACGATATATATTTTGTGTGCTTGCAGAATCCATTTTGCATACAACGACATATATCTTTGCGCTCTTGAGCGTTGCTAAAAACGTGACGCTAAGGAGTGCCAACACCGTCGAAGCGAGCTCTGTTCCCAGTATCTAAGCTAGAGTCTAGGCTAAGGTTAGAGTGTCTTTTGCTCTGAGTTAGGAAGTGTCTAGGTCTGGTCTCTCTCAACATCTTTCCTTTTCTTTAGAATTAGGTGCTCCTGTGTGTCGCTGGTCTTTTAGACCTTTTATCCGGTCATTTACTTGACCATTATCCCCGAACCTAGAATTTGTGCCCCTGGGTTTGTGGCTTGATATTTCTGGCAACATATATCATTTCATTCTTCAATACACTTTAACGATTCTGCTTCCCTGCGGAAATATAAATATGATACCCTGGGATAACTCCCTAGGTGAAGTGCTACAACGAGATATATTTTGTGCGCTTGCAGAATTCATTTTGCATACAACGATATATATCTTCGCGCTCTTGAAGCGTTGCTAAAATGTGACGCTAAGGAGTGCCAACAAGCATTTCCGGCGCCGTTGTCGGGGAAACAATTGGCTAAAGTTATTGTTGAATTATTTGATAATCTTTACAGATTTACCAACCACTAACCTTAGTGACTTCACCACTGCAATATTCGTCTATTGTTGATGTGCTTGCTGGGTAGTGCATGACTGGTTTCAACCTACCATCAAACTTTGATCATAATCCAGAATGCATTGGAAGAGTAGTGCGAAGGAGATTCGTACCTCCTCAAATTTCACTCAGCTCAAGCAACACATTCGAGTCGTCATCCGACTCCGAGTCCGAACCAAATTCAGGTTCATCGTATTCTTTGGCCCCAGAATCACCAGAGATAATGGCTCAGCCGAAGAATACACTCCGTGAGTTCTCAGCCCCATCAAGCAGCAACTTCCCAGGACTGTCGAATGCACAGGAAGGGGCATTTGAGCTGAGATCTGGCCTAGTCAACATGGTTCAGGCCTAGCCCTTTCTACGGAAAGGCGATTGAGGATGCCAACTCTGACCTTCAGAATTTCCTGGAGGTGTGCAGCACTATTAACCCCAATGGCACACCAATCAACAGCATCCGCCTATAACTCTTCCCATTCTCTTTGCTTGGGAAAGCCAAGGAATGGTTCTATGCCAACAAAGCAGTCCTTTGAAGGACGCTGGCAGACGTACACCGACGCATTTCTGACCAAGTACTTTCTGGTGGGCAAGACCAACACCCTCCGAGGAAAAATTACTAGCTTTCATCAGCTAGACGGAGAATCAGTCCCAGAATCTTGGGACCGACTGCAAGAGTACATTGCAGCCAGCCCCCACCATGGTGTGGAAGACTTGTTGATCACTCAAAACTTCTTCCACAGCCTGAGTCGCCGATCGCAAGAGCTCTTGAATGCAGCTGCGGGAGGAGCATTCCTCTCGCTAGATGTAGACGCAGCAAAGGCACTGATCGAGAAGATATCCTCTCACCAAAGTTCGGTGGGAGAGAGACAAGCTCCCCGCACCGAGGAAGTACACCAGATTGACTCCGTCGATATGCTGGTAGCTAAGATGGACCTCCTATTGAAAAAGATGGAATCTCCTGGTAAGGTGATGAATCAGATCGTGGAAGACATAATCACATGTGAAGCATGTGGAGAAGCAGGACACTCGGGTAACGACTGCCCGATGACACAAGAGGAAGCCTATTTTATCGGAAACAACAACAATTCAGGCTTCCGTCCACAACAAGGTTGGAATTCCAAGCCCGACCTCCCCTTCGGCCAACAGCAAGGTAATCACTCTAACAATGGTTTTCAGCCGTCGTTAAAAGATATCTGGTACGGCCAAAAACAAATTAACGATAGCATTACTAAGAAATTTCTTGCTAATGATAAAGTTATGGAGTCAGTGGCCTCCCAGATTGAAGCTTTCAATTCTGTTGTCAAGAACCAGCTCAGCTTCAATAAAATGATTGAAACTCAAGTAGCTCAGCTGGCCCATCTTGTCCTAACCCCAATGCGGGAAAGTTACCCGGGCAACCGGAGGTTCCTTTCAAGGAAAATGTTAGTGCGGTAACCCGCGGGTTGGTAAGTCCACGCGGGATCCACACAATCCTCAAGATGCAGGTACCCAACAGAAGGAAGCTAGTGACACCGAGCCAGCAGCCGAAGAGGAAGACGACGAGGAACCCATCCTTGTCTCGAAGGAGGGGAACAAGGCACCAAAAGCCGCTAGCGACAGCCGTGATCCCACTTTCCTCCCGTTCCCTGAACGGAGGAGAAGACCAGTGGCCGACGAGCAATTTGACAAGTTCGTCGAGGTAATCAAGAAGGTATACATCAATATTCCACTTCTTGATGCTCTGCAGGTCCCGACATATGCCAAGTACATCAAGGATATACTTAGCAATAAGAGGACTCTAATCACGAGGGAGACGGTAGCGCTAACCAAGGAATGCAGCTCCGCCATACTCGGGCTCCACCTTAAGAAGAAGAAAGATCTTGGCTGCCCGACAATTTCATGCTCAATTGGAGGCCATGATTTCGACAACGCCCTATGTGACTTGGGGGTGAGCGTCAGCGTAATGCTAAGGTAGTTTTCGACCACCTTAAGCACATTTCGCTTGTCTCTACACCCATGTGTTTGCAGCTAGCGGATCAATCGGTCCGCTACCCACACAGAGTCGCACAAAATGTTCGGTCAAGATCAGGGATTTCTTCGTCCCTGTAGATTTCATCGTTCTTGACATGGAAGCCGAAGCCAAGAATTCTCTCATCCTTGGGAGACCATTCTTGAGTACCGTGAATGCAAACATCGACGTGGGGAAAGAGACCATTCAACTCAGGATTAATAGAAAAACCGAGAATTTCTCCTTCCGTCCTAAGGAGACCCCTCAACAAGTCAATATGGTCGGAGAAATCATACACAGAAATCCCAGGATGCCAACCATAAAATCACTCATGAAGATGGTGGAAGCCTTCGCCGCTAAACAAAAGAAAAGGCATGACTGTTATCATGCACGGCGAAGGATATCGAGAACCAAAGCGCTGGAAGAGCAAACAAAGCGCGATAAGGAGGTTGAATCCAAGCCTCGTCTGAAACGAAAGGAATGGCGAGTGAAAGCAGCCCTGAACGAAGAATCGAAGAGTTCCGCTCAGGACGTAAAACTCGAGCCCTCACCATAAGGTATATGGTACGTATCTATGCATTGCGTATAGAATAGGTTTTCCCTTTTCTTACAATTCAATTCTTTCTTTCAACACAGCATGTTTAATTTTCGAAACTCGCATCCATATTTTATTTGTGCATTGTTTAGCATATAAAAAATATGTATATATTTTTTTGGCCAAATGCCAGGCTGGCCGGCCCCACCTAGGTCGGCCGGCCCCACCTGTCATCCATTTTGGCCAGATCATCGAAGCAGGCAACCAGCGATCGTGCATGGGCACGACACAAGGGAGATGCAGCAAAGTGGAGCCAGCGCCAGGCTGAGCGGCCCCATGCAGGCCGACCGGCCTCTCTCCACTGTCCCTGTCCCATCGTCACCTACCAGTAGCACAAACAACAGCAACGTGACCACCGACAGGAGGATGGGCACGACCGGCACCATGTGCAGGCCGATTGGCCTCACACAGGCCGGCCGGCCTCCCCCTGCCTCGCCTCTATAAAAGTCGGTGCCCAGGTCAAGAGCAACTCGCCCCAAGTGCAGGTATGCAAGCTTCCGCAACGCTGCACTCTTCCTTTGTTCTAAATCTCGAAAATCTCTAACCAAGATTAGAGTGCAACCATAAGAAAACTCTACTGAAATTGATCTTTGAGTTCTTGTGAGAAAAAACCCTTTCCGGCAGAACGAGAACGTTTGTGGTGGTTCTTACCCCACAAGAACGACTAATCGAGTTGTGGTGATTAATATCCCACAAGAACGCCTAACCGCTGATTTCCTAACCCTTGATTTCCTTCGGGTATTGTAGAACTAATCTTTTGCAGGAATCATGTGGACTGTTGGTATTTCTTATGACCTACAGATAAATCCGCAAGCGTACGGATACCGATGTAGCTTTCACCCAGGAGTATTCCAGGAATCGATTTCCACGGGGAACGAGAAGTGTACTAATCCGTTAATTAGTTGATCCGAAAGGGTAATATGGGGGATATGGATGACAACAAAAAGAAAAGAAGAGATAAAAAGGCTGAGGGTAGAGAGGGTACTTGTGTAGCAATACTGGATATTTTGATAGATCAAGCAAGGCAGACTTGTTCAAGAGAGTTCACTTCGGCGCCTGAGACACCACCACTCACAGAAAGGGATGAGAAGGGGAGTGGTACCACCTACCCCTAAGTCCTGCAGTCCAGAACTAACGTGGTGGATTACGTCGGCCGGACAGGGCTGTCACCACCTGCCGGCTACCACAACTATTCTGTTGAACTGGGTGCAAACCAAGGTAACGACTAGTCTAGGCACCACGCCTATACTAATAATTACTACATCACTTGAATTCAGAGCAAAGCACCCACTACTAAGTAGTGAACGAGGAACCAGTGAACAAAAGCTAGCAAGTCTGAATGCTTAATAAATCAGAGGGAACCAGAATTACCAGACAAGATCCGGATGTTACTCGAAGTTGAACCGCATCCGCCGAGGTACAAAGTGGAAGAGAAACCGGCAACTCCGGCTTCTATCCCGGACTCTCACCTCACCTCTCTCCCTATTTTCTAAGTATGGGAGTGGTAGCGCTTCGCCCTAGAGCTTCTTCTCCTCTATCTTGTTGTGTGTTGAGTGGGGGTGAAGGGCGCCTTTTATAGCCTCCCAAGCATGAAAGCCAGCGTAGATGTTAAGCCACATGCTTGCTTAGCTTCCATGCGAAAGGGGAGGCATAACGGCCACGAAAGTAGGCCGGCCGGCCTGATTTAGGCCGTTTGGCCTGGGTCTGTCGCCATCTGGCACCGCCTTTCTTGTGGACGCTCCTGATGATGTCTTGAGGTCGGTGGTTGCTGCATTGGTGGCAGTTGTGACAGTTGGAGGCCGAACAGCCTAGGGTAGGCCGGTCGGCCTGGCCCTGACTCCTCTCGGCCCTCCGTTGCACCGACTCGCTCATCAATGGTTGCATGTTGTCCCTTGAGGCGGTTTTGGTTGTGTTGATTTGAAGCTGTCCGAGAATCCTAGGTTGGTGGACCCTTCAATCCATGCCCTAGGCCTTTCAGGTCCTCGGATCAAACCAACATTGATCTCATGTCTCAAGGTGTTTGTTCATGTGTTAGTTGTCCCCTGGATCAATGACATGGCCAGATGATGTGATAGGAGGCCGGTCGACCTAGGTTTGGCTCCATATTTTCTCTCTTTTCTCCTGTATGCTCTTGCACTCACAAATCATTCAAAACTTGTGGAACTCATTAGTATAAATGATATTAGCATGATTATCACTATATGAGCATGAAATCCAGAGAAATGTTGGCGGTAAAATCGTATAATAACGGCCGTCAGCATGGACTAAGGCGAAATCAAAGGCACGTGGAGTGGTGACCAAGTTCAGCTCCTCAGGAGAGCGAGAGGCAGGAGGTACCCCGGAGCAGGCTCCGTATCCGGATCATGACCCGGATGGAGCACATCATCGCCAGGACCGAAGAAGAAAGGGCGGTGCTTGATAAGCTCCAGAACCGCGTCTTCAGCCACGCTAAATACTTCGACGCCATGCTGCTAATCAAGACTGGTCTCGAGGGAGAGATGGAACGAGCATTCAACAATGCCGGATGGCAAAACTTCCACCCATCTCAGAAACAGGTTCTCATTTTCTCACTATGGAATTTCTGATGAGTTTAAAAGTTGAGGTTCTTCCCAACGAGACGAATATTCGGTTTTGATTTTTCAACAAGGATTTTATCTTGAGCCCAAAACAGCTCAGTGAGGCTCTTGGTTTCCACAAGAGATGCATCATTGATGCTGACCTTTTGGTCGCTAACCACCGGTACAATCGTGCCCAATGGTGGGATAGCATCACTAGTGAGCCTCTCTCTCGGAAGAACAACATCACTTCCATCCACAATCCCACGCTTCGCTTTTTGGCAAAGTGGATTGCCATGGTGGTTCACTCGCGCGCTGATTTGCGTCTTTGCCTTTTGCTTGACTTGGAGCGCCTTTATGCCATGGTAAAGAAAATTCGCTTCTCACCTATCATGAGCATGCTCGATGACTGGCAGAGGTTAGTCACTGGCCGAGCCACGATTGTCATAACCTCGCTGGTCACTCGCATAGCCACCCATGTTGGTGCTTTGCAGGGCGCTCAAGTTTCCTTCCTACCCACTTCACAAGAGTATCAGTCTTGCATCGGTCCAGACCATTTTACCTAGGGTCACTTGATTCGTGAAGGCCTTGGCCATACTCTCTTTATGTGTTACCCCGGTTTCATCGATGAAGTCGAGCTTCCATGCCTGGCTCTCTCGTTGAGATCGGTGAAGAGTCTAACCTTGCAGCTCAGGAGAAGGGAACCGGCTCGCCACAGTGTCGCAGGACCCATGACACGTGGCAGGCGCGCCAGGCACGATAGCGAAGCCAAAACGTCTACCGCACCTCAGCCTGAGTACCACCACCACCAGCAACACGAGTACCACCAGCAGCAGCAGCACGAGTACTACCAGCAGCAGCAAACCGGACCTACCGCCCATATGAACTTCGACGAGACTTTCGACTACTACCAGGAGATGGGACATGGACCACAAGTTGGACCATCTGCGTCCGCTAGGTACGACTACGAGAACCCGGTTGCCCGGGGAATCTTGGAGATCAGTGCCAGGTTGGACACGGTGAGTTTACAGTAGTAGCAGATCAGCGACAACCTCGCGCACACACCGACCTCACCCAGCAGAACTGGGGGATGACCACATCCCTCCAGACCGACCTCGGCGCCTTCTTCAACTACATGCATTACGATCCCGACCAGTACTACCAGTAAGCTTCGTTGAAGCTTGGGGGAGTCCCTGGTAAGTCCGAAAGTACTCCTGTTGCCTTGCCTTGCCTTGCCTTGCCTTGCCTTGTTGATGATAATAAAAAAACAACAAAAATAATAAGCATAAAAATAAATGTTGTATAAAAAGCTCCTTATGTATGGAAGTATGGTTGAACCTTGGGAATGATGAATGGTTGCTCTGTTTATGCCATCTAAGTACCTCATGCTTAAACCTTTACTTTTTAAGTATTTGAGTTCGTTGGCATTTAAGGATCAATCATGATTAACTGTGGGAGTAGAGCACATGTTCATTGTCTAGCTTGTTGTGAGTTTAGATATGGTTTTATTCAGAGTATAACTGTATGCTTAGTAAGGAACCTCTCGGAAGTTTTTATAAAAAATTTTACATGGTAAATCTTCCCTGACGGTTTAAAATATCCTATCCAGAGCCTAAACATTTATATCTTTTGAGCTACCATGTGCCATCTTGAGTTACTTTGAGTCTTGTCGAATGGTGAAGTCCGCTTGCAGAAGGCACTTGTCGTCTACCGGTCTTTCCCATCATACATCCACCTCATCAATAGCCTCAAATGTCCGACTAATCAATTTCCCGCTCCGGGCTTGATGTCCACCGTCGTCGACATACACTCGCAACACCCCCATTACCAAGCTCATCCCAAGGGTCCTCAATTACTCCATACAAATTTGAAATCCTCTCTGTTACCAAAGGAGAAAAAGAGATGCATTAGAAAAAAAAGATGGAGACAAATGCTCCATCCAAAAAAAGGCATCTCAAAATCAAGAGAGAAAGAGAGCAAGGAATTCAAAGACCTTTTGAGCATAAACACCTTTACCCTTTCCACTTGAAAACCCATGAATCCCAAAGACCGGAATTTGACGAGTACCATCGCTCGCGAACCACTCTTCGACTCGACAACAGAAGTAACCAAGGTATGCCACTCTTACCCTACCTATAACTCCACTTCAGCCTTAAAGTAGGGAAGGTTGGTCACACTTGACCAAAAGTGAGGATTAAACGCCTTGAGTGACTCGAGAGTAGCATCGGGGAATGATTTAAACCATCTTTTGTGAAATTCATATCTCCGAGATAGAACCTGAAAAGCTGCAGGAAATACTTTGGAAATGACCGTTCAGGCTCTCAACAGCCCAGGACGTGTACCATGCAGCCCCACGTTGAACCATGGTATGAGTTCTCTTTTATGCCAACTTATTCAAATGATTTGTTGAAGTTTTGGCTTAAGCACAAGGTACCTAAAGGGTATACACATTGAAGCAACTCCTGACCCACCGAACCTAGAGTTTCATCCTTGCTCAAGGACGAGCAAGAGTCTAAGCTTGGGGGCGTGTTGACGGCCATTATAACCTAGTATTGACCGTCAACATTTCGGTAAAATGAGGATGATCATACCATGTTCCATACATAAAAGTGTTTTTACTGACCAATTCCACAAGTTTTGGATGATTTGTGATTGCAGGATGAAACGGGTAAAACAGGGGCCAAACCTGGCATAGAGCCAGGCCGACCGGCCTAGCCCAGGCCGACCGGCCTCCCCTGGCCAGATCTGGCCACGCCACTGATCCACAAGCTAAACTAAGTATCCAAGATGATCAAGAGACGTGCAATCAATGTCGGTTTGATCCAAGGACCCGAACGGCCTAGAGTGGAATGAACATGGATTGAAGGGCCCACAACCTCGGATCCTTGGACAACCTCAACTGAACGCAACCGTTACCGACCTCAGGAAGCAATCAGGAGCGTCCATGACGAAGGCGGTGGCCAGGGGAGCCAGGTGTAGGCCGATCGGCCTACACCAGGCCGGCCGGCCCCCTGCTGCAACCTCACGCGACCATCTTCGGCGTGGAAGTTAAGCAGGTCGTTGGCGTGACGGTTACGGTGGCTACCGACCTTGGGAGGCTATAAAAGGCCACCTTCTCTTCAATCCAATACACACACCACATTTCTCAAGTTTATACTTGAAGGGAGCTCTTGTATCTTTTCCATTTCTTAGATTAGGATTAGAGTTGGGAGTAGAGTCGAGTCGAGCTTAGCTCGGATCTTTGGAATCTTCGGAGTTCTGGTAAAGCTCTTGTATCCTTTCCTTTATTCGAAGAGTTTATCAAAACAATTACTTTCTTATTTCAGAGCTTAAGTTTATCTTTTATATTTATCTCTTGCTCTTCTTTTTAGAGTAAAGATCTTGCTCTCTTTAGAGTAAAGTTTTGTCCCCCTTTAGTCTTAGTGTAGAGTTTAATTTAGCTCTACCGAGTTTTATCTCGCGGGTTTGCTCGCCTTGACCGAGCCGTAAGACGCCTTAGGGAAGACGGGGATTTCTCTTCACAGGCCTCAAGAGAAATCTTAATCTTCGAGTGCAGACGTGGTGTCTGGCTTGTTGATTAACTAGGAAGTGTGTTGCACCCCATGGAACAACAGTGGTAGGCGGCAGGTGGTGACAGCCCTGCTTTGTCCTTCGGAGTCCACCATGTTCGGGTGTATTCATAACAGTAGTGCTGAGCCCGGAGAACCCCCTCTCTCACCCCGTTCTGAGGTTCTCCCGTTCTAGCCGTCGAAGCGAGCTCTGTTCCCGGTACCTAAGCTTGAGTCTAGGCTAAGGTTAGAGTGCCTTTTGCTCTGAGTTAGGAAGTGTATAGGTCCGGTCTCTCTCAACATCTTTCCTTTTCTTTAGAATTAGGTGCTCCTGTGTGTCGCTGGTCTTTTAGACCTTCTATCCGGTCATTTACTTGACCATTATCCCCAAACCAAGAGTTTGTGCCCCTGGGTTTGTGGCTTGATATTTCTGGCAAGATATATCATTTCATTCTTCAATACACTTTAACCATTCTGCTTCCCTGCGGAAATATAAATACGATACACTGGGATAACTCCCTAGGTGAAGTGCTACAATGAGATATATTCTGTGCACTTGCAGAATTCATTTTGCATACAACGACATATATCTTCGCGCTCTTGAAGCGTTGCAAAAACGTGACGCTAAGGAGTGCCAACACGGGGCCAGCTCTGGCGAGGCCCTCTGCCTCCGCCGCCGCGCACCACTGTTCTCCCAGCTGGCGCTGGTGTGGCACCCGCGTGGCCGCCACACTGGCCGCCGCCCCAGCCAATCCACGCGGCCGCCACCTCCCCCGCTCCTTCCTTCATGCACCCGGTCCACATGGACCAAGGACCCAGCGGTCCTTTGGTCCATGGGTCGTGGTCCACGGGTCTACAGCACAGCAACAGGAGCGCGTCCGCACCCCCGGGCCCGCCTGTCTGTCTGTCTCTCCGCTGGAAATTGCTAGGTACACTCGGCTTAGTGGACACAAGAAGCTATTTCCCTGCCCTAGAGCTTTCCAAAAATTCTCAAAAATTTACCAAAAATCCTAGAATAATATCTAAGCCTAGAAATACCTTGTTTTCACAAAACCCATATCCACAACTCCTAGAATAGAAATAATCTTCCTTTTGAATTGATAGGCCTTTCGTCTAAAATAGAGAAACCCCTAGTGAAACCCTAAAAACTCAAAACCAATCCTTGAACCGTTGATTGGTGTATTGATCTGCGTGATTAACTCGCAGACTCTGACCCCCAAAAATGACGCCGAAGATCCCGACTACGAAGAGGAAGCAGGAAACGACCCCGACGCAGGGCAAGGCAAGTCCCGCCAATAGTACACTATTAATTATGCAAAACTACTTTTCCTACATGAACATGCAATGGTAAATATTCTTAAAACTGGCACTTATTTACATGGTTTATTTTGAAAGACTAGGGGAGTGGAAGGGTAACCTCGATAGGGATCCTATCCTAAGAGCCACTCCAGGTCGCCACTAAGGACCGGTTCGCGGGAGAATCTTTCCATTTCCCGAGTACACTTCCGCATGCCAAAAGGGCATAGCTTTTTCGAATGCCTATTTATGTGAGGCCTTGATCCACACCCCGCTAGCCAGCCTTGGTAACCTATCCCAAGGGGTCACGGAAGGGCAACGGAGCTACTGGAGTACAGACCCCGACAAAGGGCTGGGTCTGGTCGGTACGAGTCGCAGCAGACTAGGTCGGTAAGACCTGGTGGCAGAGTTGCCACAATAATTATTTTGATGCATCCATACCCCGGGAAGGTCCTTCTGCGGACGTGCGTGACTCCTACTTAGGCCCCAGTAGGTTCTGTGGACAGAGCTAGGGAAGGGCTTTCTAGATATAGACGCTGGTGGGAAAGGATCTCGTAGGGCAGTACCGCCTAAGTACATGGTACGGGCTGACCGAATGCGGGACAAAGAAGTACGACCTCTGTAGAGCGAATAACCTATCTAGATAGCCGTGACTCTCGGAAAAGAGTCCAATTGGTTTAAGTCCCAGACGATTAGCTCACATCAGTTATAAACAATGTGATCCGCGGACTTCCCTTACCGCGGGTTGATAAGTACATTTGTTCACTAAATGGAACTGGCAGGGAGGATAGCCCCTCTAGGACCTACCATACAATTTCATAAAATTACTATGGGACATGTTGGGTACCCCTGCCAGGAGTACTCACCCTTGCCTTGCTTCCCCTTCATAGCATAGGAGTTCACCGAGGACGGGGTGGACGACGAAGGTCCAGAATGGTGACGTGCTTATCCACGACGCTGGGAACTCTACGTAGTATCGTTAGCTCTATACTTTTTGAATAACACGGAGGCCTTGAAGCCCGCTTGTAAGCCCTTGTACAGACTCTAAGTTGTACATCGATGTAAATTATCAATTAAACTTACTCGAAGTTGGTTTTGGCACCCCTTGTGCGGAATTACTTGTATTAAGATTATTCCAGGATTAATGCAAGTACATCAGGAGCCCCGTACCGCAGGTGATCCCCACAGGAGTGGTATCAGAACCGGCTGGACCTTAGCACCCCATAGAATGGCCCAAAGAAGTAATTAGCAACCCTTTGAAACCTTCCCTGTGCTTCTAGGTTATGTAGAGCAGTTTCTAAACAAGTTCCTTAATCTTTTGGGATAGAAATATGGATGGAGACTCGTGGACCGACGACAAGGGTCGGTTACATTCTGACTGTAGGTTAAATATCGGTTTTTCGCGCCTCCTAAGGAATGCCCTTAAGGAACTAGGCTTCTTCAATATTCCCCAATACAAAGGGAGAGAATATGTGGCTAAAGGGAACCTGTCCTACCAAGTTTGGGTAACCATAGGGCCAGCCCCCAAGCCTTCTGTGGGAAAAGTATGGACGATCAGTGCCTATAGTTCTCGATATTCGGACACCATGCAATTAGTAGCCAAAAAGGCCGTAACGGAAGTTTGCCGCGACAGAGTGAACAGTACCGTGAATACTTCCCTCTGCTACCTCCCGATCGGAAATACTAATAGAACAGCCTGGAACTATCGTATGAAAGTCCTTTTCACTGAACCCATAATCCCCGACCAAGCCACCCTGGTCACTACCTTGGATTACCTCCTAAGCCTAGAAAACCTGTTCGAAAATCTAAACATACGATTTTGAGAAGCCCGACGCCGCGCCGAAATGCTTGAAGACTGCCTTGTCATAACTAAGGACCCTATGTCAGAGTTGGTGGACTATGTCGAGGCAACAGAGAAAAGAGCGGTGATGGCCGAACAATTAGTGGAAGGAGCTAAGGACGATCTGAGCTGGGAGCTGAGGAAGATAACAAGAAAAGCAAGAGGAAAGAATCCTGCCAAAACACCAAAAACAACTAAGCCGCAAACCAAGACAACCCCTAAGGCCGCCAAAACCACCCCACTTCCTCCTATAGCCGAATTTCCGAAAGTGGAAGTTGAAGCTTCAAGTCAAACAACGCCTATGAATAGCCGCCCCGAAGAAAGGGAATTAAACCAAACCATAAAAGGCAAGGAACAAATGGAGGAGAGGAACCCTGGGAAAGAAGATGTTGACATGACCCTTACTTAAGAAGGATGTGGTGAAACTTCCGGCATAACGGGAGAAGCAGTTAGCAATTGCGGAATGGATATCCCCATACACTCACCAATACTATCAGCTGCACCGATTTCGACCTCCGAGCTTAATATGGAAATTATGGAGTTTACCAACCAAGCCGACTTCATGGATAACTGGGGGTCAACCCAGATGTCTGCTGACTCCATTACAAGTTCCATGTGGGATGCGACAACTTCCGAGGGACAAGACTTTTGGGAAAGCTATGCCTAGGAAGGAAAAACGATGAGGAGAAACCCCGCCTGTAGATTACATATTTAGAAAGTACAGCGTATAGTGGCCTTGTTTATATACTTAGTCACATATGTTGTGTGAGGGATATAGTACCCGGGTACCTCACGAGCAAGCCTAGCAGCCTACCGATAGGGGGCGGCCCGGCCCACCGTTCTGGACCTGATGACGTGCGGGACAAGTCGGCGCATGTAGGAAGGATCTGGAAGGAGAAGTTCTGATTAGAATAGAGTTATTGTAAAGAAGGAAAGGATCCTTAGAGATAGGATCGGCTACAAACCGACTTGTAACCCTGCCCCCCGATATATAAGGCGGGCAGGGACCCCCTCCAAACAGATGATCTCATCACAAAATCTCTCAAGAGAACAATCCACGCAATACAACACCCCAAAACAGGACGTAGGGTATTACGTCGAGTCGACGGCCCGAACCTGTCTAAATCCTTGCGTCTGTCCGCCCTAACCATCTAGCTTTCGATCTTTGCGATCTTCCCTACATACAAATCACTTCCGTGGGCTACCCCATGGAAGACTGCCGGAGATCATATCACCGACAGTGGCGCGCCAGGTAGGGGATATCGCCGAGATCAATCTGGTGAGCCCGATGGACCGCGTCAAGATCTTGGACAGCTGCAACCTCCCGGACATCGACGGATTCGAGATCCAGTTCGGGAACATCACCGCCGCCACTTTGGATAACCAAACGGCAGGAGCTACAACCGCCACGGAGGTTTCCTCTCTGGCGCCGACTTCGGCCATCACGGCCCAATCCGGTCCGATCGCATCTGATCGCGCCGTTTCTGCCCTACTGAGTCCATCGCAAAACGTGAGGCCCGACCAGTCGGAAGCAGATCAGTAACCACTCGGATCCGATCCGGCTCTTGAGAGTCGCGTCGCCGAGTCATCTCAGAGCGTAAACGCTCAGTAGACGCGCGTCCCGAGCCCTGAGGTCATCACCATCCAGACCCCCGGCTTCCGCGCGCTTACCCAGAAGCAGAAGATGAAGGACATCGTCCAGGCGGATGATTCCCCCTCTGAGAGCGACTCCTACGAGTCAAACCCACGGGGACCCTCGATCCTGGACGACCTGCAAGAGGTTACACCGCGTCCGACTCCTCTACGGAGCCAGAACTGTTAGGATTACTCGGAGGATCGACTCCAAGTAGCTTGGAGCGTGGCACGCCCATAACCGACCTTTCCGAGTCCGAGGAAGATTACCTCGCGCAAGGAGTCGGGTCATACTGCTACATGGTGGCACCATCGACGCCACCTAACCTCGTGTCGGAGGACGAACTCACCCCGGCTGACGAGACGACCGAAGCTAGGGATCAGCGCCGAGGACGCAACGCCAATCGGGCGACTCGAAGAGCCGCCCGACCGCACGGGGACAACGCATCAGGATCTGGCACCGCTCAACTCCGAGAACCACCCTCGGAGGATCATTGTCGTCATCGAGATCGAAGCGACAGGAGAAGCAGTCGGAACCTGATACGCGACGGCATGTTCGAGTACAACGGATTCGACGTCTACGAGACGCCGGTCCAGAACCTCGTCACCATCGATGAGGAAATCAGTCGGCTACCACCCAGTACTCCAGGCCTGGAAAAGGTAAGGGCTTTCGTGCAGGACGCCTCTGTCCAGGTCCACCAGATGCAGAGCAGATCACGTACGGCCGCTTCTGAGCCCGGGCCGTCTCGACGCCGGACCAACGGTGGATCGAACCGTGATGAAGATCTTCGCAACACAATCAACAGAGACCGAGACGCAAGGGACGTCATCCGCAGCAGCACTGAGGAGCGTCACCGCGAAGAGATCCGACGTCGCGAAGAATACGATCGGGACCATGGGAATCCCCGTCGTAACTCCAACAGGAGCGGTTACTCGACGGAGTCAGAGTATACTGACTACTCTGATCCCTCCGGTAGCCCAAGGCGCGGCGATGACGGCGGTCGTACTCCACCTCGATGACCGACTCCGTCGCGAGGACGAGCGGCTCCCCCACGAAGGCGGCCGACCCCGCCAAGGGAGCAGACTCCACCGCGCAGCAGAACCTATCGACGGGACCGAACTCCTCCCAGGACTCGGTCCTATCGGAGGACCCGTTCCCCACCCAGGGATTGGGATCGCAGGAGGGAGCGCACTCCCCCAAGGACGACAGACGGCTCGGATCCGAGTGGTTCCCGCCCCAGAGGTCGAATCGGCGGATTCCAATCGTTCACTGAGCGCTTGAGGAGCGTAACCTGGCCTAGGGGCTTCAAGCTATCAGACATCGACAAGTACGATGGGAAATCTGATCCATCCCAGTGGCTTCAGATCTACTACACCGCCGTACAAGCTGCTGGCGGCGACGAGGACGTGATGGCGAATTACCTCCCCATCATGCTAACCAAAGACTGTCGCAACTGGCTAGCAGGACTCCCACAGGACGCCATCGACAACTGGGATCAGCTTACCGTACTCTTCATCGGTAACTACCTCGAAACTTGGGAGAGGCCCGGGAGCAAGCGGCTCCTCAGCCAAATACGACAACACAAGAACGAGACCCTGCACGACTTCATACGTAGGTTCTCGGAGAAGCGCAACTCCATCACAGATGTGACGGATCAGGAGGTGATGACCGCCTTCCAAAACGGCATCTCCGACGGAAGATTGATCCACAAGTGGACGAGAAAGCCGCCCGCGACTGTCAATGACATGTTCCGGGTCGCTAGCATGTGGGCGGACGCAAAGATTGCAGGAAAAAGAACAACTTAGCGAGCTCAAGAATCGTTGGGAGGAGGAGAACAGGACGACCCGCAAGCGCGACCGCCCCGAGGACGAAGATCGACATGACGACCATCGTCGCAGCGACAGTCACCCCCGCAAGAAGAAGAGCGAGGGCGATATGGTCGCCACTCTGGACCGGCCCAGAGGCCGGGTAACTCCAGAGGATTTCCAGCGCATGCTCGATGAGCAATGTCCATACCACAAGCACAAGCACTCGGCACTGAGAGTGCTACGGGTTGAAGCGAGCCTTCACTGGGGGCAACAGAGGCCCTCCCTACAAAAGGAGGAACGATAGTTCCCCGAGAGACGATAGGCGAGACGACGAAGCTGGCGACGATTTTCAGGAGGCCGACCGAGTGGTCCGTATGATCTACGGAGGACCGGAAGGTTTCGAGACAAAATGCCAGCAGAAGCTCACCAACCGACAGGTCATGTATTAATTTCTTATTTCTTTAAGATATTTTTCCCGAGTGGTTTTTGTGGATAATCATCCCCAGTTTCGACTCGGCAAATTTATAAATATCATCTAAGTTGTCAACAAAGTTGATTTCATCTTCTATCTACATTATGTCTACTACTCGAATTTCTTCTTTCGCGTCACGCACATAAAGTACGAGTGGAACAAACTTTAAATCGTGGGGGAAAGTACTCGCAAAGTCAAAGCTCTACACGCACGATAATGCTCTGCGGCATGAGACTAAGACCAACGAGGCTAATCTACTCCGTAACAGGTCAACCACTCGGAAATTACGGCTAGCGCAGAAAGGAAGGGAGTAGCACCTCCAGAAACTTATATACAAGCACAAAAGATTAAACATTGTTCAAAATACTTCTACTACCAATACTACAGATAATCTACAAAAATTATTTTGCAGGATCGCCAGCACCAGAAGGGCCAGCCTCATCAGTTTTTCATCGGGATTACACCCAATGGGTGGAATTGAACACACAAACACCCAAAGGAAGAAGATTGTGGCGGGGATGGCTTATAATGGAATGAACCATTCCTCCCGCGCGCGGCGCGATGTTTGTCTCGGGAACTTAACCGACGCTAGCACGTCGCGTCGCTTTAAATTCAAAGATGCTATTTGGAGTCGCGATATCTCGCGATATTCTGGCTTCATGAGGCAACCGTTAGTTTCCCTAGGAAACAATGGGCTTAACAGGATTGATGGGCCTAAATGGGCTGACTTAAGTCAGATAGGCTAAAATATAGCACGACCTTTCGGTTCTGTTAATTAACAAATACGTGGGTTCCTGAGCTAGTGTTCAGGGGCAGAAACCACTCGGTCGTGAGGCTAAAATTAGTCGACGGCCAGGCTTATTTTCGCAATTAATATTGCAGCCTTGCAATTGATATTTAAAAGGCATGCGATACTATCGCTAGATTGACTCGGAAATCTGGGTCAAGTGCTGACAAGTATAAATCTTGTGAGAAGGTGATTTACCATATGGTCAAGCTGGGTCGTGGGACACGACTCGGGAGTCACGCCGAGTTCAAAGAACTTGAGAAAAGATTCCTTCAGAAGGGGAAATAAAAATGCCCTAAAAGGAGAAAATTATGCAAAATCCATGCCCAGAGGCATGGGGGCTGAAAAATTCAGTCAGGATCCACAACTTTTAGAGTCTTGACACGATCGTGCCGAGTTGAATCAAGACTCGGGGGCTACACCCAATGGGTGCACCTGGAGGTGCACACCATTGATGGATTAAGTTCAAAAAGAGCTTTACAATATTTTATTTTTGACCCTCGACCAGACTATTCTACTCTGCTCAAGGCTCGGGGGCTACACCCAATGGGTGCACCAGGAGGTGCACGCCATTGAAGATCAAATTTTTGATGAAGAAAAGTCGAAGACCCTTGACCAATTTCATATTAAAATTGCCCAAGGCTCGGGGGATAAGTGTATACACTTCGCTTTCGCGTCGTGAAAAAGAGCACTTCTTCCCCTCACTACGGCTACAATTGAAGGATCGTTTTCAGGAACGTTTGAGCATGCACTCGGATCTTCCTCGAAACCACTCGGATCTTCTTCGAAACCACTCGGATGAAGTCCTAAACAACTTGGGAGCACTCGGATCATGCAAGAAAAAGACAGATCAATTACAGCCAACGATTGGCCAAGAAGTGCTCGGGGGCTACTGTGGGGGATATAGTACCCGGGTACCTCACGAGCAAGCCTGGCAGCCTACCGATAGGGGGCGGCCCGGCCCACCGTTCTGGACCTGATGACGTGCGGGACAAGTCGGCGCATGTAGGAAGGATCTGGAAGGAGAAGTTCTGATTAGAATAGGAGTTATTATAAAGAAGGAAAGGATCCTTAGAGATAGGATCGGCTACAAACCGACTTGTAACCCCGCCCCCCGATATATAAGGCGGGCAGGGACCCCCCTCCAAACAGATGATCTCATCACGAAATCTCTCAAGAGAACAATCCACGCAATACAACACCCCAAAACAGGACGTAGGGTATTACGTCGAGTCGACGGCCCGAACCTGTCTAAATCCTTGCGTCTGTCCACCCTAACCATCTAGCTTCCGATCTTTGCGATCTTCCCTACATACAAATCACTTCCGTGGGCTACCCCAGTGGAAGACTGCCGGAGATCATATCACCGACATGTTGTATTGCGTGCAATTGACTTCAAGTCCCCCGCCTAGAAATAAATAAAGTGTACATGTTTGAGCATAGCATAAAACATTATTTTCTAAACTTACCTCTTTCAAAAGAAAATTCTTTTCTGGATTAACTTACCCCTTTCTACCCGTAGACCGTCATTATTGATACGGAATCTAATGTGCAGATGAAGCCTAAGAGATCTGCTAGAATACAGGAGCGACGAAACCGTCAAGCTAGGAACCCGGGATATCAACAGAGCAATGAACAGTCTGAAGAGGAGAGTGTGCATGTCAGGACACGCTCCAGGAAGAATCAAAATCTCTCTGCCGACTCCCAAGAAGGATATGAAGAAGATGCAATGGATATATCTATAGATGGAGAAGGGGAAGCTGAAGAGCAGCAAGAGGCTCATGACCCACCACCTCCACCCATGGTTGATTTAGTGGAAATTATGGCTAATCAAACTCGATTAATGGAAACCATTGTCCAAGGTATGGGCCTTAATCAAAACCCTCGCCCGGGAAATGAATTGCGACAGCCCCACAAGATCATAGAGTTTATAAGAACCAATCCACCAACTTTTGATAGTATCGACTGTTGACGGCCATTATAACACCGAAGTGACCGTCAACATTTCGGTAAAATGAGGATGATCATACCATATTCCATACATAAAAGTATTTTTACTGACAAATTCCACAAGTTTTGGATGAGTTGTGCTTGCAGGATGAACCAGGAGAAACAAGGGCCAAACCTGGCACAGAGCCAGGCCGGTCGGCCTAGGCCAGGCCGACCGGCCTCCCCTGGCCAGGTCTGGCCACGTCATTGATCCACAAGCCATGCCAAGTGCCCAGGATGATCAAGCACCGTGCAAACAACGTCGGTTTGATCCAAGGACCCGGAAGGCCTAGAGGTGAAAGCACATGGATTGAAGGGCCCACATCCTAGGATTCTCGGACAAGCTTCAACTAAACGCAACCGTTACCGACCTTGGGAGAGCATCAGGACTGTTCCTGCAGAGGACGGTGCCAAGTGGCACCAGGGCCAGGCCGGCCGGCCTAGCCCAGGCCGGCCGGCCTCCCTCTGTGGCCGCCACGTCTCCTCCTTCGCGTGAAGCCTAAGCAGAGCCTTGGCGTGCTAATGACGCTGACATCCACCCCCTGGAGGCTATAAAAGGAAGCTCATTCACCTTGGGAAGACACACACCACATATCTCAAGTCTTTACTTGAAGGGAGCTCTAGTATCTTTTTCATTTCTTAGATTAGGATTAGAGTTGGGAGTAGAGTCGAGTCGAGCTTAGCTCGGATCTTCTGAAAGTGCATCTAGGCCCCTAGTGGGTTTTGGTGAATTGAGTGACACCTAGATTAAAGAGCTAATGATTTTGTTGAGTTTATGAGCAGGAATTTGTCATAAAGTCAATAAATTGGTTACAAGAGATTTATTCCATATGGTAATTCAAAGAGGCTCATACGACAAGTCATTTGACTAGGCTATGGTCAGTAGTGAAAAATTGGCAAGCAATGAGTTAATTCGAATTGAGACATGTGTTCATGGCAACTATTTAATCTCATATCAAGATGAAGCTTGTTGATGATGACATAGCACTAGAAGGGATTCTCTTACAAAGAAATGAGATATTTATTTAAAGAGAAGAACCAAAAATAAAATCAAAGTGCAAGCTAAGGGAAAATGGTCAAGAAAGATGATGGCATGGGACATCATTGATCTACACTTAATACATAGCTTGTATATGAGGCATGGACATTGTGATTCAAATCAAATGGTCAAAATTGATAAATGGACTTCATGAATGATGCAAGCCTACATGAAGCTCTAAGTGATGCTAAGGTGAAGAGTCGAAGTTCGGGATAGTGTTTCAAGGTACCAAGCAATGTGTGATCAAGTTGCGGCTTGAGTCATGTAGTCTTTGCTAAGGGTGAAGAAACTTTCTTCGGATTCAACTTAATGAATCTTTGTCATGAAGAGTTTATTGTAGAGAAGCGTCAATCTTCAAGAAACAAGTGAATTGAACTAGAAGTGGATTTCATTCAAAGACAAAGGTTCAAGTCACTAGCTCAAGGAAAAATGTGCTCAGTTCAAAGAACCAAATGAGATGCACTCCTCAGGTTGAAAAAGGATCAAGACACGGCATGAATATGCAAATGAGAAGTTCAAGTTGTAGAAATCCATTTTATCTTTGATCTTGAGTATAGGTATGCCGTACTATCAAGAGGGATGCATCACATAGTGTTTTGGTTCAGTCTCAATGCTCAAGTAACCTAAGTGAGTTGAGAGAAACACAAAAGCCTCACGCACACTTGTGAGTTTCTGAGTGTATATACTCGGCAGTGCCGAGTTTGCCAACTCGGCAGTGCCGAGTACATAGAGTGTGCCAACGGCTAGTTCATTCAAATTCTCGGCAGTGCCGAGTTGGTGAACTCGGCAGTGCCGGGTTCACAACGGCTAGTAACGGCTAGTCTTCTTGGAGTGGAGTATTTATACCCCACGACCTCAACTGTTGCTAGCTGCTGCTTCTGAGGGTTTCTGTGTGCTTCCTTCCTGTTCTAAGCTAAGCAAAAGCCAAGTAAGCTCTCCCCAACCTCTCTTTGTGAGATTGCACATTCAAAGTGATATTTTTGTGTTGGGTTGAGAGAGAGATAGCTTGAGAGACATCAAGAGCACAGCAAAACCTTGAGCATTTGAGTTGGTACAAAATGGTGTGATTCGCATTTGTTACTCTTGGAGCTTTGCTCCTAGACGGCTAGGCGTTGCCCGGTGAGCACCCGGTTGTGTGGGCTGTCATGGGAAGTTTGTAAAGGTCGGCTTCCACCTCAAGGGAACCATTCTTCTTAGTGAAGGGCCATAGTGTGCTTGAGTAGCACTTTGGCGGGGAGGCTTCGCGGAGCTCCTCAAACGGAGATTAGGAACCACTGATCTTGCCTTGTTGTGGGCATGCAGTGGGTCTGAACTTCGGTAAAATCCCTGTGTCAATTGTGATTGATTATTGTATTGTGGATTTGAGGAGATCTCCATCGAACACTTGTGTTCTTGGAGAGATTGTTGTTTTTCTTGTGTGCAGGGACTGTGTGAACCTGCTAAGGAAAATCATCTGAGCATCCTCCACATTTGGGGTTTGATCCAAAACTTAGTTACTCGCACTTAGAAATTGTACTCACTCTGCTCTGTGTGTACTCGGCAGTGCCGAGTTCATAAACTCGGCAGTGCCGGTTACATTGACTGCTCAGCCAAGTATACCTCTGTATACTCGGCAGTGCCGAGTTGGAAAACCCGGCAGTGCCGGTTTTGGCAGGCAGTGAATTTTATCCGCTGCATTTTGAGTGAAATTTGTAGGTGCGCCTATTCACCCCCCCCCTCTAGGCGACATCACGGTCCTTTCATCTTCGGAGTCTTCGGAGTTCTGGTAAAGCTCTTGTATCCTTTCCTTCTTTTGAAGAGTTTATTTATACAATTACTTTCTTATTTCAGAGCTTAAGTTATCTTTGATATTTCTCTCTTGCTCTTCCTTAATAGTAAAGATCTTGCTCTCTTTAGAGCAAAGTCCTTTTCTCCTTTAGTTTTAGTGTAGAGTTTAGTTTAGCTCTACCGGGTTTTATCTCGCGGGTTTGCTCGCCTTGACCGGGCCGTAAGACGCCTTAGGGAAGACAGGGATTTCTCTTGACAGGCCTCAAGAGAAATCTTAATCATCGAGTGCAGACGTGGTGTCTGGCTTGTTGATTAACTAGGAAGTGTGTTGCACCCCACGGTACAGCAGTGGTAGGCGGCAGGTGGTGACAGCCCTGTCCGTCCTTCGTAGTCCACCACGTTCGGGTGTATTCATAACAGTAGTGCTGAGCCCGGAGAACCCCCTCTCTCACCCCGTTCCGAGGTTCTCCCGTTCTAGCCGTCGAAGCGAGCTCTGTTCCCGGTATCTAAGCTAGGGTCTAGGCTAAGGCTAGAGTGCCTTTTGCTCTGAATTAGAAAGAGTCTAGGTCCGGTTTCTCCCAACGTCTTTCCTTTTCTTTAGAAATAGGTGCTCCGTGTGTCGCTGGTCTTTCAGACCTTCTATCCGGTCATTAACTTGACCATTATCCACCCAAACTTAGAGTTTGTGCCCCTGGGTTTGTGGCTTGATATTTCTGGCAAGATATATCATTTCATTCTTCAATACACTTTAACCATCTGCTTCCCTGCGGAAATATAAATACGATACCCTGGGGTTACACCCACGGTGAAGTGCTACAACGAGATATATTCTGTGCGCTTGCAGAATTAATTTTGCATACAACGACATATATCTACGCGCTCTTGAGCGTTGCTAAAAACGTGACGCTAAGGAGTGCCAACATCGACGAGCCACTCGAAGCCGATGATTGGTTGAAAATGATTACCAAGAAGCTGGAAACCATCCATGCTGAAGGTAGGGACAGGGTATTACTAGTAGCCCATCAGTTACAAGGATCCGCCAGTGAATGGTGGGATAATTAATGTATGGCAACGAATAATGCCACCGATATTTCCTGGGAAGAATTTCAGGAGGAGTCCTACCGCTATCAAATTCTAGAAGGAGCCATGGATCGCAAGGCCGATGAATTTAAGGCACTCTGCCAAGGAGGCATGACAGTGTCACAATATCATCGCAAGTTCATGAAATTAGCTCTCTATGCCCCTGATGAAATAAGTTCGGATAAGAAAAAGAAAGGCCAGTTTAAGAAAGGTCTTAATAGCATCAACCGATAGCAAATGATCCCGCACATATACCCGGACTTCAATGTTCTGATCAGTCAAACCATCTCGGCCGAAACTGCCCATTATGAGGAAGACCGGAAGAAGAAGTACCAGACCTAACGCATCCAGCAGCGGAATACGCGAGCAGCAAACTTCTCTACACAGTGTACCCGCTTCAATCCAAACTTTGCCTCCTGAGGAACATCTTCCCATAACACTACCACACCACCAACAAACTCGGGTCGTAGCTTTAATACGGGACAATCTCCCCATACCAAAGCTGCCACTGCCCCTGCTACCAGCGTAGGAGATAAAACTTGTTTCCACTGCCGCGAACCTGGCCACTTCATAGCCAACTGTTCCTACAAGAATAAAGGACCCGCACCAGCCGCTTCGGTGGGAAGCTCACGCCCGACCCCGAGTGGACGAAATGGCCAACAAAACAAAACGCACGTACCATCCTATACTCAAGGATGCCTGGATTACGTGGATACCGAGGAAGCCCAAGCAGCTCCTGACGTTGCACTCAGTAAGTTCCCAGTTAATTCCCGCCCTGCAAATATCCTATTTGATTCTGGAGCATTGCATACCTTCATCACTTTAAAATTCGTTAAAGAAAACTAGTTACCTACCACCCCACTAGAGAACCGCATCCTAGCAACAACCCCTGGTGCCAAAATACCGTGCCAACTCTGAAGTGTGGGAGTTCGAATCCTTTTAAGTGGGGTAGAATTTCTAGCAGACCCAGTGGTACTAAATTCAGAAGGTATAGACCTAATCCTGGGAATGGATTGGCTGAAGAAACACAATGGACAAATAGATTGTGGAGAAGGATTAGTCACTCTTACCAGCCCTGATCACCAGATAGTATAATGCCAGGTCAAAATAAAAGTGTCGCAACTATGGTATATTTGATGGATGTTACTTTAGTTGAGCAAGTACCAGTAGTCAGAGAATATCCTGATGTTTTTCCCGAAGAACTACCTGGCCTACCTCCAGACAGGGACGTAGAATTCGTTATAGATATTCTACTAGGCACATCCCCTATAGCTAAAAGACCATACAGAATGGCTATTGACGAATTGGAAGAATTGAAGAAACAATTCAAAGATTTGTTAGAAAAAGAATTTATACGCCCTAGCTCATCACCTTGGGGTTCACCGGTTTTATTCGTAAAGAAGAAAGACGGAACCTTAAGAATGTGCGCCAACTACAGATCCCTTAATGAAGTTACTATCAAAAACAAGTACCCACTACCACGAATCGATGATCTGTTTGATCAGTTGAAAGGAGCCAAGTATTTTTCCAAAATAGACTTGAGATTAGGATACTACCAACTAAAGCTTCGGTGGGATGATATATTGAAGACATCATTTGTCACAAGATACGGTCAATTTGAGTATACCGTTTTGCCATTCGGCCTGACCAATGCCCCTGCCTACTTCATGAATTTGATGAATAAGGTAGTCATGAAAGAATTAGACAAATTTATGGTAGTATTTATCGATGATATCCTAATCTACTCCAAGACAGCTGAAGAGCATGAAAGGCATCCCAGAATTGTTTTGGAAAGACTGTGAGAACATCAGTTATATGCCAAGTTTAGTAAATGTGAGTTCCGGTTAGAGAAAATTGCTTTCCTTGGACTCGTTATAACACAACAAGGTGTTGAAGTAGACCCCTCAAAAGTAGAAGCAGTCCTCGAATGGCAATAACCGCGAAATGTACGTAAGGTACAGAATTTTCTGGGATTGGCCGGGTATTATCGAAGATTCATTGAAGGATTCTCCGGTATAGCCAAACCCCATGACAGGACTAACCAAGGATGGAATAAAGTTCAAATGGATAGTGGCATGTGAAGCTAGTTTTCAGGAATTAAAGAAAAGACTAGTAACTTCCCCAGTATTAGCTCTTCCGGATATATATCAGAATTTTGTGATATACTGTGACGCCTCCCGTAAAGGACTGGGAGTTGTCCTAATGCAGAATGAAAGAGTAATAACATACGCATCACGTCAACTGAAGACACATGAGGTGAATTATCCTACCCATGATCTGGAACTAGCCTCAGTGGTTGACGCCTTAAAAATTTGGAGACACTACCTACTCGGCAAAAGATGCGACATCTATACGGACCATAAAAGTCTCAAATACATCTTCACTCAAAAGGAACTGAACCTAAGGCAAAGAAGATGGCTAGAGTTAATGAAAAATTATGATCTGCAATTGAAATACCACCCTGGAAAAGCCAACACCATGGCTGATGCCCTAAGTCAAAAATCTAGTTGCAAACCGGAAAAGTTAACCCAAGAAATGCGAGCCCTGAACCTACAGGTTATACCCTTCAGATACCTTGCTAATATACACTTGCATCCTCTACTCCAAGTACAGATCAAGGAGGCCCAAAAGAGAAGCAAGGAAATCATGTTATTACAGGACTCAATCGGACTACGGAAAGGTCCGGAATTCAGGATTGATAAAGAAGGCACCCTTTACTTTCGGGATATAATCTGTGTGCCACCCCAAGATGAATTAAGAAAAACCATTATGAGTGAAGCCCATAATTCTGCCTACTCCATACACCCAGGATCCACCAAAATGTACCAAGACCTAAATGAGTCATATTGGTGGCCAGGCATGAAGAGAGACATAGCTGAGTTCGTAGCCAGCTTCCATATCTGTAGGACTGTTAAAGCAGAACATCAAAAGCCGGTTGGACTACTACAACCATTACCGATACCTGAATGGAAATGGGAAGAAATCATTTGTTGGTTTACCCAAGACAGCCAAAGGGAATGACTCGATATGAGTAAACGTAGATTGACTTACTAAGACCGCCCATTTCATCCCCGTAAAAAACAACTTATGGAGGAGTTAAGTTAGCTTGGTTATACGTCAACAATATCCTAAAATTACATGGAGTACCTAAGAGAATAGTGACAGACCGAGAGCCACAATTTACCTCTACATTCTGGAGAACTATGCATCGAAGCTTAGGCTCTTCCCTAGACTACAGATCAGCATATCACCCCCAGACCGAAGGACACACAGAACGAGTAAATCAGGTCCTAGAGGACATGCTACGAGCCTGTGTCCTGACTTACGGAAAAGATTGGGAAGAAAGTCTAGCATATGCTGAATTCTCTTATAACAACAGTTATCAAGCTTGTCTGCAAATGTCGCCGTTCGGAACCTTGTACAGCAGGAAATGCAGAACTCCATTAATATGGTCGGAGGCCGGAGAAAAGACTCTGTTTGGACCAGCCATACTACGAGATGCCGAAGAGAAAATTAGGCAAGTACGAGAAAACTTGAAAATAGCACAAAACCGACAGAAAAGCTATGCAGAGACCCGAAGGAAAGAATTGGCATTTCGGGCCGATGAGTATGTATATCTAAAAGTAGCACCAATCTGAGGAACTCGAAGGTTTCATGTATCCCAATTATGGAAATGTCTGAGAATACCTGAAGAACAAACCACCCCAGAGGTAGTGGATCTGTAACCAGACCTACAATACCAAGAGAGACCCACACGTATACTGGATACAGCCATCAGACAAACCCGAAGAACGACAGCCAAATTTTGTCGAGTACAATGGAGCAATCATACTGAGGCAGAGGCCACATGGAAAATGAGGAAAATCTCATAAAAGAATTCCCATACCTATTCAAGGAACCGGACAAATCTCGAGGACAAGATTCACTTTATGTGGGGTAGGTCTGTAACACCATAAATTTCAAAAGCATTTAAAAAGGATTTAGAAAAAATTATAACAATTAAAACTTGATTTATTTAAATAAGGTTATACATTAGAAAATATGATGCATTAGTTTATTTTTGAACCAAACCATGTGCATATGCTTGTTCTAACCCTAGAATAATTTCTAGAGCACAAATCCTACCCAAAAACCCAACTTGGATTTGAATTGGAGTTCAAATTCAATCTCAAACTTAAAATAGAAAAGGAAAGGGAAAAGGAAAAAGAAAAAGGAGAAAACCTCGTCACGGGCCGAAACCCAACCGCGGCCTAGCTTCGTCCCGCCTTCCCTCCAGCCCAGCCCATCCTAACCCTTCCTCCCCCTCTCCAAAGTCTGTTTCACCCCCTCCAACTCCTCCGAGCATGCGGCCCACGCGGCCCGCACCACCACCCCGGTGACGTCGTGGTGACGTCACCGTACACCTCCCTTCTTCCTCCCCTCGCCACCGCGCCCATCCCGCCGCCGCTGACGCCCGATCTCCCTCCTCTGGTCCGGATGGAGCTTTGGGGGACGAGCACTACGTGTGTCGCCCCCGCGCCGCTCCAGTGCACCACGGGTGCGCGCGCGGACCATGTCCCACGACTCCAAGCGGAGCTCGCCGCCAGGGGGCACGCGTTGCTGCCGGACACCGCCTCCCCACCACGCGTCTGGCCAGGGGAGCGCCGGAGGAGCCCCGGGAGCTCACCTCCGGGCTATAAATAGCCTCGGGCACACCCCTTGAGCTTCATCCCCTCCCCTCACACCCCACACACACACACCCGCCGGCACACGGCCGAGCGCGAGCTCCGCCATCGCAACACGCCGGCCAAGCCGCGACGGCCGCCCTCCGCTCCCTGCCTCATGGTGAGTAACCCCGCCGCCGCGCCGCTCCAAGCACGGCCGGCTGCAGTGCGCGCCGCCGCACTCCGGCGAGCCGCCGGCCGCTTCGGCCTTCCTCTCCTCGTGCACGGGCATGCTGCACGCCCCGCACTACCCCCAGCCCACGTACAAGCCGCCACCAGGACCAAGGAGCACCCCTACACCTTTGTCCCCCTTTGCGCCGCCCGCCGCCCGAGCTCTGGCGAGCTCGAGCCGCCGCCTCGAGCCTCGCCACCGTGCCAGAACATGCTCCGCCGCCCCGCCGTGCCGCCCCTACCCCCGCGCCAACCCTTAGACCTCCCAATGGCCTAGAACAGCCGGAGCGCTCAGCTCCGGTGAGGCCCTCTGCCTCCGCCGCCGCGCGCCGCCGCCCTCCCAGCTGGCGCTGGTGTAGCGCCCGCATGGCCGCCACGCTGGCCGCGGCCCTACTAGCCAGCGCCCCAGCCAAACCACGCGGCCGCCACCTCCCCCGCTCCTTCCTCCGTGCACCCGGTCCACATGGACCAAGGACCTAGCGGTCCTTCGGTCCATGAGTCGTGGTCCCCGGGTCCACAACACAGTAACAGGCGTGGGTCCGCGCCCCCAGGCCCGCCTGTCTGTCTCCCTCTCCGCTAGAAATTGCTAGGTACACTCCGGTTAGTGCACACAAGAAGTTATTTCTCCACCCTAGAGCTTTCCAAAACTTCTCAAATATTCACCAAAAATCCTAGAAATACCTTGTTTTCCCAAAACCCATATCCACGACTCCTAGAATAAAAATAATCTTCCTTTTGAATTGATAGGCCTTTAGTCTAAAATAGAGAAACCCCTAGTGAAACCCTAAAAACCCAAAACCAATCCTTTAACCCTTGATTGGTGTATTGATCTGCATGATTAACTCGCAGACTCTGACCCCCAAAAATGACGCTGAAGATCCCGACTACGAAGAGGAAGCAGGAAACGACCCCGACGCAGGGCAAGGCAAGTCCCGCCAATAGTACAATATTAATTATGCAAAACTACTTTCCTACAGGAACATGCAATGGTAAATATTCTTAAAACCGGCACTTATTTACATGGTTTATTTTGAAAGACCGGGGAGTGGAAGGTTAACCCCGATAGGGACGCTATCCTAAGAGCCACTCCAGGTCACCACTAAGGACCGGTTCACGGGAGAATCTTTCCATTGCCTGAGTACAGTTCCGCATGCCAAAAAGGCATAGCCTTCGGGAATGCCTATTTATGTGAGGCCTTAATCCACACCTCGCTAGTCAGCCTTGGTAAGCTATCCCAAGGGGCCACAGATGGGCAACAGAGCCTACTGGAGACAGACCCCGAGAGAGGGCTGGGTCTGGTCGGTACGAGTCGTAGGTGACTAGGTCGGTAGGTCCTGGTGGCAGAGTTGCCACAATAATTAGTTTGATGCATCCGTACCCCGAGAAGGTCCAGTAGGTTCTGTGGACAGAGCTAGGGAAGGGCTGTCTAGAGATAGACGCTGGTGGTAAAGGATCTCGTAGGGCCGTACCGCCTAAGTACAGGATACGGGCGGACCGAATGCGGGACAAAGAAGTACGACCTCTGCAGAACGAAGAACCTATCTGGATAGCCGTGACTCTCGGAAAAGAGTCCAATTGGTTAAAGTCCCCAACGATTAGCTCACATCGGTTATAAACAATGTGACCCGCGGACTTCCCTTACCGCAGGTTGATAAGTACTTTTGTTCGCTAAATGGAACTGGCACGGAGGATATGCCCCTCCAGGACCTACTTTACAATTTCATAACATTGCTATGTGACTTGCTGGATACCCCTGCCAGGAGTACTCACCCTTGCCTTGCTTCACCTTCATACCAGAGGAGTTCGCCAAGGACGGGGCGGACGACGAAGGTCCAGAATGGTGACGTGCTCATCCACGACGCTGGGAACTCTATGTAGTATCGTTAGCTCTATACTTTTTGAATAACGTGGAAGCCTTGAAGCCTGCTTGTAAGCCCTTGTACAGACTCTAAGTTGATTTTTGGCACCCCTTGTGCGGAATTACTTCTATTAAGATTATTTCAGGATTAATGCCAGTATTTCGAGAGCCCTGTACCACGGGCGCTCCCCCACAGAACCACTGCTGAAAAATAGCATATGCAAACAACATTCATTACAGCATATACAAACACAGTTTGGTACTTTGTTTTTTTTTTACCAACAACTGTCGGGAAGAATCCCCCAGTAAGATCGATTTTCAGGAGAGAAAAAACACTATAAGAAACAGGGCTAACCAGGAGCTAGCTGACTAACACAAAGAAATAAGAAGAAAACAAGAGAGAGAAAGAAAAAAAGGCCCACACAACTAATATAGAGGAAAAAAAACATGGAGCCAAAACTAGAAGGAAAACAAGCCCACAAAAAGGGACAGAATTAAAGAAGCCTCCACTAAATTATATGCGGTGTCCATCCATGAATAAACCATTTGGTGAGAACACACAGTTTGGTACTTATTTCAGAAAATTCATAATATCTTGTGCATTAGTGGCGTTCGGGATGGTATGCTTTTGCAGGCTTGCAGCACAAAAGTGATGACTCAAAATCTCCACGTGCCAGGTTAGGCATGCTATTGCGCAGTCCATGAGACCCTGACCACAAGCATACCACATGGTTTTGCCCACAGGGATTCTGCATCAATCCAGCCACGCCCCCTCACAAGGCCACAACTCAGCATGCTTTTCAGACAGCGATTGCAGCCAGCAAACTGCCTATGCCGTGACACCTAACGGCCGCCACCGCTGGAGATAAGCCCATAGATATCACCAAAACAAGACCAGAAATCCACGGCATGGCGTGCCCACCCCAATAATTCCAGCTCCCACCTATAAATACACATGTATATCCGGCATCCGCACAGCAGCCTCAATCTACCCACAACAACCTTACAAAGAACAGCAGCCTGCTCTGTCTCACCTCACCAAGATGACCTCCATGGGGTTCAGCTATGCGCAGATCCACGTGCGGCAAGAGAGGTGCAGGATGAAGAGCCTGAAGGTGGAAGAGAAAGATAAGAAGGCCAAGGACGCCGCAGGTGGAGAAGATGAGGTGGGTAACAAGAGACCCACAACTGAAGACGACAAGGCCGGTGGCGGCGGCGGCTCATGGGCAAGCGGGAAGGTGCACCCCTGTTTCGGGACAGCGGCGCCACCACCGCCAAATTAAACGGTGGCCGGTGAGGATGTGCAGAGGGTTGGGAATTGAAGTTGACTTTAGTTTGATCTTGTTTTCCTTTTGTCGTGTGGTAGTTTCTTTCTTTTCTGTAAAGGGAATAAAGCTGCTGTTCTGTGATTGCATCATATTGTTCTGTCCATAATTATAGAAACGCGCTCGTTTCGACCATTTTCAATTCGAACAGTGTATGATCTTCAAACATACATTTGATCTATAATTTAGTCTCTTACGTACTTGTATAATTATAATACAATTCTGGCCCAGTTGCAGCGTGACATGTCTGCATTATAATGTACTGTTCTTCCTTATCTATATTAAAAAAAAAACAGTGTGTTCGTGTGTATTATAAAAGTTGGATGTCCCTGGTCAAGGCAGGAAATGATCCTTGTGGAAAGACATTCTGAAACGGAACTCTTGACCAATATAAGGGACTTGCAGTACCGCAGTCAGGTGATGGTAAGGGCCTGTTTGTTTCAGCTTCTGGCGAGCTTTTCGTGAACAGCTTTCCATACATCGGAAAGTCGGAAAGCTACGAAACTGGAAAGCTAGAAAGCTCACAGAAAGAGGCTTCTGGCTTTCCAGTTTCAGAGCTTTCCGGCTTTTCTATATATGGAAAGCTATTCATGAAAAACTCGCCAGAAGCTGAAACAAACAGGCCCTAAATCTATCTATTTTAACACGATCAGTGGAGTGGCGATGTGCCAAAACATAGCTATCCAAGAGCTCCTCTTTTGCTAAGAACACTGACATGTCACTCCACAAAGCAGCTATGGACAACTTTTTTCATAACCTGTTCCACCTTCCCCTATGTGTCAGCCCATGACTAGTTATCTTTGGCTCTGCTACAAAATATAGTCCAGCGTACACATAATAACAACTCAGCAGATGTCTGGACCTACATTTGGGCTGTGAACATGGCCAATACAGCTCCAACAAGGCATACAGGAATATGAAAGGGTGTATGGACAATCATTCAGTTTATAGATGGCTATGGAACAGCTGCTGTCAACTGAAACACAAGTTTTTTTTTTTTGGCTACTTCTAAATTACAGGCTAAACACAAGAGAATTGCTTAAAAGAAAGACAATGCAACTGTCAGATTATAACTGTGTTTTCTGTCATTGTAGCATTGAGGAATCAATCTAACTTCTCTTTTTAGGATGCCGCTTCACAAAGCAATGTTGGAACATTCTAAATCTGCAAATTGATGCCACCTTATCTGGTTTTCAAATTCTTGAACCATTGAGAATTCAGGTAGCTCAACCTTTCTTCATGGAAGTGGTGATTTTAATGTCATGGAGTATCTGGACAGCAAGAAATGGTTTATATAAATTTATAACCAGTAGGGGCCTGAAAAATATGGAAATTGTTAGCTGGAAAATATAACCAAGAGTCTAGCGGGTTTGGTTTTGGTTTGAATTTCTCACCCACGGTTTTCGGTTCGATCGGATTCGATCCTGTGGATACCCAATGGATAACCAAAATAGGTCATTAGGAATTAAAACTCATGTTAATAATAACTTGTTTACTTATATACTACTCTAAGTTGACTATTGCAATTATTTACTATTTGTTGCCTCTTGTTTATACATGGGATTATGTTATATATCATGCATATGTTTATAAAAAGTCATCATTGTTCTTAATATGTTGCCATAAAAAACGAGTTTCGGGTATGCGCGGTTTTCTATTTCAGGGATGGATTTTCACCTGTATCGGTGTTCGGGACGGTCTCGGGTTTTAAGTTCAGGTTTCAGTTTTGGATGCCCAGACACTCCACCTGATCCAAACCCGCCCCGTTGTCATCCCTAGCCAGACCTCCTACCACAATCTAAAGAAAGATTTCTAGGTGCACCTTATTATTTTAGGCGCGGATGACAAGATCTCCATGCTCTATTTACAGGGCCGTACAAAATACTTGATTTCTCATTTTCTTTTTCTCACCCTTATCACTTTACCCATCTCTTCATCTCTCCTCTCTCATCCTTATCTCCTCTCCTCACCCCCTCTCTCTCTTATTTTCTTCATAGGGACTCTCACCCTTTATCTCCTCGGTGCATGGAGCTAGCACTCATAGCGGTGGCTCGAGTGCGACGCGGCTAGTGTAGATGCAGGCCTGCAGCAAGTAAAGCATGCACTTGAGGCTGGCACACGGCAAAGGTCCAACACACGACAACAAGGGCCTTTGCCGTGTGCCTCAACCCCTGGCACATGGCAAAGTGGCATCTTTGCCATGTGCTAGATGCGTGGCACATAGCAAAGAGGACGACATCTGACGACCGTCATCCATTGCCATGTGCCACGCATCAGCCGCACAACATAGATGCCTCACGTGTGATGCACGTGCTGCATCCGTTGCACAACCGTTGGGGATAGCGACGACGTTGGCTCTTTGCCGTGTGCCATGTCGTGACACATGGCAAAGCAGGCAGCTCCACGCCATCAAGTTTCGCCGTCACGCCGCGCGACATTTCATTTTGCCGTGTGCCCAATAATACACACGATAAAGACCTTTGTTGTGTGCAGAGAAAAGGCCCACGGCAAAGCCCTCTTTGCCATCATGGGGGCTGTCATCGGGGCTTTGCCGTTGGCGGCACCCGGCTCCCGTAGTTATGTGGGTTCCTGTGGGGCTATGAGCGAGCAGTATTACTGGCCAATAGTTTTTAATTTTTATTCAATTTCTCTGGAAATGCAGTATTTTAACCGTGGGGCTATGAGCAAGAGCAGGTCTTGTGTCAATCCGATTCTCTCCAAAAGTTGGTATTGGGTCCCCTCCTGCAAGAAACGGTTTCCTTATCTCTCTTCAATAAATCTGTTGTCACATCACCAAAATGATTACATTGCAGCGTATTAAATTCTACGAAAACCAGCTGACTTAGCAGGGTTGGGACGGGACTGCCGTGCTCTCTCCAATAACCCAACTCCAATCCCACCTATAAATACACATGTACAGAGCAGTCAAGCCACACAGCAACCACAAAGAAGTAGCAACCTGTCTGCCCTCTCTGCCTCTCTCACCGCACCGGTTTTTGAGCAAGATGGCCTCCATGGGATTCGGCTATGCACAGATCCACGTGCAGCAGGAGAAGTGCAAGATAAAGAGCCTGAAGGCCGAAGAGAACGAGAAGAAAGGCAAGGAGAGCGCTGCTGAAGGAGAGAAGGGTGGCAATAGACACACATCTGAAGACAACAAGGTTGCCGTCGGCGGCTCATGGGCGACAGGGAGGGTGCACCCCTGTGCTGCGACGGCGGCACCAGTGTCGCCAAATGGTGGCAAGTGAGGTTGGACATACACGGTGCAGAGGGTCAACAAGGGTTGACGATGATAATATAATGAACATATTTTTAGCTTCATCTTTGTGTGTGCGTGCGTGTCTCTAGTTGTTTCTAAGCTGTCTGTAAAGGTAATAAATCTTGTCCTATCTATGGTTTCATCCTTGCCCAAATTTACACAAACTCGATTAATATATATGGTTTTATTGACTTCATTCTAATTTTGTAAAAAAATATTGACTGAAAATTTAAAAAGTAGCAGCGGTAGACAACGTGGGTTGGTGACACCATGTATCCTCTTCTTAAGGATGATATATATTATCCATACTCAATGACAACCGTGAACCATGTCATTGTCAACTTAATGGGGGTTCTATATATATCATTGAATGTGGATTTTCTACAACGGTAGGTAGCTACCCATCGCCAATTTCCGGTCAAAAGTGCTAGATTTCCGGTTTCAAGGTTCCATTTTCTAATTTCAAGATTCCATTTTTCGGATTCAAGATTCTATTTTCCGGTTTCAAGATTCCATTTCCAGTTTCAAGATTCTCTTTTCCGGTCAGGGGATGGATTTTCCGGTCACAGGGATGGATCTTCCGGTCACAGGGATGGATCTTCCGGTCACAGGGATGGATTTTCCGGTTACATGGATGGGGTGTGTAGCTACACACCGTTTCACTACAATATTTCTGATATATCATTATAGGGTGACCCTAAAATGCAACAAGGCGCATTCTGTATACAGAATGCACAGACCTCCCCAGTTGCAACCATGGTGGGTGCATTATCTATACAACATGCATCCAAGTGCATTATAATTTTAATGATCATAAGGGTGGCTATATTTACTTGAGGAAACGCTATCTTAATTTGCGCAATTTGTGGTAGAATAACCACACTGCTGAATGCAGCTGCCAAACCCGTAACTCCACATTATCTAATAAACACCTGTCTACGACTGACTGTAAAAAAACTACTAGTTCATTCCGACAAATGTTTTTTTTATTGGAAAGGTTAATAAAAAGTTAAAGCAAAAGTCTATTTTACTCCCCTCACCTATTCAGTTTGTCTGCTTAACCCCCCTCACCTATTCAGTTTGTCTGCTTAACCCCCCGAACAAAATTTATGCTCACTTTACTCCCCCGAACTATTTAAAATTTTCCAATTTACCCCCTAATTAGATTCCTCTTTTTTGTTTCTTCGTGTACAAGTTGAGTTTCAATTCCAAATTTTGTTAGTTGACTTATAACATGATGCTTTATGTTAGAAAAATATATTAGAAAATTTTCATAATTACTTTTCATACAATTTTGTATATCTAAGATCAATTTCGTATTAAATATTATAACCTATGAAAACAATCATGAAAAAATCAGAATACTTTTTTAACATAAGGCATCATGTTATGTACTTGCTCACAAAATTTGAACTTAAAATTCAACTTGTAAATGGAAAAACAAAAATGACAAAACCCATTAGGAGTTAGATTAGACCAATTGAAATAGTTTGGGGGAGTAAATCGAGCCTAAATTTTGCTTAGGGGGTTAAGCGGATAGAGTGAATAGGTGGAGGGAGTAAAATGGGCTTTTTTCAAAAGTAAACAAAATACAAAATTACGTTTCTGGAAGGATTTCTCAGCAGGATACCTTCCAGTACTGCAAAAGGGGTTGACTAATTTGCTAAGTGACAGCGAGAGTCCTCTGATGACTCTTGTGGGGACAAATATTCTGCTCCATGCCCATGGTGGAGTATAGCTTTACAACCAATTGTTGTGGTTTATGGTGCTCCATTTTGGTAACATGTAGTTAAGAATGCCAGTGTACTTCGTGCAAAGTGTCATACCTACTATACCAGCTGGCTAGAGTCCACTATTGAGTAAGTTGTGGTGCTTTGTTGCCCTATGGCTTTGAAGAAAAGCTAACTTCTCTAACTAATTTTTTCTAGTCATGGAAAATTAGATTTTAGAAGTAACTAGTACCCTAAACATTTTAGATCATGTTTGGATGCAAAGTATTTTTGGAGCATTGGCAAAATAAAAATTGTAGTCTTTTTGGAGTTTTAGAAACTCCACTTCAAATCTATTTTTGTAAACCATGGTTTTACACATATTTAGCTCCTAAAACCATAGTTCCTTGATACCACAGCTTCTCAAAACCGCAACACCCAAATAAGTCAGGAAAAAGGAATGTAAAACATAAAATAAGTTGCAAGAAAGAAACGTGATTGCCAATGCAAATTGCTGAGTAAATATAACAAGCTGTCATCAGGCCCACACATTTCTTCTTTGCTACATTTGAAAGAAAACCATTTTCTACACATTCAAGTGGCCAACTATCCCTAAGTAGATAAGAAGATTTGTATTACTAGTGCAACATGATGTTTTTGCGAGTAGTGCAACATGATGTTAGATGTGAGACACACACAACAAAAACAAACCAAACAAAAGCAAGTGAAATAATAGCAGTCTATTTGTTCAAATGGAAATCCACTCGAGAGCACCCGACACAACCACTCTTCCAAAACAAGAATATTTGTAGCTTCTTCTATTGGAACGTAGAGTACAACTTGTTTACTGCGGATGCCACAATCCAAAAACATAGTTTTCCCCTAAAATAATTGAGCACGAGGAATAGTATTATTACGTATTATGTTTGAATGAAATTAGATAATGAGAAAAGCCATAAAGAAATTTAGTTCCTCTTTGTGTACCAAGAAGATCGAACTTATTATGAAGTTGCACATTTCTTCTTAAAGGAAACACATGGAGCGTACACAGTTTAGCTGTGGTGGGTCCATGAGCCACCATCTCGCCTTGGTTGAACCCGTCGAACGAATTACCAATCTTACCATTGGTTTGATTGACTTTACTATTTTTTTTATGAAATGATTGTACAACTATTTCCAGAATCCTACTAATGCAAAATATATCACCTCTGTAGGTGAGAAAATTCGATTTCTATATTTATTTTGGGACCAAAAGATGGAATGTTGGGCTGAAAATGGAAAGACTCGGATAATTTTCTTATGTCTAGAAACATGGAAGTTTTTCTTAAGGATTTGGCATTAACTTAGCATAGCATGGACAATATATTATGAATTAATCGTTTCATAGACTAATATTGGAATGCTTAATATCATGGCGAACAAAGTTAAGTTGGGACGACTCAGACTGATATTGGAATGCTTAATATGATCTCAAAAGTTTAAATTAATTATTTAAGAATATAAAGGACATCAAATGAAAAAAACTATAAACTATAAAGTTGTAGATCTCATGAGGGCCACAACTTTTATATAAAACTTATTTTTTATTTAAGTTTTATGAAAAAGATATGATTTTTCTAAGGTGTGAGCTTGTCACGCCCATCCCGCCGGCGCGACAGCCTTATCTTGTCACGCCGATGGGAGTGTGTGACAATTTTTCCACATAGATTACCCATTCTCAAACCAATCTACGCGCTGACTGATGTGGACGTCCCCATGCTGGACACACACGATCCATGGTCTTCCTCAAGTTACAAGTCATTACCAACTTGGTAGTCATGTTCATTTCGGATTCAGCTGACACCTTCGCACGATTTCGGTGATTTCTCCTTCACACGACATCGAACGAGGCACTCTTTGATGCGTAAGAAAGGGGCCGCCACCGCCGTTCTGTTGGTTATGGTCCTCAACCCAGAAGGTTTGTTGATCATGCTGTGTGACTATGAAAAAGTGATGCATCACCTATTTTGGGCCGTATCGGGCCTTGTATCGTGTCGGGCCTTAAGCATAAGTTGTGGATGCCCCCTGGTCGCCCTCAACCCTAGGTCATCCCTGAACTCATAAAACTCAGTAGCCACTATCGTTTAAACTTGGGTTTTGTTTAGTTCTAGTTTTTCATCGAGAAACTAAGTTTGATTCATTACAAACGTGGTGCCAAACCCATTTACAATGATCCAAGGCCCATGTTCTTGTTCTTCCTGCGTGTGCCAATTAGTCCTTTCGGATCAAGAACTTTAACTCCAACTTCAACTTTGCTTCAATCATATTTGTAATTTCAAATTGCGTGTCTTCACTTTCTTACTTGTGTCCTTCGATTCGCTTGCGGGGAAAAGACTTCTTCGTGAGGTCAATCAAGTTGTGCTTGGTTGATAACCAACAGAGCAATAGTGTAGCGGTTGCACGGTTCGAATCGTGTATGATTTGAAGCCGGAACATCAACGTCGAGTTCTCCAGCAATTGAAGTTACCCTACCTCTCGAAACATCGGGTCGCGCCCCCATCATTGATAGACCCCTTCGACGCCCCCCTTCAACGCCCTTCAATGTGGCACACATTGTCACGCCAAGGCATGTGAGGTGACAGAGTGTTTTTGTTACGCCACATAGGCTGGCATGGCCAAAAGGGTGAAAGGATAAAAATATTGTTCTAGACATATTATTTTTAATATATTATTAAAAAAGGTTAAAATTTAAATATCGTCGTAACCGGTTGTTAGCGGCGCAAACGCACACCAAGTTTAATCCGCGAGCGCACAGATCGTGTGTAGCTTTTCGCTTAGAATATTCCCCCAAGGTTTATCAATCCATGGAACAAGTGAGATGTTGACTCTTAGTTTATACTAATCTTACTAACTAAACTAGGTGTATGAGTTGTGTAGAGAGAAAAACTAAACTAGATTGATCTATGTAGCAATAGATGGACACAAGAGAGCAAAAGTTGGCACAAGAGAGCAACAAAAATAGATAAGTGTTCCCTACCTAGGATCTAGGTTCATATGAATATGCATCTACTACACAGATAATGTTGCCTTCACTAGCATCATAGCAGTTATGCAGTCGCTCGGCCTTTTCCCTCCAGCATACTGTCACTACACAAGGGTAATCAACGCCTCGCTAACACATCTATATAAAGCGTCTGTAGAGTTAAGCTAATCACCACGATTACCACAAACCCTACTAAAAACATATGGAGATCTCACACATCTAAATAAATCATTGCAAGGACATAAACCATGAAGCATTGACAGACATAATGTGCATATAGAGGTTACATATCAGAGATCCATAGAATCCTAGGGATGAACAGAGGCATTACCCCATGATCTTATAGAGATTGATGCACAAAGTGCTGATGGAGACTCCGAGGAATGTCGTCACTGAAGATGGTAGCAAGGAGGCATGGGAACACCCACCGATGGCTTGAGGTCTTCCATGAGCTTACTGCCCTCCGCCCTGGTGTTGGTCATCGCGGTGAACTCAACTCATCTCTATCCCTCATCTTGTGGTGGCAGTTAAGTCAAATCTTGTCGGTTCTCTGTCCCGTTGAATGGTCACAAGTACTAATAATTGTTGACGTTGGTTGCAGCTACCTTCGGGGCTAAGCTTCTGAATAAACCCTAGGATCATCGAGGGCTATCCACTGGTGAAAGGGGCGCTGATCCGGGCCAAAAATAGGCCATGCGGTGGCGCCCATGGGGGTCCTGGCCGCGCCACACAAGGCATTTTTTGGAACCCTCGGTCTCATCTTTCGCGTGCAAGTTTTTTTTGTATATGAGTTCATGTTCCGCTCCATGTGGGCTTTGGACTTCGGTTGCTCCGAGATATGGATGTGTCTTGATTTTCTCCAAGTCTGCGCTGGATTTGCCTTGATCTCGAAGTACTCTGGCCTCATCTTTAGTTAAGCCTTGTTGGCAAATCCTAGCAAAATGATCCAAACTAAGATGTCTTGCTCTTGTCCACCTCATCCTCCCTGTCAGTTATGTTGATATCTTCTACACAAACTCTTGCTCGTACTCGTTCGTTGTAGAGTCCGCCGCTCCAGGAATTGTGGAACAGACGATTAATATCGATGGGCGATTTTGATGGAAGTGATTGGACATTTTGCCAGTCCGAACGTGAAGAACAACAAATGAACTCTTGATAGCAAGGAGAGGAAAAACAAATGAAACTATGAAAGGATTATGTCATTGGCAGATGGCTCCCACATATCCGCGGAGATAGAAAGGGCAATGATCTGGTGCAACACTTCTCCCCATTATAGTAAAAATTGTGAAACGGAATTGTAACAGCAAATGGGCCAGTTAGGCCAGCAATTGAAGTACTATGGATGAAGTAATTGAGAGTGCGATGAGCTAACTTAAATAGCCAGCCTTTTCCTTCAGCTTAGCGCCCTCAGCTCTAGAAACTTTTGCAACATTGGGTCAACTGTTATGCAAAGTGAGGACAAAAGCATAAGTAGATTGCAATGCAGGTGTGTTCCACCCGGCGTGGATAGTAGTGGGCATGAGCCGGGTTTTCCTAGGTTGGATTGTTATAGAAATTCTCCTATAAGATGATGAAAAGAAAGGGGAAATAATTGTGATGGAGTTGCTCTAGGTATAGTTGCCACCCAACAGCCTCCTATCTACCATGTCCACAAGTCATGTCTGCTGTTGATGGATCTAGTAGAAGATAAAGAAAGAAGCCATACTGGAGAACCTCAGTTTAGTACCGGTTAGTGGTTTCCAACCCCGTTAAGTACCGGATTCGCAACCGTTATGTGACAGTTCATATATGTAGGATTCATGTCAACAGTACTATTATGATAGGGACAACAAGAGACCAAGAATCAATCCTCTAGTCAACAGGTGGGGAATCAATCCGGGTCTTTTATTGTGTCTATCATTAATAAATTAGTTTCCGACCCGGAATAAATTCCGGTCTTTTGTTGAGGACCCGGTGTGTCCGAGGACCGGTGGATGGTCGCTTCCTGGTGTGATGAGTGATTGACAACGTGGTGTGGATTGACGTTTCCCTTGGCTCAAGTATTGCAGGTGTAGAATGCGGCTTGGTTGCATTGGTGCAGGTGAAGAACAGGCGCGAAAGGTCTTAGCCATGGCGGCCTCCGAGGAGCGGAGAGACAAGTAGGCTTGGTTCGAGGGACCCGGTGGCCAGATGGATCAAGTGCGGTTCACATGCTGGCAAGAACGAGCAAGGGGACGTGGTTCCGGTGCGAGGTAGCGGCTCACAACCGAAGCTCGTACGCGGACATGAAGCCGGCGCAAGGTAGCGGCTAACAACCGAAGTTTGCACGCGGGATTTGGTGATTTGGCCACAAAATCATCGGTGGACGGTTTCCCTTGGTTTGGGCCTCAAAACCAAGGACCGAGGACTCGACGAGGCGAGATTGGGCAGCTGGGCTGAGGTGACCAGCCAGGGGCGGTTTAACCGCCTCCCCCTGGGCCGGCCCAAGAACGGCGTCGAGGAGCTTCGATCCGGAGGACACGCGGCATGACTGCAAGGCTTGCGTCAGAGGGAAGCTAGCTTGCAGTGGAAGGTGCCCGAGCCGGAAAATATCTGAGAATAAAATGTCAAATTTGCCCCTGAGGGGTATGTATCACTTAGGGGTAGTTTAGTCTTTAGAGCACCACCACTTGGACTACTAATAGCCCCTCCCAGGGCTGGTGGCTGCCATCTCTTTGGTTATCTCTCTAGTTATCTCTTTAGTTTTTCCTTTGAACTAGTTTCCCCTCATCCCCTCCACCTAGAACTACTTCGAATCTTCCTTAGTTTTGTATAGGTGAATTCATGGTTATGTGATGGAGTTTGTGCTGCTCATCTTTGTGCCATGATTTGATTTCCCGAGCTCCTTCTTCCTTTTCTATTTTCGTGGGTATTTTCGGAGCTATTTTTGGGGGATTTTCGTTCTTCTCTTTCTAGGGCGTTTTCTCTCGGATTTCTTTGGGGGATTCACGTATGAGTGCCTTGTGCCTCTTTTGCTGGTGATCCTTTGCCCCCAAACACCGAAATCGCTTTGGATTTGAGATTTTCGGGATGAACTCGAGGTCATGGTGTTCATCACGAGATCTGAGATTCCGGGAGTTGTACTGAGTTAGAGGCCGAGATCTTTTGGGAAAACACTCCACTGGAGGTCTAGATCATCTGACCAAAATCTCGCCTCAAGAGCTCAAGCGGTTTGGGAGATCCACTTTTGGTTTGACTTTTTCCCGAGCTTCCCAGGCCAGGGCGGTTTAACCGCCCCCCTGACCCGGTTTAACCGCCTCCCCTGGGGTGTGTTGGATCGAGTCTTGTTTCGGTTCGTTTTGTGTTCATTTCGATCGAGTCGAGTTCCGCTGCGTATTTCTTGTTCCTAGGGTCAGTAGCTTGATAGTGGCTATGTGATCTTGACAAGATCGCTCTCGGAGGTTTCGGAGTTGGTTTGGAAAAATAGCCGGATCGGTTGGAAAGAATTTTTATCGGCTCCCATTCACTCCCCCCCTCTCTGGTCGCCGTTTCGGTCCTTCAATTGGTATCAGAGCCGGTTACGGGTCTTTGCGACTCTAACCAGTCTAAGATCCAAAGATGGCGTACCAAGATCGGGGTTCCGGGCCTCCGCACTTCGATGGGAAGAACTACCCGAACTGGGTTGCGCGTATGGGCGCTTTCTTGCGAGGCAAAGGAAAGTTGCTGTGGGATGTGACCAAAGATGAAAACTATGTCAATCCCACCAACTTAGATGCCCAGGATGCAAAGGATAAGTTTGAGGCGAATGCTAGAGCTGTTGACTACTTGTTCCGTGCTTTGTCTACCGAGGAGTTTGAGCGTGTTTTGGGCGAGGACCTAGCTAGCCAGATCTGGCAGAAGCTCAAGGTAGCCCACGGTGGTGATAGCCATGTCAAGGCTAGGCTTTTCTCGATGTATAGGAGAGAATATGAGAATTTCGCTCATTTGCCTGGAGAGTCGGTTGATGCTTTGTTTCAGCGTTTCACTTCTATTGTCAACAACATGAAAGCCAACATTACCGTACTCCCATAATCGGATCATGACCGAGCTATCAAGCTCCTGCAAGCACTTGATAGATCCGTGTGGGGTGCCAAGGTTGAGGCTGATCATGGAGTCGGCAAACTATGAAACTTTGTCTGTCGATGAGCTTTTCTCGAAGTTGAAATCTTCTGAGGCTGACAGACAGCTGCTTGCCAAGGCTAAGAGTCCGACTGATCCCCATAGTCTGGCTCTAGTCGGTGGCTCTGGATATGGACATGCTAACACTCCAAGACACTTTGCTTTGTCTTCTCTTGTGTCTCTTCCAGATGAAGAATATGAGGTGCTGAGCGAGGAGGATCTCACGATTGCTCACGAGGAGGTTCGAGCGGATGTATCAGAACCGGAAGGGTTCGAGGCGTGCCAGGAGTATGTGCTACAGATGCGGGAAGATGGGTCACTTCATCGCTGAGTGCCCCGAGGAGATCAAGAACGACTACAACAGCAAGCACCGCCCGCGAGACGACCACAAGCACCGTCCCAAGGACGAGTACCACTCCAAGCACAAGAACAAGGACGAGAGAAGGTCGAAGAACAAGCACGGTGGACACAAGAAGCATAGATCTCGAGCGATGGTGGCAGATGCGAGCGACATCGACACAAGCTCCACCAACACGTCGTCAAGCTCAAGCAGTGAAGATGAAGACCGCGGCCACCGCAAGGAGAAGAAGAGCTTGAACCGCAACTTCAACGGCATCTCCTTCGCCGCCGTCGACTACTGCACCATGGCGCACGACTCCGTGAAGAGCAAGGACGACCCGACTCCGACTCCGACTCCGAGGATGAGGTATTGACCGATCCCACCTCTTTGCGTCAGGAGATTGCTAGATTAGAGCAGTTGGTCGATAACCGCGATGATGTGCTTAGGAAGACCAACAAGGAGAAGAGGGAGTTTAGGTCTTTGCTAGGAGAGTCCAAGGATAGAGTGGCTGAGCTTGAGACCTTGCTTTCTGAGACTGGAAAGAAGGCTATGGAGTTTGAGTCTTTGCTTTGCGAGTCTAGGGAGAGAGCAGCTAAGCTTGAGTCTGAGATTGCTGTGTTGAAAGATGATCCTCTTGTATCTGATGAAGTTGAATGCTCGTTCTGTGATGTGCATATGGCTGATCTGGTTGTGCTTAAGGAGATACACATGACTTGCTTAGATGAACTAGAGGGTGCTAGGGTTGAGCTTGCTGAGTTGAAGTCTAGATCATCTTTGCTAGGTGCTTGTACTTCTTGTCCTGCTTTGCATGCCCAGTTGCTTGAATCACGCACCATGATTAGTTCACTTGAAGCACAACTGAAATCTCCCATTGCAAATTCTTGTTATGCTTGTGATGTTGTTGCATTGAAGAATGTTGAGCTAGAACAGTGTGTGAATCGCTTGCAAGATGAGAATGATGAGTTGTGACAGTGTTTGGGTTGGTTGTCGGGTCGCGAGCCTCAGCTTAAGATGTTGATTGCTGGTTTTAAGAGAGCTGATGGTCGTGGTCTGGGTTCTGAGAAGGTTGGTGAGAGCAGTGGTGAGAGAGAGAGAGATCCTGAGAGCTCCACCGCAAACATTTCCACAAACCCACCAAAAACCATTCTCAAGAACACCTTCACACCCAAACCCAACCACCTGCTAAACAAGCTTGACACCACTCCAGATCCTCCCAAGTTTCCACCGAAGACAGATAACTTTCAGAGGAGAGTGACCTTTGTGAGGAGTGGGGTTTACCAGCCGAGAGAGAGAGCACAGCCGAGAGAAACCCCAAAGCCAAAGCCAGTCCGCTTCCATTGTGAGCATTGTGGAAGGGATGGACACCTTGAGGAGTTCTGTTGGAGGAAGAAGAGGGAGGTAAGAAGAGAGAAGGAGGTGGGGAACAGGGACAGGTACTACTCTCCCGTAGTGTGCTTGTGTCTTGTTCACCCTGGCCGAGAGGCGATGCCTTTGTGCGCACAGTTCCTGTGATTGCCAGTCGTGGTGTTCCAGCTGGTCGTGAGTTTGCTAGGCGGCCTCCGTTTCGTGGTCAGTTTGGTTCAGGGAGGTTCGACCGTAGCTTCGAGGCGAGGAGAGAGTCTAGGCCACGTCTTCCCCCGCGTGGTGCTAGAGGTCCGATGGTGAGAGACGAGAGGGTTTCACGTGGTAGAGTTGATTTTGCTAACCCCTCTTTTGAGCAGATGGCCCGACACTGGTTTGACTCGTTTTGTGCTAACCCCAGTGTCGAGTCATTCGCTCATTCTCGTTCTCGTTTCTGATTGTGCAGGTGGGAGGCTTGGAGAACTTTTGGTTGATGGATTCTGGCTGCTCGAGACACATGACAGGTAATGGGAAGTGGTTCTCCAGTCTCACCCCGGTGGTGTCCAGGCAGTACATCACTTTCGGAGATAAGGGTAGAGGTAGAGTGTTGTCTGAGGGTGCTATTCAGGTGAGCGATACTTTCATGTTGAAGCGGGTTGCTCTTGTCAAGAATCTTGGTTTCAATTTGCTTTCGGTTTCTCAGCTTCTTGATGAGGGTTATGAGGTTCGATTTAAGCGTGGTGATTCTAAAATTCTTGATTCTCGAGGTGACCTTGTGTGTATGATCATTCCCGAGGGACAGATTTTTCGTGCTGATTTTTCTCGATCTTTTGGTCCTTCACGGTGTTTGATCGCTGGTACTTCTTCTGATCTTTGGAAGTGGCATAGGAGATTGGGTCATGTGAGCTTTGATCTACTCACACGCTTGAGTGATCTTGACCTTATCCGAGGATTGCCCAAGCTCAAGTTCGAGAAAGATTTGGTTTGTGCACCTTGTAGGCATGGTAAAATGGTTGCTGCTTCCCACCCACCTTTGACATATGTTATGACTGAGCGTCGAGGGGAGCTTTTGCACATGGACTTGGTTGGCGCCGCTCGTGTTCGTTCAGTTGGTGGGAAGTGGTATGTTCTTGTGGTTATGGATGACTTTTCTCGATATGCTTGGGTGTTCTTTCTGGCGTCGAAGGATGAGACATTTGATTTTGTTCGAGATCTGATTTTGAGGTTGAAAAACGAGAGTAATGGTGGTGCCATGAGAGCTATACGTAGTGACAATGGTACGGAATTTAAGAACACTCGTTTTGATGCCTTCTGTCGTGATCTTGGTCTCGAACATCAATACTCTTCGCCATATGTTGCTTGTCAGAATGGTGTTGTTGAAAGAAAGAATCGAACACTTTGTGAGATGGCTAGGACGATGCTAGATGAGCATAGGACTCCTAGGAAGTATTGGGCAGAAGCGGTGAACACAGCTTGCTATGTTTCAAATCGGATTTTCCTTCGTGCTTTCAAGAAGAAAACTTGCTATGAGCTTTTCCATGGTCGTTCCCCCCGTGTGAGTCACTTTCGGGTCTTTGGTTGCAAGTGTTTCATCTTGAAGAAAGGAAATTTGGACAAGTTTGAGTCTCGATCGATGGATGGAATTTTTCTTGGTTATGCTAATCATTCTCGAGCATATCGTGTGCTCAATCTTGAGACTAACCAAATCATGGAGACTTGCGAAGTCACCTTCGACGAGACCATTCCGTGTAGCTCTTCTGCTTTTGAGTGTGCAGGTGATGATGATTTGGGACAGCCCATCTTTGAGGAAGAACAGCCTGATGATGAAGATGATGAAGAGATTCATGCACCATGTGGAGATCGTGTACCTTCTACTTCCACTACTACCACGAAGTTCGACGACGGCCCTTCTGCTACACCTTCGTCGAGTCACGCTCCTAGATCGAGTTCAAGTGGAAGCTGATGTTGAGGGGGAGGCAATCTCGAGGCGAGAAGCTCCCCGGCTGGTACAGAGGGATCATCCACTTTCGAAGATCATCGGGAACTTGGATGAACGCACTACACGGTCGAGGTCACAGAACATCTCTCATTATGCTCATTCTGCTTTTGTCGCGTCTTTTGAGCCCAAAATGTTGGACACGCTTTATCTGATTCTGATTGGGTCAATGCCATGCATGAAGAGCTTGAAAACTTTGAGAGAAATCAGGTGTGGAAGTTAGTAGAACCACCTCCAAATTGCCATCCTCTAGGAACCAAGTGGGTGTTCAAGAACAAGAGGGATGAGAGTGGTGAGATTGTGAGAAACAAAGCGAGGTTGGTTGCTCAGGGGTTTTCGCAGCAGGAGGGGATAGATTATGAGGAGACATTTGCTCCTGTTGCCCGTTTGGAGGCAATTCGGATCCTTCTAGCATTTGCAGTTGCTAAAGGGTTCAAATTGTACCAAATGGACGTGAAGAGTGCCTTCTTGAATGGGGTGATCGAGGAAGAAGTGTATGTGAGGCAGCCCTTAGGTTTTGAGAGTGAGAGATACCCACACCGAGTGTACAAACTCCACCGAGCTTTATATGGCCTAAAGCAAGCACCCAGAGCGTGGTATGGCAGGTTGAGAGGGTTCTTGCTTAGCAAGGGGTTTGTGATGGGGAAGGTTGATAAAACGCTCTTCTTGTTGAGAAATGGCAATGATCTATTAATCGTTCAGATTTACGTGGATGATATCATTTTTGGTGGCTCTTCTCATGATCTTGTTGCCAAGTTTGCAGACGATATGAGCAGGGAATTTGAGATGTCGATGATGGGAGAGTTGCAGTTCTTTCTCGGGCTGCAGATCAAGCAAACCAAGGATGGGACATTCGTGCACCAAAGCAAGTACACCAAGGACATCCTCAAGAAATTCGACATGAGCGACTCCAAGCCGATGACTACGCCGATGAGTACGACTACAACTTTGGATGCGGATGAGGACGGAGAACCAGTGGACCAGAAGGAGTACCGGAGCATGATCGGCTCCCTCCTCTACTTGACGGCGACGAGGCCGGACATACAGTTCAGCGTGTGTCTGTGCGCTCGTTTTCAGGCTTCACCGAGGACTTCACATCGTCAGGCCGTCAAGAGGATTTTCAGGTATCTCAAGTTTACTCCTGAGCTGGGTCTTTGGTATTCTGTCGATTCCACTCTTGCACTTCATGGTTTTTCTGATGCGGATTTTGCTGGATGTCGTGTTGATCGCAAGTCTACTTCTGGTCAGTGTCAGTTTCTTGGTTCGTCTCTTGTGTCTTGGTCTTCTCAGCAAGCAGTCTAGTGTAGCCCAATCCACCACTGAAGCCGAGTATGTTGCTGCTGCTAGCTGTTGTTCCCAGTTGCTTTGGATCACCTACACCTTAAGAGATTTTGGCTTAGACATGTCCCATGTTCCACTTCTTTGTGACAGCACCAGTGCCATAAGCGTAGCCAAAAATCCCGTGCTTCATTCCAAAACCAAACACATAGAAGTGAGGTACCACTTTCTGAGAGATCATGTGGAGAAAGGAGATATTGAGCTTGCCCATGTTTCTACCCAAAACCAGCTTGCAGACATTTTAACTAAGCCACTTGACCAAGTTACCTTCACCCGCTTGCGAGGAGAACTTGGTGTGTGTGCGGTTTTCTGAGCTGAGTTTTGGAGGCTTCTCTTGTAGCATATGTATACTATTGTACCATCTTTGTATCTTGATGTACATTTTTCTTGCTTTTGTATCTTGATTTCATCTTTTGTATCATATCTTAGGATGAGCTTCTCCTATATGCAGTGATTGGTACAACTTGCTACATTTTAGAGTTTAGGCAGGCTGGCTAGGGATTGATTGTATGGATGGCTATGCTCTTGATGGTTTTGATATATATTCTTTTGAGATAGTCTCTTTTTGAATTAAAATGACAATCTGAACTTAAATCCTTCACCCATGAGTAAATGCCTTTGCATGTCTTGTTTGAGCCGAAATAGCTATATCTTGCTTAAGATCATGCTAGGGTGTGATATTCTTTTCAATTGGGTCAAAGACCTTTGTCATTGTAAATGTTTAGCCCATGCTTTATCTTGTGGAGGAGCATAAGCTTCTTTCTGTCGCAAAGACATTTCATGTACCATGCTTAATTTGAAAATTTTGAAAAATGAGATGTCTATGCATGAAAGAAGAAAGTTGAGAAAAAGATATATTTGCAGAAAATTATGCTCATGTCTTTATGCTTTCACCATTGCACACACTTGCACACATGGGTGCTAAGCGGTTGCATGTTGTTTGCCGGAGAAGTCTCCCATGAGAAGTGAACACATGGCTCCGTGCTTTGACATGACATGAGGTAGATTTGGGCGTTTATGATGATCTTTTGTCAAGAATGCTTGTCCTTTCATGATTTTGGTGAGAAGAAGTTCATTTTTGCTTGAACAATCCATGGTTAGGACTTCGCTCATGTGGTGACATTTTTGATAAAACTACACAACTTGCTCATGGCTTTGTCAATTGGATATATGTCTTCACCTTCTTGATGGCAATGCCCATGTGACATGATGAACTATCTTGTTTGCCTCTTCTCTAACTTGTAGCATTTTGTATTGCTCATTGTATATTTGAGAAGCTTGTAGTTGCATTTTGTACTTTTTTCCTTGATTAGTGCATTGTCAACAAGGGGGAGAATTTCTGGAGCATTTTGCAAGGGGGAGATGTTGCTGAATCCTTGAGAAAGTTTTTGCTCTAGAATTTGTCGAAATTGTGTGAGAAGGAAGAGTTTCTGCCAAAATGAGGTTTTCTAAAAATTTGCGAAGTTTCTGAGAGTTTGATCATTGGAATATCTTGCTGGGCATATTTGGAAGGTTTCAAGTTGGAACGGCATCGTTGCGAATTTGTTTGTGCAATTTTGGCACTTTTGGCCATGGTCATTTCCTAGGGGCGGTTTAACCGCCCCCCTGGGCGGTTTAACCGCCCCTGTGCTGAGTGCACACGAGTTGTGAAGATTTGAGCCATTTTCGAGTGTTTTTCGCACGCACAAGTTCACTTGTTCAGGGGGAGTTGCATCTTTGCAGGGGGAGTGCTTTGAGAGTACTGAAAAGTGAATTGGAAATTTGTGACTTGTGTTTTGTGCTTTTGCTCTTTTGCCGATGGTGTTGAGCCCTTTCGCTTCTTCTTGAAGGGTCGGCATTTCTGGAGCTTTCTCTTCCAGAGTGACTTTGTTCTCAGCTTGTTCTTGCTTCTAGTCACTTGCTTTAGTCTTGTTTTCGATTTCTTTTATATTTTCTTCATATCAATGGTTACTATGTGTGTGTTGTCAATGCACTCATCAAGGGGGAGATTGAGGACCCGGTGTGTCCGAGGACCGGTGGATGGTCGCTTCCTGGTGTGATGAGTGATTGACAACGTGGTGTGGATTGACGTTTCCCTTGGCTCAAGTATTGCAGGTGTAGAATGCGGCTTGGTTGCATTGGTGCAGGTGAAGAACAGGCGCGAAAGGTCTTAGCCATGGCGGCCTCCGAGGAGCGGAGAGACAAGTAGGCTTGGTTCGAGGGACCCGGTGGCTAGATGGATCAAGTGCGGTTCACATGCTGGCAAGAACGAGCAAGGGGACGTGGTTCCGGTGCGAGGTAGCGGCTCACAGCCGAAGCTCGTACGCGGACATGAAGCCGGCGCAAGGTAGCGGCTAACAACCGAAGTTTGCGCGCGGGGTTTGGTGACTTGGCCACAAAATCATCGGTGGACGGTTTCCCTTGGTTTGGGCCTCAAAACCAAGGACCGAGGACTCGACGAGGCGAGATTGGGCAGCTAGGCTGAGGTGACCAGCCAGGGACGGTTTAACCGCCTCCCCCTAGGCCGGCGCAAGAACGGCGTCGAGGAGCTTCGATCCAGAGGACACGCGGCATGACTGCAAGGCTTGCGTCGGAGGGAAGCTAGCTTGCAGTGGAAGGTGCCCGAGCCGGAAAATATCTGAGAACAAAATGTCAAATTTGCCCCTGAGGGGTATGTATCACTTAGGGGTAGTTTAGTCTTTAGAGCACCACCACTTGGACTACTAATAGCGCCTCCCAGGGCTGGTGGCTGCCATCTCTTTGGTTATCTCTCTAGTTATCTCTTTAGTTTTTCCTTTGAACTAGTTTCCCCTCATCCCCTCCACCTAAAACTACTTCGAATCTTACTTAGTTTTGTATAGGTGAATTCATGGTTATGTGATGGAATTTGTGCTGCTCATCTTTGTTCCATGATTTGATTTCCCGAGCTCCTTCTTCCTTTTCTATTTTCGTGGGTATTTTCGGAGCTATTTTTGGGGGATTTTCGTTCTTCTCTTTCTAGGGCGTTTTCTCTCAGATTTCTTTGGGGGATTCACGTATGAGTGCCTTGTGCCTCTTTTGCTGGTGATCCTTTGCCCCAAACGCCGAGAATCGCTTTGGATTTGAGATTTTCGGGATGAACTCGAGGTCATGGTGTTCATCACGAGATCTGAGATTCCGGGAGTTGTACTGAGTTAGAGGCCGAGATCTTTTGGGAAAACACTCCACTGGAGGTCTAGATCATCTGACCAAAATCTCGCCTCAAGAGCTCAAGCGGTTTGGGAGATCCACTTTTGGTTTGACTTTTTCCCGAGCTTCCCAGGCCAGGGCGGTTTAACCGCCCCCCTGGGGTGTGTTGGATCGAGTCTTGTTTCGGTTCGTTTTGTGTTCGTTTCGATCGATTCGAGTTCCGCTGCGTATTTCTTGTTCCTAGGGTCAGTAGCTTGACAGTGGCTACGTGATCTTGACAGATCGCTCTCGGAGGTTTCGGAGTTGGTTTGGGAAAATAGCCGGATCGGTTGGAAAGAATTTTTATCGGCTCCCATTCACCCCCCCTCTCTGGTCGCCGTTTCGGTCCTTCATTTGTTAAAACTATCATGAATTTTTTACTACAACTACCGTTCCTGATCGAAAATGAATCTGGTGGAACCGAATGAGGCATTAGGATTGTGTTACCAACCATTATTATTGTGCATGTTTTAGTACCGGCCCTCTTCCATCCTGTATTGTTATCCTGGACGGATGTTGAGTAGTGAGGACCATAGCGATAGGGCGGCGGAAGTTACTATTATTATTTTCACGATCTTGCTATTGTGTGCACGTTTTTCATTGATGATTGAATGTAAGATTTGTTAGATATAATATAGGCTTGGCCTATATAATATTGAATAATTAAAATAAAATTCTAAGGCCCATATTAAACATTCTGTGCACTTGTGCAACTAAAGTCCAATAAAGCTGAGTGTTTTCATCTTTACCGCTGGTTATGGTTGTAGTTTGAGGAGTTACAAGAGTTTTTGTTCATGATGATGGGAGTTTCTCTAGTGAACGTTTATTTCATTGGTGACTCTTCAGTTAATCTACTGCACCCGCTCAGTTATCATGGCGCTAGATAAAAGCCTCATCCTGGCTTCTATACGCACTACGCCAAAATATTGCTTCTGTGACGTCGGGGTTTTGTCATTAAAAATCATCCATGACAAAAAAAGCGACGGAATCGGGTTCGTCATTAAGCGAGCGTCATAAATGTACTTCCATGACGAATTGACCGATTTCGTCATTGAAGTGGTTGCTTCAATGACGAAATCTGTTGCGTCATAGAACTGTTTTGCTTCTATGACAACAGCTAAATTTCGTCATTCAAGCAAAAATATCCACGTGGCGCTGTCATCCCCGTTTGCTGACGTGGCACCATCAACTGGAGCCGTGAACCCTGTTAGCTGACGTTCTCCACGCTGGCAAGTGACGTGGCCGCAGCGTGGCGAGTGACGTGGCTGCAGTCGTGGCGTCATACCCGGCATCCACACGTGACGATTTCATTCGTCCACGTGTTGACTGTTCATTGGCGCACGTGTCACTGTTCCGGTCGTAAACATGCCGTCGTTTCGTTAGCCCACGTGTCCCTTTTCTATTTGTCCATGTGTTCGTTTCCTATTTGTCCACATGTCACTTTTTCGTGGCGCCACGTGCCCCTTTTCACTGACGCACGTGGCATAGTTTTATTGGATTACGTGGACCAATTGAAACAGGACACGTGTCTTATTTTATTTGTACATGTGTCACGTTTCGATTCGCCCACGCGTCGAATCTCTACCATGTCAGGTGCCACCTTTTTATTCATCAACGTGTCGTGCTTTCATTTGTCCACGTTTCATCTTTTTATCCGTCCACGTGTTGCTCCATGGTGAGGCTACATCATGGGCTTTACCGGCCCATTCATCACATTATTATACCAGAAATTACAAATCATTATAGAAAATTCAGTACAATTGTTCTAAAAAAACAATGAAAACTCAGTATAATTATATCGAACCCAACGAGTGTCCAGAACGAGACAAAGTTCACCGCACGATCAAAGTTTGGATCCACACAACAGAATGCCAAGTGTATCAACAAGAGTTCCACAAATATAGGAGCAGTTTTGCTAGACTGAAAGAGCTTCATGAGGAGCAGCTGGCTCTCTCCCTGAGCCGAGGCAAGCCTTTCATCTGCTGATTCACTCCTCTTCAGTTCTTCGATTGTATGAAGGAGACCTGCTGAAGATCTTGATAAGGATTGTGTTGGCATCTGCTTGTTGCTTCTTCAGCTCCTCAAACTGCATCTGCGTCCTTGCCACCAATTCCTCTGCTGCTTGAGTCTTCTTCTTGAGGTCTTCCACTTGTTCATGGAGGAGAGCTGAACCTTGCTCATGAGAAGCTATTGAAGGCTGCAAATTCCAATGACCAGCTATTAGTGCACTTATTGTACCAAGCCATTTTGTAACAAACGCAGTTATAGAACTGACTTGATGAGCATGGCAACCAACATAAATTGAAATCTATACATCGAGCGAATTAAAAAATTCCCGGATAGACAATCAAGCATGTATAGGGCGTTACACTTGCTTCACTAGCTGTGTCGCTCATTTTATGATGGCAGTTGGTATAGTAGACATTGAAGGCTTCTACTGCATCCTTGTTCTTTTCCTGAAACAGATGTACGAAAACGGTGGTTAGGCAAACAGAAAAATAACAATTGAGAATAAATACAAAATGGTTTCAAGCATAATAAGCGTTACAAAATGGAATCATGTCAACCAAGTAGAAATAAGTGGTAAACACTAGGTCCAGGTGTCGTTGGTTAGTTAGAAGACTGTTGACACTTACACAGGAATGCAATGTTTTAACCTGGCAGCGAGATCCTTTTGCTCGAACGCAGCTGAGTTTACGGCGATTACGCTTGTTCTGATCAGAAATTGCCTGCAAGAGATGTATGTGTTAGCGTCGACCACTAGTACATATTGCAAAGTAGAACGAGAAATAAACATTGCAATTATATATTGGAAATTTTGATGATACAAAAAAATCCTTGTACTTTGCAGATGACCATCTGTCTACAAGTCTACACCATTGTACATCGGACATGTACGAGACAGGTGATGTTGTCCAGACCTCATCAGCAGGGATGCCAACAAAGTAGTGCTGCTTCAACTTATACTGCCTCTACCGTATCCCTGACCTCATTACAAGATGTTGTCCTAAAATCAGTCACTGGACAAGCATGTTTATTTTAAGGCTAAATTAGATCCATAGCACTAAAAGATCCAATGTATAGACATAAAGCATCAAAAGAATCCAAGTATAGATATATGACATTTAAATATTTACAGTTACAACCATAGACTATTCAGTTTGCTTCAGTTATCATGATCATTAGTGTTTGTTACTACCAATACAGTATTACAAAGGTAGAGAAAAACTGATAAAATGCCAACAAAACAAACGGCCACGAAACATGACCACAATGATCGTAAAGCATCCGCCCAATTGCACGAACATGACAGCAAAGCATCCACCCAGACGAAGGTGGCAAAGCATACACCTAACCAAGCACTACCATGGCGGCAAAGCATCCGCCCAAAGTGATCACCAAGCAACAACTACGGCAAAGTAACCGCAACATAAGAACGGCGGCAAAGGGATCACCTAACCAAGACCATGGTCTCATAAGCTAGACAATTCTAGTACAGAGAGAGAGAGAGAGTAAACTCAGACCTCTAGGACGGTCGATCTTGCAGATTCGGTGCGGCGTTACTCGGCGAGGGGGTAGCAGATCTACTGCGGCAGTAGACGTCGACGGGGAAGCAGATCTGGTAGAGCCAGTAGCCGTCGGGGAAGCAGATGCACGTGGAGGGAGTGGCCGACGAGGAAGCAGATCCGGTAGAGCCAGTAGCAGTCGGGGAAGTAGATGTAGGGGGAGGGAGTGGCCAACGAGGAAGCAGATCCGGTAGAGCTAGTAGCAGTCGGGGAAGCAGATGCACGGGAGGGAGTGGCCGACGAGGAAGCAGATCCAGTATAGCCAGTAGCAGTCGGGGAAGCAGATACAAGGGGGAGGGAGTGGCTGACAAGAAAGCAGATCCGGTGCTGAGGCAGTCGCCGACGGGAAGCAAATCTGCTCAGATATGCTTATGAAGGACCGATTAGGCGACTAGAGAGGGGGGGAGTGAATGGGAGCCGATAAAAATTTCTTCGCAACGAATCCGGCTTTTCTCCAAACTCAACTCCAAAACCTCGCAACACGGTCTTGCCAAGATCACGTAGCTACTGAGAAGCTACTGACCCTAGGAACACGACCACAGCAGCCGAAACCAAATCGAGCAAATCGAAACAAAATCGAACCAAAGCGAGACAAAACCTTCTCTTCTCAGCCAGGGGCGGTTAAACCTCCGTAGGTGCGGTTAAACCTCCTGGGGGGGGCGGTTTAACTGGCCTGGCCTGGGAGCCTTGGGAAAAAGTCAACTCATGAACGGATCTCCCAAACGGCTTGAGCTCTTGAGACGAAACTTTGGGGAGATGATGTACACCTCAAGTATATGATATGCCCCAAAAATCTCGGCCTCTAACTCACTAGAACTCCCGGAATCTCAGATCTTGCGAAGAACACACCAATCCTAAGTTCATCCAAAAATCCCCAAATCCGAAGCTATTCTTTGCAGTTTGAGGGGGCAAATCACCAGAAAAAGAGTATCCATGAGCTCATATGTGAATTCCCCAAGCAATCCCACAAAGAAACAGCTCAAACACAAGGAATCGAAAATCTAGCAAAGGGACCAAAAGGAGCCACGGGATGAACAAAGAAATCACACAAGTAGGGATGAAACAGAGCCAAATCTTCCATACATCACGAGGTCAACTTCTTTACAAAGAGGCTAGCGATCCTCCCTTCATCCTACCCTCTTGAAGATTTCTCCAGTGAAGCACTTGGCTAGCCTATGGAAAACTAGAAAGGAAAAAGTAAAGGAAAATAGTTCAAGTGCAAGGGAAATAAACTAGACTACTTGGATAGCAGCCACTAACCCCTAGGGGGTCTATTATATAGTCCAAGTGGTGGTGCTCTAATGACACAACTACCCCCAAGTGATACATACCCCTCAGGGGCAAATTTGACATTTTCCGCGAAGATTTTTCTGGCTGGGACACCTTCCACTGCAAGCTAGCTTCCCTCCGACGCAAGCCTTGCAGTCACGCTGCGTGTCCTCCGGATTGAAGCTCCTCGATGCCGAGTTGGACCAGCCCAGGGGAGGCGGTTAAACCACCCTTGGGTGGTGGTTAAACCGCCCCTGGCAGGTACCGCAACCCCTCGGCCCAACTTCGCCACGCCAAGTCCTCGGCCTTTGTTTTGAGGCCCAAACCAAGGGAAACCCTCCACCTGATGGTGTTCTGGCCAAACCACCAAACCCCGAGTGCAAGCTTCGGTTGTGAGCTGTTACCTTGCCCCGGCTTCATGTTCGCGTACGAGCTTCGGTTGTGAGCCGCTACCTCGCACCAGAACCACGTTCCCTTGCTCGTTCTTGCCACCATGTGAACCGCACTTGATCCATCTGGACGTCGGGTCCCTCGAACCAAGCCTACTTGTCTCTCCGCTCCTCGGAGGCCGCCATGGCTAAGACCTTTTGCGCCTGTTCTTCACCTGCACAAATTCAACCAAGCCGCATTCTACACCTGCAATACTTGAGCCAAGGGTAACGTCAATCCACACCACGTTGTCAATCACTCATCACACCAGGAAGCGACCATCCACCGGTCCTCGGACACATCGGGTCCTCAATCTCCCCCTTGATGAGTGCATTGACAACACACACATAGTCACCATAGGTATCAAAGGAAAATAGAAAAGAAATCGAAAACAAAGCTCAAGCAAGTGACTAAAAAACAAGAACAAGCCAAGAACAAAGTCACTCACAAGAGAAAGCTCAGAAAACGTCGACCCTTCAATAAGAAGCGAAAAGGGCTCAACACCATCGGCAAAACAGCAAAGCACAAAACACAAGTCAAAAATCTCCAAATCACTTTTCAGGACACTCAAAGCACTCCCCCCGCATAGATGCAAACTCCCCCTGAACAAGTGAACTTGTGCATGCGAAAAAGTGTCGAAGATGGCTCAAATCCCACAAAACCTTGTGCCACTGCACAGGGGCGGTTAAACCACCCAGTGGAGGCGGTTAAACCACCCTAGGCAGTTCCAGCACACAAAGCTCGCAAAACTTTCAAAAAGCGTGTTTTCCTTCCCTTCAGAAAATCTCCAGAAACTCTCCCCCTTGTTGACATTGCACAAATCAAGGCGAAAAATGCAAAAGATGCAACTACAAGTTTCTCAAATATACAATGAGCACTACAAAATGCTACAAGTTAGAGAAAGGGCAAGCTAGATAGTTCATCGTGTCACACGGGCATTGCCATCAGAAGGTAAAGACATATAGCCAATTGACAAAGCCATGATCAATTTGTTTAGTTTACCAAAAATGTCACCACATGAGCAAAGTCCTAAACATGGATTGTTCAAGCAAAAATAAACTTCATCTCACCATGATTATGCAAGGACAACATTCTTGACAAAAGATCTTTAAAACGCCCAAATTCTATCTCATGTCATGTCAAAGAATAGAGCCATGTGTTCACTTCTCAAGGGAGATTTCTCCGGCAAACAACATGCAACCGCTTAGCACCCATGTGTGCAAGTGTGTGCAATGGTGAAAGCATGGAGACATGGGCATATATTTCTTCAAATGTATATTTTTCTTATCTTTCTTTTTTTATGCATAAACATCTCATTTTTCAAGTTTTTCAAATTAAGCATGGTACATGAAATGTCTTTGCAACAAAAAGAAGCTTATGCTCCTCCACAAGATAAAGCATGGGCTAAACATTAACAATGACAAAGGTCTTTGACCCAATTGAAAAGAATATCTCATCCTAGCATGATCTTAAGCAAAATATAGCCATTTCTGCTCAAACAAGACATGCAAAGGCATTTACTCATGGGTGAAAAGAGTTTAAGTTCAGTTTGTCATTTTAATTCAAAAAGTGACTATCTCAATAGAATATATATCAAAACCATCAAGAGCATAGCCATCCATACAAATTATCCCTAGCCAGCCTGCCTAAACTCTAAAACGTAGCAAGTTGTAGCAATCACTGCATATAGGAGAAGCTCATCCTAAGATATGATACAAATGCAGCATGATATATCACAAGATGCAAAAATGAAAACTATACATCAAGATACAAAAGTGGAAATTATACATCAAGATACAAAGATGGATAAAACCAAATCAAATACAATAGTATAAATATGCTACAACAGAAACCTCCAAAACTCAGCTCAGAAGGGATCACGACAAAGCAAGGGACTCGAATCCAAAGAGTTCGAAGGTTCTAGGCATCTCTCAAAAGCCAATACACAAGTGTGATCAAAGTACAAATATAAAGCTCCCCCTGGAATGTGCAACCAAAATGCAAACCCAAAAGGCTAGATAAAACTCAAATCATGCTAAAGATACACAAGTGAGTACAAGAGTGTACAAAAGATATACTCACAATACAAAGTGTACAAAGGCCACATCGAGGCCATCCAAAAAGTGTGGAGAACCATCAACCAAAAGTTCCCCACGCCTCCCAACTGCACAATCAAAAGCGAGAACGAGAATGGGCGAATGACTTGACACTGGGGTTAGCACAAAACGAGTTAAACCAGTGTTGAGCCATCTGCTCAAAAGAGGGGTTAGCAAAATCAGCGTTACTCCGTGAAGCCCTCTCGTATCTCATCGTCAGACCTCTAGCACCACACGGGGGGAAACGTGGCCTAGACTCTCTCCTCGCCTCAAAGCTATGGTTGAACCTCCCTGAACCAAACTGACCACGAGCAGGAGGCCGCCTAGAAAACTCCCCAAGAGCTGAAACACCACGAACACCCAAAGAAGGAACTGTACGCACAAACGCCTCTCTCCTAGGCAAGGGTGAATGAGACACAGGCACACTATAGGAAGAGTAGTACCTGTCCCTGTTACCCAACTCCTTCTCTCGTCTCACCTCTCTCTTCTTCCTCCAGCAAAACTCCTTAATGTGTCCATCCCTTCCACAATGCTCACAATGGAAGCGGATTGGCTTTGGCTTTGGGGTTTCTCTCGGCTCTCTCTTCTGGGAAACCCCACTCCTCACAAAGGTTACTCTCTTCTGGAAGTTGTTTGTCTTTGGGGAAAACTTGGGAGGATCAGGAGTAGTGTCAAGCTTGTTCAATAGGTAGTTGGGTTTGGGTGTGAAGTTGTTCTTGACAATGGCTTTCTGTGGGGGTGTTGGAATGTTTGTGGTGGAGTTTTCTGGTTCTCTTTCTTTCTCACCACTACTCTCACCAGCTTTCTCAGAACCCAGACCACGACCATCAGCTCTCTTAAACCCAGCAATCAACATCTTAAGTTGTGGCTCGCGACCCAACAACCAACCCAAACACTGTCGCAACTCATCATTCTCATCTTGCAAATGATCAACATATTGTGCAAGCTCAACATTCTTCAAAGCAACAACATCGCAAGCAGAGCAAGAATTTGCAATGGGAGATTTCAATTCAGCTTCAAGCGAGCTAATCATGGTACAAGATTCAAGCAACTGAGCATGCAAAGTAGGACTAGAAGTACAAGCACCTAGCAAAGAAGATCTAGACTTCAACTCAGCAACCTCAACCCTAGCACTTTGTAGTTCATCAAGGCATGTCATGTGTTTGTCCTTAAGAGCTACCAGATCAGCTAGATGCACATCACAAAACGAGCATTCAATTTCATCAGACACAACAGGAGCATCTTTTAGCACACCAATCTCAGACTCAAGCTCAGCTATTCTCTTTCTAGACTCACCAAGCAAAGACTCAAAATCCATCGCCTTCTTTCCAGTCTTAGAAAGTAAGGCCTAAAGCTCAGCTACTCTTTCTTTGGACTCTCCTAGCGAAGACCTAAACTCTCTCTTCTCCTTGTTGGTCTTCCTAAGCACATCATCACGATTATCGACCAACTCCTCTAGCCTAGCAATCTCCTTACGCAAAGAGGTGGGATCGGTCATTACCTCGTCCTCGGAGTCAGAGTCAGAGTCATTCTTGTTGGAGTCATGTGCCATGGTGTAGAAGTTCATGGCGGTGCAGGAGAGCCCGTTGAAGTTGCAGTTCATGTGCTTCTTCTCCTTGCGGTGGTCGCGGTCTTCATCCTCGCTGCTCGAGCTCGACGAGGTGTTGGTGTTCTCCTCCTTGTTCTTGTGCTTGGAGTGGTACTCGTCCTTGGAGCGGTGCTTGTGCTTGTCTTGCGGTCGATGCTTGCGGTTGTAGTCATTCTTGATCTCCTCGAGGCACTCGGCGATGAAGTGGCCCATCTTCCCGCACCTGTAGCACGTACTCCCCGTGCGTCTCGAACCATTCTGGTTCTGGTACATGCGCTCGAACCTCCTCGTGAGCAACGCGAGATCCTCCTCGCTCAGCACCTCATACTCCTCATCTGAAAGAGACACAAGAGAAGACAAGGCAAAGTGTTTGGAAGTATTAGCATGTCCATAACCAGAGCTACCGACTAGAGCCAGACTATGGGGATCAGTCGGACTCTTAGCCTTGGCAATCAGCTGTCTATCAACCTCAGAAGACTTCAACTTGGAGAAAAGCTCATCAACTTTCAAAGTTTCATAATTAGCCGACTCCATGATCGCCTCAACCTTGGCACCCCACACGGATCGATCAAGGGAAAGCAAGAGCTTCAAAGCTCTGTCATGATCCGTGTATGGGAGTGCGGCAATGTTGGCTTTCATGTTGTTGACTATGGCAGTAAAGCGCTGAAATATAGCATCAACCGACTCACCAGACAACTGCTCAAAGTTCTCATACTCTCTGCGATACACCGAGAAAAGCCTAGCCTTCACATGGCTATCACCACCGTGGGCTACCTTGAGCTTTAGTCAGATCTGGCTAGCTAGGTCCTCGCCCAAAACACGCTCAAACTCCTTAGTCAACAAAGCACGAAACTAGTAGTCCACAGCCCTAGCGTTGGCCCCGAATTTATCTCTTGCACCCTGGGCATCTAAGTTGGTAGGATTGACATAATTTTCATCTTCCGTCACATCCCACAACAACTTTCCTTTGCCTCCCAAGAAAGCGCCCATACGCGCAACCCAGTTCGGATAATTCTTCCCGTCAAAGTGCGGAGGACCCGAACCCCGATCTTGGTACGCCATCTTTGGATCTTAGATTGGTTAGAGTCGCAAAGACCCGTAACCGGATCTGATACCAATTGAAGGACCGATTAAGCGACCAGAGAGGGAGGAGTGAATGGGAGCCGATAAAAATTTCTTCGCAACGAATCCGGCTTTTCTCCCAACTCAACTCCAAAACCTCGCAACACGATCTTGCCAAGATCACGTAGCTACTGAGAAGCTACTGACCCTAGGAACACGATCACAGCAGCGGAAACCAAATCGAGCAAATCAAACCAAAATCGAACCAAAGCGAGACAAAACCTTCTCTTCTCAGCCAGGGGCGGTTAAACCTCCCTAGGTGCGGTTAAAACTCCTAGGGGGCGGTTAAACCTCCGGGGGGGGGGGGGGGCGGTTTAACCGGCCTGGCCTGGGAGCCTCGGGAAAAAGTCAACTCATGAACGGATCTCCCAAACGGCTTGATCTCTTGAGACAAAACTTTGGGGGGATGATGTACACCTCAAGTAGAGGATATGCCCCAAAAATCTCGGCCTCTAACTCACTAGAACTACCGGAATCTCAGATCTTGCGAAGAACACACCAATCCCGAGTTCATCCAAAAATCCCCAAATCTGAAGCGATTCTTTGCGGTTTGAGGGGGCAAATCACCAGGAAAAGAGTATCCACAGGCTCATATGTGAATCCCCCAAGCAATCCCACAAAGAAACGGCCTCAAACACAAGGAATCGAAAATCTAGGGACCAAAAGGAGCCACGGGATGAACAAAGAAATCACACAAGTAGGGATGAAACAAAGCCAAATCTTTCATACATCACGAGGTCAACTTCTTTACAAAGAGGCTAGTGATCCTCACTTCATCCTACCCTCTTGAAGATTTCTCCGGTGAAGCACTTGGCTAGCCTATGTAAAACTAGAAAGGAAAAACTAAAGGAAAATAGTTCAAGTGCAAGGGAAATAAACTAGACTACTTGGATAGCAGCCACCAACCCCTAGGGGTCTATTATATAGTCCAAGCGGTGGTTCTCTAATGAAACAAGTACCCCTAAGTGATACATACCCCTCAGGGGCAAATTTGACATTTTCTGTGAAGATTTTTCCGGCTGGGACACCTTCCACTGCAAGCTAGCTTCCCTCCGACGCAAGCCTTGCAGTCACGCCGCGTGTCCTCCCGATCGAAGCTCCTCGACGCCGGGTTCGACCATCCCAGGGGGAGGCGGTTAAACCGCCCCTGGCTGGCACTGCAACCCCTCGGCCCAACTTCGCCACGCCAAGTCCTTGGCCTTGGTTTTGAGGCCGAAACCAAGGGAAACCCTCCACCTGATGGTCTTCTGGCCAAACCACCAAACCCCGCGTGCAAGCTTCGGTTGTGAGCCGCTACCTTGCACCGGCTTCATGTCCGTGTACGAGCTTTGGTCATGAGCCGCTACCTCGCACTAGAACCATGTTCCCTTGCTCGTTCTTGCCACCATATGAACCGCACTTGATCCATCTGGCCACCGGGTCCCTCGAACCGAGCCTACTTGTCTCTCCGCTCCTCGGAGGCCGCCATGGCTAAGACCTTTCGTGCCTGTTCTTCACCTGCACCATTGCAACCAAGCCGCATTCTACACCTGCAATACTTGAGCCAAGGGAAACGTCAATCCACACCACGTTCTCAATCACTCATCACACCAGGAAGCGACCATCCACCGGTCCTCGGACACACCGGGTCCTCAGCTTATCATCATCGGTGGAGGGAGTCGCCAATGACGAAGCAGCTCCGATGCGGATGCAGTGATTTCAGGGAACCACAGTGGCCCGGGTGTGCTTTAGCGTCGTCGGCGGAGGGGAAAGCCTGTGCAAAAGTGGATGGGGAAGGCGAGAGGCGGAGGCGGATATGAGCCGAGCAAGAGAGAAGGGGCAAGGGATATGGCAGGGGCACAGGTTGGATTGCCAAATATGCCCTTGATGGACAATGTAACATAGACACTTAGGCATGAGGGTAGAAGGGACATTTCACGTGAAATTTTTCGGCTTCCGCAGCTTTGGGGGCCTCGGAAAATATTCGAACCATCGCCCTCGACTGACCCAAGGACCCCACACGTCGGGATGCTACATGATGAAAGCTAACTATTCTTATTTTTCTTTTTTGGTTGGGATGCTCACCGTGCCTACCGCCTGGTAAAGCCGACTATTTCTTCAACAGGGTTGTTTCTCTTTTGAATCTCGGATTTGTGAATTGAATTATACTTTGTCCCTTAGGGAATATCCAAATCACATGATTCTTTTTGGAAAAAGGCGTATAAAAACAAGCTCCACTGATTCATCATACTCTAATCAAAAGCAACAGTATTCATCACATACATATGTAACCACTTGCACATACCCAACTTCTACTTCAACGCATACCCAACTGCCATTGACACACATACCACAGCTAGGATACCAACAAACATCATAGCTTGGGTCAATTTCTCTACCTTTGCTTTCATTTCATTGTTGTGAAGCACGACAGCACCTGGTGCAGAGCGCTCAGCAGCAGGAATCTGATGGATGGATTAGACTTCTTGAATCTCGTCTTCTTCCGGAACAAACACACGGATCACCTTGGCTGCCACCAAATCTTCGAAGTATTTCTTCTGCCACCGGTAGTAATCACACTTATTCGCCACCTGATTGAACAAGAAACCCAATCTTAGACCAAGCCGAAATAAAAAGGAACAAAAAATACAAATCAAAGACAAAAGCACTCACCCAAGATACAAATCGAGGACATTTGACATAGACCCGACCATTGTTCTTGTTCTCCATCTTCGTCTGGGCCTCAAAAACCCGAGCTCTCTTGCATGACGGGCAAATTATCATGGGCAAGCCTGTCTCCGTGCCAACAAGCTCTGACATTTGGTTTCTTAGGGTAGATGACTCTCCTCCTTGCGACATTGCTCCGGCGACCAGGGGAAGAAGGAAGAGAAGTAAAGGGATGTCCCTCCCAAATCCGAGTGAGGCGCTTCTGGCTCGGCTCGGGATCCAGGTTCAGGGACGGCCTAAACGATAAGGCAAGGGCAATAAAGTCCTTTCGTGTGCCATCTGGGTGACACGTCAACAACCGTAAACGTGTGGTGGTGCCTCAGCTAAAAGGAAGCCAAATTTCTAAAATATCCCTCCCACGGTCAGCGCCGGTGAAGCGAGCCCGCGGTCGACCTCGAAGGCAAAGGAGACCTCAACGGCTTCACCACTGGTGAAGCGATCCCACGATCCACCTACCAAGGCCATGGCTCCCTCGATGGACTCGCCGACGCCTAAGCGCCCCCGTGGCAAGACACCGAAGAAGCCGCAATCCGATGCGAAGAAGAAGGGTAGCAAGTGGGTTTCGCCGAAGAAGCAGAAGATCGAGCACAACGATGACCACTCCTCAAACTCCAGCGATAACTCCAGCAACAATCACTACTACCACATATGTGATGATTGCAACAAAAATGACACATCCGACTCCTACGACGAAGTGGAGTTTCTGCGAAAGTCGTTACATTCCGCAAACAATGACCTGTATGCCACACGCAAGATGCTGGGGAACACGAATTTGAAGATTGCTGATCTTGAACGTCAACTGGGTAAGGCAAAGAAAAGGATCAGGGCGCTTGAACATGCACATCAGTAATGTGCTGCAGATGATGTTCTTTTGGATAGTCTAATGTTATGTCATTATCAGTAACTACTGCAGTTCTTGTGGTGTTGCACGGAGTCGTGTGTCATTTGTTTAATGAACTGGTTATGCTACCGTGATGTTCGAATGCAGTCGTGTGTCATTGTTTAATGAACTGCTGCAGTTCTTGTGGTGTTGCAGGCAGTTCTTGTGGTGTTGAGAAGCGCTTTTTTAATGTAGCTATGGTGACCATCTGAATGTAGTTTGCTGTGTTTCAATCCAGTGGCACTTGCGAAAGAAATGGTTACATTTTTTATCCAGATCGATGTGTCCTTACCAAGTGTCGATAAGATCATACGGGGCGTTTCTATCGTCACTGACAAATAAGACCAATGATACGATCCACTGAAACTTCTTCGAACCGAATCATTTGGTTGCCCTTGATTCACTCCCACGATGCTTTTAGTATCACAAGGATGAAACGTAGGAGCACGTTAATTTGAAGATATATACGAAATTTAATCTCACATGTCGAAGACTGAATGGAAATGACCTGGATAAACATTACTAATCTAGTCAAGCCGTGGATCTTTGTCTAAAATGGGAGGTTTTAAGCACGTTAAATACATCTTTGTCTACAACTATCCTTTGCAACATTTAACCAATGCTGCGAAGCTTTGACAGCTAAATGAAAACTTGGATTTTGGAACATGTAATCGTACTTAAGTATCTTGTTAGTTTCCATTGTTTTATAAATATAGGTGTCTCCCCATTTGTTTATACTCCATATTTGGAATACATATGTTCAAATATGTCTTTCAGTATATCTACCTCATTAGACCGACACCAACCAAATGTCAAGCACCGTTTCGTGCGGTCCTGAAGCATGCCAAATTGACAGTTGCAGCAATTATTCGGCACATGAACGTTCGGAGCGTCGGTTCACTCGCCCAGTCCACGTAACTTCACAGACTAGCCAGTTGCCATAACTTCCTCTGACGAGCCATCCTCCACTTTCACCACTGCCCCTCTTCCGCCCGTTCCTCGCTGTCGCCGTGATCTAGAACGTCAACTGGGTAAGGCAAAGAAAAGGATAAGGGCACTTGAACATGCACATCAGGGATGTGCTGCAGATGATGTTCTTGATAAGCTAGCGCGATGTAGCTATGGTGACCATCTCAATATTGTTTTCTATGTTTGAATCCCGTGGCAATTGAAAAAGAAATGGTTAAAGTTGTTATCTAGATCGATGTGTCCTTACCAAGTGTCGATAAGATCATACGATCCAATGAAACTGCCGCAAAACGAATCATCCGGTTTCCCACCGCATTAGACCGACATGAACGAAATGTCAAGCATCATTTCATGCGGTCCTGGCACATGGCAACATGGCAATTGCAGCAATTATTCGAAGCATAAACCTATTTTTTTTGTGACCTCGGCACATGAACGTTGGGAGCGTCCGTACACCCGCCCAGTTCCCGTAGCTTCCCGGACAAGCCAGTCACTATAACTGCCCCAGATGGAAGAACTTCTCGTAGATCCACCTTTATAACAAGAGGAAAGAATCATACGCACAAACCATCATCCGCTTTCACCGCCGCCCCCTCTTCCGCCCCGGTCCTCGCCGCTGCCGTTGTCCCCGCCTCCAGTCGGCATTCCCCCATGCGCCGGCCGCGCTTCATCATCGAAGTCGATCGCGTCTAGTGGTAAGCTCACATCCTACTCTTCTACATCTCAAATGTGCTTCCTAATCTGTGTTCATAACAAATCCTAGCTTGTGGCTTGTTTTCTCTCTATAGGGTGTATGGCGAGTCGTGGCGCTGGCAGTCGAGGCAGTCGTGGGGGTGGCCGTGCGGGTGGCCGTCAGTTCAGTTTCGACATGGCACCAATGGCTCGTCATCCAGGCATTCACTTCCCTAGTACTTCTGTTGAGTGGTTGCCCACTGGTGACCACTCAACATAGTAGTATTCTTGTCTTCTCTTGTTAATTTTATAGATTTGTCTGGTACCACAGAGATGCATGTTTCCTAATTTTGGGCCATCGGTAATCGAACCATAGCAATACCCAACATAGTCGTGTTCATGTCCTCTCTTGTTAATATTGTTAATTATTCTGGTTCTGCACATATGCATGTTTTATAATTTTTGCCCACCGGTAACCGAACCATGGTAGCAATACCCAACATAGTATTTTCCTTGTTTTCTCTTATTAATTTTTATGGTACTACACGGCAATCAATCCTATTATATGGCTGAGAGATGTTGTTCACGAGCTAGGTGGAACTCCTCCTTTGGTGCAATAATCCGTCCATGGTGAAAGAAATTTCTTTGTTAAATTAAATATATCTTTTGAGATAAGTCTACGAGGTATTCCTCACAGGACGGTGTCTGTTGTGGCAAGCGGTAAAGAAGCACCGTTTAGGTGTACTTTCGAAAAAAACAATTGTTGTTGCCTGCTTACAACAGCTTCAGGAACATGGATACATTGTGCCAGACTTGTCGTATTTTCGAATAAAGGCACTAGAGGAGGGAAGTGAAGATGTGGATGTTACTACTGAGAGGCTTTGTGAGCTCAATGAAGATAACATGGTACGCAACATGCCAATTTTTCTTTGATTTCTTTAATATGTTACAATTTGGTATACGTTTGTAATGTTTTAGCATGCTATTCTTCCCTGTAGGAACATCCATTTAGGGACACCATTGCGGCAGTAAGCTTTCATGCAATCCTGATTCAAGCCACGGACGAGCTGGAGTATGATTTTGGTGAGCACTCGGAATTCACTGCAATAACAATGGAAATCTCATATCTCTTTCAACACGACAGACGATGACACTCCATTGTTCATCATTTATGGCAAAGCATCTGATCGTCGAAATGTAGCGAGAGAGAGTGCTCTAATCCGTGCTCTAGTTTATATTGATGAAGTGCTAGGCTTTAGGATTGGAGATGCTAACTATTCTCGATATCTGTTTAGGCGTCGCGACTTACAAATTAGGTAGAATGGATGTATCCCAGATCCGTGTGTCGTTGTTTAATGAACTGGTTATGCTAGCATGATGTAGCTGTGGTGAACCTGTAATGCAAGAGATCTTAAGCGGTTGATGTTTGAACTTGTGCACTTGGTTTGTTTTTTATTTGTATATTAAATAACAGAGCAGTTGTAAGATATCCCTCTGATGCTATCGTTACGTAGCTATGGTGAAGAGCCTTAACGTAGTTATGGTTTAATTTGTACACCAGATTGAGTAAATTTCATCTGGTCCATGCGTTCTGTGTATGGCCGTATCATACCGATGTGCGTGTCGTAACTGGTGGCCAAGAGCGGCCCATTCATCGGATCCGATCAAACTCTCTCTCCCTCGGTCCCACTTGTCATATGACTCGTATAGTTTTCACATTCCCGTAGCAGATCAGCACGACTGTACCCCTCCCAGCATCTGCACCACCGACCACTCTGCTCCTTTCTGGCGCCGCGGCGGCGCCCCTAGTCGCTATTCCGTGCCACCATTCGGAACGCGGTGCCCGCCCTCTCCGGCACTGCTGATTACAGAGTTGATGTGGGTGCTGTTCGTGATTGTGCTTCCTAGGCCCTCAGCTCATTCTTCTTCGACCGATTCGTCGAGTGGTGAGCCCGTCCTCGTTCCCCTTTCTTGTTCTGTACTTCTAAATGCTCTGTTATAAGCCAAAGTTTGTTAGCAACAATTCTGCTTGATGTCGCAGTTGGACTGCATACATTGTGTTCATTCAAAATAATAGTCGTTTTGATGTTCACCGATCGAATTAGGTTAAAACTTAGTTAAAATTATTGAATAATTGATGTATCAATGTTTACTTATTTTTGGCTATGCATATGGATCCTGTTTTTGCTTATGTCCACTGACTATAGTATACTACTCACTCCATCCACAAAAGAATGCAATAATAGAGTTTAAAAGTTACCCACAAAAGAATGTAACTATAGATAAAAGACAAAACCTTATGTACAGTTTTCCGGTTGCTTCTTATATTGACGCTTATAACATTTGTAATATAGAGCCTAGTTGGTTTGCAGCCAAGACTTTGGCATGCCAAATTTTTGTTAAGCTACTTCTTTTGTGGGCGGAGGGAGTATTAAGCAATATCATGCTCTCGCTCACTCTAATAACCTCGACCTATTCCAATGCAGATGGGTCGCAATCAAGAGGATAAAGCGAAGGGGAATGTTGTTGAACAGGTGAAGAAGAAGAAGAGGACTCGCATGCAGCGGGATGCTGATATTACTACGATGGCGCCGGACACCAATGGTCAACCACAAAGAGGGAATCAGATTGGTTCACAGGAGGGTCAGACAGGTACTTGCCGGTCAGGCCGTGTATGTCGTCCTCCATCTCTCACCTAGCCAGAAAAAGAGACATAGATAGCATCGTAGCCCAGCCGAAGTTCTGGTCCTCGGACACGGGGAGCTCACACAAAGAGGCCAGGATGTCGTAATTTGACAGAGCCTCTGAGCGAGAGGCTGGCCATGTTGTCAAACAGCGACGATGAGGACCCACCATTGGTTTGAGGCCCTCGTCGACACACTGGACAAGAAGTCTTTCTACGTGACGTGAGATTCCTGGTAGCTAAACAATTGAGGAAGATGCGGTTGGTACGATGGGAACAATGGTTTCCCCACAAGCCAGATGACAATGTGGATCCTCGGTTTTGGACACTACTGTAGGAGAGCTTCTACTGTGCTTATGATGATTATGGCATACATCTGAGTGAGTATAAGATGTTGGACTGGGATTCATTGAGAGTGGCTGCGGGCGGTGTTGACATCAGGCCTTACTTTGACAAGATCCCAGGCTTAGTCTCTTTGGTCAGTGAGAGGAACCTGTGCATTCCAGAGTGGGTTCGAGTGGTGTACTCAACATTGTGGATCAGTGACACTAGAGACACCATTTCTTTCATGTTTTAGGAGAAGCCTTTTTGTAGTATGTCGAGGATTTCTAGCTCGTTGCTTTGGAGTTGAGCTAGTCGAAAGTCGCGCGCTTCATAATTTGGCTTGGGATAAGATTCCTTTGGACGCAGATCCTCCACGTCAGGCTTTGTCCGCAGAGTGGCCCAGTAATGACCAGGTTCGTGACTTGTTTGTTCAGCCCTTCCTTCCGGGCACCCCTCGCACACCCGACAAGTTGACACTAGTGGCATTAACAATACACAACGCCTTGAGGAAATCCCTTCTTTACCAAAAGGGTAATGGCGAGGTGATCACCGGACTGCAGCAGTAGCTACTTGTATCCATGAATGGGGAGCAATTTGACCTGGTCGACTTCATGGTTTGTGAGATGGAGGATGCCATCATGGATGGCATGACTGTTGCCTGACTGCAGCCATTCGCACATTGGATCTGTTGGATGCTAGCACACCTGGACAGTTGTAAGCACATGGAATTTCTCAAGGATAAGGGAAAGAAGTTCAAATGTTACAGGCATACTAAGCCAAATGATAGACGCAGGGGTCCTCATCAGTTTCACCAGGTAGTGGATGAGTTACAGGTCCGGGAGTTTCACTAGGTAGTGGATGAGTTACAGCTCCGGGAGATAGAAGAGTCAGCGATGGACGCCGCTCGAGAGGGGGAGGAGGAGGATGTATTGAAAGTGGCAGAGGGAATGCTCGTGGACAACACTGAGTCGTCACACTCTTTCGATGATGGTGACGAGATCATGCCTACCATGAGAGTCGTACGCAGCGGGGAACATTGCCCTGCGGTTGAATCATCTAAGCCACTTGATCCCACCTTACCACATGTTTCTTCTGACGGTCAGCTTCAGGATATAACGAACGCTGACATGATGAGGATATTGTTTGAGGGGCATCGTAGTCAACAGGAGGCAAACAAACAGATCTATGGCCAAATTGCTTTTGCAATGGATGCTGTGAGGACCCTGCAGGACAGTTTAAAGCGCCAGCATGAGCATATGATTTGCGAGCAGGCGGCTATGAGGGAAGATCAGAAGTCTACGTTGGTGGAGGTACAACAGCAGCAGAAATGCACTGAGCATATGTTTGATTACTTGACTGGGATCCTTGGTTCTATCTCCAATCAACTGGGACTTCCTCCACCTGCTCCCTTCTTACTTGAGCCGTCTCATGTGGAGGAGGTTCCGCCAGCTGCACCCACTAGATTTTTGACATGGGTTCCACCAGAGTTGTCCGATGAGCAGCAGGGAACTATCAATGATACGCCCTCCCAGGTTTGGACATTCAAGGCACCACCAATGATACGCCCTCTCAGGAACCGACCATCCAATGCACCACCATTGATACGCCCTCTCAGGAACTGGCCAACCAATGCACCACCATTGATACGCCCTCTCAGGAACTGGTCATCCAATGCACCACCAATGATAGGCCCTCTCAGGAACAGGCCATCCAATGCACCACCAATGATACAGGACTTGGTATTGATACTGTTGTTGAGACAGGTACAATAGCCTCCAACGTCCCTGATGCTTTGGTTGAGTCCACTGAGTCCATCTCCATGCTCGAGGTCACTACAGCGGAAGCGTCGTCTCCATCATGTCCACCCCAGCACCAGGACTAGACTTGACTAGTTGTACGCTTTGTGTTTCAATGTACTGTACATTGTGCCCGATGTTCAAAACTTCAGACGTTTATTTGACTATTAACCTGCAGTCTTTAATTTCTATTGCTTCGCTTATGTTTTTAAATTTTCTGTTGGCGTCTCCTCGTCGACCCTGATCCATCGTGGTCGATCGTGCATTCTACGACCAGATGATTCGGTTCAGCACAGTTTGCACGGATCCTATGAATATGTCATTAGTGCGATACATGTTCATAGTTTCGGATTAGAAACATGGATTACAAACACCCTAGTTCATCGCACCTACATTACTGTGATACATGTCTATTGTTGTGCATTACAAACACGCCGAAATCAATTCACACGTACATTATGCGTTTGAAGAAAGCTTTGCACTCATGGCGAATCCTACACTCCTCGCTACAAAACGAGACAGAGTCCACCCATCCATAGGGTCTGCCGCACCTGCCTCCTATGCAACGAAGATTGCAGCGTGCAACAGGCTTTACCACTGATACATCGAAGATAAGAGGCACCACATTACAAACTTGCCAACGGCAGTCCAGACATACCTCGTTCTTCAGTGGAAATTGTGTTCCACCTCCACCGCTCGCTGCCGCATCGTCCTCGATCGTCCTTAGCAGCTGCAACACCTCTTTCTCATCAGTGGCGCCTCCGTTGCGCCGGTATAGGCACATGGCGTGCATGTAGGCCGCTATATTATGGCCATCCTTGGCGGCGCGGTGTAGCCTGTCGAGGGGCGCCCGTAGCGCCCCGTGGTTCTCCTTGAACACGACGCACATGCCTTTCTGGAAGCAGGCCTCCGTGTGATCAACATCAGCCAGCTTGTCCATGAGGCTATCGAAGTGCGCTCTCAGATCGGCGACGTACGGTGGCGCAACGGGCACATGCCACATCGCCCTTAATAGTGGTATGGACCGGGCTATACATTGTCTTGCACGTCGCTCGCACACTGCGGAGGTCTTCCATTGGGTCCACTGAGGACGCGACGAGGCGGCCAGCGATGACAACAGTCAACTCAAACGGGAGCTCCTCCAGTGATGGCCTCGCCCGTGCCATACTGAATCGTTGCACGCACACGGCTATGGAGTGGAGAAGCGGGTGAGCGGGGAGCGGCGGTGGCGAGGTAGAGCGGGGGATTTTTATGGCGAGTTCTTCAAACCGATCCGCTATTTTATTTGCACGGGGAATCGAAAGTTATCGCGGTGGTGTTGGCACTCCTTAGCGTCACGTTTTTAGCAACGCTCAAGAGCGCGAAGATATATGTCATTTTATGCAAAACGGATTCTGCAAGCGCACAGAATATATCTCGTTGTAGCACTTCACCTCAGGTGTTATCCCAGGGTATCGTATGTATATTTCCGCAGGGAAGCAGATGGTTAAAGTGTATTGAAGAATGATATGATAAATCTTGCCAGAAATATCAAGACCCAAGGGTACAAACTCTAGGTTTGAGGGATCATGGTCAAAAGAATGACCGGATAGAAGGTCTAAAAGACCAGCGACACACAGAAGCTCCTAAGTCTATAGAAAAGGAAAGATGTTGGGAGAGACCAGACTTAGATACTTCCTAACTCAGAGCAAAAGACACTCTAGCCTTAGCCTAGACTCTAGCTTAGATACCGGGGACAAAGCTCGCTTCGACGGCTAGAACGGGAGAACCTCAGAATGGGGTGAGAGAGGGGGTTCTCCGGGCTCAGCACTACTGTTATGAATACACCCGAACGTGGTGGACTACGAAGGACGGACAGGGCTGTCACCACCTGCCGCCTACCACTGCAGTTCCGTGGGGTGCAACACACTTCCTAGTTAATCAACAAGCTAGACACCACGTCTACACTCGAAGATTAAGATTTCTCTTGAGGCCTGTCAAGAGAAATCCCCGTCTTCCCTAAGGCGTCTTACGGCCCGGTCAAGGCGAGCAAACCCGCGAGATAAAACCCGGTAGAGCTAAAACTAAACTCTACACTAAAACTAAAGGGAGACAAAACTTAACTCTGAAAAGAGCTAAGAACTTTACTCTAATAAAGAGCAAGAAATAAATATGAAAGATAACATAAGCTCTGAATAAGATAGTATTGTTATGATAAACTCTTCAAAAGAAGAAAAGGATACAAGAGCTTTACCAGAACTCCAAAGACTCCGAAGAACCGAGCGAAGCTCGACTCGGCTCTACTCCCAACTCTAATCCTAATCTACGAAATGGAAAAGATACAAGAGCTCCCTTCAAGTAAAGACTTGAGAAGTGTGGTGTGTGTCTTGGGGTGAAGAGGAGGTGGCCTTTTATAGCCTCCCAAGGTCAGAAGCCAGCTTAACCGTCACGCCACCGGCCTGCTTAACCTCCACGCTGAAGTTGGTCGCGTGAGGAGGCAGCAGCAGGCCGGCCGGCCTAGTGTAGGCCGATTGGCCTACACCTGGCGCCCCTGGCCACCGCCTTTGTCGTGGACGCTCCAGATTGCTTCCTGAGGTCGGTAACGGTTGCGTTCAGTTGAGGTTGTCCGAGAATCCGAGGTAAGTGGGCCCTTCAATCCATGTGTTTCCCATCTAAGCCTATCGGGTCCTTGGATCAAACCGACATTGATTGCACGGTGCTTGATCATCCTGGGTGTTTGCTTGAGCTCCTGGATCAGTGACGTGGCCAGACCTGGCCAGGGGAGGCCGGTCGGCCTGGGCTAGGCCGGCCGGCCTGGCTCTGTGCCAGGTTTGGCCCTTGTTTCACCTGTTTCATCCTGCAACCATAACTCATCCAAAACTTATGGAATTTGTTAGTATAAACACATTTATGCATGGAACATGGTATGATCATCCTCATTTCACCGAATTGTTTACGGTCAAAACTAGGTTGTAATGGCCGTCAACACGCCCCCAAGCTTAGACTCTTGCTCGTCCTCGAGCAAGGCTAAACTCTAGGTTCGGTGGGTCAAGAGTTGCTTCAATGTGTATACTCTCTAAGTACCCTGTGCTTAAGCCAAAACTCAACAAATCATTTGAATAAGTGGGCATAAAAGAGAACTCATACCATGATTCAACGTGGGGCTGCACAGTTCACGTCTTGGGCTGTTGAGAGCCTGAACGGTCATTTTCAAAGTATTTCCTGCAACTTTTCAGGTTCCATCTCGGAGATATGAATTTTTCAAAAAGATGGTTAAATCATTTCCTGATGGTACTCTCGAGTCACTCAAGGTGTTTAAACCTCACTTATGGTCGGATTGACCAACTTTTCCCTACACTAAAGCTGAAGTGGAGTTGTAGGTAGTGTAAGAGTGGCATACCTTGGTTACTTCTGTTGTCGAGTCAAAGTGTGGTTCGCGAGCGATGACACTCGTCAAATTCCGGTCTTTGGAATTCATGGGTTCAAGTGGAGAGGGAGAAGGTGTGATGCTCAAAGGTCTTGGGACTCCTTATTTTCTCTCTCTCATATTTTTGAGATGTTTCTCTCTTCTTCTTTCTTTTCTCTCTTTTTTTTGAATGGAACATTGTCTCCAACTCTCTTTTTTTTGAATACATCTCTTCTCTTACTTTGGTAACAGAGAGGAATTCAACTTTGTATGGAGTGATTGAGGACCTTTGGGGTGAGATTTGTGGTGAGGTGAGTATACGTCATCGACGGTGGACGTTAACCCCGGGACGGGACTTTAAATAGTCGGACATTTTGAGGCTGAGGTGGATGGGAAGACCGGTAAATGACAAGTGCCTTCTGCAAGCGAACTTCACCTTTCGACAAGACTCAAAGCAACTCAAGATAGCATATGGTAGTTCATGAGATGTATAACTGTTTAGGCTCTGGATAGGACATTTAAACCATCACGGAAGATTCACCAAGTAATATTTTATAAAAACTTCCGAGAGGTTCCTTACTAGGCATGCAGTTATACCTCGAAACAAACCATATCAAAACTCACAATAACTTAAACAATGAACAAGTGCTCTCCTTCCACAGATAAACATGGTGGACCCTTAAATGCCAGCAAACTCAAATACTTGGAAAGTAAGGGATTAAGCATGAGGCACTTAAAGGGCATAAACAGAGCAACTATTCATCATTCCAAGGTTATCAACCATATTCCATACATAAGGAGCTTTTTATTCAACATTGTTTTTGTTTGTTTGTTTTTTAAATATATTTATTATTATTATCATATCATAGCAAGGCAAGGCAAGGCGCTTTCGAACATACCTGAGACTCCCCCAAGCTTCGCTGAAGCTCACTGGTAGTACTGGTTGGGGTCGTAGTGCATGTAGTCGAAGAAGCCGTGCATGTCGGTCTGGAGGGACGTGGTCATCCCCAGTTCTGCTGGGTGAGGTCAGTGTTGTGTGTGACTTCATCTTTGAGCTGCTGCTGTTGTAGAGTCATCGTCTCCAACCTGGTACTAAGATCAGCGATCCCCCGGGAGACCGGGTTTTCGTAGTCATACCTGGTGGAGGCGTGTGGGGGATATAGTACCAGGGTACCTCACGAGCAAGCCTGGCAGCCCACCAAAAGGGGGGCGGCCCATCTCACCGTTCTGGACCTGAAGACGTGTGGGACAAGTCAGCGCACGGAGGAAGGATCTGGAAGGAGAAATCCTAGTTGGAATAGGAATTATTGTAAAGAAGGAAAGGATTCTTAGAGATAGGATCGGATACAAACCGACTTGTAACCCTGCCCCCCGATATATAAGGCGGGCAGGGACCCCCTCCAAACAACTCGAACCACATCTGAATACATCGGAGAACTAGACACCACATCTCAACAAGCAATACAACACCCCAAACAGGACGTAGGGTATTACGTCGAGTCGACGGCCCGAACCTGTATAAACCCTTGTGTCTGTCCATCCTAACCATCTTGCTTCCGATCTTTGCGATCTTCCCTACATTACAAATCACTTCCGTGGGCTACCCCGTGGAAGACTGCCGGAGATAATATCACCGACAGTGGCGCGCCAGGTAGGGGATATCGCCGAGATCAATCTGGTAAGCTCGATGGATCGCGTCAAGATCTTGGACAGCTGCAACCTCCCGGACGTCGACGAAGTCGAGATCCAGTTCGGGGACGTCATCACCACCACCGCCTTGGATACCCAGGCGGCGGATGCGACGGACGCCACGGAGGTCTCCTCTCTGGCGCCGACTTCGGCCATCACGGCCCAATCCGGTCCAATCGCCTCTGATCGTGCCGGATCTACCCCGCTGAGTCCTTCGCAGAACGCGAAGACAAACCAGTCGGGAACAGATCTACCATCACTCGGTTTCGATCCGACTCCTGAGAGTCGCGTCGCCGAATCATCGCAGAGCGTAAACGCTCAACCTACACGCGTCCATAGCCCTGAGGTCATTGCTGTTCAGACCCCCGGCTTTTGCGCGCTTGCTCGGAAGCAAAAGATGAAGGACATCGTCCAGTCGGATGATTACTTCTCTGGGAACGACTCCTACGGGCTAGATCTACTGGGACCCTCAATCCTAGACGATCTGCCGGAAGGATACACGGTGTCCGATGCCTCTACAGAGCCGGAACTACTAGGATCACTCGGAGAATTGACTCCGAGTAGTTTGGAGCGTTACACGCCCACATCCGACTTCTCCGAGTCCGAGGAAGACTACCTCGCGCAAGAAGGAGTCGGATCATATTGTTACATGGTGGCGCCAGCAACGCCAACCAATCCTGTCTCAGAAGATGAGGTCACTCCTGCTGAGGAGACGACCGAAGCCAGGAACCAGCGTCGAGGACGCAATGCCAGTCGTGCGACTCGCAGAGCCGCACGACCACACGGAGCCGCCGCGTCAGGATCTGGTACTGCTCGACTCCAGGAGCCTCGCTCTGAAGATCATCGTCGCCAACGGGATCAACACGAGCGGAGGAGCGCCCGGAACTTGATGCGCGACGGCACGTTCGAGTTCAACGGACACGAAGTCTACGAGACACCGGTCCAGAACCTCGTTACTATCAACGAGGAAATCAATCGGCTACCGCCTAACACTCCGGGCCTGGAAAAGGTAAGGGCTCTCGTGCAGGCCGCCTCCGTCCAGGTTCACCAGATGCAAGGCAGAACGACCACCGACGCTCCTGAACCCGGTTCATCTCGACACCGGGCCGGCGGCGGACCGGGTCGTGATGAAGACCTCCGCACCACGATCAACAGAGATCGAGATGCAAGGGACATCATCACCAATAGCACTGAAGAGCGCCATCGCGAAGAACTCCGACGGCGCCAAGAGTATGATCGGGATCATGGAAATCCCCATCATAACCCCAACAGAAGCGGCTACTCGACAGAGTCAGACTACTCTGACCTCTCCGGCAGCCCAAGGCACGGCAACAATGGTGGTCGACGACGAGTGCTTCCGCCACCCAGGCGGCCGACTCCACCAAGAGATCGAACTCCACCGCGCAACAGAACCTACCGGCAGGACCGAACTCCACCCAGGACTCGGAACTATCGGAGGACCCGTTCCCCACCTAGGGACCGGGATCGCAGGAGGGACAGCACACCCCCAAGAGCGGTTGACGGATCGGGTCCGAGTGATTCCCGCCCCAGAGGTCGGATCGGCGGATTCCAGTCGTTCACCGAGCGCTTGAGAAGCGTGACGTGGCCCAAGGTTTCAAGCTGTCGGACATCGACAAGTACGACGGGAAATCTGACCCATCTCAATGGCTTCAGATTTACTATACCGCCGTACAAGCAGCCGGCGGCGACGAGGACGTGATGGCGAACTATCTTCCCATCATGCTCACCAAGGACTGCCGCAATTGGCTGGCAGGACTCCCGCAGGACGCCATTGACAACTGGGAGCAGCTTACCGAACTCTTCATCGGTAACTATCTCGGTACCTGGGAAAGGCCCGGGAGCAAGCGGCTCCTCGGTCAGATCAGGCAGCGCAAGAACGAGACTCTGCACGACTTCGTCCGCAGGTTCTCGGAAAAGCGCAACTCCATCACGGACGTCACGGATCAGGAGGTGATGTCAGCTTTCCAGCGTGGCATCTCCGACGGAAGATTGATCCATAAGTGGACTCGGAAGCCACCCGCGACTGTCAATGACATGTTCCGGGTCGCTAGCACGTGGGCGGACGCCGAGATCGCGGAAAGAGAACAACTCAGCGAGATTAGAAGCCGCTGGGAAGAAGAGAACAAGACGACTCGCAAACGCGACCGCCGTGACGACGAAGAACGACACGACGATCATCGACGCAATGACAACCAACCTCGCAAGAAGAAGAGCGAGGGAGACATGGTCGCCGCCCTGGACCGGTCCAGAGGCCGGGTAACTCCAGAGGACTTCCAGCGCATGCTCGATGAGCAATGCCCATACCACAAGCACAAGCACTCGGCGCGAGAGTGCTACGGGCTCAAGCGAGCCTTCACCGGGGGCAACAGAGGCCCCCCATACAGAAAGAGGAACGATGGTTCCCCGCGAGACGACAGGCGAAACGACGAGCCTGATAATGACTTTCAGGAAGCCGACCGAGTGGTCCGCATGATTTACGGCGGACCAGAGTTCGAGTCAAAACGCCAGCAGAAGCTCACCCATCGCCAGGTCATGCATGCGAGGGAGCCACCGGTACCTGAGTACCTCAAGTGGTCGGAAGTTCCGATCACATTCACCCGGGAGGATCATCCAAACTTCATACCGAAGCCCGGGTCCCATGCCTTGGTAGTAGCCCCGACGATCCGCAACGTTCGGCTCACCAAGGTACTAGTCGACGGTGGCAGTGGCCTGAACATCCTCTTTGCTAACACATTGAAGGAGCTCGGCCTGACTACTCTCGATCTGAGTCCCCCCAATCCGCATTCTATGGTTTGATACCGGGAGAGGGGGCAGAACCACTCGGGCACATCACGCTGCCCGTCACTTTCGGAGACCGGAATAATTACCGGACCGAGCACATGCAGTTCACGGTGGCGAACTTTGAAACTGCATACCACGCCATCCTTGGGAGGCCGGCACTCGCCAAGTTCATGGCGATCCCTCACTACGTCTACCTTACAGGTCAAGATGCCAGGACCGAAAGGCGTAATCACCGTCTTGGGAGACGTCCGAGTCGCATACACGTGCGAGCAGGAAACTCTCAACGCGGCAGCCGCCCTGGACATGTCCAAGCGCATGGAACAAGTACTGGCTGCATCACAGGAGGTGGACAAGGACGCTCTCGAGATCCCCACCAAGAAGCCAGCGAGAGAAGCCATCGCGCCAAGCAAGGAGACGGAGCTGAAGAGGATCTCTCTGGACCTGGACGACCCAAAGAAGACGGCCATCATTGGGGCAGAGTCAGATTCCACGGCAGGCTCTGCCCTGCTCTGTTTTCTCGACAGCTATCCAAGCTATAGCCAGACAGACCCGGAGCTTAACGAGCAGATAAAAACTCCGATCGGTGCTCTTTTGGCTTTCGGTCTGAAGAACGCCAGCGCGATCTACCAGAGGATAATTCAAGCGCGTAGTGCATCAATTGACTCTGGATGCAATAGGGCGCCTACATCAATAAATCCGTGGAACATTGAAGCATTCGCAGCGATTCTACGCCTAATCCAGCTATGTATTTGTCTTTTTTATTTTTTAGATTTATTTGCTCCGAGTGATTTTGGAGGGTAGTCACCCCCAGTTACGACTCGGCTTGTTTACAATGAGTTATCAATAAAGTTGATTTCATCTTTCATCTATTTCTACTACTCGCATTTCCTCTTTCGCGTCACGCACATAAAGTATGAGGGGAACAAACCTTAAATCGAGAGGGAAAGTACTCGCCAAGTCAAAGCTCTAAACGTACGACAAAGACTCTGCGGCATGAGACTGAGACCAACGAGGCTAATCTACTCCGTAACAGGTCAACCACTCAGAAATTAAGGCTAGCGCAGAAAGAAAGGGAGTTGTAGACCAACAAAAACTTATATACAAAAGTGATAATTCATACATTGTTCAAAAACAGTACTGGTTCGACCACATACTACAAATATTTTGTTTACTCTGCAGGGTCGCCAGCACCAGACGGGGCCGCTTCATCCGAGTCGTCAACAACGTCCTTGGACAGGGCATTGGCGATGGGCTCGACTTCATGGAGCAGTCTGCCCACGTCGTCTTCAGAGGTACCGGCAGCATACCCGTGGCCGAGTGGCTCCAGGTCTGACGCCGGGAACAGCGACTTGAGCACTGCCAGGACATGGCCACAGCTAGCTTGGCTGATGGAGCAGAGCTGTCGCCGGAAGTAGCGTGGGAGCGCCCGAACGCGGTCGAGGATGGAAGCTGAAGACGATGACGCCTCCGGCTCGATCTCCTCCGCCACCACTCGGATAGCATCCTCCAGCGCTGTCTTCTCAGCGCGCAGCGCCTCAGCCTCGCCTTGCAGCCGGGCCACCTTGGCAGTGAGCTCTGTGAATTGGGACATAGTCCGATATCGATAATCTAAAGAAGGTTAGATCTGAATAAATTTTCATGTCTGACAGAAAAACAAATAAGGAAGAACATACCTCTGAGCTCGTGCACGGCCTGGGCTTCGTTGAGCTTAGCCTGCTCTACCTCCCCGCATAAATCGCGGGTGGTACGCTGGGCTTCCTCCAACTCAGCCTGTCGCTCGACTGCATCAGCTTCGAGCTCAGCCACTCGGGCCACCAAGGAGTCGGCCTTAGCAACTGCAGAAGTTAATTCTTGGATAACCAAGACTTTAGCCTCAGCATCAGCAGCTAAGTCCTGCAAAAACAAGTCAGAAGACAATATGAATCAATATGCCAATGGTATTTGATATCAACAAGATAAGAAGTTCGGGAAGTACCTTGGCTATGTGGCCCATGCGACGATGAAGGGACAGGAACTCCTCCAGAGGAGTCAGGGGAGCACCACCACCTTGGACGCCGACCGCCGCAGAAGCTATTTCGACCGTCGCAGTCCGGGGCTCCTCCACTGCTGCAGTCGGTTCAACTGCAGCAGCATGCTGGGGGCTGCCTTGTGGGACTGGCGGAGGAGTCGGCGACGCTGGTACAGGACTCGGCGGTGGCGGGGTTGGCTCCCGCTACGACTCGGGTAGCGGACCCACAGGCTGATCGCTGAGAAGATCAGCCGAGTGGATCGGCACCTCTGGAGTTTGGATTGTTGGGGCTGCGGTCTCAATCGCCGACTGAGGCGGAGGACCCGAGAAGGGGACCTCAGACGGCGTGCTACAACATAAAGCATTTATGGATCACTAACAAAAGCATAAAGGAGATCAAGACAAGACAAGAATACTTACAGAGTAGAAACGCGCATTCTCAGGCGCTTTCCTTTCCGAGTCGGGGAAGGGAGGTCCCTCGGACTTGCAGCGCTCAGAGGCATCACTGCAAGGGGAGACTGCTCCGAGCTCGTGATTGGCGGCTGGAGAGACGGCTCGGCGATGCCAGCTTCATCCTTCTCCGAGTCAGACGACTCAGATATAAGGAGCTGCCGGCGGCTGGGCGCATCCCTGAACACGATCCCTGTGGAGATCTTCCGCTTCTTCAGAGCAGGAGCAGCCTTCCCACCACTCGGAGATTGCACATCGGGGGAAGGAGAGGATGATAGAGTGATATCCGAGTCATGCAGATCACTCTCACTTTCCCCGACTGCTTCTTCAGATCCAACGGCCCTGCGCCGACGAGGCTGATCCACTCCCTTTGGCATCTCAGGCAAAGGAGGGATGGATACAAAGGCAACTCGATCCTGCAAATATGGGATTCAGTTTTGAGATTACACCCAATGGGTGGAATTGA